>CM077209.1:8437757-9132757 GCA_039654625.1 Rhinogobio ventralis | reverse complement strand
GTCTTGTCTTAGTCATGGAAAAAAGGTTGTCATTTTCGTTAATGAAATTGACACTAGTCAGAGGAAACTAACAACTTTTAATTAAATTAGTGCGGTATCCTGTTATAGATAAACATCAACCATGCCTGTTTTGTGCCTGTGGGAAGGGTGTGAAAAGTGCTCACATCCCCTGCACAGCCTGGAACATAACATTTATATCCATGATCTACCATTTTCGCTATATTGTCCTCATCTTCACAATACCTGCAGAACTTCTGATGATTCGGCTGTGCAGGTCCACGTTAATACTGCCTGGCCTAAAACATGGGCTGGTATATGCAAATTTGGGGGGCGTAAATATTAATGATCCTGACTGTTACGTCACAGTCGGTGTTATGTTGGGATTTGTCCGTTTTTCAGTTGTCTTTTTCACGCACAAGATTTACATATGAAGGAGGAAACTATTAGCCTGGATGCCAGCCGAACTTAGCCCCGCCCACAATCAAATTGTCAGGGCAGGCTTTATACGATGATGGACAGTAACATACAGTAACAACAGTAACATAATCGTCCACGTCACCAAAGAGCGCTTGGGTTGAATTTGTTCTAATCCTAAATGGAGAACTTGTTCGTATATGCATTCACCTTTACTATTTCTCAAAAATGATGATCGTGTTGGTAAGTACTCCGAGTATCCTTAAATTATTTTTAGTACACCGGCAAAGATCTTTTACACTCATCTTCTTCTTCTACTTCTTCCAGGGTGCGTGCAGTTGAGTTCTGTTGACAACTATGCGTTGTTTAACATACGTCACTTATTATGTAGCTCTGATTGGTTGTAGCTCTATCCAATTGAGTGCAGAGGCATTTTCTTTCCTGGTTCGGTTGAAACACGCCCCATAATCACAGCCCAATGAAGCAGTATCAGACTCATATTCTGACTAGAATCTGAGTATGACAATGTCAGGCTAGGAAACAATGGTGTTTGAGGCTCATGGTATGTCAGTTCCCTGTACTTATTATTCAACTATGCCAAGGTAAATACAGTTTTCCATTCTATGGCACCTTTAATCCTATTTTTTGTGATCTACGCAACAAAATTGCATTTCTCTTCTAAACTTGATTTCTTTCTTTTTGATTAATGTAATTCTCTAAAATGTGCAATCTCCTAGATTAAATTATTTGGGGTGAATGTAAACCAATTAAGTACTCGAAAATGATTTTTACTGAAACTGTAGTTCCCAGCAAAATGAGAAAAGGGGGAGATTTTATATTATTTAATAGTGTTTAATGTTTAATTGTGTTGGATTATTAGAACCATTTAAATTACACTGGGTTACCATAGTGGAGAAGAGCGGAGCAATTGCTTAGGCATGTGAACTGATTCAACATGTCATTAGCTTAAAGAGCATTTCATACTTAGCACTTGGCATGTTCATTATGTGATATTACTGGCTAATAGAATGATAGTGCAGTCTTATAAATCAGTGACAACATAAATATACAAAGAAAAAAAAACTTGTGTTTTGTGATTTGATTAAAGAGGCAGGGTCTCAAGCCCCCCTGTGCACAACACTGTTGTTAGGAAGCCATATTAAAATCATTGTGAGACTACTCAATTCGGTTACTTAAAAATTACTTAATTCCATGATGTGAAATTATGTGAACATGTTTATGTGAAGTTTGTTTAACTTAATTGATTCATGTGGAACCTATGTATATGATTAAATCATGTAAATCCAACACACCTTTTTTTGGACACACAGAATGCCTGAACTCCCTATGCCAACCAGAACTCCCTAGCAACTACATAACAACCACACAGAACACCCTAGAAACCACCCATAAATACATAGCAACCAAAGAATATACCCAACCAACAACCTAGCAATACCTTACCAACCAACCAGAACTCCTTATAGACCACATAAAAACACCGTAGCAACCATCCAGAAATCTCTAGTAACCAAAGAGCAAAACCCAAGCAAACACACAGCATACCATAGTAACAACCTAGCAATACTTTAACATCCAACTCCTTAGCAACCACGTAGCAACACCCCTGCAACCACCAAAAAAGTCCTAGCAACTACATAGGAAAAACCTTGTCAACCACCAAAAACTCCCAAGCAACTACATAGCAACCACACAGAACACCCTAGCAACCATCCATAAATGCCTAACGACTAAAGAGAATACTCTAGCAACAACCAGACAATATCTTAGCAACCAACTAGAACTCCCTAGTGACCACATAACAACACCCAGGTAACCACCCAGAACTCCCTAAAAACTACATAGCAATACCATGACAACCATGTAGCAACACCCTAGCAACCACCCAGAAATTCCTAGAAACCAAATAGCAAAACCCAAGAAAGCACACAGAATACCCTAGCAACAATCTACCAATACTTGAACAATGAACTCCTAAGCAACCCTATAGCAACAACCTGGCAACCACTCAAGACTCTGTAGCAACTACATAGCAACACCATGGCAACCACCCAAAACTCTGTAGCAACTACATAGCAACCACATCCTACAGAACATCCCAGCAACCATTCAGAACTACCTAGCAACCACATAGCAAAGCCCTGGCAACCACACACAACACCGTAGCATTGTGGTGAGATTTAAACAGGCACTACCCATTTTCTTCTCCTTCTTGAAAATCTAGCTTTAAGATAATAATTAAAACATGATGGTGTGTTAGCTGCCTTTCCTTCACAATCTGCACACCACTTCATCATTTTTATAATAAATTCAAATAACCAGATAAAAAATGCCTTCTGCCTGCGCACATGCTTCTGTTTTAATGCTGTGCAGCAGTTTTTGTGTTTTTGGCAATGCTTTATATTAAATTATGCCTCAACCAGGAGTTTTAACATGGTTTTAAAATTTGTGGCCATGCACAGACTAAAACTTCATCTAAGTGTACACACACACACACACACACTTGAGTTAAGCGAGCCAATGGAGTGAATCAAGCTCAAGGGCCAAACCCAGAGGAAGTGGCAGAGCTAAACTCTGTGTATTCAACATCCATCCGTCGTGTCTCTCTTCAGGATGGAGTTGGCCTGCCAGTGCTCCCTGCACCACACAGAGACATGTTTGCTCTAGTGTCATGGTTACTGGCACAAATAAATAATCTGTATGCAGTGCAAGTGTCATCTGGTCGGATGAAGAGGTCGACATGGAGAGCGGTTACTCAGTGGTGCCAAAATACTCATTAAAAATGTCCCACAATCCAAACTTTTTCTTTTGACTTTGGAAGGTCTTTAGTTTTGGACTTCTCTTGGTCATCTCTAATGATTAAAAAAAACCTTCTAAATTAGAGAGTAACATAAATCTGGAAGTAAAATGACTAATTGCTAGAAAATGATTATAAGGTAATGTGTTTCATGTTTCTCATGCGTGAATATCATGTTGTGTCCTCTGCCTTTAGGGTATTTTTGATTAAATGTTGAGTACTACCAAACTGCTAGGGTCATGCCCTGCTCTCTGTGTCTAATCACAAAAGAAGTGCACACATACAATGAATAGAATGTAACTACGACACAGGAAAAAGGTTTTATGCAAGAGCAATCAACTGAAAACCATTGGCAAATGTTCCTCCATAATAATCTAAACAAAAGATCTAGAACTGAATGGAGTACACACTCCATTTTATATTTCATCAATAGATAAGTAGAGTAACTTAATAAGTAGCTTATTTTAAATGGAAGAAAATGGAAGCATGAGAGAGTTTAAATGTTAAAGGTTTAGTTCACCCAATAATGAAATTTTTATCATCATTTACTCACCCATATGTCGTTCTAAACACGTAAGACTTTTGTTCATCTTCGGAACACAAATGAAGATCTTTTTGATGAAATCTGAGAGATTTCTGTCCCTCCATTGACAGCTACACAACTGACACTTTGACACTTCAAAAAGTTCAGAAAGAGATCATATAACTAATCCTTATGAATTGAGCAGTTTAGTCAAAATTTTCTGAAGAGGCACAATCGCTTTATATGATGAACAGGTTTAATTTAGGCTTTTATTCACATATAAACATTCATCACACATCAGAAGCTCAAGCATGTTTACTTGATGTGCGAGAACCAATGAGGTTCGTTCTTGTATGTTACACAGCCATTTGAGCTTCCACAAGAACCAATGAGGTTCATTCTCTTGTGTTACACAGCCATTTGAGCTTCCACAAGAACCAATGAGATTCATTCTCGTGTGTTACGCAGCACGTTTGAGCTTCCGCAAGAACCAATGAGATTCATTCTTGTGTTACACAGCACGTTTGAGCTTCCGCAAGAACCAATGAGGTTCATTCTTGTGTTATGCAGCACGTTTGGGCTTCCACAAGAACCAATGAGATTCATTCTTGTGTTACACAGCACGTTTGAGCTTCAGCAAGAACCAATGAGGTTCATTCTTGTGTTATGCAGCACATTTGAGCTTCAGCATATTTTTGTGGAAACCATGACACATTTTTTTCCAGAATTCTTTGTCGAACAGAAAGTTTAAATAACAGCATTTATTTGAAATAGAAATCTTATTGCAGGATACCTTGTCTAACTACTAAAATATGTCATATTTGACACTATTCTGTAGTATACATAGTGCAAGTAGCACTTTCACACATAAAAACAGTGAGACGTAATGCACTACAAGTAATTGAATGGAGCACTTGTTCAACAGAAAAAAAAAAAACAATGACACTTTGCATTCAGAAGTCACAGAGGAGGGGCTAAACATGCTAATTCCCTCAACTGGAAAAAGTGAATACTTCCTGTAATTAAAAATAAACATTAGTGTTTCATTTGAGATGACATTACCCTTCTAAAATGTATACACTAGAGAGTGCACCGTGAACATAATTTGGGATGAAACTGCTATTTTGCTGTGTATTTACTTTCACTGGATATTTGGCTAAATTAACAGTTAGCACATTGTGTGTGTGTCATCCGCTATAATGACGAACATTACTTTGTCAGACGAGGGCTGAACGGTCACAGCGGAAGAGGTTTCGTAAGGTGGGCTGATGTGTTCCATGGTGCTTTGGCTCTTTCAGTAAAAGCGGTGGGCGGGTCACATGGGTGGCCAAAGAAAAAACAGCTGGAGAGAGACAGAAAGACTGATAGAGAAAGAGAGATCTGGATTTGCTTATCTGTACAAATATCAAGATTTTATTATTGACTGCTTAGTATTTCATTAATTTATCCCTTAAATGTTCTGCTTATATTTTATATATTTAACAGTCTCTCATCCTTTCTCTGTCCGTTTTTACTTCAGTGAATAGAGTCTCTATGAATGCAACAGAATAATGGGGGTCCAGTGTGAACAATACTGCCCAAAGCAGCCTCACCATCTTAGACCCAGAAACAGCACAAAAAGAACAAAAGCCTACAGAGAACAGGCCTCACAGAGAGCCACTTCCTCTGCTCCCTTTCTCTTGTTTCATATGTGTGTGTGTGTGTGTGTGTGAGAGACAGTGAATCTGTGTTCCAGTGCAAGACTCTCCACTGCTATTATGTCCTTCCTTGAGGATTGTCAGATGTGACATTTATTCAGTTCCATTGCACCATTGAAACTAAAAGTTTCTTTTGTTCTGAAACCTCTAGATTATTCCTGTTAATGCCGACTGTCATAAGTGTCTTATTGAAGAAAACCCAGAGGAAGATTCTATTGTTTTTTCATAGTTCATGAGACTTGATAGTTCACAGTTGTGTCATTTAACCTTTATGTTTTGTTGATACTGACTTTACTGTGTTTAGAAAAAATAATAATAGCAATTTCAAAATAAATCCCTTTCCCCCCATATTTCTACAGCATGTTCATCTGACTAAATAATATCTATCTATCTATCTATCTATCTATCTATCTATCGATGTCCTGGCTCTTCCAAGCTTTATAATGTGAGTGAATGGTACCGTATGTTTTGACAACACTATCTCACGACCAATTTGTACAAGGTGGCTAATTCCTACAACCTCACTCATATGAATTCATACGATTTGTCTAAACCGCAGTGATGGGTAGGTGTACGAATTGCCGTGAGATTGGTTTGGTTTTGAAGCACAAAAAGTCAAGTCAAGTCAAGTCACCTTTATTTATATAGCGCTTTTTACAATGCCAATTGTTTCAAAGCAGCTTCACAGTGTTAACAGGAAAATAATGCAACAGAATTTGATTCGGCTGTACAGCCGCTCTGGAGAAAACGGTGATGTCATCAGCTCGTTTCAATTATGATATAGTGTCAATGCGGGCAGATCAGTAATATAGTTGAAATTGAAGTGTCCCCAACTGAGCAAACCAAAAGACAAAGGCGACGGTGGCAAGGAACCAAAACTCCTTCAGGGCCAGAATGGAGAAAAAAACCTTGGGAGAAACCAGGCTCAGTCGGGGTGCCAGTTCTCCTCTGGCCGACGAACAAATAGTGTATGATTATGATTCTGGCAACATTACAGATCAGAAGTCATATTAGATCAACAGAAAAAAAAAAAGTGCATCCATACATCATAAAAGTAATACATACGGCACCAGGGGGTTAATAAAGACCTTCTGAAGCGAACCGATGCGATTTTGTAAGAAAAATATTCATATTTATAACTTTGTTAATTACTATCACTGGCTTTCGTTAACAGCCGTACGCAAGTCAAGTTCTGGAGGAAGAGTGACTTCTTAAAAAGTTATAAAAGTTATACAATTGAAGTGGGTTTAATTTGATCTTTGAAGAATTTAATGAGAATGATATGATCTGATTGGATCTGAGCAGACTTGGCAAATCTGAACACTGTTTGAGACATTTTTTTAATTTTCTGACAGGACCTTTTTCTCAGGAGAAAAATCTAAAAAACCAAAAGCTAAAAAGCTAAATTTGAGACAGGGTTTATAAAAGCAAAAGTCTCTGTTTGCTCACTATTATCTCTAGAGATCTCTCTTTTTTTTGGGACAGACTACTAATATTTGCATCTTTAAAGTAAAATGTTCATATAATCACATGTAAAAACACATGAAATGCACTTTGTTTTATTATCAAGCATCTATTGAAAACTATACAATAGCTTTTAAATATGAGCAACTGAGAACTGTTGATTTTGACACTCAAAGCTTATGCCAGTATCAGGGTGAGTAGAAAAATTGACAACTTCCCACAATGCCATGGTTCAATCTCAGTGTGCTAACATCCTCCCATTCTGGGATGTTGCAAAACACCACTCTGTCCTTGACAAAAGATCTCAATCCCGCAGGGGTGTTAAAAAATAACTGAATCTGTTGGTCCAACTCTGTAAGTGCACTATATGTGTATCCTAAAAAAAAGTGTTTGACGTAGACGGATCATCAGCATTTACCAGACTCATTCCCAAAATGCAATTGCATCAGTGCAGCTTAATTGTGATTAAACTCAGTTACTATTTCCTGCATTTCCTGTTCCTCCCGAGAATTTACGAAGAACATTCCAGAGAGAAGGATATAAACAATCAGCGTCAGATCCACCCTCGTAAAATCATTAATTCAAGGGCTGGATGCTAATCCTCATCCAGTGTGGGTTAAACATCTGGTGTGACGAGCTAACTGCTAAATCTCCCTCCAGAGGGCCTTTGGACTTGAGAAAGGTTTCACTACCTCCAGTTAGTCCAGAAAAAAGGACACAGATCTGAGGTAATTGTCTCGGTAGATCTTTTAGATCAAGAAAATCCAGATGCTAACGGTGCTATAAAACATTTTAAGAGACATCAAGGAAAACGGAGCAGAATGCAACCTGTATCTTGTTGCCTTGAAGGTCACGCAGCTCAGTACGAACGCAGGATTTCTGGGATAGAACACACCTATACTTGCTCATTAGGTTTTGATCTGTCTCAGGAGTGAGATCAAACACCTCAGATATACTGCACATAACTCAAAGAATGGGCAACATGTTAATGTAATGGTACATTTCATAATCCCTAGCAAAGAAATAGACCCCCAAGCAGTTTGCGTAAAAAGAATGGCTTACAAAGCTTCACTTCAAAAGTAAAAGCAGTTTTTTTTACCACTGCCAAAAGCCTGACTCACTCAAACAACCATGAAATGCCTCTTTTGGCCTCAACTTCTATTGTAAACTCTTTTTAAATCTGTTTTAAAATTCTTGGCCTGCTATATACAAAGGTGTTTCTTTAACTATGTGCAGTTTTATGTATCTTATGTTCTTTTGTGATATGACGTTTTTATTCATGCTGCCTTCATTTATTTTTGCCACTTTTCAAATGCCTTTATATAGATTTGATTGTTTTTACCCTTTTCCCAGAACCAGACTTAAAATAGACTGTCATTTCCAAGTTGCAGTTTTGTGAAAATTTTAATGATGAAGTCTGGCTAATTATGATACATACAGTGCATCCGGAAAGTATTCACAGCGCTTCACTTTTTCCACATTTTGTTATGTTACAGCCTTATTCCAAAATGGATTCAATTCATTATTTTCCTCAAAATTCTACAAACAATACCACACAATGACAATGTAAAAGAAGTTTGTTTGAAATCTTTGCAAATGTATTAAATATAAAAAACAAAAAAATCACATGTACATAAGTATTCACAGCCTTTGCCATGACACTCAAAGTTGAGCTCAGGTGCATCCTGTTTACACTGATCATCCTTGAGATGTTTCTACAACTTGAATGGAGTCCACCTGTGGTAAATTCAGTTGATTGGACATGATTTGAAAAGGCACACACCTGTCTATATAAGGTCCCACAGTTAACAGTGCATGTCAGAGCACAAACCAAGGAATTGTCTGTAGACCTCCGAGACAGGATTGTATTGAGGCACAGATCTGGGGAAGGGTACTGAAAAATTTTGGCAGCACTGAAGGTTCCAATGAGGACAGTGGCCTACATCATCCATAAATGGAAGAAGTTTGGAACCACCAGGACCCTTCCTAGAGCAATCGGGGCAGAAAGGCCTTAATCAGGGAGGTGACCAAGAACTCTGGTCACTCTGACAGAGCTCCAGTGTTTCTCTGTGAAGAGAGGAGAACCTTCCAGAAGAACAACCCTCTCTGCAGCACCCCACCAATCAGGCCTGTATGGTAGAGTGGCGAGACGGAGGCCACTTCTCAGTAAACGGCACATGACAGCCCGCCTGGAGTTTTCCAAAAGGCACCTGAAGGACTCTCAGACCATGAGAAACAAAATTCTCTGGTCTGATGAAACTCTTTGACCTGAATGGCAAGCGTCATGTCTGGAGGAAACCATCCACCGCTCATCACCTGGCCAATACCATCATGCATCATGCTGTGGGGATGTTTTTCAGCGGCAGGAACTGGGAGACTAGTCAGGATTGAGGGAAAGATGAATGTAGCAATGTACAGAGCGCTCTGGACCTCAGACTGGGGCAAAGGTTCATCTTCCAACAGGACAACGACCCTAAGCACACAGCCAAGATAACAAAGGAGTGGGACAAATCTGTGAATGTCCTTGAGTGGCCCAGCCAGAGCTCAGACTTGAACCTGAATGAACATCTCTGGAGAGATCTGAAAATGGCTGTGCACCGACGCTTCCCATCCAACCTTATGGAGCTTGAGAAGTCCTGCAAAGAAGAATGGGAGAAACTGCCCAAAAATAGGTCTGCAAGGCTTGTAGCATCATACTCAAAAAGACTTGAGGCTGTATTTGATGCCAAAGGTGCTTCAACAAATTATTGAGCAAATAGCCTGGTCCTACCAGACTCTCGTACATTTCATTTGTACAGAGAGTCTGGCCACTCTCCATTGACAAGGGCAATTGACTTTGTTGAAGGCGGGTACTCTGTTGAAGTTTAAAACTATTGGATCTGCCAAGAGCCACTCTGGATCTGCCATATCCAGTCGCTAGCGTTTGGTCATGACGTATGTCATGCGCCATTCGCCTTTGTTTCTCACATGGAAGTCTGTAAAAATAAATGTGCACGCCACCTCAGTGATAAAACCTAAAACTTGTGCATTCGGATGGTGATTTATTCACGGTGGAGGAGCGAATTTTGTGATCGGGAACGCGCTGCTCACGTGGTCAATAACATGATTGTATGCTGTAAATAAAATGTCATATGCTTGGTATGATAAGAATAAATGCATATTTAATTTAATAATATGAAAATAATATCCTAATTATTTAAATCTGTTTAAAAATAGGAAGGTATATAGACACGCATTATAGTTCTGTCTTGTATTTAATCTCAAAATAAAGGATGTCATTTTATTCCACATGGAAATGATTGGAAATAAGTTAATACAGCCTCTTATTTACATGAGGTAAACATAATGCTTCTTGGTTATTTTAACATATATAATTGCTACTGTAATAATGGCCCATTTCAAATGTTTACATGCTTTTCTTCTTTTTATTTTTTGAGCGGTGATGAAATACATTGCTCTTGTAAATACTTGCCAGCATTTCAGTAATAAAAGGCTAGATCTTTAAAATGCATCCAAATTACAGCGAAACGCAACCGCACGGTGCTCTGCAGTGGTCAAAAAGGATATAAACAGTGAATTTTTCAGTGATATATTCTTGAAAACGCAGAGATGTGGATTCGGACGGCAATTAAATTACCACACGACCTTGGTGTTTGTCAAAAAACAGTAGGTAATTCAGCCGGGGATTTTTACGCAGGTGGTGGGAGATGGACGGCAATAAAATCACTGACTAGCCCCTGTAAATGATGACAATACCTTACGACCCCACGAGAAACAATTACCATCCAAATAGGGCTTTAGCCAACTCTTCACCACTAACGGAGCGAGCTTTCTTGCTCCAGCTTTAACTTCTGGATATTCGGCAGCGGTGCCACAATGGAATGAATGGCTTTGCTCCCATCTTTCTCCTCCGCCATTACTGAACTACAACTCAAACTAGCACATGAAATCAACATCATCGTTCTCAGCCACTCCCTCTGTTCGCTGATTGGACCGGTTAAAATTTGACCAGAGAATATACCGCAATCCCAGACGGAGTACTGAAGGAAAGTGAAAATTGAGCGGAAGTACGTAGGAGGGCGGAGCCAAGCTATTGAGCAAAGGCTGTGAATACTTATGTACATCTTTTTTTCCGTTTTTAAAAAAAAAAAAAATTTGCAAAGATTTCAAACAAACTTCTTTCACGTTGTCATTATAGGGTATTGTTTGTAGAATTTTGAGGAAAATAGTAAATGTAATTGTAACTCCTCCTGTTCAAACCCGGGTCTGCCAGCATGAGAGTCGGACGCTCTAACAAGAGGCTAAAGGCTGCAACCTCTAGCGTCGCACAGCAACTACTAGCTGGCCTCATTACACTATCTATTTTGGAATAAGGCTGTAACATAACAAAATGTGGAAAAAGTGAAGCACTGTGAATACTTTTCGGATACACTGTAAAATGTAATTAGCCTTAGCAAGAGCGTCAGCACTTCATTTTCCAAAAGTCCACAGTACAGTAGTTGAAGATATGGCCATAAATATCAAATTTTCATACTGTTTACGTCACCATAGTTCTGCTTCAAATCTGCTTTTATAACATCATTGCTCTTTTTATCATTTCATATCTATTTTAGAGCATATTTATGGCAGTGGTTCATCGGAATTAATCCGATGAACCACCCCCCCCCCCCCCTCCGAATCTCAGTGCTTAGTGTTTCGTAATAGGTGAGTGTGTGTGGGTGTGCGCATGTGCATCTGTGAAAATCTCACAATATGAGTTTTTCATAACCATTGTGTATTATAGTGCTCCTCCGGTTGCTCATTACACTGTCAAACAGTGCCAGGGTTAATGATCTGGGGAAGGACAATCACTTATGGCAGAGAGAGCCAAACGAGGTCTGCTAATCGCACTGCTCCAAACTAATCTCCTGTTTTTAAAGCACTATATTTCTATCCTTACAGACAGAACTTTTGGCATAAAATGTAGGGAATGAGACTGCCAAAGAGCTGATGCCATTATCAGTAATCACTGCCTCAGGTAGACGAGAAAGGTATGGCCTGTGTTTGAAAAATTCAAGTGATCACATATTGTGTTCAATTAGAGAGGCTAAATGGAGACATCTGTGGGCCTTTTCAAAATCTCCTGTAATGACCCTGAATTCAAAGGATCAAATATACAAAAGAAAATGAGTAGCTAGGCATTTGTGTCTGGAGAGATTCTGTCAGGGTAAGGGTTTGGTTAGTTCTGCAAATGAATGTTGAAATTCCACTCCTTATTTGATATAGCCTCCTTTTTGGCCTATATACTGTATATTATATATATATATATATATATATATATATATATATATATATATATATATATATATCATATAACTATATATCATATAATATCTTTTGCATATGGTTTTCTGTGAATGTAAGTGTGCAGTTTGACTTGAATGAAACATGAAAACACACACACAACACGACCAGTCTGATTCATGAATGAATGACCCTTATGAGTTATGAATTGTTCAAAATACAAGCTACCAATGAACTCACAGAGCATCAGAGTGATTATTAAACAGAAACCACTCAGAACACCAGCATAAAAATGCCCTAAAACAGTGTTAATATTGCAAACAAAAAATAAAACTATTAAAAAAAATTTATTGAATTTTTTTTTTTTTAAATAAAACACAATATAAATATTACATGAAAAACCTGAAGTACTAAACTAGGAACTAAAAATAAAACAAAATATAAATATTAAAAAACTAATAAAATAACAAACCCATAACAAAATATTAAAACTAAAATATATAAAAAAAAATACTATAATATAAATAATACTAAACTAACACAAAACCACTCAGTCGTCTACTTTTATTATTTACGTTTATTAAAAAGAGCGTGGGCGTGACAGAGTGGCTCGTTCCGTGTCTCAGTAACACAGAAGTGCCGCCAAACCTTCAGTCCGTGGTCGGACCTTTCGTTTCTACTGGCAGGAGTTCCCCTAGAACAAGTGTCCAGGCATGCTGTTGTCTCCACGGATGCCTCATCCACCGGCTGGGGGGCCACGTACAACGGGCTTGCAGTGACTCTCCCTGCGTGAGTTCCCCGCCTCGAACAGATGGGGGTCTAAGGGGCTTTCACTAGGCACTGGAAGTGGCAGTAACTGTGGCGTTTTCCATAGGGATCCCAATTCGTTGTTGACGTCCAACGTACGTCGAATGTGACAGACTGAAAGGGAACGTCTCGGTTACGTATATGTAACCCTCGTTCCCTGAAGGAGGGAACGGAGACGTACATCCCGTTGCCACAGTTGCTATACCATCACTGCATGACTGAGTCACTAGTTTGGCTCCTCAGCGAAAAACGAATGTGCGCTGCATCCGCTTCCTGTTTATACCCGCGGTGCAGGGCGGAGCGCGAGATGCAAATTGGCCTGTTCTCTATACACTAAAAATATTCTTTACTGTTCAACTGAAAAAAAAGTCACCTAAATCTTGCCTGCAAATGTTCTTTTTTAGGTGAACTATCCCTTTAAATATTACAACATTTATGGCATATCTCAAAATATCAAGACCTCTCATGGTATTTTCACTGTTCAGTGCATTCTGGATTTGAAATGCAAATTTCTTTGCCTTAAAGTGACAATGTTCTGCTTTACTGTGTGGTTAGATGTACAGTATAATGTGTACACTCAGAATTCATTAGTGGAACTGTGCCCTTAAAATATCTTTTCACTGACAATACTCTTATGTACTTACATGGTGACAAAGTTTTTTTTCTGACCAAAATAAAGCAACCATATTCACCTTAATTCTTCCCTCATGGGAGGAAGTGATGCTATTAACATGAGGACAATCATGGATTACTATGTTCAAATGGCATATTATAAAAGCCACTCAAACAAAAAATAAACCTAGTGACCTCAGCCAATAATTACAATAGACTGACCACAGTCTAGCATTGTCAGTCGGGACTAACACATATGCTAGGGAACAAAAAGACAACCATAAGAATATATAAACAGCCTGTGATGATCTTTGGATAACATTAAACATCCTCAATCAAACTCTGTTTATGCCTATATGTTCAGACCATGATAATCCATAGAAAAGCATTGTGTTACACAATGAAGCTTACTAATGCCCCTTTGGTCCAGATACCTCATATGAACTTGGTTTATGAACATTAATAATTTCAGTCCTTGGGATTTAATGGTAAATATTTCAAGTGTTTATTTGCTATTTAAGAGACATTGTAAAAAGTGGTAACCTGCAATTGTTATCTTAAAGAGCTATTTTCCCCTTTATTTAACTCGTAATTTTTTGTTGGTATAAATTATTGCATTTAGGTTGATTTAACAATACAATTTTTGACTTGAATAAAACCAGTTTATTTACTGTAGATGCCATCATTTTTAGGTTACCATTTTTTTTCAGTGCAGATGACAGGGATAGTCACCAGTTTGAAGTATAGTTGACCTATCTATCTAGCGTTATCAGTCTTCTCAGTGTTTGCCAGAAATTAAAAGTATTGTTCTTGTGTTCTTGGTACTCAGATCTCTCAAGACCACATACATGTGGCTTTGGTCTGGATCCGGGTTTTGGCTAATGGTTTTACACAAGACCGCAGTGTATTTCAGGCATTTTGGTGCAGTATCTCATCACAGGGGAAAGAGCCATTTTAAATAACTGTCAAAACTATATCTGTATCATTGAAATCTAAGCTCCACAAAATTAAGCACCATTACTGTAGGTAAAATAACGTGTGTACAACACTGTGTGACAGGGCCATAACCACCATAGACATTGAGGGGGACAAGTCCCCCCGAATAATTAGAAATGGCCAATATTTGATATGGTTAATACTGCTCTGCTGTACTCCATTACACACCACTCTGTTTGTTACTAGGATGACAAAGGTGACATGTTACATTTTTAGGTTCACAGTCAGAATAAATGAGATGGCCAATCAAATCTAAGTAGGCGGGGCTTACTGTTAGTGAAAATTCCAACACAACATTTTAGTTGAGTGCGTTGTAAGATGTAAGTAGCTAAACATTTCATATTTGACAACTGTTTTACGATAAAAACGCTCAGCGACCAACAGTAATATCAAGTGATGCAAATTTTTTATAAAATTTCACCGTTCTGAATTGAAAACATGACATTATTTATGTAAATCATAACATAAATGAATTTGACGTGACAAGAAAAATGTTTACATATTAGGCAGATGAAAATAAGAGTGAATTTGTGTATATTTAATAAAAAAGATTATTTGCAAATAGTTGCAAATACTTCACAATAGAACTGTAACTTTTACCGTTCTTATTTAAATCCCTTTTAATCATTTAAATCCTTTAAATAAACCAATAAGGCCAATACAATACGCAAAAAAAAAAGTCCCCTAATGTCTAAGTGTCACAGCCACGTTCTGTTTTGTTCATGGACTTTCAGTGTGTTGTCATTTGTCACATGTTTCTTTGTTCAGTTTCCCGCCACTCATCTGTCCCCATGGTTACCCTCATTAGTTTAGTTCTGTTCAGCTGTGTCTTGTCAATTAACTCGTCTGTTTGCTATTTAAGTTCCTCTGTTTCCCTCAGTCTCTTGCTGCGTTCCAGGCAGCTTTTTGAGCCTGTAAGTTACGACTTCAAACCACGACTCACGACTTTGTAGCGTTCCAGGCAAAGTCATGGCAAATTGCCTGAGCGCAAGGAATTGTGGTAGCTAGATGTAAACAAAGCATGGCGGACCGTACGGGGCTTACTCCTTGCTTATTAGCTATGCAAATAAACACTGCAGATGAGGTAACACATAAAATCCCAGAGCCTAGTGATTTGAGACTAGTGATTTTAATCCACACTTAAGATGACTACAATTACTGAACAGTCAAAAACTGCCTGACTGAACTGAAATGTAGCAAAACACAAAAGTTGAACATTTTTATGAAGATCTGTAGAGCATGTAGAGTTGTCTGCAACATTAGGTGTAAATTAAATGAGAACAACTCATTAACTTACACTACTTATATTTACACCCATGATACCACAGCTCATCACACTTTACTTTAAAAAAACATGAAAACATATTTGTGAAATGTTGATCCATGATCTGCACAGTATGTTTGTTTTTCAATCTGAATGGAATTCACTTTTGACGTAAAGTACTTTAATTTGACTTGCCCTGGAGGGGCTAATTTTACGAATCGCTGACATTTTCTTCATTTCCAAGTGTTTTCCTTTCAGACCTGTAAACTTATGAAAAAATAAAGGTTCTAAAAGAGGGTTTTTTACAGCGATGCCATAGAAGAAACTTTCAGTGAACAGTTCTTATAGAAGAACCATTTATTTCTTAGTGTGAAAAACTGTAATAATCTAAAGAACCCTTTCCAACCCTTTATATAATTTATGGAACCATAGATGCCAAAAATTAACCAGCCCCATTTTATATTAGGTGGTCTTTACTATGTACTTACATCAAAAAACAAGTACAATGTACTTGTGTTCATATTGTATTGCAAAACACTTTTGCTGATATTGATACGGGTAAAGTTAGGGACAGGTGTGGTGGTATGGGTAAGTTTAAGGGTTGGGTTAGGTGTAAGGGAAGTGTCAACAGAGTAATTATAAATGTAATTACAGAAATTAATTACAGATGTAATTACATGCAGGTAATTATTAAAATGTGAGTACAATGTAAAAACATGTATGTAAACAATAAGTGCATTGTATCCAATGAGTAACTTAAATGTTAGTACATAGTAGTTACTTTACTTTGCTTTCACACCAGAGGAAGTATCCGCTATTTGGAATGTTCGTACAGCAGGAACTGGGAACGATTTGAGTTACTTCAGAGTAGGGTCTAACCCAGCAAGACGAAAGTGTTCACTGATTGGCTGAACATATGTAAAACGATTGCACATGCATTTTTTAAAAAGCTGTGAAAACATACAGTTTATAGCTTATATATTAACACCATAAACTAACTGAATATGGAAAACAGTGATAGATGGACTGACTGAAGTCCAGGCACTTCTCAACCTTTATGCTAAGGAGGAAATCAAGCTGATTATGTATTTCTTCTCAGCTAGCGCCACTGAGCATCAACCACATGGCAAACACTATAATACTTTTTCATATACCGTATATTCATATGTTTCTCTGTTTAACAGTTCTATCTAATAGCGTACAGCAACCAAAGCATTGGTGGCTAGTTCTTATAACTGAGGCCCTAGGCTTTTTCACTAGTTTGTTTTATTTGACAAAAGCTGCTGCATTCCAATATTATTATGATATTAATTATATTATTACTAACAGCACTTATATCCAGATAAATATCTAGACAACAATGGTTACATTCAGGGACATCGTTAGGCCTATTTTAGGGGGGCTGAAGCTACCCCAAAATGTTCCTAAGCCCTCCTAAATGATAATAAGAACAACAACAACAATTCGATTTATCAATAACCGTATCCTCATTCATATTTAGACGCAACAAATGATATATATCCAGCTACAAAAAATAGCGGAAAAGTCGGAAGTTGGAGCGCTGCTGCAAGTAACTGGAGGATTCATCTAGTCTCGTCGTTACTCTAGTTTGGTCTGAACTCGCTATGCACCCTCCCGCCCACACACACCGATACACACGCTAATGGTGAAAGGAAGATTGGTAAGTGTCGTGAATCGTGATACAGAGTCAAATTGTAAGTTGTTTTTAATTACCTGCTTATCTTAAGCTATGTTTTCTTGAGGTAAAGGAAAGGGGATATTTTGGTTTGCTATGGAAAACTGTAGTTTAGCTAGAGTGAACAAGCAAAATACAAGAAATGGTTAACTTAGCAAGCTAATCACAACTCTTTATTCTTTGCCAATAATACAACCTATCTCTATAAATACCCTGGGCGCTAAGCCCCCCCTGTCTTCCAATCCTAGTGACGTCCCTGATTACATTTGAAATGTTGTTTTATGACTTACCTTTTATACAAAAATATTCCAAAAATAATTATTTAAAAAATATTTTTTTTTAATTTTTTTTTTTTTTTACAAGGTATAGCTTTTATAAAAAGTTATGAATTAACTATTAAATAAACTGAAGTGACCACCAGACAAAGAGACATAAGTCCTTTAAAGTAATTTCAGGAAAGATCTTTACATTATGAGATTATGAACTCTCATATGAATCTCTCATCTTTTAGCTAAATAAATTCTAAGCATTCCCCTTTAATAGTCCTGTTCTGTGCCTCCCCCTTTTCTGTCTGTCACTCTGGATTATGTGTGAAATTATCCATTTGTCCTCAAAACCATTACCCTGATCAGGAATTCCACATCGGATTTTCTTTGACAGATGGAATAACCTTCATGTATTGCCGTTCCTATATATTCCATATTCACTGGCACATATAACTCTGTTTCATAACCATGGGCATATATAACTCTACTTTCCATATTTGATGGAACTTATTATACTGTACTTCAAAACCATTATGTGTCCTGCTGGGTTGATCCGTAAATGAGAGTTCATGGATTAAACGAGGCCTTTAGCGAATATTAAACCTTTACAATATGCATATTTCTAAAGTGGATTAGCTCTGGTGAGATTATGACATAGTGCATGTTGTAAAGTTCATAACTGTTCTTCAGAGGGCAGATGGCTTGCTGTTAGTGGCCACTGTACAATTCATATAAAGGTCATATGGTTTATCCTTATCTGACCTTTTACAATAATTTGTTAAATTAATAATTATATTGACTGGTTTGTAAAACACTCAGCTCTTATTTAAAGTCACTGTAATTTTATTTCGTTAATTCGTTTTTATATCTGTGATTTTAGTCTAGCGTGACACATAGAGAACCTCATACAACATTTTTAAAATGTTGTAGTTCAGTTTTTGAGTGTTTGAGCCTGCTCTGTGCGGATGCCAGTTGGTCTGCGTTAGCAATAATCCTGAAAGCTTTTTACCAATACATTTTTAGTATTCCTCCTGGCATAACCACTAGATTACCCTTAAGTAGACGATTTTGGATTTGATTTTAACTGGATGTTCACTGTATTATTGGGGATTTTCCAGGTCACCCGAATCAACTCAGGGTCAATTAAGTTATTGTCTGGAAAGATAGGGACGTTTCATTGGATCTGCATTGGTGTTATGAATGATAAGAAGAAAAAAGACATTACACAAGACGTGCCATTTCAACGAGTTTGTTGAGTGCCAACGACAGATTGTATTCGCTTTTATTTTTTTGGAAATAAAAAAAGGGTAACACTTTATTTTAGAGTGTTCTTGTTACATATGTTACATGTACTTACCATAGTAATAACAGTAACTTATGCATAATTACATGCAACTAACCCTCAACCAAACCCTAATCCTACCCTAACCCTATAGTAAGTACATGTTGTTAATTAATATTACTCAGTACTTAAATATATAATTACACTGTAACAATGGCACCTTAAAATAAATTGTAACCAAAAAAAGTGTTATGGATTTTGAAAAAAAAAAAACCCTGTTATGCCTTGAAGATAAAATGAAGAAGAAATATTTGACTTTTGACTAAATAAATAAATAAAACAAACATTTATTTATTTAAACAAAACATTTAAAAAAATGATCAAATTAAGTAAAAAAAAAACAAAAAAAACAATTAAAACCAAATAAAGTTTAAATGACAAAACTTACATTTATACAATGTACATACACTGATCAGGCATAACATTGCGTAACCTTCATAATATTGTGTTGGTCCCCCTTTTGCTGCCAAAACAGCCCTGACCCATCGAGGCATGGACTCCACTAGACCCCTGAAGGTTTGCTGTGGTATCTGGCACCAAGATGTTAGCAGCAGATCCTTTAAGTCCTCTAAGTTGCGAGGTGGGGCCTTCATGGATCGGACTTGTTTGACACCCTGACTTGTCTGCAGCTATGCAGCCCCATACGCAACAAACTGCGATGCACTGTGTATTCTGACACCTTTCTATCAGAACCAGCATTAACTTCTATTTGAGCTACAGTAGCTCGTCAGTTTGATCGGACCACACGGGCCAGCCTTCGCTCTCCACGTGCATCAATGAGCCTTGGCCGCCCATGACCCTGTCACCGGTTCACCACTGTTCCTTCCTTGGACCACTTTCACTGACCACTGCAGACCGGGAACACCCCACAAGAGCTGCAGTTTGGAGATGCTCTGACCCAGTCGTCTAGCATCACACTTTGGCTCTTGTCGAACTCGCTCAAATCCTTACGCTTGCCCGTTTTTCCTGCTTCTAACACATCAACTCTGAGGACAAAATGTTCACTTGCTGCCTAATATATCCCACCCATTAACAGGTGCCGTGATGAAGAGATAATCAGTGTTATTCACTTCACCGTAAAACAAACATAGTGTTATGCCTGATCGGTGTATATAACCTACATGTTTAGTTTTTTTTATTTATTTATATTTATATTGCAAATCAAATGAAAAGAAATATTACATTTATATGCATAATAGTAATAATAGAGTTTATATCTTTGTTAGTTTGTTGATTATATCCAAATATTATTGTACCTCAAATACACCCTACATTAAGTACACATGCTACTGTCACCTGTGGCAACGCTAAACAAACATAACAAGTATGATGAGGTGATTTGAATCATGTCAACCATAACGGCAGTTGAGCATAAAAGGAGTGCTAACGTTCCAGGAGGGAATCTTTATTTACTGCCACACAACCAGCACTGTCTACTCAAGACCCACCCACCCAAACACCTGAAAACCACCTACCCTGCACCTCAGCCTGCCCCACATGCTGACAACACCACTTGCTCACCATATTCCCCATGGTGCACAAGAAATGTCCCACACCACCACAGCTACCAAAGCTTTTTCTTCATGCAGCAAAAAGTCAACAGAAACAATTGTACACACACACACACACACACACACACACAGTAACTGGTTTTGTTCGCTTCTTCAAAGTTACAGCCATTTCCCCTCCCTTCATTTGGAGCAGTAATGAGTGTGCTAAATCGGGATAAATCTGTTTGAGTTTCTTCCACAGAATAGGCTGTGATGTTGTTGTCCAGTGCACACACGGCAGGGCGTCTCTCCAGGATGCAAACTAATGACTGTCTTATTGCAATCAATTAAACCACTGCTTTACCTAAAAGCTCCAGGGGTGCCGTCACAATTGTAGTTAGCTGGAAAATCTGCTGAACAACTGCAGCCCTCAAGGATAAGGATTACGCTGCCTGTGGCTCTGTGTGCGCAAGTGTGCTAAAATGAGTGTTAGGGAATAGCTAACCAAAAGTAACGACAATACTAACTTAAAGGGATAGTCCCTTTAAAATGAAAATTTGGTCATCATTTACACACCCCCATGTCGTTCCAAACTTCTAGGACGTTCTGTCTTTTGTGAAACATAAAAGAAGATATTTTGAAGAACACTGGTAAGCAAGTATTTTTGGTTCCCATTAACTGCCATTGTATTGACAAAAAAATACAATAGAAGTCGATGTGACCTGGAAGTGTTACTAACATTTCTTCATTTCACAGAAGAAAGAAATGCATACATGTTGTTTTTTTGGGTGGAATATCCCTTTAACTTCATTCATCAGTAGCATAAATGTGCAGTTAACAAAATTTCTGTAAAAAACGGACTATTGTGAATAGCACTGCTCACACTGAAATAACTTTCAAACTAAGCAGCTTTCTGTTGGTTAGTGTGGCAAATCCATGTGACCATCTTGAACTCGTTGAAAAATCTGCATGGGTAAATTTCACTCACACATAATTCCAGATGGATTCTAGGATTTTGTCTGTGAATACTCGTCAAACAGTTGTGAATATGAATGCACCTTTACAGCTTAAAATAGTGTAGCTTTTCCAACAAATTAAGTTGGGAAAAAAATGGCTGATCACTATCTTTTTTGCAATGACCTATTTTTTATTATGCTTATATTTTAAATATAGTTTAACTATAAATTATAACTAGCTTTTAGCTTGACAAGCTGCAGTTTTGAAGTAGCTCCCCAACATTGGTTAGCATGTGTGCTTAGAGAGCAAAATGTGGAAACAACATGTTTGCAGAGGTATGTGTTTCTAGAGGCTTTTGCGTGTGTGTTTACTGGGGTGTGTTTGTGTGTTTATAGTAGTGTGTGTCAGCGTGTGGGTGTGGATCTTTGCGTAAATTCAGCCCCAGCTGTTGAGCACAGTACAGATGTGGAAACAGAAATAGAGGATTACGGCTAAATATAGGGTAAAAGATGGAGAGAGAAGGAGCACAGGGTGAAAGCGAAAGGGAAGAGGGACGGAGAGAGAAGAAGGGATGACTAAAAAAGAACAAGACATTGAAGGATGGTAACATTAGGAAAACCAAAGGGATAAAAAGGATTAGCAGCAAACGAGAGAAAGCGAGAAGACGGATTAGAAGACGTTTGAGGGATAGAGAATGAAGGAGAATGACAAGATGAAATGAGACAGAAAGGGTAAAAGAAATTCTTAAGTACTAAACAAACAAAATAGATATTACCAGTACTTAGGACCGTCAGATTAATAGCGAGATGACAATCATTAAAAAAAGATCAAAGTTTACAAGAGGCAGTGCAAAAACATTCTTTTGATGGATTATTATCTGTGATTACGCAAGAGATGTTAGTCTACATCTTTTTCATGAAACAAGGCTTTCGCAAAGGCCAGATGTAATGATTTAGCATCTTATTCTTCACAAATATGCGCTTTGTAGAGGAAATGGAGGCGTTTAGCAGACTGGTGTAGAGCTCCTCTCTAATTTCTAGCCAAATGAAAATGTATAGCGCAAAGATTATGGCCTCTATAATGAACATATAGCTTAGGAACCACTGCCTTTTTTTTTGTGAAAACATTTCGTCTACTTGTGTATTTTTGTCTCAGGGAAACCAGATCCAATTTGAAGCTTTTATAAATAAAACAGAGGCAAAATTGCAAAAAGTATTTTTTTTTTGATGTGCTGCCCATAAAACAGTTGCCCCCACAATGTTAGGGTGTTGCTGTGCTGTTTATATAAATAGTTTTTAGTGTGCTGCTAGCGTTTTGAAAGTAAAAAGTGGTCCACCCATCCAAATCTTTGAATTCAGGTGTTTCAATCACCTCCATGGCCACAGGTGTATAAAATCAAGCACAGAGGTATGCAGACGCTTCTACAAACATTTGTAAAAGAATGGGTCGCTCTCAGGAGCTCAGTGAACTCAAGCATGGCACCGTGATAGGTTGCCACCTGTGCAATAAGTACATTTGTGAAATTTCCTCACTATTAAATATTCCATGGTCAACTGTTAGTGGTATTATAACAAAGTGGAAGCAATTGGGAACAACAGCAACTCAGCCACGAAGTGGTAGGCCACGTAAAATCACAGAGCGGGGTCAGCGCATGCTGAGGCACACAGTGCGCAGAAGTCGCCAACTTTCTGCAGAGTTGCCTAACATCAGTGCCTGACCTCTCAAATGCGCTTCTAGAAGAATGGTCAAAAATTCCTATAAACACACTCCTAAACCTTGTGTAAAGTCTTCCCAGAAGAGTTGAAGCTGTTATAGCTGTAAAGGGTGGGCCAACTCCATATTAAACTCTACGGATTAAGAATGGGATGTCATTAAAGTTCATGTGCATGTAAAGGCAGGCGTCCCAAAACTTTTGGCAATATAGTGTATGTAAATCTATTAGGTCAACTCGACAACTGCCAAGTACCAATGGCGGTGGTACGCCAAATCACATTTTTTTGTATGTGAATGATGCGATTACGTGAATATTACGGCTCGAGTGAAGCACAAAGCTTTGTTTACAAAAGAAATAATAAGTTAGCAATTATATGTTACATCGCAACAATGGAAACAGTTGTATTCGTGCTGAATGAGAGAGGCACATGAGCCGATAAATTGAAGCCATTTGTCGGCTTTGTATTCTGTTTTTGCAATCTGGTCACCGTGGTTCCATGAATTTAACAATATTCCATGAGTTATTCCACTGGACATGGAATCTCTTGTTTCTTTTCCCAAATCTTCACTCATGTCTCATCTATTTTCGCAAGTTTCTTCCTTTCGTTCACTTTCGATTTCTATATTTGCATTCTTTACCGTGCTAAACTAAAAATGCTGTAGGACAGACAACTTTTTACTTGCACATCAAATTCTATTTAACACAGTTTGTACTTATTAGACTTGGTAAGGCACGTCATTTATTTCCTTTCTCACAAGAAAAAGAAAAATGGTTCTCTTTAAGAAAAATTAGCATTTTACTACTCTCATAGTGTATGATTGCAGAAAAAATATATATGTTTGTATTGAATATTGATGAAGCAACAGATTTTGTGTGAAAATAAATCATAAAAGTGGTTTATTTTGTTTAAAAATCTTATACATGTATGATGTAGCAAGGTAGGCATTTTACCCCACACATGGGGTAAAAGGCTCTCCAGCATGGGGCAAAAGGCACACAGTGTTGATACAAATACTTTAGGTAAAATAATATGTTTTTAATAATGTCTAAGGTGATACTTCGCTTTAGCAAAGAATTCATTTTTGTTCAATAAAAACTGTTATTGAAAAACTGTTGCTTTAATTACCTTGAACAAAACTTTGTCTCAAAATATATTCAATAATTTTAGCGATTTAAAAAAAGAAATTAAATATTCGATCAAATTAGCACAGAATCAACTTTGCGCTGCTGCCCGTGAACGTGTCAAGGATCAGCCAAATTTCCACGTGCATCATCAAAAGCGTATGTTTTGGACAGGGCTGTGGAAAGTTTCCGTGCCATCTAGTGGTTTAAAGGAAAATAAAATAAAAGGCACCTTTGGCTTTGACCCCATTGCGCCTTTAGCCACGTTGTACCCAATAGCCCAAATGTCTTGCACCTGTGGAAGATAAAATTTGCTCTTCAGACATTTTACAACAAGTGTCAGTTGCTTTGGGACATCAGAAGAAGACATGAAGATATTAGACAAGAGATGGTCTCTGTCTTGCTCGTGTCTCACACCCCTCTCAAAGCAAAGAGGTTTATTTGACTTCCATTCAATTCACATTTATTTGTATAGAGCTTTTCACAATACATATCGTTCCAAAGCAGCTTTACAGAAAATGCACATGTCTACAAGGTGACAATGCATTTATCTTTGTGTAATTTCTGTTGTGTAATTTCCATGTTCAAGGACTTTGTATTGTTTAAATTTGATCACATTACAAGTATAATTTCTGCATTGTGTATTATTTGTGTGAATAATAGGCAATAATTCATTCCATCTACTCAACCCCCCTCCCCCAAAACACTGCTAACCGGAGGTGGTTGGCTCTTTTAACACCACGGTGGTAAAAAAACACTGCCCACAAGCCCTAAAATCTATCCACATTTTTATAGTCCATCAGCTGCAAACTGTGTAGAAAAGTAATAACACACCTCTGCTCAACAAGTCTCATGATTTGAGATATAATTTAGTTTATTACTTTAGTTATGAAAGAAAGGTAGACGTTTCCTGTCTGCACTCTCTGCCTTTTTTCTTGCAGTAAATTTAGCTCAGTCTCTCATCATAAAAGTTCCTTTCTTAGGTTTCTCATGGTTGTCAGCTTGCTGGGCCATGCGAATCACAGAGGCCTGGCTGGGCCCCAAATTAGCGCTTGCTGAAAAACCCTTGAGGAACCAGGAGCTTCACACTGCTCCCGCTCATGCACGCTGACACTTTCCCCACCTCCAGCCGCGCTGCTTTTAAAAAACAAAGACTCTAATTGCGGGATGTGTTTCGACCCGTCTGCGCGCCAGCAGCGACTCAGCCTCAAACTGGCCAGCAGCAATTTTGGACTTTGCGACTTGAATTGATGCAGTTTGCGGTGTGGCCAAGAAACTGAGAAGTAAATTAGTCAGAACCGAGCTAGTTCCGCCTCAGATAAAGTTTGGATCACCCCTGTTTAACCTATTTAGTTTATAAGGACGACATGTGCACGAACAGTCCAAGAAATAAATACATGCGCACAACATCCAAAAGTCTGAGACCACCAGTGAAAATGCGTCATTGCAAAACGTGATGATCATGTTCTCCAGCATGATTCGAGAATGATCCAAAAAGCATCTTGTGCTTCAATGGAAGGAAAAACATCCGTGCGTCTATACAAAGTGCACAAAATGGTGTTGAATTTTAGATATTTTTATATTTATTTAGTATTTTTTAGTATCCAGATTTTTTGAACCCCATTGTACACAGTCACAATACTAAGTAACACATTTAACTCTTAAGTTGCCACACTGTTAACCTGGATAAGTTGAATTTACTTTAAAAAATTGAGCAAACTGGTTGCCCTAAAAAAATGTAGTAATGTGAACTTAAAAATTTGAGTTCATTTAACTTAAAATGTTTTGTAATATCAATTACTTTGTAGTTATTACACATAGTATATTTAAGTTCAATGTACTAAGTTAAGTTTATATCAATTGTTTTATTTTTTAATTTGTTAAACTAGAAAATTAAGGAAAAAAAGCAAATAAAAGGTTTTATTTCAATTCAATTCCAAAACATATACAACAAAACATGATTTTTTCATGTCCTGAAAACATTTTCCTTAATGTTAAGCTTATTGTTAAGCACATGGACAGTCTATCAGAATGGTGTGCATGCATTTCACGCATTTGTAATCCCATTCGAATACGTGCTCGCATTTTGCTTTCTTTATCAATTTCGCTTTCGTTCAGTGCGTGGGGTGGGGGGTGGCACAGTAGCTCGTTTAGGGGGGCATGGCCCACGAATGCCCCCCCTTAGCAACAGCTCTGTTCTTCCCAAGCATCCCGCACGAGTCCTGAAAAGTGAAACCAAAGCGTCTTGATCGCCCCCAGGTGGCTGGATGCAGTATAGGTCATAAACCCCGCCCTCTCCATGAAATGTAATGTGACATAGACAAACTAAACAATCAAATTACACTTCAAATAAAAAAAAATTCCAGAGATGTTTCCTGTCATTTTATGCTGTTTTTAATCATGCTGATGTTAGTTCAAGTGTTCGTTCTTTAAATAAGTTTGGTTTTAGTTAGATATTTGATGCTATAAAAACGGAGGTGTGGCATCATGATTGACAGCTGAGATTGACAGCTTCTCTGAGTGATGTAGTCACTGAGGCACCAACGGACATTTTTTCTGGAACCTCGGGAGGAGATTGGAGCAATCTTTAATCTCTACATTTCCATAACTGTTTATTTCACAAAAAGTTATTGATTAGACGGGACCTTGATATTGTGGATCCACTTCGTGCTCACTACTGCGCAGACTCGAGACCCAAGATGTCAGCGCCATATTTGAACACTGGCGGCTTCACTTACTTCAACGGAAAAGAGTGTAGGCGCATCGTCCATCTTCTTTTACTTCCCCTGTGTTTTGATCTGGAGATTAAGTACTCTTTCAGAAGATGCGCAATAGTGCCCCCTACCATATAACAGTGAAAACATGGATTGACAGAAAATTCCGTCAATGGTGGGGAAAGTTAAATATTAGGTGTACAAACATTATTCCCCAGAGAAAGTTCGAAAGGAAATTATCCTCAATGTTATCAGTCCTTTTAGACGTTTTGTCATACGTCTTTATTATCCAACACCCTGTCTGACTGATCTTGCAACACAGGCCCAAACCTGCCTGAAATGATTCTTTGTGAGTGTGTTCATTTCAGTTTTAACTGCACTATGACACTTTCATGATAAGCTTTTGTGTTTCCATCCTGCCAGTCGGCTCTGGTTTGGCATTTCTTTTCTTTTGTTAACTTACTTCATAAGAATTGCAAGTAGTTCATCGTACTGAATGGGAGATATTTCACCTTCCACTATAGAAAACATCTTAATCCCTTTCTCAGTTTCACTCTGGTCACATAATCGTGACTGAAAGAAAGCTTCCCATGAGCCATCTGATATATGACAGCACAACAAACAAAGAATAAGGTTCTTCTTCACTTAAAATATTCATGGATCTACATCTCTCACATCTGAGCTGTGGGGGAAGGTGAAAAAGCAAAAATAGACGAATATAATAACAGATATTTCATCTCTATACAACAAATGTTCAATCTGTATCTAGGAACTGTTCGAGATATGCATATTATTTATTTTTTACTTGCGACACATACTGTATATACAATACAGTGGGGACAAAATACCTGAGAGCAATAGCAAATGTTTCTACTTTATATATTTTTTAAAGGCACAATATGTAAGATTTTTGGATTAAAATATTCAAAAAACACTAGAACAATGTTATATATTATTTTTACAATTTGCATGAAAAGTTTAATTAATATGAATTTCTGAATTTTTAGAAGCATATTAGTAGTTGTCCCACTTTTGCTTTAATGACAGCAGCACAGAAGCTGTTTCTCTGTTTTTATTTTTGCAAAACCCCAAAAACTTTATTTTCAGGAATAAATCAGATTTTGAATCCCAGATTGTCAATGTGGTCTCAGACTTTTGGATGCCACTATGTCTGACAATACAAATGTCAATACAAGTGCTTACCAAGTAAGAAATATGTCATAACCAACTGACATAAATATAAAGAAGATTTTTGAGGTGGGTTATGCGGTCATCCGCCATCTACATCAAATAAATACATGGAAAAATATCACAAGCAGCCGATGTGTGTTGAGTTGGTGTGTACTCTTAAGCTTATTGCGTAATACACATTGTTGATAAGAATTTGGACAGCGGTTTATATAACAGCCACTGCTGAGGGCCTTTGAGTGGGAGACGGTGTATGATACAGCGCCCCCTGTGGGCAAAGAACTGAACTGTGTTTTAATCACTAAGCACACACAGTGAACACTGGGCCCTGGTTTCACAGACAGGGTTTAGATTAAGCCAGGATTAGGACTTTAAGTAGCTTTTATAATCGTGCCCTAGAAAAAAACATTACTGGTGTGCATCTTGAGACAAACAAAGGCATTGATATATGTTAAGATACGTCAGTGCAAGTTGCTTTCAGTTAAAACAGCTCACACATGCATTTTAGTCTGGCATTAGGCTTAAGCTGTCTGTGAAACAGGGGTGGATATGTTAAAGAGTTACAGCGGAACTCCTAATTCCGTCTCTGCTTCAATATTACATGTGTAAAACATTTAACTTTTTTTTTTTTATAGATCTGGCTATTGTACAGAAACTCGTACATTAAACTACGGAAAAGTTTCATGTCAGCTCTGCAAGTTTAACATCCTGAGTGAAATAGCTTTTGTCAGATAAGATAAGCCTAATAAAGAATTCCACTGCATGAATTATTCCACAGGAGGATGTGGGTGGAATTTCATGACTGACTCTCTCAAAAGCAGCTTTAAATATCAAGGTTTGTACTGTATAATACAAATCTATTCTACAACACACATATTGTATCTGGTGGGTTTAACTGGTAGATTTTCCATATTAAAAAAAGTTTTACCCTGAAATAATCCCAAAAATCCAGTCATATTAGTAGTCTTATAACGGCGGGTTTTCATGTGGATCAGGGCTGCTTGAGATCACATGATGAGCTAAATACTACTCTCTTTATCTCTTTAACACCCTTATTATCAAACACTTTCGCTCTAGGAATAAATTAATCATGAATGTTTGCGAATAGAGCATTTCTATGATGGCATTAGCAGCAAAAAACTATTGCTTTTCCATTATGCTGAATTGGGTAAAAGTATAAGACTACCATAATGGCTTGTACGGGGATGAATTGATATTGTTACATGGAGAAATGGAAGAAAAGGTAGTATGCTATATGCTATTCCTAATTCAAAGACACACATACACTATGCTAGTATAGGGTGTTGTGGGTGAAACTTTGAGATTGTTTTAGCCTGATTTATCGTTTGGCAGAGCAAAACAGAGTGTCAGATTAAATCAGAATGCTTAGAGTAATAGCACACATCTTCGACAAGCTGCTCAGTTGACAAAATATGATGCTTCATGTGAAAAAATCCTTAAACCTAAATACGTGAGAAATACTGTAATAATAGTGAGAATTGCCATAGCAAGCAGTGGATATGAGTGGATTTTTAATTACATTTTAACAAAAAGAAAGGCTACTGTATAATCAATTTCTGATTGGTTTGTCACTTAAATCAGTAGTTCCCAAACTTTTACATTCCACCTAGACAACTATAATCTATCTCATAATTTTAAAGCATGAATGTGAGGAAGGGGTGGGAGGCGTTAGTTCTCTTTAGAGCATTTTTAATTTTCCTTGTCATAGTATGAATGACATATAAGTTTAATTGCAATACAAACTTATGATACATTATCAAAAATGTTGATAACGATTTAAATAATGTAAAGAGTAACCGAGTATTTTCAGTCTGCTGCCTCAACTGATTTACACAGACATGACAGAACAAACTTAAAAGAAATGAAAAAGTAGCTTAATATAAACCCAAAGTTTGATATGACAAAAAATAGAATATAAAAAATAATAATAGGCTAATAATTTTATTTGATAGTAGGCCTACAACTGTAAAATTTCAATACTAATATTTACGGTTTAATTTCTTCATTTACAGGCGTTAAACTATCAAGCTTTTATTGATCAAACTTGAAACATGCTTGTCCGGATATGAACTCCGAGTCAATAGCTACAGACCTCCAAACTTCGTGTGGCCTTCAGATTAGCTCAAGAACAGTGCGTAGAGAGCTTCATGGAATGGGTTTCCATGGCCCAGCAGCTGCATCCAAGCCTTACATCACCAAGTGCAATGCAAAGCGTCAGATGCAGTGGTGTAAAGCACGCCGCCACTGGACTCTAGAGCAGTGGAGACGTGTTCTCTGGAGTGACCAATCACGCTTCTCTTACTGGCAATCCGATGGACGAGTCTGGGTTTGGTGGTTGCCAGGAGAACGGTACTTGCCTGACTGCATTGTGCCAAGTGTAAAGTTTGGTGGAGGGGGAATTATGGTGTGGGGTTGTTTTTCAGGGGTTGGGCTTGGCCCCTTTGTTCCAGTAAAAGGAACTCTTAATACTTCAGCATACCAAGACATTTTGGACAATTTCATGCTCCCAACTTTGTGGGAACAGCTGGAACAGGGTCCTTACCTCAACCCAATAGAACACCTTTGGGATGAATTAGAGCGGAGAGCCAGGCCTTCTCGTCTAACATCAGTGCCTGACCTCAAATGCGCTTCTAGAAGAATGGTCAAACATTCCCATAAACACACTCCTAAACCTTGTGGAAAGCCTTCCCAGAAGAGTTGACGCTATTATAATTGCAAAGGGTGGGTCAACTCCATATTAAACCCTACGGATTAAGAATGGGATGTCATAAAGTTCATGTGCATGTAAAGGCAGACATCCCAAAACGTTTGGCAATATAGTGTATCTCTTAAAGTTGGCATGAAATGTGTGAACAATTTATCCATGTATGATTATTTTTTAATAGTACCTCAATGTTTAATCAGAATACCAGGTGAAAATGGCAGGTGCCACTTCAGTTTTATTGTGACTTTAAGTGGTTTTCAAACATTTTTGCTCATGACCCCCTTTAAACGTTTAAAAAATCTGGCAAAGTTCTTAGGATCATCATTTACTGTATACCACAGTTGCATATAGCCATATCACCCAACCCTAATACTGCTCTAAAACATTAAAGCACTTAACATGCGAATAACATGACTTTCTGTAAAGTTGTTTTGAATCGATGTGTGCTGTGAACAGTGCTACAAATAAATTTGACTTGACTTAGTTCATTTCCAGATTTAGGGCCTAGCAGCTCATGAAGAGCACGATAATGATGCTTTGACACAATTCACTTTCTAATCCCCATCATAGACATTTTCTTTTAAGCCAAAAACAGCTTACAAGATTCTTTCTACATAATTGTTGCAACTGAGGCTTATTCCACAAATCGCCCATCATCGCACTTCCAGTAAAAAAAACAAACGAATTGTTTTTACAAGGAAACATCTGAGTGTAATTTGATGACCTGAATACATTTCTGTGACGTTCTGAGGAAACAAGAGAGAGAGAATGAGAGTAACAGCAGGAGAGTGATAAAAAAGATTTAGAGTTAATGAGAAAAAGAAGACAAACAGATCAGGATGCAACAGAGGGAGGGAAAGAGATGGTGAGATAGAGAGAAATAGAGAAACAGAGAAACAGATCATGAGATCTGGCAAGCTTTTGGTCTGCATCTGTATCTGTGACGAGTCCAGACGGTGTAGCTAGACTGGGGAATCACCCGACCACACACACACACACACACACACACAGATGGTTTATCTCTGCACTAATGATGCTGAAAATGTCGAATAAACTCAAAGTGACTGCTAAACAAAATGTCCCACTTCCAATTTATGACTTCTTTCAATCAACCTAGCAGTTCAGAAATGATATGAGACCCCTAAACAATCATTCAGTAGTACATACATGTATTTTTAGCATCACACACTTAAGTAAAGGCTTTTCTGCACTTTAGGTTTAGCAGCCATCTTCGTATCAAGAATCATGTGTAACAGTTTACAGTAAGGTAACATTAGTTATTACTATAGACATCATGAACTAACAATGAACACTCTTATACAACAGTTTTTTCTGGTTCTCAAATCTGATTGGCTGAGAGCCTTTTCCAGCCGTGTGATATTCACACAGTATCGGCACTGGAACCGTTTCACCGTTTGTATGGCCGTTCAGCGCTCGTGTACCCACTGAGAACAGGGAATTTGGGAATTTGCCGCTGGCTCTTATAGATAGTGGTTAAACAGATATAATTAATTTGGGGCTGTGCCGGGGGGGGGGGGGGGGCGTGGTTTAGCGAGGTCTGTGACAGGAGAGAGAGTCGGGAGACAGGTGCGCTGTAAATGGGTCAAGTGCAAATAATGAACACCTGTGTCTTGTTCCAGTAATGGGCGTGGAGAGACTGGATATAAACCACCAGGAAGAGGTCTTCAGGGAGAGAGACTGACTGGAGACTCGGGAACACACAGAGAGAAGCAGGAAAGCTCTGGAGAGCAGCTGGACTGTGATTGAGAAACGTTGGAGTTATTGTGAACGCCCGTGAGCGTGATTTGTGTTGTGGAACTGTTTAAGAGAGAAATAAAAGTTACCCGAGTCTCCATCAAGCCGACCCTGTCTTCTTCCTTCCTTCCTTATATCTATCGAACTTTGTTACAGGGGTATATCAAACAGGCAATCTTTGGTCTTATTAATCCATTACTTGTTCCAGAGCAAACCGATTTGGGTTAAGGGGAAAATTAAGTGTGATAGCTTTATATTTAAAGGTGCACTATGTAACTTTTCCGTCCGCTAGAGGTCGCCTATTCAAAACAAAGGCGTAGATTGATAACGCCAAGTTTGAGCGCAGAATCTTGGGACATGTGGTCTTCACCTCACAGCCGGTGGAAAAGATTTGGGATAGGACTCTGGCAGAAATCAGAGTCATGGATGCGATTATTAACGTTACTGTAGTGTGAAGCAGAGCAGGACTGAGTGGTGTGGGAGCTGAGCAAGGCCGCTGGAGTGATTGTATAATAAGATGAACGCAACACACGCCTCGCGAGCAGCGGGAATTTTATTATGCCACAGTCGCCAGAGCCATTTTCGCTTTTCCGGTTTTGAGTATTAGGTAACGCAGCTCTGTTTATCATATTAGATACATTTGAGTGTGTTGAATATGATGTTATGACGTTACTCTGTGCGTTCGCTCGGCGGCTGCTATGACACTTGTTGCACACTGCAGTGCGGAGTAAAGCGTTTCTGCAAAGTAAAACTGGAAATTGAGGGTAACGCAGATATGACGCAATTGACAGGTGACTCCCTCACATGCCCTGGTTCCTTGGTTAAAATAGCAATTTGCTCACGATTTACAAATAGTTGGAAACATTTGGGATATTGTAAGTACTCAACTGAACAAAATATATAACACTGACCTAGTGGTTTTTGGATATTTTACTGAATTTTTTTTTACATAGTGCACCTTTAATGTTAGGCTGTTTATTTTAAGTCCTGTATGGCCTACTAGAGCGCTGTTTTTGTACATTTGACTGCATTGTTTGCAAGTGTTTATTTCCTATTGTCTTTTATAATGGGTTTACATTATTACACCACTAGATGGCAAAGACGGTCTTGAGTGGCTGGTTGTAAACAAGGAAGTTGTTTTAGCGCTGTCTTAGGGAATCTTTTAAAAGGACAAAAATATCGCTTTCCTTAGTGGACACTGACTTGAAGAATGCAGGTAATCAGATGCAGGTAATACACTCGTTTAGTCACTCTAATATTCTACATAATACAGTAAGCTTCAAACAGCCATATCGCACAGCTCTGAGTGTGATATCGCTCATTTACAGCATTTAATAATCTATGTTTATGTTAATTTATAAATATATTCTATTGTTCATTCATGTTTGTCCATTACACATTAACTAATGTTAACTTTAATAAATATGAAAAAATGCATTAGTATATTTATAAAATTAACAAAATAAAACACACATATACGCATACACACACACACACATATACACTCACCTAAAGGATTATTAGGAACACCTGTTCAATTTCTTATTAATGCAATTATCTAATCAACCAATCACATGGCATTGCTTCAATGCATTTAGGGGTGTGGTCCTGGTCAAGACAATCTCCTGAACTCCAAACTGAATGTCAGAATGGGAAAGAATGGTGATTTAAGCAATTTTGAGCGTGGCATGGTTGTTGGTGCCAGACGGGCCGGTCTGAGTATTTCACAATCTGCTCAGTTACTGGGATTTTCACGCACAACCATTTCTAGAGTTTACAAAGAATGGTGTGAAAAGGGAAAAACATCCAGTATGCGGCAGTCCTGTGGGCGAAAATGCCTTGTTGATGCTAGAGGTCAGAGGAGAATGGGCCGACTGATTCAAGCTGATAGAAGAGCAACTTTGACTGAAATAACCACTCGTTACAACCGAGGTATGCAGCAAAGCATTTGTGAAGCCACAACACGCACAACCTTGAGGCGGATGGGCTACAACAGCAGAAGACCCCACCGGGTACCACTCATCTCCACTACAAATAGGAAAAAGAGGCTACAATTTGCACGAGCTCACCAAAATTGGACAGTTGAAGACTGGAAAAATGTTGCCTGGTCTGATGAGTCTCGATTTCTGTTGAGACATTCAAATGGTAGAGTCAGAATTTGGCAGAATGAGAACATGGATCCATCATGCCTTGTTACCACTGTGCAGGCTGGTGGTGGTGGTGTAATGGTGTGGGGGATGTTTTCTTGGCACACTTTAGGCCCCTTAGTGCCAGTTGGGCATCGTTTAAATGCCACGGCCTACCTGAGCATTGTTTCTGACCATGTCCATCCCTTTATGACCACCATGTACCCATCCTCTGATGGCTACTTCCAGCAGGATAATGCACCATGTCACAAAGCTCGAATCATTTCAAATTGGTTTCTTGAACATGACAATGAGTTCACTGTACTAAAATGGCCCCCACAGTCACCAGATCTCAACCCAATAGAGCATCTTTGGGATGTGGTGGAACGGGAGCTTCGTGCCCTGGATGTGCATCCCACAAATCTCCATCAACTGCAAGATGCTATCCTATCAATATGGGCCAACATTTCTAAAGAATGCTTTCAGCACCTTGTTGAATCAATGCCATGTAGAATTAAGGCAGTTCTGAAGGCGAAAGGGGGTCAAACACAGTATTAGTATGGTGTTCCTAATAATCCTTTAGGTGAGTGTGTATATATATAAAATATTTATATTAACAAAAATAAAAACTACTAATAAATACAAATTATCATTAATTTTAAGATTAAATATCTGACTAAATATCTTTTATCATCCCATATGATAAATTATCACACAGACACACACACGTGCTGTAGATGAAGTAACTTAGCACGGAATAGCCTTCTCCTTTAAATCATGTGGGTAAGAAGAGTCAGTAATGTTACACTCAATGTTGATGGTTCAGACAGTTAGCTTGAGTTTAATGTGAGACCAAATATTCACTATAGGGTTCAAATCTTGACTCTAGCCAGGCCAAAACATGAAGCCACTTCTTGGTTGACCTTGCAGTTTGGGCAGGAGGATTGTCTTGTTGAAAAATAACATCTGACCTTTCCCATTTAGATAACTTTTCAATTGTGGGGAGCAAGCCATTCTGCAACATTCTCCTGCACTCCAAAGCATTAAATTACCTTTCACAGTGAAGTAGCTCACCAATATCAGCAGCTAAAAAGTCTCCCCACACAATGACTCCTCTTCGTGCTTCACTGTGGTAGAGATGCATGTATTATTATATTTCTCAGCAGATTTTCAAAGACACCAGTCTGGAGCATCACCATGCAACTCGTGTTTCATTGTGATTCATCACTCCACACAACTTCCCATATTCTGCCAAAAACTTCATTCTGTCTTTGATGTTTTTCTGGCTTTTTAAGTAGTGCATTAGCTTAAATTCTGCTAATTTTCTGACCAAAAATCTGTGGTTAAGGCAATCAAAATCCAAATGTTTAGCAATTTTGGGCTTGGCCCATTTTTTTTCCCCCCAGTTCTTGCTATTAACTCTTTCCCTGCCAGCGTTTAAAAAAAAAGTTGCCAGCCACCGCTAGCATTTTTGACCTGAACATGCAATATATCAAAAGAAAGAACAGTTTTATTCTAACTTCATGCATTCTTTTTTTATCAACACTTGAATGTGGGTAAGTTTCATAGGTTTTTGTCAAGTCTGGATCAGATTCAGCATAACGATCAAAACTTAGATGGAGTAGATCGAGTCCATCAACACCCTAAAGCTTCACAGTCCTATTGCTCGTACTGGGTCGACATTTCATTCAGTAACATTAGGCAGTTTGGATTTATATGCTGTTTAATGTTGCTGATCGCGTTATTTTACATTTGCATATGATTACATATGATATCGCTTGTTTTTGCATCTTCTTCGCATGTCTTTTGATCAGAAGATTCAGTACTCTTTCAGAAGTTGTGTCATAGCGCCCCCTATCGCATAACAGTGAAAACACGGAAAGCTGAAATTTTCGTCAATGTCGGGGAAATAGATAAAAGTCCTGTCAATCGTAAACAAATACAAAAAAACCCCAAAAAAACAAAAAACACCACCAAAGTAATCCATAAGACTCAAACACTATGGGCCCTATTTTAATGATCTAAGGGCATGGTCTAAAGCACACGGCGCAAGTGCACTTAGAGCGTGTCTGAATCCACTTTTGCTAGTTTAACGACAGAAAAAATGGTCGGCGCATGGTCTGAAAGGGTTGTACCTATTCTCTTAATGAGTAATGGGTGTGTTTTGGGCGCAACGTGCAATAAACCAATCAGAGTCTCATCCACCATTCCCTTTAAAGGCCAGTTGCGCTCACGCCATGGCGGATTCGCTATTTACATGCCAAAATTTGTGAGCAAAAAGACTGAACACTTCTCCAGAGAGGAATCCTTTAATTTTTCATATTTAAAAAAATGTTTGTGTGCTGCTGCTGCTCATCCCTGTCTGTAATAAGCAGAGTGTACACTCATTGTGGACCTGCCTATAGGCGCATATTACTAACATATTACTAAATAACACAAAAAATACTGCATCATTGACTTTAGACCAGGTTTTTGTTGGTCAATGGCGCAGTCGTTTTCAGTTGCCTCAAAATAGCAATGCGCCAACAATGCGCCTGAACACACCTCTTTTTCAGACCAGCACGCCCATGGGCGCAAATGCATTTGCTGTTTAAACAACGTGGTGCAGGACGTGAAAATGATAACTCCGTCGGGCTGAAACTAGCGAAAAACACTTGCGTCGTGCCTAGCGCCGCGTTGCGCCAGGTGTATAATAGGGCCCTATATTTCAAGTGTTCTAAAGAACTAAAAAGTCACTGACAGTCTTTCCCTCTGCTAAAATGTTTAATTTTTTGAGTGAACCGTTCTTTTTAAGTATGACTTGATTTACAAGACTATCAAAATTTCTCTCAGACCACAAATCAGACCACATAATGTAACCCTAGAAGTGTTCCATATTGTGTTCCTCAAGTGGCGCTCTCAGGCATTGACCTGGAGGGGTGTCATCTTTAAGCTTATAATGTCAGGAGCAGGGAGGAGCGCTGGAACACCTGATCCTGATCTGCAGTTTGGAGCCAAATGTCAGCCAGAGGGAATTTAATACTGACACTCTCAGACGGAGTGATCTAGGGGAGACAGAATGGGGTTTATCTTCACCTCAGGAACATGCCAGCAGCTACATTCAAACAGATTTACACCTTACAGCTTGAATAAGTGAATTATATTCTTACAGAAAACCACTTAAGACTAAATAGTCTTGGATTTTCAAAAAAAATTGTTGTTTAAATCCATTCTGTAGGCTGTTTGATGAAGTCAAATTCCACAGGATGTCTTCATGAGTAGCCTAGTCAGTTAGCATGCATTGAGAACACTATTACCACGTTCATACTGTCATTATTTGTGTATCCGATTGGAATCTGATCTAAATTACTGACTGTTCACACTGTGTATCACAACTGTTTTCCAGAATAACTTTGCATGGCAATGATGTTGCGTTGGTAGGAAGCTTGAAACGGATTTTTTTTACCATTCACACTTGCTAAATATCGGATTCCAATTGGATATGCACAACAACTGGATTTGGACTGACAGTCCAAGCAAGGCTATACATGTAACCACTTGCTATACCAAAAATCAGGCTTGAGTCTTTGAGTCAGGCTTTGCTCTATTTACAACAATAGGACAGTAATGATGGGAATTAGCAAGTTAGCATTAAGCTGTGCAAAAACAACTAGCAGTTTGTCTTTAAATCACGTAGAGATAATCAAACAACAAAGGGTAGCTTTGTTGCCTGATCGTCAATGTTTAATGGTTAGCAAAGCAAAACTAGCATTATGGTTTTCTCTTGGCCCACTATACAATAGTGCCTCATTATCATTGTGGTACCATGTCATTAGCATTTAAAATGAACTGACAAACAGAGCATTGCCAAAATCCATATGGGAAAAATCTGGCAGCCATCTTGGTGTAATTAGGGCTGCTGCTCCAAAGTGTGCACCTTATTCCAATGTCTAAATGAACAACGGGATCCCTGTTAGTGGCCATTGGTAGTTAAACCATCTGTCCGAGTGATACAGTCTGCACCTAGCGATACAATAGTGACATCGTGTCAGACATAATTAGTATTATTGTTGTTAATGGTACAAGGTAATTGGGAGTGGGAGCCCACAGATGAACCTGACACCCTCTGGTGGTGCACCACCGGCTAATGAACCTCTCTGTACCCGGGAAAGATGCCAGGCCAAAGACTGAGATCATCCGCTCATTCATGGCCGCTGATTACACAACCAGACTTTTAGTTTCAGGAGTGGAGTTTTGAAGGGTATTGAAATGCATTATTGAAAGTTAATGGAAAATCAACTGAATGGGTCAATACAATGAAAAATCTGTCATTATTGACTCACCATCATGTTGTTCCAAACCCATATTCCCAGTAGAGAACAAAAAAAAGTGAATTTAGTAGAATCTTGACAGGTCTTTTCCAATCACGTCGGCCAAGTTCCAAAAAATGGACTACAAAAATGTGTGCTGATAAATTTCAAAGCCAAATTCCTTGCTTCTCTCATATCTCCATGTGCATCTAATGGCAGCGATGTTTGATTTGATGGCTACAGCAGATGCAGTTATTTTCCATGGATGCTGACTTAAATTCTAATGTGTTCCTCTCATATTATGACTTTAGAAAATTTTGAATATAAAGTATGGAATACTTTTATAATGGTCCATTTAGAGGTCAACATTTCCTGGTGAAAATCTGGCCAGAATATGCTGCAAAAATAAATTTTGTGTTCCATGAAAGCCAGTAAATAATGTAAGATATTCTCTATCCCTTTAACACTTTACGTACTCTTTACAGCAGAATTGATGGATGGTGTAAAAGCTACTGTATTAAACTGATTAATAAGTAATCCGATTCATCTTGTATTATCTTCTATATTTTTTTACATTATAAATTTTAATTAAATAACCTTTCTTTTCATATAGTTTGAAATGTATACAGTATTACACAAATGTATATATGTAAAATTAACAAAATAAAAATTACATTTTGTTTAAATTTAGTATAAAATACAAAGATAAAAAAACAAAAAACGTGTTTCATTTAACAAAATAACAGAAATAAAAAAATTATGTTTTTTTAGAATCCTTAATTTTAAGTGTTGACCGAAAATATGTAATACGTTATTGCTACAAAAAGTCTGTCAAGCTTAAAAAAAAACAAAAAAAAAGTGGCCCAAGTGTTCTGAAGTCATGAGAACAGACTGCAATTTAAAGGGTACATAACACACAGAGTTTCTGCCAGTCTAATGTTAAGAGAGTAGTATTGCATCCTTCACATCTCCGAAGGGTCTCGCTGTACCGATTCTTTTCGAAAACAGCTGAACTCGAGCAGGCGTGCAGTGGGCGGAGCTAAAGAGTCACGAGCACACACACGCACAGACGCGAAATACATCATGGCATTATTCTTGAATAACTTTCCGTGTTGCTTTCATTATATGCACTTGCGCGCCAATTGCCAACAAAACACAGACATTTGATGCAGTTTCACTCACCGCCTGCGGTTTCGACTCATGACCGCGAACAAACAAACACACTTGCAGAATCGGCGAAAAGCTGCTGCGGAGGCTTCCGTAACGAAGTTTGTTGATGGGCGTGCTCTTGCTCTCGCATTGGTTGATGTGCGCATGCGCTCATCCGGGAGAAGTGCCAATTCCGCCCTTTATGCCGTCATACAACGGCAAACTCGATGTATGTATTTGGCACAGAAATACTCTGTGTGTAAGTGTAAGTCAGAATGCATGAAATAGCATTAGACGCCCCCCCCCCCCCCCCTTTAAGTGACTATCACTGAAGATCTTTCCCATTAATCCTTTCATATATTTTGACTTTCTATTCTTATCTCTCTATTAAGACAAAGTCCTCACAATGACCAAGATGCCACAACAATCTGGGAGGTCGAGGAGCAGCATATGTATCGCCTGAAGCAAGTCAGCTGTGAGCTTCTTTACACAAGTTGCTTAAAGGCAGATCCACACTGATTGCAAATACTCAACGTTCTACACCCCTAACCCTTTCTTGTGTGTGAATATTTTGGTTAAAAGTTACTTTCACCTGTAAATGATAATGCCATACTCTTTGCATCGTTTAACACATTTTACCATGACTTCCCCCTCAACATCAGCACAGAATAATGCTATATTCTGTCTGGTCTTGTTTACTGGCATTCCTCATCACCATTAGAACTGTTGCTGTGATGGACAACTTGAATCATTCACATGAACACACAGCCAATGTGGAACCATAATAGTTAGAATGGCTAATTGCACAATAGTATGCAGTTGGATCAAAACTGGTATGTTTGATGTTACATTTAATCTTGCTTACCCTTGATCACCCTTGAATCCTGAATTTCTTGATTATCTTCACTTGTACATGGAATGTCCTTGGAATTGAAAAACACTTAAGAGCGGAGACAGAGAAAGAATGGAAAAAAAGAGAACGAAAGACAGACAGATGTGCACAAACATGTTTTGCTTCAAGGCATTTTCTCCTTAGATGGAAGGGCCGAAATTGAGAAGAACAACTGCATCTTCCCAGGACTGTCAGTGTGGGGTGTTTTATGTTGTGTTTCTGAGTGTGTGTGTGCTCTCTAATGATCAGGTTTTGATTTGTGTGTCATAAGAGAAGAAGCGTATAGGTGCAGGAGTTTCTGAGGTCAGATTCTCATCACTGCAGGAACCTTTTACCTGAGGAGACAGACGAGTGTTTGGTCTAGCTGAATGTGAATGAGTATGTCTGGGTGTGAAACAAAGCAGATAAAATAACAGACAGGGAAAAAGTGCAGAATACAGATGGAAAGATAAAAATAAAAAAAAGAGACAGATGTACCTTCAAGAAACAGACTCAGTTGTGAAGACAATTCTAATTAAAGTAAAAGCTTTTTACATAATTGCCATACTATTAAAGGGTTACATTTTCTCTTTTAGAAGAGCTTATTTAACCCTGGAAATACTGAATAGAAAAATATGCAAATAATAATTATAATACTACACATTGTCACTGGGTTATGACTAAAATCATCTTTTTATTGATTTGGTAATTTTCAGTATTGGCGTAGTTTCTATGTTTTACCTTGCAAGAAAGAAAGGATTGTGGATTGCACGTTCTAACAAGCTAGCCAAATACTGTCAGTGAACATTTGGAAACAGCACACAGATTATGTAAAATGTAAAAAGGCATTGTTCTATCTCATTGATATCTCTAAACTATACAATATAATACAAAGTAATATAATATATAGGCCTACAGACCATTTGTTAATGTTTCTGAAAGAAGTCTCTTATGCTCACCAAGGCTTTGAATAGAACTAACTTTCTATTCAAAGAATCCTGAAAAAAGTATCACCATTTCCAAAAAAATGTTAAGCAGCACAACATTGATAATAATAATAATAATAATAATAATAATAAAGTTACCTGAGCAGAAATCTGCATATTAAAATGATTTCTGAAGGATCATGTGACACTGAAGACCGGAGTAATGATGCTAAAAATTCAGTTTTGCATCACAGGAATAAATGACATTTTAAAATATATTAAAATAGAAAACGGTTCTTTATTACGTCACAATATTACTGTTTGTTTTTACTGCCTTGATTAAATAAATGCCGCCTTTGTGAGAACAAGAGACTTTTCAAAAAACAAACAAAATTTTTTTAATGTTTCCAAACTTTTGACAGGTACTGTATACAGTATATACTGTACATACATTGAAAAAATGTGTGCGTATAATTTGCCATAAAGTGCGTACCATATGCACGCTCATTTAAAAACTAATTTTGGCGTATACATTCCACGACATTGCACACTCGTATTATTGATACGCATTTTCGTGTGATCGGGCTCGGATGGGAGACCTCCTGGCAAAACTTGGGATGCTTCTCAATATCCCTCCTCGTTTCCTCGCTCCTCCGTCCTCCATCCTATGATCTGGAAACCATTCGAGCTCAGCCATCTTGTAGGACATCTCAGCTCTCTAATTGCACTGCAAGGAGGCAAGGATGAAGGAGTGAGGAGGCTTCCTGAGGAGTCACACACAGGTGTATGCCCCTTCACATTGTCACGGGTGTGTGCAGGCAGGAAGACGAAGACAGGCAGACACAATTCCAAAAAGTGATTTAATCTCAAATAAAGGTAAGCCAGGCAGACACGCAACAGTACAACACACTAAACATAACTGAGATCCGACAGAGACGGGAGGAGCTATTATAGTGAACACAATGAGGATAATGATGACTCACAGCTGACACAGATGAACTAATAACGATGGTAACCGGGGAGACAGACGAGTGGCGGGAAACAGAACAAAGGAACATGTGACAGATACAAACAAAATGAAACTAAACGTGACTGTGACACACATCTTGCCACAGTTTATTAATTATTATAATTATCATTATTGTTTACATGTACAAGACACAAATGTATGTCAAATTACAACAACTGTAGTAGGACAGTTGCAGAATTATATCAAAGCAAATTAAAGAAAATTAAACAAACTGTAATACTATACAGCAAATAAAAAGCAGTTAATAACTGGGAATAATTCATTGTTAATAATAACTGGTAATATATAAAAAATACGGACAAATGTGGTATTTTGAAGAGGTTGAAACTATTACAATATAAATAATTATCTGTAATGTTCAAGAATCCCAACGTGCAAGCTAAATCCAGCGGTGTAGAGTCATCATTAATTGACGACTCTTCCCTCGTATCCTGAAGGGGTGGAAAGGAAGCGAGGAATGGAAACGGAATGGAAACGAGGATGCACAAATAAGAACTGAGAAGCACCCTAAGTAGCTGCTGGAAGAGGTGTTAGTGAGGCCAGCAGGGGGTGCTCAACCTGTGGTCTGTGTGGGTCCTATGCCCCAGTATAGTGATAGGGACACTGTACTGTCAAAAAAAAGCATTGTCCTTTGGATGAGATGTTAAACTGAGGTCTAGACTCTCTATGGTCATTAAAAATCCCAGGATGTTCATCGGAAAAAAGAGTAGGGGTGTAACCCTGGCATCCTGGCCAAATTTGCCCATAGCCCTCTGTCCATCATCATGGCCTCCTAATCATCCCCATATACTGATTGGCTTCATCACTCCATGTCCTCTCCACGAATAAGTTGGTGTGTGGTGGGCATCATCCAGGTGGATGGAGCACATGGTATAAATATAACAAATTATTATTATTATTACTACTCCAATAATCTCTGTTTTATTTAAAACTTCGATTTTTTTTTACAGTATATAGTCCCAGTATATTTCAGGCTTGATTATGATCAAAAGTCCCGGCATTTTGCATAACTTTTTTTTCTTGGTTATTATTGGTATTTGGGTTTCACAATCTGTATCTGACATTTAATTCAACGTAAATTCTTTAGTTAATCCAGACAGTAGTTTTTTAACGCAACAAATGAGGGTTTGCGCTGGCGCAAGCTGGCCCTATGTATTCTAATAAATTTATTCAGCTTGTAAATGTCTCCTGGCATCCCTTTAACACATTATTTAATACATTTTCATTGCACCCTAAAGTTTATTTTTTATGTGCTCCTAAATTAGGAACATGTGCTCCTTGGGAAAAAAGTGCCCTGACACATGGACGAGTCTGAGCAAACTCATTTACACAAACATTCTGAGAATCATATCATGCCGATTAAAGGCAACCTGCAGACAATAAAAATAACAGTGAGAGTGTTAAAATAAGAATGGTTTATTAAGTTTCATTCTGGCATTTGTCATTCATGATTCGTTTACATGTTTGTAATCTTTCTAAGGTAAACACGACTGGTACTGTTGTTGCCAACAATGATAAATGCTTTCGTTCTCGTCTGTCTCATTCTCACCAGCCAAAACTCTCACGCAAGCTTGAGTATTTAAAACCTACAAATGTGTATCTAAATGCATATGAAAATGCCAAAATGCGCACTTTCACACAACCCCCTGTAAAGTGCACACTCATAAGACACATACGCAGACACATTTACATAGACATTCACTCTTGACATTGTCTGCAGCATTCTGAGGAATGCTTAAGCTCATTCCATTACTGCACTGAAGCCACGCCCTTTCAAGAAACCCCGCCCTAAATGCCCTCCCAGCCCCACCCACCAATATAGACTACAACAATCTCACACTGTCCTATAATAAAGACTCTCCTTATGGAGATAATGTACCTATTTCAACTGAGCGCAATGGATGAGATGCATTAGAGATGTCTTTCTGTAACTAAGACTCTATTTGCTGGCACATGAACAGAAATAAAGAAATAAACTAAATAATTTGGCATTAGCAAAGATGAGGAAGGATCCCTCAAGAAAGCAGACAAAACTCACAAAGTTTCAAAAAAGGATCAAATGATCAATAAATAACTCAATAAATTAAGTATATAAAGTAACATACTCAAAGAGCAGTTAAATATGTATCATACGGTAAAAACTAAATCTGCATCGCAATTCTTCGATATAAAACAGCGAATTGCAGTTTACAACTCGACCGTTCTTACAAAAATGGCCACTATGCTAATCAGTGGCACTGGCCAGTCCAGTACCTATCCATGATGACACGTACATACTATAGGAAATAAAAGTTTATCTATCCGTCTACCGTTAGTTCCATCCATCTCCATTCTCCTTCATTATGTGCGCTGCTATGATGACCAAACTTTTTCGGTCACACAATGTACAAAAGTGATGGTCTCTGACCGATAATGCGCCTCTAGTTTCCAAGTTCAGCAATGGAACTAGGAAACTAGATGGAAAGCGCTCCCATTACAGCTCACAGACGAGTCTCCAGCCCGGCAACTAGCAGGAACAGCAGCCGTGCCTTTCTGTGATCGATTCATAAGCCTAACACCTGAACTTAGTGACTGGCAAATGAGTTTTATTGATCTCTGCTGCAGCACTATCAATGACTGACACATATTGCAGTCCGACAGGTATGGGTTGTGACAGAATGTTAAGACAGGGTCAAAGGTCTCCAGCACTCCTTGAGTCTCTCAGCTGAGTTCCACTGACCTCTATGACGCTTGTCATATCCATTTGAGCTCATGTCAATCTTAAAATATCCATCTCAAGATTTGCCCCAGTCTGGGAAGGTTCATTAGAGCTCAGAACGGACGTAGCTAGAGGTAGAGAGACCTCACTGTCTAACCAGATTTGTTTTCCTCCGCGAGTATGTTTGAGGAGAATGGATGTTCCATCACAAAGGCAAATTCTGAAATTGATGCACGTCATCCTTATTCCTAAGGTCCAAAATTGTGGAGACGAAGGCCACTATTTGGGTGCGGTAGATCTACAATTAGCTCCAGTGTTTAGGGCGCGACTATTGGATAATCTGTCCTGATTGGATAATCTCCCGCACAGGTTGAACGAAAGGCGATCTTTTTCTTCGGAGCGCTCGGAACTGCTGGCTCAGAAATGTCAGAGAGAGGGAGAGACGGTTGCTAAGACACAAGGAGAGCAGCGAGGAGAAGCGTCGCCACAGTGATTAACAGTCGGTCTCCGGACGGACTGCTGCCGCTGACGCTCTTCTCCAGTTTGGGGATCTCAGGGTTAAACTCATCTGAGAGAGAGGGAAGAAAGAAGAAAAGAAGGACAGAAAGAAAGAAAGTTAGTGAGCATGTAAAGAGTGAGCATTTATTAGAGATGCACCGATCGACTGGCCAGGGACCGGAATTGGCAGATTTTCTGCAAACACCGGATCAGCTTTCCACGTCAGAAATGCATGTCAAAATGAAAAATATCAGACTTTTTCAAAGCCCTCATCTCTATCGAGAAACATCGCTGACGGCTGTGCCAGCATGAGAGAGATATAGAACGATGGAGACGTGTCAATGAATGAACATCCAAGTACTGTAAAAGTGCAGCAAAGCAGTGTCTATTTTGTGCACACAATGTGGATAGACTACAGCAGATAAACATGACAGCTGTGTGGATTCGGCCAAGAAAAGTGCAATCGGTGCATCTCTACTTTTTATACTGATAAAAAGTCTACAAAACTATGTACGCCGCCTCAGAGTAAAGCATTTAAAAATATACATATAATTAATACTTTTATTCAGCAAGGATGCAATAAATTGATTAAAAGTGTCAGTGAAGACATTTATAATGTTACAAAAGATTCTAATTTAAACAAATGCTGTTCTTTTGAACTTTCAATCAAATCCTAAAAAATAATGCATCACGGTTTCCACAAAAAATATTTTCAACATTGATAATAATAAGAAATGTTTCTTAAGCACCAAGTCAGCATATGGCTTGTAAATTACATATTTAAAATTATAATAATATTTCATAATATTACTGTTATTACAATATTTTTGATATATTTGGTGAGCATAAGAGACTTCTTTCAAAACATTTTAAAAAGGTTATAATATGATTTATTTATTTATTATATAAAGCTTTATATCAAAATTGCTGGTCTTATGTTTTACTCTGAGGTGGAAACCAATTCCAGATCTATTCTCTAATTGAAAAGTGAGTATTAGCAAAGCTAGATTTCCAACATTCCATCCTGTTTGATAAGATTATCACAAAATGTCAAAAAAATGTGTGATATCATTCAGAAAAAAAAAATAATAATAAAAAAATCAGTTAATCAGTTAGCTGTCAATCTCTCACTGAGTGATGGCTAACTCTAGCTCTTTATTTCCATCATGTTAGGCTGCTCTTATCAGCGGGGTATTCAAGAGAGGAAAGGAAATGATTGGAAACAGAGAGAGGGAATGAGATCGGAACATCACTGTAGGCTGGAATCAAACCTGCATCCCTTACATGAGCACCATGGCTCAATGTCAGGAAGACATGCACTAACCATTAAGCCAGTGCAACCAAAAGTTAGACGTCAAAGTTTAGACATTGACATAGACGGTAAATTATCACCTACTAAAAATCACAGAATGACAAAGGGAGCAAGGGAAATAATGATTCCTCTTTACGTACTGTAATCACCTACAGCAACTGTAATGGTTTCCCCACAGCCTTCTCCAAATATAAGGACGATAAAACTCATCCATTCATTTTCTGTATTATTACTGGCCCCAAAGCTCAATATAACATTCTACAAGGGTTCACACTAAAAAATTATTCAGTGGCTTAGTAAATATCACAGTAATAATTCACTTTATTAACTTGATCAAATCTCTGAATATCATTTACTTGATGGTTTGAGTTGAACATACCAAAATAATTGATTAAAAATCCAACAGTTAATTTTGTCTAAAATGTAGTTATATTTAGGTTTTTTTTTACTAAAAGAATTTAGTATTTGAATAACCAATTATTTTATTTAAAATATACTTAATATATTTGTGAAATTTCTATCAAAATATTTGTGAATGGAGAATTAAATTTATCTGTTTCAAGAACCACAAATATTACTCAAGATTATTAATATTTAACACACACTGAAGAAATTGAGTAAGTTTACTCGATTAAAACAATGCACACCTCCCACACCCTCCGATGTGACGACAGCTCAACGGTTGAGTGAGCGCGGGCTGTTTGAATTTTCAACTGTCTCCAGAGCAGTTCTCTCTTCTCAGCGTCGCAGAATTGGTGCATTTCCTCTGTGAAATTTTATTTTATCTATACAATCATTACTGTGCTTAAAATCATTTTATTTAATACAAAACAACATACAGGGACGCAATGTCAGTCACCTGAACGAGTGTCTCTCCCGTCTTTTTGCGTGATTCAAACACCTGATGATGCCTTGCATAACTTTATTTCTAAAGTTAATGAATATAATTAATTCGGATGATAAAATGTTCTCAGAACTGTGCACTGTTTGTTTATGGGCAGGTTATGGAGTCAGGCGCGTCGCAGCATCTTTCGGCTACGAGTGAAACGCAGGACGGCGGTCTGAACCCGCAGAGCGCGAGTCCACCTCAGGCTCGAGAACCAGCGTTGAAACGGTGGAAACGGGATAACAGACGGGTTGATTACACTTGAATTACTTTTAAATGTTTAATTTTTACTTCTAAAATGTTTGTTACATGAGTTTAAATGTTGGCAATATTGTATACGACAATTCACTATGACGTCACAACAATAATAACCGTTCTTCAGGATGGCAAAAGCCGAAGCGTTCCTATGGCAACACTAGCAAATTGCTTGGAAGGGAGACCAACCGTCGGCACTCGGCAGTAGCCTAATCTACATTTCCACAGTTGATTCAAAAACAGACGTGGTGGAAATTCAGACATAGTTAACATGATCATTGAGGGACGATTAACCAATTCATGAGATAGCAATACATGAAATGCCTAACCTTGGTCTAGTAGATGTAGCGCTAGTCTACTACCATAATTTTTAAATGAGCCTCAGCCTACCATTGAGTAGTTATTTTAGTGACTGTTGCTGTTTGACTTACAATATGTTAGGCTATGGTAGATGGTCTATTTTCCTGTTATCTAACTAAAAAGGCTATGATCGTTTTTGGTTGCTCGGATCGGATGGCACAGACGTGAGCTTTTGACGGTGAAAAGAATAGCGCGCTGTAGACTAGCACTACTCAGCTAGGCATTCACTCAAACTAAACTCGCGGTGATGATGAAACCAATGTGGTACACGCATCAATCATCCATCAGCAGTAGTCTACAACTATGTTATGTTTGCTTCCATTGACATTTGATCAGTAGCCTACATGACACTAGAAGCTCTGTCTCTTCCTTGTATAATACTTTTACTTCAGGCAGTGACTGGCAATGAGTTTGATCTTCAAAAGAGACCTTAAGTTTACTAATATTAGTCTCGAATTTCCCCAGCTGAAGATAATTATGCTGTGCTATGATTTTGTAGATGGACAGTTTTGAGAATACACAAAGTAGAGTTGAAGTATATCCGCTGGATATATTTACTTTTTTCTGAAGGAAATCGATAAAATCCTACACCGTTTGCTGTATATCTGGCGGCGCAACCCCAAAACACAACACGTTTTCGTCATAGTTTCACCTTTGATCAACAACAATGTTTTTAACTATGTAATTGTTTACAGTAGCCGGCTGGATCTCTTCAGCTGGTCAGTAGAAGCCGCTCGCGTTCTGTCACCCGGAAGTATTTTGGTGCCTATTGTTTCTGAAATGCCGTATACATGTCAAAACAGTAATATATGCTGTATTGCTGTACTCATCGACAATAAAGGCCAATGTCATGTATAAGTGTGGTTGTGTGGAGTATTTTACAAAGGTTTAGAGGAAATTAAAGTGAATATAAAAGTTATACTATAAAAGTTAATATTACTCATAAATAAACACAGTTAATATTACTCATAAATATTGGTTTTAAAATGTTTACCCCTCAATTATTTCTACTTAATTTTATTTGTTAATGTACCAAATGCAGTTACTCAGATCTACTTATCTTTTTTACTTGCATTTACTCAGTTCATACAGCGCATGTAATTGATTTCACTGCTTTAAAATTTACTCAATATTTTTAGTGTAAAAATGTTTTACCAAAACATTTTTTAGAGTGTTATTGATGATGAAAATAATCACTTAGAAAGAGAGAAAGAAAGAGAAAAGGAGAAATAAAGGCAGAAGAGAGGAGGTAGCAAGAGAGAAATCTTATCAAAACAGGCGATATAATTGTAGAAAGAAGACTTGGAAGGATATCAGACAGAAAAAAACAAAGAATGTGTGACATTTCTTATCAGCAGCAGCCACGTTGTATGTTGATAAAGGACACTCGGGCAGTTAGAGGTTAAACGCTGCTGTGATAGCAGACATGAGTGAACAGACACACAGCTCAATGGACATATCAGCGGAGCGGTGTCAACACATCAGGGAAATGTCTGGAATGTGTTATTGTCAACGCTCGTAGGTACATTTCCAACTGGACTGGTTCTGCTTAGCTCTTCTTTGTGTGACTAAGTAGGATGTGTTCCTGGATCAGCATCTTTAGTTGGGCCTGGAACAACATTTCTGTCAAACAAATATAGTCTTATACCCTAGTGTTTCTTAACTGCTTTTGCTTAAAGTCCCAGATTTGACGTTGGACACCATTTGCTGATCCAACACCGTACCAGAATTGTTCAGTGTGCAAAAGTAAAAAAAATATATATAATCTTATATAAATATATACACTCACCTAAAGGATTATTAGGAACACCATACTAATACTGTGTTTGACCCCCTTTCGCCTTCAGAACTGCCTTAATTCTACGTGGCATTGATTCAACAAGGTGCTGAAAGCATTCTTTAGAAATGTTGGCCCATATTGATAGGATAGCATCTTGCAGTTGATGGAGATTTGTGGGATGCACATCCAGGGCACGAAGCTCCCGTTCCACCACATCCCAAAGATGCTCTACTGGGTTGAGATCTGGTGACTGTGGAGGCCATTTTAGTACAGTGAACTCATTGTCATGTTCAAGAAACCAATTTGAAATGATTCAAGCTTTGTGACATGGTGCATTATCCTGCTGGAAGTAGCCATCAGAGGATGGGTACATGGTGGTCATAAAGGGATGGACATGGTCAGAAACAATGCTCAGGTAGGCCGTGGCATTTAAGGGGCCTAAAGTGTGCCAAGAAAACATCCCCCACACCATTACACCACCACCACCAGCCTGCACAGTGGTAACAAGGCATGATGGATCCATGTTCTCATTCTGTTTACGCCAAATTCTGACTCTACCATCTGAATGTCTCAACAGAAATCGAGACTCATCAGACCAGGCAACATTTTTCCAGTCTTCAACGGTCCAATTTTGGTGAGCTCGTGCAAATTGTAGCCTCTTTTTCCTATTTGTAGTGGAGATGAGTGGTACCCGGTGGGGTCTTCTGCCGTTGTAGCCCATCCGCCTCAAGGTTGTGCGTGTTGTGGCTTCACAAATGCTTTGCTGCATACCTCGGTTGTAACGAGTGGTTATTTCAGTCAAAGTTGCTCTTCTATCAGCTTGAATTAGTCGGCCCATTCTCCTCTGACCTCTAGCATCAACAAGGCATTTTCGCCCACAGGACTGCCGCATACTGGATGTTTTTCCCTTTTCACACCATTCTTTGTAAACTCTAGAAATGGTTGTGCGTGAAAATCCCAGTACCTGAGCAGATTGTGAAATACCCAGACCGGCCCGTCTGGCACCAACAACCATGCCACGCTCAAAATTGCTTAAATCACCTTTCTTTCCCATTCTGACATTCAGTTTGGAGTTCAGGAGATTGTCTTGACCAGGACCACACCCCTAAATGCATTGAAGCAACTGCCATGTGATTGGTTGATTAGATAATTGCATTAATGAGAAATTGAACAGGTGTTCCTAATAATCCTTTAGGTGAGTGTATATCCAATATACCACCATGCTGGTTATATCCAAGCCATGAATTTCATCTGAAAAACTGCATTATTGCAAAACAGATTGTTTGCTTAAAGCTGCAGTCCGTAACTTTTTTTGGTTAAAAATTATCCAAAATAAATTTTTGAGCAAGTACACAACAAGCCAGTATTCAAAACTATCTCCTTACCTTAGCCCCATTCACAACAGTAAGCTTGTAATAATGTGTTATAATTAGAGTGGTATGGTGGATTTCCGCTGGAAATTCAAGCATGTCTTTGCGTCATGTCTGTATACATAAAGAAAGAGTCCAGCTAGTAGTAGTAACACACGTGAAAAGCGGACCGCATTTTCTCACAGCAGCTGGAGTAATTAAACGTATAATTTTGATGGTGGATTGTAATCCAGAAAGGCCCAAATGACATCATCAGTGACAACTGGAGATTCACCCATAGTCAAAAGCAAAAGATTATAGACTGTACAGGAATTGAAATCTACAGGTAACGCTAATAAACACTAAATACACGCATGTGCTAATGCTGTTAACATTAACAATTTGAGAACAAAGTATAACAATAATGATATTTTGCAATGTTTGATGTTATATGAGCGATTGTTAGATTTTAACGGTGAATTTCAACGATAGGAAAACAATGGATTATTAATAATGGATTATGTTTATTAATACTCATATGGCAGACCACAGCCATACAATAATGACACACAATTAGGGACAGGCCAGGATTAGACATAACAACGATTAGAGGAGACAAATTGAGTTGTTGTGTGAGGAGAACCAGTGTAGAACAGAGCAGGTGTTTGGGTGAGAGACCAGTGTTAGCTAATGACATATATATACGCTAGCTAACGATATGAACACTGTGCTCAGATCACAATACTGTACAGATTATTATCATGTATTAGGCAATAGCAAAGCTGGTATTGGTCATCTAGTAGTATTGATACTTACCAATAACAGAAACTAATAAGCTTTGACCACCAGGCATAAGTCACACTCGTTAATATCCGTCCACACTAAACATTATGTGATATAACGTTAGCGGTTTGTCATCACGACTGATTTAGTAGTTAGCAAATGTTTAAAAAACAAGACTTACGGTGCACAGTTCACGTTTTCTTTGAGCTGCATCTCTAACGGATCCGTGACCGCCACGTCTCCCGCCGGCGGCCGAACCACAGACAGTAGAGTGTTATTGTATGTGTTTCATGTTATCCTTTATTCATTAATTCTGTGTTATGGATTTATTTCCTGCCGATTCACTGATAGTGTGAGGATGTATATGACGTTATGAGTATGTAGTTGAGTGAACTTGAATGAACATACATGGCATTAATAAATTATTTACATTACCAGCACATAATTACAAACTTTTTTGAAAAGTGTGAGACTGTATGCATTTGTGTTAATGTACATACTTTGTATTCATCAATGTTGAAATTGATTCACGTAAAAACAATGGCAAGAAAGCATTGCGTGTGGATGTTTATTCATGTAATATCATCCTTTACATGAGCATTACAATGTTTGACTCCATCATATCGCCGGGATGATAATCCTCCGGTCTAAAGTGAACACTACACACACCACCGCGTGTTTTGAAACCGATGCAGAAGTGAAGTCCCGTCTCTTCACCTGCACAAAACGCCACCATGCAGGTTTTTCTAACTTTTTTTTTAGGAAACCTGTAGACTCGATGTCCTGACAGGCTGGACACAATAATTTACCATGACAATGATAAATTGAAATAGAAAAACTACAGAATATGCACATATACCAACCTATTCTGCACTGAGCCACCGCAGAGCCCGGCAAACGACTCCCTCTCGTGACGTAATATGACGCGATGTTGGAAAAAAAACGTCATATTACGGCCACTTTATCTATTAAATTTGTGCTCTTATGTCTTTTAAAACATTTTAAATCCTGCATTACCTTTTCATATGGTATTTTCATACCTGCAATATTTTTTTTTACCTGCAATATGCCCTTTAAGGTAAAAAGAAGTTTGAAATACCTTTTCAGCAAACCAACGCGCCTATACTCTGCTAAGAGCTGCGTTTAAATGAATATGTAAATATTTGCTGCACACAAAAATACAGGCGGTGAGAAAACACTTGGGGTTACTTGACTGTAACCCTGTTCCCTGATAAACCGGAACGAGATGCTGCATAAGCTTATGCATATGGGAAGTGTCTTATCACGACCAGCTGTGAAAATAGTGTGAAAACACGTCAATGAAATTGACCCTGAGGTATTTATAGCCTCGGCCGGTGACGTCATAGGTGCACCTGCTACACGAGGCTATAAATAGATGAGCTCCAGCTGTAGCCATCAGATCTCTTTTGTTTGAAGACCAGTCCTGGAGCATCATCAGCACGGCCTAGCGATGCAGCATCTCGTTCCGCTTTATCAGGGAACAGGGTTACAGTCAAGTAACCCCAAGTGTTCCCTTTCAAAAGCTACACTCAGTGCTGCATAAGCTTATGCATATGGAAACGAGAATACCCACGCCGCCGTGCTTGATGGTGTCAGGACCCCTTACGGTTGTGTAGGTGTGCACAAGGACGTAAGAGGCCTCAGACATTAGCTTGTGATGTCGACTCCAGGACATGAGAGCCCGGAGTGGCATGAGCATCCAAGCTATAAAATCTTATGAATGTGTGCGGAGAGGACCAACCTGTCGCATCACAAACACTTTGTAAGGGAGCACCCCTTGCTAACGCAGTAGAAGAGGCGACTCCCCTGGTGGAGTGAGCCCTTAATCCTATAGGCGAAGCTTGACCGAGTGCCTCATAGGCAAGAGCAATAGCATCCCTGACCCAATGTGACATTGTTTGTTTGGTGGCGGCAGAACTTCTGTTACGGCCCCCATGGCAAACAAACAATTGCTCTGACTTACGCCACTGGCTAGTGCGGTGGACGTAGGCCTGGAGAGCACGAACTGGACACAGTCTATGAAGTCTCTCCTGATCCGGCGTCGTGAACGGCGGAGGGCAGAAGGTTTCAAGAGTGACAGGATGTACAGTCGAAAAAGGAACCTTAGGAAGGTAGTCAGGATGAGGATGCAAAATCACTTTCACCAAGCCTGGGGCAAAGTCTAAGCAAAAGGGGTTCAAAGGGGGTCTCAACCAGGCCCTCGAGGACTATAGTCCCACGAAGGGATCTTGGTTCTTACAGGGGGCCTCAACCGCCTGGCCCCACGAATGAAGCGAGCGAGCAGAGGATGTCTCCCGAGTGGCGCCCCGTCCACCAGGGCGTGGGAAGCCAATAGAGCGGCCACATAAACCCTAAGAGTGGAGGGGCAAGTGCCCGATGATAATTTTTCTTGCAGAAAATCCAGAACTGAAGCAGCCTGGCAATTGACTGGGTCTGCATTATGTGTCGCACACCACCTTTCAAAGACACCCCATTTATTGGCATAAATCTTCCAAGTGGAGGAAGCCCTAGCACTTAGGATGGTCTCAATAACTGCAGGCGAAAGCCCAGTTGGTGCCCATCAGGGGCCAAACATGAAGGTTCCACAGGTCGGGCCTGGGATGGAATATCGTGCCCTCTGCCTGAGACAGAAGGTCCCTCCTCGCCGGAATCGCCCACGGCGATTGGCAAACTTTCCCCAGATAAGTCGTTCGCTGGACAGGAGAAAGAACGCTTTTCTTGGCGTTGAGTCTCAGCCCGAGAGAAACTAGATGAGCTAGCACAATGTCTCTGTGCTTTAGCGCCATCTCTCGCGAACTTGCTAGTATTAGCCAATCGTCAATATAATTAAAAATGCGAATGCCCTGGAGTCGCAATGGAGCCAGCGCTGCATCCATGCATTTTGTGTATGTGCGGGGTGATAAGGCTAGGCCAAATGGAAGAACCCGAAATTGGTAGGCTTCGCCCCCGAAAGCGAACCTCAGGAACTTCCTGTGTTGTGGCAGTATTTCTATGTGAAAATACGCGTCCTCCAGATCGATTGTGACGAACCAATCGCGATGTTGGATTTGCGACACGACCGTCTTTACGGTTAGCATCTTGAACTTGAGTGTTTTGACTGAACGGTTTAAGCCTCGAAGATCTAAGATAGGACGCAACCCCCCATCCTTCTTGGGAACCAGGAAATATCTGCTGTAATAGCCTGACTCTCTCTCTGGAAGAGGAACATGTTCTATGGCCCCTTTGCTCAGAGGAGTTTGCAGCTCTTGTGACAGTATGTGCGCTGACTCCGGTCTCACGGAAGTGGAGACCACGCCGTTGAAACACGGAGGGTGCCGAATAAATTGGATTCTGTATCCGTTCTGTACTGTGCTTAACACCCATGCAGAAATGGCTGGCAGAAGTTTCCACGCTGCCAGACTCTCTGATAGTGGTATTCGTTTTACCACTTCCTGTTGAGGGGATGTTAGATGTCCCGTGTGCTGGATAATAGCAGGATTTAGACATGAGACCTCTAACATTTCGCTGGAAACCGCTGCCCCCCGAATCGCCAGAGGCGGCGGAGGTGGAGAGGTTCCGTGAGGGTAGCGAGACGAAGTGAGAAGGTGTTCTATGACGCGCCCTGTCCCGCGGGGGGCTACCCCCACCAGACTGGGCGCAAGACCATCAGGACTTCTTCTTTTTATTAATGATGGTCCTGAGGTCCGCCCTGGGAGGCTGCTTAGGGCGGCGAGCCGGTCCCCAATCTTTATGAGGGGGAGCACGACTCGCCACACTTTGTTTCTTAACCTCCCTTGAAGGACCTGGGAGAGGTTGGGTGGCTGACAACCCCTCCCTTTGAGTGCGGCGAGGAAGGAACTGGGTGAATGCTTCCTCATGTTTTTTGACTTCTCTGAATTTGGCGACGACAGAGTTAACTGCGCCGCCAAAGAAGCCCGTGGGGGAGACTGTGGAATCCAACAGAAACACTCTTTCTTTATCCTTAATTCCTGAAAGATTAAGCCACAGATGTCTCTCCGCGCACACCAAAGCAGACATTGAACGGCCGATGGCACGGGCCATTTGCTTGGTGGCACGGAGAGATAAATCTGTGGCTCGGCGAAGCTCGGCAAAAGCTTCGCCATCAATCGTCCCCCCCACACTCAAGTCCTTCAGAAGGTCAGCCTGGTATGCCTACATATTTACCATTTAAGAGCACATCAAAATATCATCATCTGAAATAAAAAAGAAAAAAAAGAAAGAAATCTGGTTTTGTATAAATGAGATTGGTGACTCAGACGGTGGCCAGATTTTCACTGTTTTCAGTAATGCTCTTCCTAAACAAGGTTTAGGAAGAGTGTGCAGCGCAGCACCAGCCATGGTGTGCAGCGCAGCACCAGCCTGACCTGCAGCTTGATAAGCTTTTCCCACGAGCGTTGAAGTTGTTCTACATGGCTTCGAGGGGAGGACAGGTTTCTTAAGCGAAGATGCCGAACCAGGCGAGAGATAGCCCGCGAGCGTCTCTTCAACCTGTGGCATCTCCATATACCCGCGTGCTTTCACACCCACGATAGTCGAAAAAATCGACTTATCGTGACTTTGATAATTCGTCATGGAGGTCCTCAAAGAAGGGGAGAGACTGATGTTGCGTTATCTCCCCCCCGCCACCAGACAGAAACCTATCCTCAAGCTTGCTGCGTTTGGGGATCGCTTGTTCACGGGGCCAGTCAATCTGCAACCTGACCACCGCGCAAGTAACCACTTCCAATAATTCCTCAACAGATTTGTTATTGTGTCAAAATCCGCAGACCCAAGAGATACGTCATCCTCCTCCCGCGCGCAAGCCGAAGAGGCACCGGAGTGCGCATCGGAATCACGTGGGGAGAGATGTGGCTCGTCAGCCAGATCCATCCTAGAGCCCCACGATGGCAATGTGGGTGCGGACTGAAAGAAGCCAAGCCGAGCGTGCAGCATCTTCACTGTGAACAGTTCACAATGCTGGCACTCACCTGACTCCAATGCAGCAACCGCGTGCTCTTCCCCCAAACACACAAAGAAGTAATCGTGTGTCTACATCTGCTATCGGGCGAGAGCATGGAGGCACACAACGCTTCTGCTGACTAATTTCTCTTTAACTGATAAACTTCTTTTTACTTGAACTCTTTTCACTTGTATCACAGAGATGAAAGAGAGAAGTCTGCACACTATCAGTTGAAAACTAACTCCTGACAAAAGATCTCGAGTTGAGCTTTGAAAGAGAAAGAGAGATTTTCAGAGAGAGATTTTAGATTTTTCAGAGACTTTGTAACACACCAACACAGAGTAGTCTGATAACAAAAAGACCTGATGGCTACAGCTGGAGCTCATCTATTTATAGCCTCGTGTAGCAGGTGCGCCTATGACGTCACCGGCCGAGGCTATAAATACCTCCGGTTCAATTTCATTGACGTGTTTTCACACTATTTTCACAGCTGGTCGTGATAAGACACTTCCCATATGCATAAGCTTATGCAGCATTGAGTGTAACTTTTGAAAGGGAACAGCAGTTAAGAAAGCATCTGATCATACCAATGTGGATATGTTCCCACGCGACACTCCAGTCAAGTCACTTCACATTTATTTTTTCATATGCATCTGCTTATATATGAGATTGCTCGTTTCTGCTGCTTTGCCTGTGTTTTGATCTGGAGATACTGTACTCGTTCAGGAGATGCGTAATAGCGCCCCCTACCTTATAACAGTGATAACACGGAAAGCCGTACAATCTTGTCTATGGTAGGGAAGCGTTCTCTCTATTGCTGTCAAAATTAGCGCGTAAAAATTAGTGCAAATCTTTTCAGTTTACCGCGAATTTACCGAGAATTACAGAGAATTATGCCAAAATGCCCGTTTTGTCGAGTAATCTCATAAGAGCAGTATTAAATTAGTTAAATAAAGTCTTAAAGGAACTTAATGAATTTTGAACTTAGAGAAAATGAGATGCGCGTGACAGCACGTCAGATCCGCGTCATGTGCTTCAGGTCTTAAAGTGACAGCCTCCACTAATGCTGTCTGTTATTAATGTTAATCAAAAAACAAAGATAACAGAGAAAATTGAAGCTTTAATAAGAATTAATCTATATTTAATTTATTATTTATGCAGTGCAGACTGTTTGATAACTCAATTTCTGTATATTAGACAGGTAGGAAGGCCACAGGTAAATATGACATTTATTATAATGTGTTTATGTGAAGATTGTTTTAAGTTCACTTAACTTAAAAGTTTTTTTTAAAGCCTAATAAATGTTGAAATTTATATAGCTTTCAATTATACTGTAATATTGAATGTGTATCATTAATGTTAAAAAAAAATCTATTTCATAGAGACATCAGTAGCAGTATTAGTATCAGTGATACTGGCCTTCATTCATAAAATTTAAAATATACTGTTTTTAAGTTGTTTCTACATTAATTTGGAGAGTAACTGTGAAAATTTTACAATACAAATATATTAAAAACAAAAAATTAATTGCGATTAATTACAGAAAAAAGTGTGATTAATTCTGTAATTTTTTTTAATCGATTGACAGCACTAGTTTTCTCATAAAAGACAAGATAACTCGTCAATGGTGGGGAAAGAGTTAAACATGAAAAAGTGTCAGTATAGCTTTCAATTCGAATGACTTTTTCTACTATAAAGTAGCTCTCCAGTGTGTTCATGTTTTTACTCATGATGTCTGACCTCGACGGACTGAACAGAAGAAATGAACCGGAGAAGATTTGCACATCAGGAGGAGCCTCAGAGCACACCTACCCATTACATCATCGCCGCCGGACCAATGGTAGATCGCAGGGTGATGTCACTAGTTTGTTCTTCGATTTTACTTGAAGTATATCGGGGCCTTCAGGTCTTCACTGCGACAACCCTGATCCCATTAGCCAATTATTTCTATCTGTGAATTTTTTTTTTTTTTTTTTTACAGTCAAAAACGGCAACTAGAAATTTACCATAAAAAATATGGTAGCAACAATTTAAGTTTTACAGATTGACCTTGAAGGTGCACTGTGTAAATTTTAGCGGCATCTAGTGGTGAGGTTGCGAATTACAATCGCCCCACCGCTCACCCCTCCCTTTTGAAGCACAGAGAAGCTACGAATTCTTTCAGTGTGACCTAGCAAGCTGAAACAAGAAACACCAGGTCTCCTGGGTCTTTGGAAGTCTTTTCAGAATAGTGATTATGCATTGTTTTTTTGACAACTGTAACCCTATCTTTTCATATCGGTTTCATTGAGTATAATCCCTGACTGGAACACACTACATAATGCAGAATAAATGTTTTAATGCAGCATCAGCAAAAATGACGGTATTCTGAAGCTGTTGACAGGAAACAAAGTAAAACTTACTCCTCAAAACTGCAATACACAAGATTTTTTCCCCTTTATAATAGTTGACCTGTCAGCAATATGTTTTTTTTATTAGACATGGTTTGGGAACACTAACAAGATTTGGGAACAGCTTTAAAAGAGGGTCAGTTTGGTTCATATGGTGTATGTGTGCCATTAATGGATACAAGAATCAGTTTCCATTTTAACACGTGCGCATTAACACACATGTACCCCCACACACACACACACAGAGACGTCCTACTGCTAGAGTGCTTTTGGATGCCTACGGTGGTGTAAAGTGCCAGCTATTTGTTGTTATGTGCTTTAGCAAGGGCATGTGGGCGTTAAGCCAAGCTGTGCATCCTGCAGTGTCCGGATGATCTTCCTGTGATCCTGATGTGAACTTGGGTTTCTGAGTATTTGCCGGACATACATTTCAGATGTGCAGTCATAATGCCTCACTGCACATTTACAGCTCGATTTCTCAGAATAAAAACAGTAGTTGAGTGAGGGTGAGAGAGCAAAAATAGAGAGAACGAATAAATGCATTCAATTGTTTTTACTTGGCCATCCCTTGGTCACTGGGCGTTATGGTCATCCAGGCTTTTATGAGGAATTTCAGATGCTCATGAGGCAAATTAAATGGGAAAAGCCCATATTTGCGAGAACAGATGAACATTTGTGCTACATACTTTTATAAAGCCAATGTGTGTACAGGCTTCACAAGTTTGCGTGTGTGTGTTCACTCACCGATGTCATGCAGTTTGGGTCTGACAGTGTAGTCAGGTGGACTTGAGTCATCATCTGCATTAGAGACTGTATCAAAGAAAAGCATGATTTCAGTGCATACAGTGGCCCCAAATTATGTTTCATTAACAAAGTTCAGGAGGAGCATGTTCAAATTATCCATCCAATCAACATGTCATCAGCAATTATTACATCTATCCTATCAGCATAAGAGGAGGCCTATATATATACACACAGTCGACTCGCCTATGTTCCTCAATCGTTTTTAGCATCCCTCCACCACCCCGACTCTTGGGTAGCTCCTACCACAGCCAGGAATGCGGGGGGAGTACTCTGGGTTTGGGCCGAATACTGAGCTCGGAGCCCTCTCCTCGGACAGCATGCCAAATACATACACTTACTCTATCTAACTTATTTGTAAGTGTGAACTTGTGAAACACTATTTGAACACCTAAAGGGGTCATGACATGGATTTTTAAAAATTTTTTTTTTAATATTATTTTAGTTATAAGCTATTCTGTTTTTTTTTTATTACTCCAAATGACGTTTGCTAAATCGCATGAGACTTGATGTGGTAGTTGACACTTGTTACAAATAAAAACATTTATTGGAATGATATCTGTTTGTATATTAGCATGAAAAAAAGACCCCAGACATCATAATGTCATTTTTTTAAACAAATGTAATATCACTCACTTTATTAATGTTTTTTACTTTATATTTCTACAGTGTTAGGGGGATTTAAGGATTTAAAAAAAATATATTATATAATATAAATAAATAATATATAAAATATAAATAAAAAATAAAAAAAATCAATGGGAGAACATAAAAATTGCTTTTTGTTACAGAATTTGTAGAAAGAAAAAATGAAAGGGTGATACCACAACACATCCCTGATGGAGTAAACACACATATTAAAAGGTTGTTTTTTATATAAAAAAACTATTTTTATTTATTTATATACATTTAAAAAAAAATACATTAAAACCCCCAAACACTGCACAAATGTAGAGTAAAAAACATTAATAAAGTTAGTGATATTACATTTGTAAAAAAAAAAAAAAAAAAAAAAAAAATATTCGCTGCATGGTTGACGAAAAATATGCTATATTTGTTAACTCACAGGGCGCGTGGACACTTGCAACCACACCTGGAAAAGAAGTAGGCCTACTGTGTGGGACCATTTCGACAGAAAGGGCGATGAAGTTACTGGCAAAATATGCTACGTGGTATTAAAATACTATAGTAGTACAAGCTTTTGACTGGTGGAAAGCAAATGAAAGGCGCTTCCCGAGGTTGGCCACTCTAGCGAGGCTTTATCTCTGTATTCCAGGGGCATCAGTGCCATCTCAGGGTGTTTTCTGCCGCGGGTCTAACTGTCAACAGGCTGCGCTCCAGACTAACCCCACATCACGTTGACATGTTACTTAAAAAAACAACAACAAAAAAAACCATAAAGGTGTGGATTGAGGTAACCCTAACCTAACCCTAACCCTTGCCAATTCAAAATTATAATCTTATCAGTTAACGGTTAATATTCTGATAATGAGCGGCAGTTGTCGGTCGTTAAACTTGAGCATCCCTAGTCTGAAAAGATCTGTTTTTAAGAGGCAGCTCTTTTAAGTCTTGTCAGTAAACAGCATGGGCGTCACTAGGCCCTTTTTAGGGGGGTTTCAGCCCACCTAAACTTCTGCCCAGACCCCCTAAAAAAATATGTGATTAACTCCCCTTTAAAACATGAAACTGACGGGAGGCGTCGGCTTCGTCCCGTCTTTTAGTCTGCGTTAATCAGCGTGTTCTTCGATCTGCAGCGGCGCGGAACAGAACACACGTCAGAAGCAGAGGTGTGTGTGTGTTCATCTGAGTCTCTTTGGTCTGTCACCGCTCGTCAATGCCAAAATAATTGAGAAAAACTATCAAATCAGAGTAGGAGGGCTTTATGTTCACACAGAAGCTGCTGAGGCTGAGCGTGAATTTCAGCAGCGCGACTCGACGTCAAGTGAGAGATATGTAAGTAGCTAAAAACTAAACACTTCATATTTGACAGCTGCTTGTGTAAGTCAGAAATGTTAAACAAATGACAAAAATATTCAGGCAAATTAATTAATAAACTTTTCTCTAATTTCGCCATTTTGAATTGAAAATAGGCCTATGTAGGCTAATGTGATTCATAAATGTAGCCTAATTAACGAACAAGAAATATTAACAAAAGCCGTTTTCTTTGGATTAGGCATAAGATTAATAATGAATGTGTACATATTGTAAATTAATATAATTCCATTTGTAGCCTTCAGTAAATTAAAAAAGCTCAGCTTTTTTCAGCCTGTAGCCTATTGGGCATAAGATTAGTAATGAATGTGTGCATTTTGTGAATTAATTTAATAAACTTAGTTACCTATAGCTTTCCTGGAAGCCTTCAATAAATTAACGTGTCTGCGAAAATGATTCATAAAACATAAAAATATCAGTTAGCCATATGTTTACTTTCTTCACTGACGAAAATGGAAAAACTATATCAGTCAAAGCTCTGCGTTGGGAGGGGAAGAGACAGGGCAAGATAAAAACAAAAAGAAAAAGAGAGATGTGGAGATAAAAAGAAAGACAAATAATCTACTGCCCATTGACATGGTTTTCAAGCTATTGTTATCTAATTTTTTGGCCTTCAGAACATCTTAAAATGCACATTTTCTCGGGGAAGCATGCCCCCCAACCCCCCTAACTAACTCACATTTAGGATCTCAGTGATTATAAAACCCTGCCTACATTCCTGGGTACAATTAAGGGATGTACAATATGATCATGCAGAATAAGGCATTAATATGTGCTTTATAAGTAATAATAAACAGCCAATATCCTAATAATATGCATGCTAATAAGCAATGAGTTAATAGTGAGAATTGGACCCTAAACTAAAGTGTTACCATTTTTTTCATACCCTGACTGGGGGGTGAGCCCCCCTAAAATAAAAATCTTAGAATCGCCCCTGGTAAACAGTAAAACTTTTATTGTTCTGCGATTCAGAACATTTAAAAAAAAAAAAACATTCACTTCTCACAAAAGAGATGTTTAAACTGGATGTGTCAAAGCGAACGTTCTTTCATTCTATTTGTCCTGTTGTCGACAGACTCAAGTCTGTGGAGTATGTCAGAAACGCATTTTTATACTGTATCCAGTGTAGACAGCATAGAATGGGTTCTATTTGCTTTTGACACAACGTTTACATCCAGTGTAGACAAATGTCAGCCATTAAGTGACTGGATGCCAGTGGGCGGGGCCTATGGTACGATGATGTAAAACGTCTCAGGTTACTGGTGTAGCCTATGTTCTCTGAATAGGGAACGAGACGCTGCGTAGCTATGACGCAATGGGAACGCCCTCTGGGTGTGCCGATTGTCTGAAGCCCTTATAGAATCATGCCAATTAATTGGCTGATGGCGCGGGTGCCGCCCCTACGCTCTTACGTCGTCATATTATACTGGCGCGCGCGCCATCCGCTCCTCAGATTTCTCTGCCGAAAAGGGGGGCCTGTCGGCAGCGCGAGAAGCTTGGCAGCGAACGCAGTGTCTCGTTCCCTATTCAGAGAACATAGGTTACACCAGTAACCTGAGACGTTCTCTTTCATAGGTTCACTCAACGCTGCGTAGCTATGACGCAATGGGAACGATATACCACACACGCCAAGCTAAGCGCTGCCATATCTGGCTCAAAGAACACCAGATAACATGCATGGCCGGATCAAGCAGATAGAACGTGCGAACCCAGAGCCATGTCGAGATCCAAACTATAGAATCTGACAAAAGTGTGCAGGGAGGACCAGCCTGCCGCTACACAAATGTCCTCCAGAAGAGCCCCTCTAAAAAGCGCTTGAGAGGAAGCCACACTTCTGGTAGAACGTGCCCCGAATGCTAAGAGGTGAAGGTAGACCACGCACCTCGTATGCCAGCGAAATAGCCTCCGTCACCCAATGGGAAATCCTCTGTTTTGATGTGGCAAGCCCGCGGCGGCCAACACCATAACATACCAAGAGCTGGCTTGATTTCCTCCAACCACCAGACCGATCTACATAAAACTTCAATGCTCGGACAGGGCAGAGCAAATTAAGCTTTTCATCCTCTTCTGATGCGAAAGGAGGAGGGTGGAAAGAGTGAAGGGTGATAACTTGAGAACGAAACGATGTGGACAGAACTTTGGGCACATACCCTGGCCTAGGTTTTAGGGTTACCTTAACTAGACCAGGAGCAAAATCCATACATGTCTCGTTAACAGAGAGAGCTTGTAGGTCGCCCACTCGCTTCAAAGAGGTTAAGGCTAACAAAAGAGCAACCTTGAGAGTCAGAATCCGCTCTGGAGCTGACTCTAAGGGCTCAAAGGGAACCTTCGTTAGCCCCTCCAGGACAACTGAAAGGTCCCAAGAGGGAATACCAGGGGAGCGTGCCAGTCTCAGGCGCGTAACCCCTCGCATAAACGACGAAACTAACCTATGTTTGCCCAGAGGGACTTCATCCAACTCCCTGCGAGCAGCAATGGCAGCGACGTAAACCCTAAGGGTGGTAGCTGCTGCTCCAGCGGCAAACTTCTCCTGCAGGAACTCCAGTACTGAACCCACCAGGCAGCTAACTGGGTCCACCGCATGGAATGAGCACCATGACTCGAAAACCTTCCACTTGGAGGAGTAGAGTCTCCTAGTGGAAGGAGCTCTCGCACTTGCAATGGTCTCCTGAACATCGGCAGGAAGACCAGCACTTAGAGCTAATGGCCCTTGATGGGCCATACCCACAGCTTCCAAATCTCGGGATGAGGATGCCAAATCCTGCCCTGAAGCTGAGACAGTAGGTCCTCTCTGACTGGAATCTCCCAAGGGGGGGAGTCCAGAAGAAGAACCATCTCCGAGAACCAGGTCTGGGACGACAAGAATGGGGCTACGAGTAAGAGACTGACTCCGCTCTCCCTCACCCTGCACAGAACCGCCGGAATCAGTTTGATGGGTGGGAATGCATAGAGCTTTAGTCTGGGCCACGGATGCGCGAACGCATCTATCCCCAACGGCGCTGGAGAACTCAGAGAGAACCAGAGCTGGCACTGGGACGACTCTTTCGAGGCAAAGAGGTCCACCTCCGCTCTGCCAAACACTTCCCAAATCTGGGATACTGTTTGAGGGTTCAACATCCATTCCCCTGACCTGAGTTTCTGCCTCGACAGAAAATCTGCTGCGAGATTCAAAATCCTGGGTACATGGACTGCTCTCAGGGACAGGAGTTTGTCCTGAGCCCACAGGAGGAGACGGCGCGCATGCCTGTCCAGGGTGCGTGACCGTGAGCCCCCTTGGCGATTCCCATGAGACACCACCGCCATGTTGTCCGTCCTGACGATGACGTGATGTCCCTTGAGAGAGGGGAGAAAGTACCGAAGGGCCAGGCAGTTTATGTGCCACGAGAGAACCTCCCCTTTCCAGACTCCGAATGCTGGTCTGCCCTTGAAAACCGCGCCCCAGCCGGTCAAAGAGGCGTCCGTCGTAATCATTTGGCGACGGAAAACAGCCCCCATGTTGACCCCCCTCTGAAGAAAGAGAGGGTCCCGCCATACTGATAGGGTGCGGGAACAACCGCGTGACACCTTCAGTAGGCGAAGAGCCGATCCTGTTGATCGGGCGCCTAAGAGCTTCATCGACCAGAGGAAGGGCCTCATATGAAGCAGCCCCAGGGGAAGCTGCGGCCATGAGACCCAGGAGCCTGCGACAAGTACCCACAGAAACATGATGGCCGAGCCTGAAGCGGCCTGAAGCGGGCCACTGGAAATCCGGGCAGGAGCCAGACGGGCCTGCATCAGAACGGAATCCAGACGAACTCCTAAGAAGGTGGTCTGCTGAGCTGGGGTGAGAACACTCTTGTCGGTGTTCACTCTCAAGCCAAGAGACTGAATGTGCTGAAGAGCAATGTCTCTGTGACAAGTCACCAACTCCCTGGAGTGGGCCAGGATGAGCCAATCGTCCAGGTAATTGAGTATACGGATGCCCTGGAGCCTTAATGGGGCCAGAGCAGCGTCCATACACTTTGTGAAAGTCCTCGGCGCCAGGGCGAGGCCGAAGGGAAGGACTTTGTATTGATAAGCCCTTCCCCCGAAGGCGAATCTGAGGAACTTCCTGTGTCGTCGGACGACCTGAATATGGAAGTAGGCATCTTTCAGTTCTACCATAACGAACCAGTCCCCCACACGTATCTGAGATAAAATAGCCTTCAGCGTTAACATCTTGAACTTCCCTTTGTAAAGGGCGAAGTTCAGACGGCGAAGGTCTAGAATGGGTCGCAGTCCACCGTCCTTTTTCGGAACCAGGAAGTAACGGCTGAAGAAGCCACATTCCATTTCCGTTGAAGGGACCTCTTCTATCGCTCCTTTGAGGAGGAGAGAAGCAAGTTCCTGCTGTAGTACAGAAGCCTCTGAGGCGCTGTTCACTACAGTTGGAATAACCCTGTCGAAGCGGGGGGGGGGTTGCGACCGAACTGGAGTGTGTAACCGGACTGAACTGTGCGGCGGATCCAAGGTGATACCCCCGGCAGACGTTTCCACTCGTGAGAGAAATGAGACAGAGGAAGTGGAGTGCTGAGGTGCAGTGGACATACCTGAGATAGGGTGTCGAGCTGATCCTTGAGAGGAGGTGTGTTCAACTGCGAAGGAGAGCGCTTGGCGTCCTGATGCGGAGTGGGAGATGTCACGGTCTGAGTGGAAAAAGTAGGTTCTACCAGCTCCTGGAGAAAACCGAACGTGTCTCCGTCTAAGCGAGCGGCGGATAGCAAGCCAATCGGATGTGAGGGGAGAGAGCAAGACGCGTCTCCTTCCTTCAGCACCGGAGGAGGCGTGGGTCGAGCCAGCTCTGCACTTCGAGACGTGCTGGGCGGCGAAAGTGATGGGGCTGGATAAGGAGAGCCGTTGAGAGGTGGGCAGAAACGCTTGTGCGGTCTGACCCAACCTCGAACGTAAGGCGGGGCTCTCCTTTTTCTGACCTGAGGGTCAGGAGCGACTCGAAGGAACCTAAGCGGAGGGTTTGCCGGGCCGCTTCGGATCAATGCGCCTATGAGGTCATTGGCGATGGAAATGGGCGACCACGAGCTCCCCAGATCGTGGTGGGTGGGGGATGACCCTGGTCGCTCCTCCTACCAGGAAACTCCTTCCTGTGAACGGGATGCTCTCTGGACTGAGAGGGGGAGGGGTCAGGGGAGTCCCTAGCCCTCCTAGGCATAAACTGCTTGAAAGCAGCCGACTGGGACTTGGCGGCTCGAAATTTCTCAACCACCGTGTTGACCGCCTCCCCAAACAATCCAGACTGAGAGACTGGGGCATCCAGTAGGAAGACCTTCTCCTTATCACGGATTTCCGTGAGATTGAGCCACAGGTGGCGCTCTGCCGCCACCGCGCCCGCCATGGAACGTCCTATGGCACGAGCAGTGTGTTTAGTGGCTCTTAGGGCCAAATCTGTGGCTTTGCGCAGCTCTTTGACCGCTTCCGGTGTCAAGCCACCGCCCTCGTCCATTTCTTTTAAGACGTCCGCCTGGTAGGCTTGGAGGATGGCCATGGTGTGGAGGGCCATGCCTGCCTGACCAGCTGCTGTGTAGGACTTCCCGATAGGGCTGGAAGTAGTCCTACACGGTTTAGTGGGAAGGAGAGGGCGAGACTTCCACGAAGGAGCCGAAGAAGGAGAGAGATGAGTGGCTGGCGTGTCTTCAACCGCAGGGATGGCGGAATAGCCCTGCTCCACAGAACCAATGAGGTTGGTGAAGTCAGCGGCTGCCGCATTAGTCAAGCGGGCTGAGAAAGGCTGTTTCCAGGATCTGGAGATTTCACTATGCAGATCGCTGAAAAAGGGCAGCTTTCTCCGCGCTGGCCTAGAATTAGGACCACTCAAAAATCACTTGTTGAGTCTAGATGAACGTGACTCACGGGGCTCGTCCGGCCAATCAGTAGCGAGCTTTTAGGTAGCGCGCGAAAGCACGTCGACGAGCTCGGCATAGGCCGCAGAAGGCCGCGCTTCCTGGCCACTAGGCGGGAAAGCGTCATCGATTAAAGCAGGCCCGAAATCCTCGGAGTCGGACGCTGCAGTGAAAATGACATCATCTAGCCCGAAAGAAACCGACTCGCGCGCTTCCGGGCTAGGGCATAGGTAGTCGTGTGAAAACTCGACCGGCGGAACCCCGCGCACGTGCTCGGGGGAGGGAGAGAAAGGGCGAGGCCCGTCTGCTCGCACTCCACATCCTCGAGCTCTACATCCGAACCCCAGGTCGCGGATCCGAGAGAAGCGCGACGAGGAAAAACGGATGACTCCTTCTCAAAAACCGCGAGCCTAGAGCGGAGGGTTTTGAGAAGGAGATTATCGCAGAATTTGCATTTAGAAGAGCCCTGAACCGCCTCGCGTGCGTGTGAAAACCCCAAGCATTTTACACACTTACTGTGAGGGTCGTCATTCGCAATAAAGCGAGTGCACGGCGGCAGGCAGTGACGAAACTCCATGACACTTCACCGCAAGGAGAACAAAGTTCCACTATCCGCAGTCGCTGAAGTGCTGGTGTGCTTGATTATGTAAATGCTTTTTTTTATAATGAGGAGGATGTTTTAAAGGATTAGTTCACTTCAAAATGAAAATTTCCTGATATTTTACTCACCCCCATCTCATCCAAGATGTTCATGTCTTGCGTCATGGATTGCACAATCATGGCGGAAAGGTCACCGAAGACGTAGGCGGAAGTACCGCCCCAAGTGAACGTGCGAGGACTAATACAAATGCCCTTTACCAAAAAACACTCCATCTTCAACTTCAAAATCGTCCGACATCGTTGTTTTTTGCTAAAGGGCGTTTGTATTAGTCTTCGCATGTGTGCTTTGTAAACATGGGGGCGGTACTTCTGCCTACGTCTACTGTGACCTTTTCGATGTGATTGCGCAATCGTCGGCACATAGCAGAGCAGTGCAAGATAAACAAATTAGGTTAAAAAGTATATTCATTTAAAAAAAAAAATTTTAAATGACCGATCGCTTCGCTAGATAAGACCCTATTCCTCGTCTGGGATCGCGCAGACCCTCTGAAGCCCTTCGAAGTGCTTTGAAACTGCATTGATTTGGACTTTCAACATTTTGGTTGCCATGGAAGTCTGTGATGGGGAGAAAAATCCTGGAATGTTTTCCTCAAAAAATTTAATTTCTTTTCAACTAAAGAAAGAAAGACAAGAACATCTTGGATGAGATGGGGGTGAGTAAAATATCAGGAAATTTTCATTTTGAAGTGAACTAATCCTTTAAGCTATGAAACTTGCAGGATGTTTTAATGGTACAAATACCTCTTATATGTCAAAAGATCAAGACAAATTTGATTTCCCATGTCATGACTCCTGTAAGACATACTTAAAAATTTATTAATGTCTTTTGTATTTGTCCACTGTCATTTTCTGCAATTTGTCAATATAGTCTTTTAAAAAAATGCATACTTTTTTTCTTTCAAAATGCATATATGTATTATCTTAATATAGAGTTTACATTTTAAAATGTAATTCCTATTGTTACATATACACATCACTTGCTCAAACTTTTTTTTTTGATACAGGGTATCTTTATCTACAAGATATTAGGTACATTATATGCAAACACAAAGCCATTTCAACAAATAAACACACATGTAATGTAACTGAGAAATAATAGTGATTAATGCAGCAGGGGGTTAAAACTTGTGTTCAATAGCTGCATGATTTATGCTATCAAAGAAAGAAAGAATGACAAGAGAAACTGAAAGAGAGAGCAGGGGATGAGAGGACGTCTCCACACATGTCTCTGATAAAAGAGGCCACAGAACTTGTGACTGCAATGTTTGTAGGATATACAATATAGAATCCTTGTTTCAGCATTAAGTTCTGAAAATAGTTTTCTTACACACAATAGTTTGCTCACCTGTAGAACAGCAGACGAACACCCGCAGTCTTAAACAGCTGTGTCCGTGGTGATGGATTGGTGAAGCTGCAACAATACATGACAGCACAAACATTAACCTACTGCCACCTACTGGACAATGACATGCACTGACATCACTTCTAGGTTCAGAATGTAATACTACTGTAGCTTACTACTTGATGAACACTAGCAAAGAAATAGCAAGTAGTACTATACAATAATAAAAACATTACAAATAGTAGTATTCTACATTGCAGTCACATGACCTCTTCATGTAATATGATTGGTGTCTAGTTATTATTTGTAAAAACTAGATGTTTATCAGTCAAATCAAATAATGAGTCAAAATATAGATGTTAAAAATCAGCATTATTTCCTGGTTCATTCGTCACATGAAAATGGAATGTCAAGCACAATGTATTGTAGGATTCTATATTGTTTTATGCACAGTTATAGTAAAAAGTATAGTATAGGAAGTAACAAATGTAGCACCAGGTCAAACTAGTATTCTATGCATATTAAAAATCAGTATCTATACGAAACACTGCTATACTGAAATGTAATGCGGTCATGTGACATGTGATGCTTTTGTCCGAAGCGTCACTGCTAAACGAATGAATGTAAATAAATGTACCAACAAAGTAGAACACAACAGATTTAAACATTTACCAGTGCATTTCACAATTAAAAAAAAATTAAATAAAATATAAACAGTACTGTATGTACATTCCTCACATATCCATACTGGTTTTAACCTGTTACCTAAATCCTTCTCTTTAAAGTCCACTTATAATATAAATCAATTTCTTGCATCAAAAACTGCTGTAATTTATTTTCTCGTGACCATTTTCCGCCCTTACTCTGATCAAGTTCAACAGGTTGTTTTTGCTACTGTACCTTTAAGTCTTCCATATGTAAATGATCACAGAATGACTAACCTCTTCACATTGAAATGAGCAGCAACCTGGAGTGCTTTAGAGTGCATCAACGTAGTACATTAAACTTTTGATTTCAAAAGAGCAAAGCAAATGTTATAGCCATTTTAAGGTATCTAAGGCAAAGCTCCTGCTGAGATAAAACAAACACTAAATAAATAACACGGATCAAAACAGATACGGTGTACGTTTATTAAATTATCCATTTCCACAAGCTGCAGATACCATCTGTGATTGATGAATTGGCCCTAAATGAACTCCCCTGGGCTAAGACAAAGATAACGTTTCTTGTTTTCAGGTTGATAAACATATGGGCCACATTATCATAGAAATGTTTGAGTGCGATACCATTTTTCAATACCAATGGTTGTCATACTATCGCTAATAACCTGCCTACAGACCTCACTAATGAAGACGACTATTAGCATTAGGTGAGACATGCATCAGAAAATCATCATTAGCAATGCTCTATTAACACTCGGTTTATAGCCTGCATTAGAAAGTTTTCAATCAAAAACTGGTGCGCTCTAATTGGTAGTGACTGACCCAAATGCCAGAAAGACTGATGATCGGCGGCGTCCTGTAACGTCCGTATCCCGATAACAAGCTCCTTTGCATGCCGAAGCTGTCACCATTCCACCAACAAGGCAGTTTGAGAGCAAATGGACTGCTGGGAGAGATGCATTTGAGCTTGTCCTTAGGAGCTTTCTATTATTCTCAGTTGTGATTTGGAAAAATGAATGAAACACGTTGTGTTTGTAATAACTTGCCGTCTTTCTTCAAACTGCTGCTTCATAGCAAAGCTTCATGCTTTAGAGACTATCATTGGGGTTGCAAATTGTTTTCTTAACAAGTTTCTCTTGTGTTAACTGCATCTGTATGACTTATCTGTAACCCTGCACATAATGGTGCTCACGCAGAAAGTTCTCTTTTATTCCCAACTCCACGACAGGAAGGGCCATGATTGGCTCAGTGGTACAATCGCCACACCATGAAAGGGAGGATCTTGCCAAGGCACTTCTGCAAACAATGTCCCTTTGAACAAAGCACTAAACCTCCATCTGCTCCCCAGTATGCCTTTCCCTGTGTAATAACCTTTTCTGTCATTGGAGTTTAGATAAAGTATGCCTGCTGCTCCCTGGAACTCGCCAGCAAAAGAACACTTTAAAGGATTATTATGTTAAATACAAGTTCTATGGACAGCCAGAAAATAATTTCCACTTGCACCTGAGTTTGTTGACAGAAACTCAAACTGACCCAATTGTGCAGCGTTTTCCCCAGATACTTCCATTGTAAGCTTGTTTTCACAAACTGAGGAACAATTCTGAAGCATTTTCTGTGGAGACGTGCCTTTAGCTTTCCATCTACTTATCCCTACGCAAATATTGGGATACTGCATAAAAATTACAAATACTAATTTCCAGAATGTGCACATAAAATGTATACATTCGCTTGAGATGTAAAAACTTTTATTTAGTGAGACGACAATGCTAAACTACGACTGAAATGCATTTACTAAATAAATTCCTTGACGTCAAAAAAAATAAATTTGACTTTGCAGGTTAGTGGGGAAATATATTTATTTATTATTCAGAATGCACAGCTGGAAAGAAAATATATTTAGAGGAACATTCCAGCAGGTTCAAGAAAATTCATGTTAACGCAGAGAACATGATTCATTGTTTTATTCAATTCACCCTTCGCCGGGAGTTTGATTGACAGGCGATCTGACCAATCATAACGCAGAATCCATGATTTTCAGGAGAGGAAGTAGATTAACGTCGGTGGACTTGAACTTGAAAAATAGTGTGTACTGACGTCTTTCCGCGGTTGAGACAACATGCCTTCTGATGTTCATTCATGTTTATTTGGTGCTATAAATTAACTAGCAGGAAGAGATGATCGGTTCACGAGGCGCTACAGTGATCTGTCACTCTACTTATTGAACCAAAAACCTATACACAGAATCTCTTAGAATACAATCTGCATTTAGAAGGAAGTACTATTACTTCATCTTCTACAGTAAAAGACCGGGTGTTATATTAGACAGCAACTTGTCTTCTTCCAGCTCAGAAACATCGCTAACCTACGGAACATGCTATCTGTTTCTGATGCAGAAAAGTTAGTTCATGCATTCATGACCTCTAGACTAGATTATTGTAATGCACTGTGATTATTGTATTGTCCTCAATAAACAAGCTACAATTAGTCCAAAATGCAGCTGCTAGAGTTCTTACTAGGTCAAGAAAATATGTTCATATAACACCAATTCTATCATCACTACACTGGTTACCTATTAAGTTCCGTATCAATTATAAAGTATTGCTACTGACATATAAGGCTCTAAACAGTTTAGCTCCAGTGTATCAAGCCGATCTTCTATCGCCTTACAATCCATCATGCTCTTTAAGATCACAAAACTCTGGGCTTTTGGTAGTACCTAGGATTTCTAAGTCCACTAAAGGAGAGCGTTTTCACATTTGCTCCTAAACTCTGGAATAGCCTTCCTGATAATGTTCGGGGCTCAGACTCACTCTTTAGCCAGAGTATCTCTTTAGCCAAGCATTCACATAATACACCTCATAACCTTGTACTCCAGTTATATCAGATCAAATGCACATGCTTATTTTTGATTCATGTTATGAACAGCAGCTACGCTAATTATTTTCCATTTGCTTTTCTCTTTTATCTCAAGATGCCCATCCTGAGGTAACTAGAGAGTATGCCAGCTCCAGTTTGGATCCAGCCTCTTATGAAGACTTCAGATGCTCCTGTAAAGAGTTGACTCCAAATCCTGCAAGGACTTCAGATGACACAACTCTGAATCAACATGCACCCATGTAAAAATTTTCTATATATCCTAATCATTTGTTAACAAACATGCATTCATTACTCCAATGAGCTCATTGTTTCCACCTTAAATGAATACATTATTAGCTAACTGTGATTTGTATATGTACATTTCTGAAATGCATAACTTAGACGCAGTCACCTCTGATAACAGATCACTCTAAATTGTAAGACACATGCATTGTCTATGACGCTGCTTTGAAACGATATGTATTGTGAAAAGCGGCAACTGGTATGACTCATGTCAGTATATATGATTTAAAATATATATTTTTAAAAACTACTATTTGTTTTTTTATGAATAAAACCTATACATAAGTGCACATTTAAATTTGGGGTTTGTTACTGAAAGGTCACAAACAAAAAACAAAACAAACAAAAAATGTTACAAAGAAAACACCTCATGATGGTGATTTTTATGATTACATCAAATACTCACATATATAGTAGTACTCATGACCCACGTTGAATTCATAGCCTAGTGAGAAGGCGCTGTAACGCTGGAATTTCTCAGAGAACTTAATTGGTGCGTGGGGGGCATGTGGCCGGTTGCACTCCCAGCGCTTGAAGCCCATTTGTGGGTCGCAGGTGCGGTAGCCGCGGTAACTGACCATGTAGAGAACGTACTGCTCGGCCACGCCACGGTCTAGCGCCCCCCGCTGGCTCTGGTTGTAGTGTGGACAGTAGATATCCAGGTAGTCGTTAACGCTGACCTGTACGGTGTAGCCCTCTCTCCGCAAGCTGAAAGAAAGAGAGAGGAAGGATTATTATAAGATTACAGTGTTTTTGCTATTCGGATGGAATCCGTCATATATACTTTGGATTTTCTTATGGGCAGATAGGAAAAAAAGAGAGAAGGGGAAGATTTATCTCATTGACCTTTCTAAAACGTGTAAGTCCTGCTTGAACGAAAAAGCAGTTATATTCCAATGCTTTGCCACAGCACATTAAACCGGATCATTTTTCATGCTTAATGTGTGCGAGGCCCTGATCAAACAACAGGGGGCAGTGTTTCATTTCACAGCAGCCCTTCTCATTTGACTCTCTTTGTCCTGCACAAGCTCACACAGAAAAAAAAAAACCATGCTAATACACACACTTGTGCGCTTCTAGGTCAGGTCCCGCAGGAGATTATTATTCAATTACAAAACGAGGATCAGAAATGTCACCCACTCCTTCTCCGTTCCTCTTCCGCTAACCCCTTTCTCCTCGGTTTCAGTGTCTTTCTTCACACTTCCTTTTTTTTTACACACTTTTTGTACTACTACATGCAGTGCTGCTGTTTTTGCTTTCTAAAATGCGCATTATTCACGTGTCCTCTTTTAGCTCCGCTCCTCCTCTTTTACTCACCGTTTCTGCAGTTTTCTTTTTTCCTACAGTTTTTTCCTCTCTTTTATAATCAGTGTCTTTCTTAGCCTTTTATCAATACACAACAGATGGCAATCACATCCTTGATTAGGGCTTTCGCTCTCTCTTTCCCGCTCACACACACGCAGACTGAATGAAAGATTTTTGTCATGCAGTGTTTTTTGGGGAGGGATGCTTCAAAGCTGCTATATTTAGGGAGAAGGTGCAGGCAAGGAGAGGAAGAGAGGAAGATAAATGGAGAAGATGAAAGAGTTAGGAAAGATGAAATGAGAGTGCAGGAAAACAAAGGATGAGATGGTTACAGAGAGGCGCAGAATTGGGACGGCAATGTACTTCACACTCCTGAAGATGATGATGTTGAGGTGGTTGTGTGTGTGTGTCAGGTTTTACCTACACTTCAGGGACCAAATGTCCCCAAAGGAGAGTCAAATCTAAAATGTCACATTGTGAGCACCAGCTAATAGCTCCCATGAGGAATATGGCTTAATAAACAAATTCCTTCTCATGAAATTGGTTGACTGAACATTCAGAGTGTGTAGAGCAGAAATTTAGACAAAGAAGCAGCGCAAATATAAGAGAGCTTTGATTTGATGAACATTTTTGATCACTGCATAATTACCTTACTTCATAGTATTGATGACTTCAATTCTAAAATGTGGAAAATGGTCATAATAAAGAATAAAAGTAGGTGTGCTCACACTTTTGACTGGTAGTATAGCTATACTTTGAGGACAGAATGTAAGGTAGCTAAATCTAACCTAAGTTAAAGGTGTGATTTCCATTCACTGAAATAAAGCACTTACCAAAACTCCACTCTCTAAAGACATGTCATGAAATTCACACATATAAAAGGAAGAATGTGTGTTTTGATTGAGTAGTTTTCTGATTGGCTACAAATGTTGGGCATTTCCCTCAGAGTCTAGAACTATTATAGCCTGGTTGCCAGCCGAACTTAGCCCCGCCCACAACATTTGAGGTCGGGAAGTTCGGTCTGGACCTGATTCGTTATGGAGCAACTATACTCGAACCAGAGCTGTTCGGACCAATCAAATTGTCAGGGCAGGCTTTATACGATGATGGACAGATGATCAACAGTAGCGTAATCGTCTACGTCACCAAAGAGCGATTGGGTTGAATTCGTTCTAATCCTAAATGGAGAACTTGTTCGTATATGCATTCACCTTTACTATTTCTCTCAAAAATAATGACCGTGTATCCAAAGATCGTTTACACTCATCTTCTTCCAGCGTGTGTGCAGTTGAGTTCTATGCGTTAGTGATGTGTCGTTCATGAACGATTCGTTCTTTTTGAACTAATCTTAAATATGACTCGGGAACAACGAGTTGTCTCAGAGAGTGATTCGTTCATTTTGTGTTGACCGTGCATGCGCTACAGGCCATCGGTTCTGTACAGGATCTTCTGCATTCAGCCTATGGGGCTGTGAGTTGGTGAACGAATGACTCGAACCCGAAGACTCGAGAGGTGAACTAATCAATTCTGTTTTCGGGACTGCATGCATTGCATATGGGGCTGTCACGGCCCAGATCAGACACTGATGACGGAACTAACAACTCGAACCCGAATACAGGAGAGGTGTACTAATCTTTCCAGGGAACAGACGTGATTAAATGTGAAGTGACAAAAGAAAGAACGACTCAAATTCGGAAGTGAGGTTAACTAACAGACTGCATAGCCTGAAGACCCAGCTAAGCAATTAATGAATCATTTCATTAATCTAATGAAAAGTATGGCCTTGGTTGCATTAGCTTATAATTAATTTTTTATTCCAAATGTGATCAACATAAGTACTAGATGTGTTGGGGCATTTAACATGTGACATTTGAATTATATTCTGCTGAAATGAACGAAATGACTTGAAAAAAGACCAATATGTGTGTATAGTAGGGATGTAATGATTCTCTGTAAAAAAACAAATCGTACGGTTCTCCACCCACGGTTCGGTACGCACTTGCACCGTGGTTCATCTCAAATCTGATGACGCATCTATAATATGGTTTGTTGAAAATAACAACGTGTAAAACAGATAGACAGAGGTAGGCTAATGTGTGTTTATGTCGATGGATACACATTCTGGCTTCCCAATACATTACAACAACAGCGATGATCAAAAAGCGTGGACTCTTGTATGCCAGTGCCGTCTGCTCGAACATGACCCAGTCATTTACGCCGTCCTCACCCGGGTTTTGATAGCGCGCGAGTGCAGGTGAGACCTAAACACCACATGTTGCTATTTGTGTTAAACTAAACTCATTTAAGCCTTGCAAACCATTCAAGAGCAAGATGCTAAAGAGAACTTGTGCGCGCGTGCGCGCTGAGAGAAGATTTGTGTGTGTGTGTGTGTGTGCACTCATCTGAAGAGCGCACATGACGCGTTGCAGATACCGCAAAAATATTGAGTTATCTTTAGAATCTTGCGCTTAAACGGACAAATTCACACAAGAATTATGTCAACGTGCCCATCTTGGTGAGTATCCTAGCAAACATAGTAGGTTACGTCTTAAGTAAAACGTAAACAGTCGAGAAAGACGTGTTCATGTGTAACAGTACTGTATCCATGCATTTATGTCTTAAAGAGAAAAAGGAGCCTTTTCCTGCTGTCTGTTTTTAATGTTAATCAAACAACAAATGACAAAGAAATCACTCACTGCTCTTCACTGAATAGCTTTTGTAACTTCAATAATGATTCATCTTTATTTAATTTATACAGTGAAGATTATAAAATGCAATGTTATTATTTTATATTTGATTACTTTATTCAGTTTCTGTATCTGAAAAGCTCTGTTTATTTTATATGCAGCTTTGCTCTATTGTATGTATTTGTGTTGTTGCTTGTAGTTTGATCATATGTTCTTATTTTCTTTATTTTTATTTGACAGCTGAATATAGCTAATAACTAATTTCCCTGAACCTTATCGAAACCGTGACCATAAAACCGCGATAAAAAACAAACCGTGAGTAAATTTCCCCATTTAGATTGAAATGAGGTTAATAGTGATGTAAATGTAATTATTGAATTACCTTTATGTCACATTCCGAACCCGAATATGACTTTCAAAACCTGTATAGTGGTAATTTTTAATACATTTTTATTAGTCCCTAGGGGGACTGAAGCTTTCAAAAAGGCACCCTAAAACATGAAAATGGAAAAACTTACATGAACACTTACATGAGCACTAAAAAATACATCAAGATTTCAAGAGAATAACTTAAATTTCAGTTTGTTCCTCACAAAGCTATCCATTTTGCATCCATTTTAAAGCTTGGAAGTTTCAGTTCCCTGTAATTACATGAAGAGTGACCAGCACAATCCCTCAAAATTTGTTGCATGGAAGAGGAAAGTGAGCAGATGACAGAATTAAAATTTTTGGGGGAACTATAACATCAGTGTGCGTTTAGGCTCTTCAGTGTACATGCTCTATAGGTGAAGTATTACGCAACTATCTGTCTTCCCTGTGACACCCACAGACGAGAGAGAGAGAGAGAGGGAGGGATGTGCTCCCCTGGGATGTGCACATGTATTGAAGTGTGAAAACGGAGTAATGGTTTCCCCTCTTCCTCTCTTTTCTCACTTTCCCATTCTGCTGTCTCATCATCATTCTCTTTTCAGTGGGCAGGAAAACCTTGTTAGTTAGAAGGCAAAGCGGAAGGGAGGGAGAGAGAGAGAAAGCTGGTAGATGAGGAATAAAAGTGATAGATAGAAGCAACGTATCTAGCTAATAATCGTCTGAGGATACAATAAACAGCCGTCAGCATAAAATGCTTCAGAGCTAAACTTCTCCACACTAACTGCTAAAGAAAATCTTCTATTTACACAGTTTATCCATCAAGACACATTACAGATATATTCCAGTGGTATGCCTTCATGCATTTTTTATCCTTTTTAAAATTATTTTACTTTTTCTTTTATTGAGCTATTCCTTCACCATTTGTTTTGTCATAGTTTGCCTACATATATTCATTTTCAAAACGAAACAAAAAATCTAATCAAATGAAATAACGTTTGAGTTACAATTCTCCTCACTAGTCGTCTGTGATTTCATGTACCAATTCAGACAGGACTAACATATCTGTGTTTATTACAGAGAAGGGTGTGTATTTTCTAGACGTGGGCGTTACAGAAGGTCATGTGCTGTGTTTGCGTGCATCACGGATGACAAATATCTTTTAATGTATTATTTGGTGATATTTTGATTTATTATAAAAACCCTATTTAAGTAAACTTCATGAGTTTATAGCAGTGGCTGTTTATAATAAACTTGCATAAGTGAGCAGAGAAATTTAGACAAGTCTTTTATTCTTACCTGACACCTATATTGAAATGGGCAGTCTTCCCAGTTTCTGCTATTTGACTCTATTTATTAATTTTATAATGTTATTTTCCCATCAGATACCATCCACTAAATTAAACTTAATTAAAGCTTGCAAACGGTAGCTCAGGTAGGTCAAAAAACACATGAGAGATAAAAAAACACATGAGAAGAAGCGTTAGAATAATACAACATCAGCAATCACAGAAATTTGCATTCGGATGGGATTAGATTTCTCGGAGGACCGTTGAGTTTGCCGAAAATTCTTACTGAGGTTGTGTGAGAAAAACACTGACTTGGCAGATTCGGATGGGATTAAAATCTCGAAGTATGTCTGTGAAACATGATTTTCTCTAACGTCCCCCTGGAAAACTAGTCCCGTCCGAATAGGGCTTTTGGCAGACTTTAGCAGTTTCTCAATATGCGTTCTTAAAGGGGGGGTATAATGCTATTTCATGCATTCTGAGTTTTTTACACTGTTAAAGACTTGGATTCCCATGCCAAACATGGCCAAGTTTAAAAAAATGAGTTGAACGTTTGATGGTGTATTTCTGTGCCAAAAATACTCCTTCCGGTTTCTCAAAAGTTTCGGAACGTTTTTTTTCAGAGTATGGGCCTATGTGACGTCAACAAGGGCGGAATTTCCTTGTACGGGCACTTCTCCCGGAAAGGCGCGCGCACACGTCGACCAGAGCGAGAGAGCAAATGCACACCCATCTTTGCTCGGCTTTAGGGAAGTCGGCGGCGGTGCTGCACAGGTCACAGGACTTCACGAAATCAACAATGTCACCAAAGAAGTGTGTTTTTGGTTGTCAGGGCAAGACAACCCTGTTCAGCTTCCCAAAGAACCCAGCGTTAAGGAGACAGTGGATGGAGTTTGTTTTTCCGGAGCAGCAATTGAGTTGCACAAGTGTTTTTGTTCCCTGCATTTCGGCGATGATTGATTTATAAACAAGGCCCAGTTCAACTCCGTCTAATGCTGAAATATGGAGCGGTCCCAACGATAAAGGTTCACGGTCATGCGTTGGAACTGCAGGCTGTGAGTAAAACTGCTTCAAATGTCTGCGTGTTGTTGGCTATCGGTGCGTAAGTGCACATCTTTGACTCTTTAGCTCCGCCCACACGATACGCCGCTAGGTTTTATTCGGAAAAGACTCGGTACAGCATATCTGTCTTTTATAAATATGATAAAACTAAAGACTTTTCGGAGATATGAAGGATGCAGTACTACTCTATAGGCACTCAAGATTGACATGAGATTGACAGAAACTGTGTGATACCCCGCCTTTAAGTGATCTTGCGTCCTTCTGTTCTCGTACTATATGCCATCATCAACCGTCAAAGTCAATTCCAATACTCAAGAACGCAAGTACAGAGGACGCATAAAAGTATCCGGATGTGTTCTTGATATCAAGGATGCATTTAATGCAGACTTGAGAGAATTAAACCGTTAGAAATTCGAGAAGACGATGCAGGCAGTCGACGTACAGAAGCCTGTAAGCTTTAAACTTCTCGTTCTCACTTAAGAGATTCCCACTGCAAGCTCACAAATAGGTGACAGCTCATGAAAGCAAACATTTCACCATTTGTTTGGCTTAATTTTAAGTGATAAAGACCGAAAGCCTGCAGTATATTTATTGGCATATTAAAAAGGATCTTAACTTTGACAAAGCATAGGTAACATTACACATACATGCTCATTTTCACAAATACACACAGTAAAATAAAATGATATAAAATATTTTTTGAAAATAATGCCTATAATAATATGCAAGAAATATATAGGTTATGACATTTGTTTGTGATGTTATGTTGCATTTATTGTGCATTGGTTGCTACTTATAAAATGCTGGGATGGTCAGTTGAGTAACAAGATCGCATCACATCTCAATTCTCACAAAGATGCATTCTGTGTCCTCGCGTCCTTCCGAGTTTGTTCTTTCAAGGTCACCTGGCAAGACCGGTCTCCACGAGAACGCAAGTCTGTTCTTTGAGTTCTTGGAATTGAGAAACAGCCATTTGTCTTTTTTTATTGAAAAGATAGTAGAATGACAAAAAAATACTAGGAAGAAAATTTTGCTGGCTGAACTCGACTGTAATCTGCATTAGCATCATGGTTTAAAGGGATAGTTCACCCAAAAGTGAAAATTAGACCATTTACTCACCCTAAAGCCATCCTAGGTGTATATGACATTCTTCTTCAAGTCGAATGTCATTTACACCTAGGATGGCTTGAGGGTGAGTAAATCATGGGCTAATTTTCATTTTTGGGTGAACTATCCCTTTAACGTATCTTTGCACTAACAGCTGTGCCACAGCTCCAACCTGGTTTGTATTTGTTGATATTACTCAGCTGTCAGTGTCAGCTAAGTTACACTGCAGTACACTTGCCTGACAAACAAGTAACACATACTATTATATGATATACAATTACATACATCCTTCATAAAGCTGAATGATTAACACACTGAAAAAGTAGGCTTTGAAAAATTTTCACTCAGAAATTGTTAAAAAAAAAATATTTACGTAGAAATGCCAAATAACACATTGAATTAAATTTAAAAGTGCATCTTGCCATCCTTTAAAATGCATCCACCACATCTAACGATCTTTCAGCTCTATAAAAGTAAATAACATGCATCCCAAACTATTTTGTTCAGTCCACGCCAGGCTTCACACATCATTATATGTTTTTATCACACAGATGCAGCTCTGTGCACAGTTTGCTTCTGAGCTTTAAACATTGCAAAAATGGTATCTGATGCAGTCTTGGCTGGCTATTACTGTGATGGATTCCCTGTAAAAGGTTAAAGCTATAACACAGAAAATTTACTCCCGGGGGCAATCCGTGAATGATTCACATGGGTGGATAGAGAGACAGCGTGAGAGAGACAGTGAGATACAGAGAGAGACAGGAAGATTCTCAAAAATCTACCGTACATAATCTATAGAATCCAAAAAAGACACTTACATCTTCAGTGGTAATAGTTAAAACTTGAGAATTGCCTCTTTCTGCTAAAACGCTTTGGGCTTTAAAACGCTTTTATAACGCCACACATACTGTCCAAATTGGATTTTAACTACACCTAAATGTGTTTCTAAGCGTCAGCATTCACACATCAATTTACAGCAACAAAGTGGTCGTAAGTCATTCATTTTCAATAAGAGTGCATGTGCATGTGATAAGCAGTGTTGGGGAAAGTTACTTTTAATGTAATGTGTTACAATATTGTGTTACTCCCTAAAAAGTAACTAATTGCATTACTTAGTTACTTTTTATGGAAAGTAATGTTACATTACTTTTGTGTTACTTTTTCTCACCTGGGCTAGGCTTACTTGTTTTTTTATTTTTTTTACTATTTTTGGCAAATGTAAAGGCCCTTTCACACTGAAAGTGAAATGAATAAGCAAAGTACAAGTTACAAAGTAACTTGCTTTACTTACTGAAAAAGTAACTATTTTAAAATAAAATCAAAAGTAATGCGTTACTTTACTAGTTACTTGAAAAAAGTAATCTGATTACATAACTTGCATTACTTGTAATGCATTAACCCCAACACTGCAAACAGGCAGTGATGCAATGCAGTGACGACCAATGGCAGAGCAGAAGTGCTCATGTGATCATCCTTAGTAGTTGAGTATTGACAAAATTGAGAAATGAATAGTAATTCTGAGCAATTATACACTTATAATTGGTTTAACTGATATTTTCTCACCGATATTTTCACCAATATGACAACATTTCAAGTTTTATATTTGAAAATCAACAAACAACAAATAAAACAAGCAGCTCTATGCACTTTTTTAAGCAAGATTCTATTCTGTGGCATTTCCTTCCTTATAATGACCGTCATCAATAGCAACGCATTATAACAGCGCACATCCATGTATCACGTGCTCTCTCGATTCATTCAAATGCACCTGGCCGTCTTGCGTCTCCGTTTTTGATTGTATTGAAAATGAAATCAGAGGACTTTACTATTAATACTACTATAATATTGTTGTAATCATCTTGTCTAGATGATAGTTTTGTACACTGTACAAAATGGATTTCTAAACATTAATCTCAATTCAATATGTCCCTGTAATTATTTATGTGGGGAAAAAAAATCTGTGTAATAAGTGTACAATGAATATACATTATTATCTCTTAAATGTCATGCTTAATAGTCTTGTTTGAACGTATTCGTCTTTGGCTCAAAGCCACTTGCTGCAAAGTTTTCTTTGTGGAAGCTTCACTTTAATTTCAAGTGAGTGAGATAAAAATATTTCAACTCAAAACAAAATTTTGTGTCCAAGTATTTCACAGACGTAGTTTTGGTATTGAGGTCAAAGTTAACTTGCCTTGCGTTCTCTATAGGTGATGGTCACGAAGACGACTAGAAGATGGTCACGAAGACGACAGATTTGAAGTGTTTCCCCCTATTTTCTTTTTGCATGTTCTGCAGACAGGGTGACCATCCTCGATTAAGTTTCCCTCAGGACATTTGTAAAAGCCAAAATATGACCACACCTCAGATTTGGTCCTTTTAGAAGGCTGAAAAATCTCCTGAGCGCTGTCACTGCCTTCCGCTATTTCTTCTCGTTCAAAAAACAACGTTGCGTGCTTCGCCTCCGCCAGACTGATGCTGGCTGGACAGGATTTACCCCAAGTTTTCAAAAACATGATAATCATAAATAATGATAATGTTTTAATGATAATGAAATTTTAAACAATAATACTAACCATCAGTACTTTTTATCGTGGTTTATCATGAAATTGGTTATCGTCCCATCCCTACTCCGCACGGACGCTTGGATATGCACCTAATAATAGCACACATTTATCTAGGTTAACGTTACAGCAAGCAGCCATGTAAAGCTGCTACTTGCATGTTTCAAATGATAAGCCATGAGGTTGATGGATTTACTGTCCAACATACTGTAATTACCACAAGGACCCGCCGTTAATAATCAGACTCACGGACTGCGTGATGACGGACTAACTTTTAGTCGACTATTAGGGGTCAGCCTTACTTTTTAAACATGATTTTTTAGGGGAAAAAAAACTATATCGGTTAAACTCTCAAAAAAAATATGTTTTTGCCCACACAGTGAAAACATGCCAGGAAGATACCTTGAGGCATTCTATTTGAGTTTGATGCATGTTCATTTTGTTTATGACGATACATTATGCCCCATGCAAATATGGAAACAATATAGAAGTTTTGCCCTCCGAAATGTTAATGTTCAGAAATAAGAAAACTGATTTGTTGCCCAAATAGGAAAACATCTAGAAAACAAATATAAATAAATAAGTATTTATGACGATACAACCTATATGTGAGGACAACCAACCAACAATACAGACACCTCAAATGATAAAGTCACTGTCAGTGCTAATGAAAATCAATGTTAAGTGGTCTCTTAATTTTTTCCAGAGCTGTATATAAAAAGAATTCAAATGCTCACTTTTCTCAGCATATTGTCAGGTTAATGGAATACAAGGACATTCTTTCATTATAACATTGAATACTTCAAAATGGCATTAACAATGAAGGTTAAAGAACATCTGTGGCCACTTCATCTAAACTCCATTCACACATTATCCAGAAGACTGGGCTTTAGAAAACTGAAATTGAGGCTCATACTAGTGCTCATATTGGCCACTTTACTAATAAGTGAATGAGTATAGTTTCCCGATAATACCATCACCCACTCAACAGACTGAAAGTGTACGAGAGTATGTGACCTTTCATGTTTGTTTGTGTGGACAACAGCTCAAGCTTCTGATCTCGACACGATTCGTTCTAAAGGAATAGCCGCAGAGCTTTTCATAAAGACCATGGATGGAAATACAGTTTCACTATTTTCCTCTTAGTGAGATTGAAAAGATCCGTGTTCTTTAACACTGCTTTTTAATTGGATGAATTTCACTTTATATCCAGCTGGTTTTGTATCCTGTATTCATTTAGAAAAAAATGTCTTATGTTAAAAAAATCTTAGGTTAAACTGTGGATTTCTATGATCAACGGGGGAAAAAAGCACCTAATGCACATGCAAATCAATATAATACCAATTCTTGTAGACTAGAGATGTCATTATGAGAACAATTACATGCTAATCAATTGTATCAAACATTTATAAGTTTCTAAATTATTGATGCTTGAGAGATGTCTCATCCCCAGCTGAGCTCTTACAGTAGCGCATTCAGACACGCACATACACTTGTCGCTCTCCAAGAGCTTTATTTGGCAGACAAATTACAGTAGACCCACTTGTGTCTGTTCAAAGAGCATAGAGTGAGCAGCGCTGCCTTTGAAGTGAACAATGCGATGGGGAGCCGCCACTCTCTTCAGGAAGTCTGACAAACGGAGGTGTTAGCTCTCACTCTCCTCTCCTCCTTAAGAGTGAGACAGGAGGGGGTAAAGATAGACAAAGAGAGATAGACTATCTGATTCAGATGTTAAAATCGAGGAAATATGATGATGCTTGACCTCTGAACCCTGGACGCTGTGATTGCTAGGGATGCACTAATAATAACTTTTTCCCTGTCATTGTTGGAATTTTTCCTCATTTATGACACAACGCTTCCCCGCCATTGACAGAATTTTCCGGCAATCCATGTTTTCACTGTTATACGTTAGGGGGCATTCTGAAATAGTACAGAATCTCCGGATCAAAACACGCAAAGAAGCAGCAGAAACAAGCGATAGAAGCATTGCTTAAGCTAACGTAGTCATCAGACATTAAACAGCATATATATCAAAACTGCCAAACGTTACAGGAAGAAATGTCGACCCAGGACGAGCTATAGGACTGTGCAAGCTTTTGGGGTGTTGATGGACTCGATCTACTCCGTCTATATTTTGAACATCGTTCTGAATCCGATCTGGATGTAGTCTTCGACAAAAAAGTGATTTTCTCAGTTTTTGGTTCAAAATCCTTAAAGAGCCCCTATTATGTATACCTCTACAATGTGTTTATTGTGTTTCATATTGTGTAGGTATCTGACTAATGTCTAAGTCTATTAATGCAGATTGTTTGTTATTCTTACTACTTTGAGTAAAGATAAAGGATAGAGCAAGATTTGTGCAAACGTTAACACTGGGCCATCTGACCAATCAGAGCAGAGTAGGCTCGTGGAAAGGAGGGATTTAGAGAGACTGATTCATCCATCGAGTTGTTTGAGAATCATTGAACAATGTGGTGATGTGCAATGTATATTATGAGAAAATGAAAGTGTTTTTTGACCTTTGATGCATGTAAACCTGTTGTAGGAGACCGCCAAAACTAAATTAGGAAACTTTAAAATAGCATAATGTAAAGGCCCTTTCACACTGAAAGTGAAATGAATAAGCAAAGTACAAGTTACAAAGTAACTTGCTTTACTTACTGAAAAAGTAACTATTTTAAAGTAAAATCAAAAGTAATGCGTTACTTTACTAGTTACTTGAAAAAAGTAATCTGATTACATAACTTGCATTACTTGTAATGCATTAACCCCAACACTGCAAACAGGCAGTGATGCAATGCAGTGACGACCAATGGCAGAGCAGAAGTGCTCATGTGATCATCCTTAGTAGTTGAGTATTGACAAAATTGAGAAATGAATAGTAATTCTGAGCAATTATACACTTATAATTGGTTTAACTGATATTTTCTCACCGATATTTTCACCAATATGAAAACATTTCAAGTTTTATATTTGAAAATCAACAAACAACAAATAAAACAAGCAGCTCTATGCACTTTTTTAAGCAAGATTCTATTCTGTGGCATTTCCTTCCTTATAATGACCGTCATCAATAGCAACGCATTATAACAGCGCACATCCATGTATCACGTGCTCTCTCGATTCATTCAAATGCACCTGGCCGTCTTGCGTCTCCGTTTTTGATTGTATTGAAAATGAAATCAGAGGACTTTACTATTAATACTACTATAATATTGTTGTAATCATCTTGTCTAGATGATAGTTTTGTACACTGTACAAAATGGATTTCTAAACATTAATCTCAATTCAATATGTCCCTGTAATTATTTATGTGGGGAAAAAAAATCTGTGTAATAAGTGTACAATGAATATACATTATTATCTCTTAAATGTCATGCTTAATAGTCTTGTTTGAACGTATTCGTCTTTGGCTCAAAGCCACTTGCTGCAAAGTTTTCTTTGTGGAAGCTTCACTTTAATTTCAAGTGAGTGAGATAAAAATATTTCAACTCAAAACAAAATTTTGTGTCCAAGTATTTCACAGACGTAGTTTTGGTATTGAGGTCAAAGTTAACTTGCCTTGCGTTCTCTATAGGTGATGGTCACGAAGACGACTAGAAGATGGTCACGAAGACGACAGATTTGAAGTGTTTCCCCCTATTTTCTTTTTGCATGTTCTGCAGACAGGGAAAGTGTTTTTTGACCTTTGATGCATGTAAACCTGTTGTAGGAGACCGCCAAAACTAAATTAGGAAACTTTAAAATAGCATAATAGGGGCACTTTAAGGAAATTCAAGTGTTGATAAAAACAAATGAAAACTAGAATAAAATGTTTCTTTTTTTTTTCAAAGGGGGTTTTTGTTCTTTCTTTTGATATATTGTATGTTAAGATATTCATACAACAAAATATTGTTAGGGGCCATGAACATTTTGTGAAAATGATAAAAAATGCTGCTGCTGGCTGGCAAATAATAAAAAAAACTTTATTTCATGCTATAACCATTAAATGGCATATATTAAAATTCTATACTACTTCTGCTGAAACAAATAAAAAAAATAAATAAATAAATAAAAAAACAATGGGTTGTTTGGTTGTTGGGGGAGTTTCTTGTGTTGGTAAGAATCGCGTTCCGGGCAGGGTCCCCCTCGGTAGAAAGATGAAAAGGGCACTGCATTTCATTACATGGCCTAGTGGTCAACACCTAGGCGAGGATTAACGCACAGGCTTGCGTAGGCTGCAGCCTAGCGGCCCCACGTGTGCAGGGACCTCGGATTGGCCAGACTATTTTTTTATTATTTTAAATTTACTTTAGTGCGAACAAATAAGACCCTCATTGGCCCATAAGAAACGTTCTCATCAGTACGATAGTGGAGCACTAAAACAGAAAATACAAAGGTAAAAAACAACAACGTAACCAAGATATAAAGAAAAAAAAATCCCTAAATTGACTGGATAAATTACTTAAAGGCTGCTGAATCTTCATCCAGTCGAAGACAAGATCCACAGCAGGATCCACAGCAGGGCTGCCAGCTAGCATCGGCTTTTTAAGGCTGGTTCTATTTTTTTCCACGTTATTTCGCGTTATGGAGGGCGATCAGGTATTTCTTTTAATTTTATTATTAATCTGTATTTACATCGCTCAAATAGCGTAATCGCCTGCATGTGCATATAGTGCATTCCGGGCAGAGAATGGTTTGTAATCCTGCTGTGCCGTACCAGGCTCAAGTGGAAACACAACTGGAACTGTTCCTTACCATTCTATGAACCGATCGTCCCGACGGTGGAAAAGCGGCTATTGTTCACCTGCTCATGGGTCAGCCGTGCCCTCAGCAGAGATGGAGGGAATCCCCGCCGTTTTTATTATGGCTTTGTTTTATACATAGTTTAGTGTATTGCACAGTGGTTTGTGTCTCAGTAACGATGTTGTGATTTTGCCAGCTTGCAGTTGAACTGTGAATGCAGGGAATTCTGTTGCTTTGCTGTTTAAAGTTACATATTTACTTTGTTTTGTGGCTGTGGTGGCAGAGGGTAATATATTTCCACCATCTCTGTTAATTAAAGGGCTGCTTCTAAGCACTGGGCCTTGTGCTTGTTTGTATTTGTGTTTTGTTTGTAATGTTCAATTTCTCATTTTACCTATGTGGTGTGGTGGTAATTTTCGTACTGTGGTGGTCCACACTGTATTATTGGCTGCCTCAATGTGTGTGTGTACAGTATATGCAAGTTCACCATATTTGCGTGTGGAGTTGGGTTGAAAATGGACAAACCCAGCGATTGGGTTGTTTTAACCCAGTGGTTGGGTTAAATGTTTGCCCAACGTGCTGGGCAGTTTTAATTAACCCAACTACTGTTTCAAAATTACAATATGGCTGGCTTAAAATAAACCCAAAATAGGTTGGAAATAAAAAAATCAGACACATAATTACTAGAGGCAACAGTAATAATCAAAGGGTGAACATTTATTATAATAAGGAATTTAATAAATGTTTATTGTTTAATTATTATTCATTAAACTTAATAAGGTTCATTTATTAAACATATTAATAAATGTTAATTTTCAACATACTTGGGGTTCATTTTAAGCAAGCAATACAGTCATTTTTAAACAATAGTTGAGTTAAATAAAAGTACCCAGCAGGTTGGGCAAACATTTAACCCAACCGCTGGGTTAAAACAACCCATTCACTGGGTTTAAGCAACCCAATTGCTGGGTTTGTCCATTTTCAACCCAACTTGGGTTGTTTTTAACCCAGCATTTTTTAGAGTGATATGGCATTAAATACATTTTTCCAGTAAAGCATAATGATTAAGGGTGGGGCCTAGGGAGCAAAGAGCAGCCTAGGGGCCCCTGACCACCTAAATTCGCCTCTGTCGACACCTCCTCCTAAAGTTTTAGGTCTGACCTGAACAGTCAAGTAGGAAAAATTCCAAAAACCTGTTTGAAAATTCATCTTAATTCAGCAAATTACACACTTGACCTTTAAAAGAGGGTTCTAAAAGCACAGATTAACGTGATTTAAACTAATGCACAGTAATTCACACATATCTAATGTGCTTATTCTTCATAAATGTCTTTGTTCGTCCACACACACACACACACACACACACACACACACACAAACCCGCTTTGTCATGCGAATGTGTGCGTCATTGGAAGGCCTCTATCCACCATGAATATTTGATTGTATCATAAAAATAACCAACCTTTTAAAAACTGTTCAAACACCCCTGAGCTAGAGCAGCCAACCAGAAAGCTTGAGTAATTATTTACAGTTTGTACACAATAACACAGACGCATGCGTACACGAGCACACACGGGGTCTGGTGAAGCTCCGGAGCGAGTCAGACGGAGATGGAGCATGAGTGCATGAGGGCAGGACACAGCGGTTGCTGCTGCACCAAATAAATTAAAAATTTACAACCATCTCTGACTCTCTCTCTCTGTCTCTCGTCACCTCCCTCTCTCTCAGCTCTGGAGAGAATGTACATCTAACTTATATAACTCCTATTACATCAAACTGTCTCCCAAAGGCATTCTGGGAATAGAGGTGGGATCTGTCTGCTGGAAAGATGGTGCTATCAGGTTCACATCAAATAAGGCCCCCATCAGAAGGTCAGTGTCCTTCATCAAGTGAGTGAAGAGGGGGATAGGCTATTTGTCTTAATGGCTCTTCAGAGGTAAGAAATGTCAGAGGGTGCAACTGTTCCTCTTAGTTTCCAGCTAAACTGGTAATGCTGCTGTAATTTAGCCAAGGTTTGAAAGCTAGACACCCACAACTTGGAAATCGCGGGGTGTGTTTGGCTACCTTGCAGCTAGGATGACCCTGTGAAATCAAATGTGATTTCAATGTGCAGTTAAATGTGAATCCTGCCCTATTATCACAGATTTCTTTGGAAGTACTAGGAAGCCATCCAGGGATACTTTGTTTTACATATCCCTGAGGATTCATTTGCTCTTTCTGCATGCTAACAAAGCCCTGGCATAACTAGGTTTCACGACAAAAAAATTGGTTAGTATATGTGCGCTTTAGACTGAGTGTTGAGAATCATGTAAAATATGCAGGTTTGAATCCAGCCCAATAATATTTCTGTTCCTATGGGAGTTAAAAACAGAAAATGTAATTCTGACTATTTCTTGTAATTACAATTTATCAATTCTATATCATAATTCCCATAATTTCAACTTTATATCTCACAATGTGACTATATAGAATTATACTTACTGACCCCAAACTTTTGAAAATTAGTGTATATACATAATATATACAACTGAGACATTATACCTCACAATTGCAATTTTATTCCTTTTATCTGCAATTTAATTGTAATCGTGATTTTCTCACAATTGCGAGTACATTTTTACTTCATATCTAAAAATTATGACCATATATCTCAAAATAATGCATCTCTTAAAGGCACAATATGTAAGTTATGCCACTAGAGGTCGCTTATTCAAAACAATAACAAAGGCAGCTTGATGAAGCCGTGAATGAGCGTGGAATCGTGGGAGTTCTTGTCTTCACCTCCACAGCCTGGAAATCAATCTGAGGGGACTCAGGCAGAAATCATGTTTATGGATGAGCTAATGTATTAAAGTTATTAACGTTACTGTGGTATGAATCAGGGTGGGGACGGAATCAGAACGAGGCAGGTGGAGCGAAAGCTAATGAGAAAGTCCCATGGATGAGCTCTAGAAGGATATAAGAAGGAAGGAATGACGGCGAAGGGCAAGTAAAGGGCAAGAGACGACCAGGCCCGGGGCATTTTAAGTTGATATTTTTATTATGCTTTTTTGCCGAAGTTGGACGCTGCCACTTCTTTCGTAATGTTGTTTATATCTATTAGAATTAAAGTTACGTTTAACGTTTGCTGGTTCCCGCCTCCTCCTTCTCTGAACTTGAACTTTGTTAAATTTACGTTTGATCACTTAAATTCACATTATTTTATCTCATTCTAATGAAATAGCCATGAGTGCTGAATCTTATACAGGCCACTTTATCCAACGAATTAAAATTGTGAGATAAAACAGCGCTGTTTTACGGTCAAAACAATCATACTAAAAATACACTTGAGTGTGTTAAAAGTTATGTTATAATGTTACTGTGCGTTCGCTCTGTGGCTGGTATGAGACACTTGTTGCACACTGCAGTAAGCTAGATCGATATAAGAATATCATTAATAAAAGCTGGATGACTCATGTTGCTAAATAGCATGCAGTTCATTTTAAAACATATTGTATGGTGGAGAAAATGCTGTATTACTGTTACTACAAATAAAGCTCTTTCTGATTATGCTATATGTTAGCCACTTGACAAAATAGTGTTGTATCTGAGGAATGGTATAAATATGTTACGGTAAATCAAGAAAACAAGAGATTCAAACAATAAGACTAACCGTGTTAAGCTATATAGCAATGATTAGTTTTCTGTCAATAAAGGTCTCCAAACAGTTGATCACCTGTCTAATAAAACACACAATATATTAAAGTGTCTTTGGTGTTTCCACGGAAATCGAGGGTAATGCGGATAAGAAGTCATTGATAGGCGACGCAATGACACGAGCCGTTACACTGGTTAAAAGTGAGAATTTCTCTGGATTTCAACTTTGTTCAATTTAACAAAATATATAACACTGTGTTAGTGGTTTTTGAATATTTTAATGTAAAAAAATCTTACATATTGTGCCTTTAACCTCAACTTTGTCATAATTGTGACTCACAACTGCAACTGTACAACCACACTGTAAAAAATTATCTGTAAAAACTTAATTTCAGTTGCTGCCTTAAATGTTTGTTTTTTTTAAGTCATTTCAACTTAAATTATATTCAACTGAGTTCAAATTGAGTTGAATCTCATATAACTTTTCTTATAGTGCAATAACCTTTCTCTAAATTGTGACTATATATGTATGTATCTCGAACAATGTATAAACTCAAACAATTTACATATTTTAAAATTGATCTCATAATTACTTCTCTCCACTTAATCTGGAGGTGGAAATTGTCTTCCATAGTTTCCTTTCTACTCTTTTCTTTCTTTGGTCAATTGAAAATGGCAAGAATTTGGAATAAAATACTGATGCAAGAATTTGCATTGGACATGCAAGAATCATTTCTGCGAGAACAGAACAGAAGAAACAAAAGCAAACAAAAAAAACTAGCGGGATCCCTTCAAATCACATGCGATGATTAATGTTACATACTGCTTTCCTGTGTCAATGTGTGTGTGAGTGGGAGTCGACAGTGAATCCTTGTCTGGTGTGCTGTCATCCGCCCACACCCTAAGGGGAATCTCGGAGGCCGGAGCGTTACTTGCCAGGAGCATTAACGCTTGGATTTCGCAATGAATCAAGCTACTAAACCATAAATGGACCATAAATTCAGTGACTACCGAAAGTAAACTGTGCAGCTCGCATGGGCCGTTATATATGAGCTGCTGCTGCAATGCGCAATATGTTTGTTTGCTCGTGGCAAATGACTGCCGCCCCCTGAGCGTATGCGTTCACATCAAACAGCAGCCTCGAAGCACACTGGCCATTTGGGCTATATTTTGATGACAATTACAGTTTGAAAAAGCATGCGTGGACTTGTGTGTAAAGCCATTTATATACACACACACCCCCTAGAACCCTGCAAATGGGTTATTAGCTCAGGAGCCAATAGAAACCCCACAGCAATTCGAGTTTCTGCTCAAGGGCTAATCAGCGAGTAACTCCAGTAGCAAAATCCTTGTTAGAGACCCTCGAGAAGCACATGAGCGGATCCTGTCCGTTTGAGTGAAGAACTGTGTGCCTTAAGGTTATAATCACAACCTGAATGGGTGACACTCCACACAGAAACACTTGTAATCTGTTTGCTTTGTGTAGCTTCTTTTAAAGCACAGGAAGTATCGGACAGGAAGACATAAATCAAGATGCTTGTGGGTTGTTCAGTTAGTGTTCTGCTGGGCTCATAAAAAGAAAAACCTTCATCTGTCTGCTCAGTTTCACTGCCGGGATGTTGCTTTGTGTGTTTGTGTAAATCTAACATCATCTTCTGCTAAATTTAATGGGATACTTCACCTAAAAATGTCACCTTCTGTCATCATTTATTTATAATTTACCCTTATGGCATTCAAAACCTGTATGACAAAGTCAGCAGACAGGGGAAAACATTGCATATAAAATTGTGTGTTTTAGGAAATAAAGTCTTACAGGTTTGGAATTGACATGAGGGTAAAGGGTAAATGAGTAAATTATGACAGAATGTTTCATTTTTGGATGGACTATTCTGAAATTCAGGTACTTTAGGAGTGTTAAATACTTAATGCTACAGCATAAACTATAAATGCACAAATAAATTAATTGAAGAACGCTATTTATATTCAGATACGTTTCACAAAAGGAAAACCCACACAAAATTACTTCCTTCGTGTTTCTTTGTTTTCTCGGCCACAGCTGTTTCTTACCCCCTTTTCACTTTTGCACAAAAGAACAACCGATAATCCTCACATGAGCTACACACACACACACACACACACACACACACACACACACACAACAATGTGTGAAAGCATCGTTAGTTTATCTAATCAGTGTTAATTACTCTACTTACTGACAGTCCCACCTGTGATTTAATAGTCGCATTCTAAAATCTAATGAGCCGCCTACCTAGACAGCATCATAGTGCTCCTGACATATAGGCTGTTCCAAATGCCTTTGAAAATGGCACTAAGACAGTGGTACTCATCTGGTTTTGATGGCAAGCGCTGACCTAAACACAGTACCAAAATTATCATACATAAAGAAAAATGTTCTTAGAACCAAACATTTAATCTATCTGCATATGCAAGATTAACATCAAGACATAGGCTAAATTAGTTGCTTTCGGGTTCAGTTCCTGTCCTGATCCAGTTACCCTCACTTTCTGTCGCTACTCTGGACATTAACCGTTTTGTTCACCAACCACTGTGTCTAGTGGTTTTCCAAAGTCACTAGCCACTAGCATTTTCACTGGCCACAATTTTGACATTGATACCATGGGGAAAAACTGCCATAAAAGATAATTTTACGATTATCTCATAATTTAGCAGCAGGTATATTAGGCTGCTGTCACTTTAAGACCTGACACACACAGGTCCATTATACTGTTACACATGTGTTTTCTTTCTCAACTGTTTATGTACATTTAAAACATAACTGACTGTGTTTACATGAATACTCACCCAGACCAGCATTTTGACATTATTTTGTGTGTATTTGACTGTTTAAGTGCAATAAGCAGTGAAAAAGAACTCAATGTAGTACTGAGAGGCTTTATGTGTGCGCAAGTTTTCAGTGTGTGCGGGAATGAGTAAAATTATGCGCAATACACGCAATCCCACGCCGAAATTCAATTCCTGTAACTGCAACAATATTCATCAGGTGCAAATATAACGAGTGAGGGGAGGCGGGTTTGTGCGTCAACTCTCTGTCAGAGAGATGAGAGGGCGAGAGCGTAGCTGGTATTGTGTATCTATTCTGTGTTAAATGAGTATGGGAAGTGTTTCAGATATTTCAGTATCGATATGTATAAAAAAATCAATATTACATTGCACTTAGTTTATTATTTCAGATGCCTTTTTAAAAGGTCTACAATTGAAAAATGTATATTATATATAAAATTCAACCCGCCATAGTGGCTAGTAGGAGTTACTGTTACACGCCACTGCTGAAATCCACCCGCATTTGGTGGGTTGGCGGGTGTTAACGTCAAGCCTTGTTCTACTGTCATATAAAACACATATAGAATGCACTGCAATGAGTTTGATGGAACAATTTATTTGGCAGGCAAATTAAGTGAGCGATATGTCACAAAATAATATTAAATTTCATTAAATATCAAAACGTACAAAAAAACAGCTAAATTCAATCAAAAATGGACTATATGATTTCATATTTCTGTGCCATGTATTTGTATGCTTATTAGAGAATCATGTTGTTAGCTACAACTACTGTATAGCAGTATTTAACTAACATCAGACAAACAGGATACGATGAACCTTCAGATGAGAAGCGCTATTTGTGTGGTGTGCTGAATTGCTGCTTATGTAGAGTGTTCCAATTCAGTCACTTATGAGCAGGCCCTTATGGAATCTAAGCATACAGAATTCAGCAGAAATGGAACAGCCATCGTTTACAGAATGGAATATTTTGTATAATTATGTTATACTTACTTTACAATGTTAGTGCCCAATTATTTCCTCAAAAAACAGTGCATAAAATGAGAGAAAAAAAAGTCACATTCAATCAGGGTACTATAGGTAGTGGACAGCAAGGTAGCTCACTAGGTTTTGGAACAGAGCTAATGAGACCAAGCTAAAGAAAGAATCCTTCTGTGAGTGGTGTTGTGTTTGCCTCAGGCTACACTGATATATACATAGGTGTTTGTGGCAGCCAAAGGAAATGTGTTTGTATATTTCTGTGAGTTGGCATGCAGGTTAACCTTTCCCGCTCTCCCACTTTATGTGTGTGTATGCTTGCAGTCGACACTCAATCTGTGGGACCTGCAGAATGGGAAATAGTCATCTAAAAATACCCAGACTGCCCAGTGTGCACTGAGGTTTGATGTGCCTAATCTCCCTTTCCTAACTCCGCTATTCTGTTTCTCAAAGAGAGAGATAGAGAGAGAGGCTCTGACCCGGCCCAACACAGCCATCTCATTACACTGGGGAATACGGGACAGGGTGAGAGAGAGAGAGTGACAAACAGAGGACGAGAGAGATACAGGAACACAGAAAAACAGCAACTGGGAAAAGACAGAAGGGGGAAGATGAAGGGATTCAGGGATAAGCCCAGGGATGGATGGAAATGAGGGAGTCAGAGGTAAAAAAGATATAAAAAAAAGAGCAGTGTGTGTCCAGATATGGACAAGACGAAAGGAAAGGTGAAGAAAACTGGATGACAGAAAAAGACGGAAAGTGAAAGATAATGGTCCTATTTAGACATAAATACTGTTTAAACACAGCAGAGATGCAGGAACAGGAAAGGGAATTTCAGAAAAGGTTTGTCTAAAAAAATAAATAAATAGAAAAATATGTAAAGTAAAATATGTAAAGTTGATATTAGAAGAAGTAGTTATACATACATGCACTGATCAGGCATAACATTATGACCTAATATTGTGTTGGTCCCGCTTTTGCTGTCAAAACAGCCCTGGCCCTTTGAGGCATGGACTCCACTAGACCCCTGAAGGTGTGCTGTGGAATCTGGCACCAAGATGTAAGCAGCAGATCCTTTAAGTCCTGTAAGTTGCAAGGTGGGGCCTCCATGGATCGGACTTGTTTGTTCAGCACATTCCACAGATACTCGATTGGATTGAGATCTGGGGAATCTGGAGGCCAAGTCAACACCTCAAACTCGTTGAACTCCTCAAACCATTCCTGAACCATTTTTGCTTTGTGGCAGGGCACATTATCCTGCTGAAAGAGGCCACAGCCACCATGGAATAACGTTTCCATGAAAGGGTGTAGATGGTCTGCAACAATGCTTAGGTAGGTGGTACGTGTCAAAGTGACATCCACACGGATGGCAGGAGCCAAGGTTTCCCAGCAGAACATTGCCCAAAGCATCACACTGCCTCCGCTGGCTTGCCTTCTTCCCATAGTGCATCCTGGTGCCATGTGATCCCCAGGTAAGCTATGCACACACACCCGGCCATCCACGTGATGTAAAAGAAAACTTGATTCATCAGACCAGGCCACCTTCTTCCATTGCTCCGTGGTCCAGTTCTAATGCTCACGTGCCCACTGTTGGCTCTTTCGGCGGTGGACAGGGGTCAGCATGGGCACCCTGACTGGTCTGCAGCTATACAGCCCCATACGCAACAAACTGCGATGCACTGTGTATTCTGACACCTTTCAATCAGAACCAGCATTAACTTCTTGAGCAATTTGAGCTACAGTAGCTCGTCTGTTTGATCGGACCACACGAGCCAGTCTTCACTCCCCACGTGCATCAATGAGCCTTGACCCATGACCCTGTCGCCGGTTCACCACTGTTCCTTCTTTGGACCACTTTTGATAGATACTGACCACTGCAGACCGGGAACACCCCACAAGAGCTGCAGTTTTGGAGATGCTCTGACCCAGTCGTCTAGCCATCACAATTTGGCCCTTGTCAAACTCGCTTAAATCCTTACGCTTGCCCATTTTTCCTGCTTCTAATATGTAAAATTTGAGGACAAAATGTTCACTTGCTGCCTAATATATTCACACCTACTAACAGGTGCTGTGATGAAGAGATAATCAGTCATAATGTTATGCCTGATCGGCGTATATAATGATCAACATTGCATCACTGAAAACATTTTATATATGTGTGTTTGTATAATATACAGTACTTATGGCTTACGTCTGTTTTATATCTTTATGGCTGTATTATATTTAAATATTATATTAACTATAAATTCTGATTCTAAAATGTTTCGAACTGGTTTACAAACATTAAGAGCTGAGAACTCATTCACTCGGTTAGACATCACTGCTTTCGCCCACAAGTCAATATAAACCAACAGCCAGCCTTTTGAGGGTTGTAAACAAAAGCGGCATCTCTACTTTCAGGGAGCTGGTTTACGTCGACCACTTTGCCGCATTGGTACGTCGATGGGAGGCATGGCAAAAAGAGAAAAGGAGAGGGTGGTTTTAAGCTTGCAGGGACAACAAGAGAGACAAAGACTGCAGAAGAGTGAGAAAAGAAACAGAAAACACACAAAAAGACAAAGACGGAGAGCGAGAAGGAGAATGTTAATAATGAACGTGTGTGCCATGTAATGGCCATAACCTTCACCAAGATGAGAGTTTGAGAAACCTACCAGCATTCACCGCTGGTGTGTTGAGTGAGTAGTATTACAGAGAGAGAGAGAAAGAAAGGAGATGGAAAGAGCGAGAGGCAAAGAAACCAGCTCTACTCCTGTATGCAGGAGGGTGAATGAAGTCTAAAGGAGACTGTCTGGGCACTGATGCATGCAGAGTCACCCCCTGTTTGAGGTTACGTGTCTTACGTTAGATAACACCCATCCATTTTAATGCATGTATGTGAGGGAGGGAGAGCTCTGAGCCTGTAAATTGAAACATTAAAGCTAAAACGCAGTGAAATGTAACACTAAATGTTGCGTGCTTGACAGCATGTAATTTCTCTCCCGTTCCATGCTGCTTTCCTGCTTACAGACTTAATTGGTCATGTTTCAAACACATCGTGTTTCAAAATGACAAAAGCCACACTCGATGAGCCCCAAATGTGAATGGTAATCGACTTTGGTGGAAAAAGTAATTTCTAGCCAGTTGGAGTGACAAAACAATGGTTAAATTTTTTTTTTTATAAATCTGACATATATTTGGGAAAATCAAATAAAAAGATACAAACGGTCTAATAAAGAAAAACCTAAAGCCAGAGACACACCAAGCCGACGGTCAGCTGCCTGGCAACCGATGGCTCTAGTCGGACGCGTTTTTTTTTGTTGTTGACCAATTCAACATGTATAATTGCTGTCAGGCCGTCAGTAAGAGAGAGAACTCTGATTGGCTGTTCAGCTTAGCGAACGAGTCAGTGCATTAGAATAAGAGCAAAAGTGATGAAAGCAAGCAAGTAAGTCAAAACTGAACAGACAGAAGGCTGTTATAATTTTACGTCATCTTACCTGAGCAACACTGCGCAAATATTTTCATAATAACATGAGCGGAGTGGAAAAAAGAACGTGAATAGCATGATTGATATTCAAAATGGTAAGCAAGCGCTGCTTTGTTTATGGATTGTATACCGGCAGTCTTAGTTTTGCTTTCCCTTTTTAAATGACGAAAATAGACAAATACAGGTGCTGGTCATATAATTAGAATATCATCAAAAAGTTGATTTATTTCACTAATTCCATTCAAAAAGTGAAACTTGTATATTATATTCATTCATTACACACAGACTGATATATTTCAAATGTTTATTTCTTTTAATTTTGATGATTATAACTGACAACTAAGGAAAATCCCAAATTCAGTATCTCAGAAAGTTAGAATATTGTGAAAAGGTTCAATATTGAAGACACCTGGTGCCACACTCTAATCAGCTAATTAACTCAAAACACCTGCAAAGGCCTTTAAATGGTCTCTCAGTCTAGTTCTGTAGGCTACACAATCATGGGGAAGACGCTGACTTGACAGTTGTCCAAAAGACGACCATTGACACCTTGCACAAGGACGGCAAGACACAAAAGGTCATTGCAAAAGAGGCTGGCTGTTCACAGAGCTCTGTGTCCAAGCACATTAATAGAGAGGCGAAGGGAAGGAAAAGATGTGGTAGAAAAAAAGTGTACAAGCAATAGGGATAACCGCACCCTGGAGAGGATTGTGAAACAAAACCCATTCAAAAATGTGGGGGAGATTCACAAAGAGTGGACTGCAGCTGGAGTCAGTGCTTCAAGAACCACTACGCACAGATGTATGCAAGACATGGGTTTCAGCTGTCGCATTCCTTGTGTCAAGCCACTCTTGAACAACAGACAGCGTCAGAAGCGTCTCACCTGGGCTAAAGACAAAAAGGACTGGACTGCTGCTGAGTGGTCCAAAGTTATGTTCTCTGATGAAAGTAAATGTTGCCTTTCCTTTGGAAATCAGGGTCCCAGAGTCTGGAGGAAGAGAGGAGAGGCACACAATCCACAATCCAAAATTTCATTTTCCAACAGGACTTGGCACCTGCACACAGTACCAAAGCAACCAGTACCTGGTTTAAGGACCATGGTATCCCTGTTCTTAATTGGCCAGCAAACTCGCCTGACCTTAACCCCATAGAAAATCTATTGTGAAGAGGAAGATGCGATTTGCCAGACCCAACAATGCAGAAGAGCTGAAGGCCACTATCAGAGCAATCTGGGCTCTCATAACACCTGAGCAGTGCCACAGACTGATCGACTCCATGCCACGCCGCATTGCTGCAGTAATTCAGGCAAAATGAGCCCCAACTAAGTATTGAGTGCTGTACATGCTCATACTTTTCATGTTCATACTTTTCAGTTGGCCAAGATTTCTAAAAATCCTTTCTTTGTATTGGTCTTAAGTAATATTCTAATTTTTTGAGATACTGAATTTGGGATTTTCCTTAGTTGTCAGTTATAGTCATCAAAATTAAAGGAAATAAACATTTGAAATATATCAGTCTGTGTGTAATGAATATAATATACAAGTTTCACTTTTTGAATGGAATTAGTGAAATAAATCAACTTTTTGATGATATTCTAATTATATGACCAGCACCTGTATATCTGCTTAAATAGACAGTTATCTTCTTTACATGCAGGCGCAGAACGCGCATGCTAGTTGACAGTCGCCTGTAGTCCTTTTGGTGTGTTCAGGTGCAGTTTTTTCCTCGACGCGAAGCGACAACACAGTCGGCTTTTATCAGTGCTAGTTCTTTGGCATCGGTTTGGTGTGTCCCTACCTTAAGGTGACTGATATGTGTCTTTGAATAAATTTGATCTCAATGCTAGCTCAGTTTAGCTAAGTATGGAAAAAAAGTTTTTGGGGCATTGTCACAAAAGGACAACATGCATTTAAAGGTAGGGTAGGCAAAGCTTTTTTATATAAATACTTTTTGTTATACTGGTTGAAACTCTCTTTACATCCTGATAGCAATCAATAATAGAAGTGGTCTAAATATTAAAAAAATATACAGTACATATGTCTTCTGTGAAAGTCTCAGGACCTAAAAATGTTCATCCAATATTGTATTCGGTCCGAATGCAATGATAGGATGTCCTATCTGCCTGTCAACATACAGTATGTATTTCCATACTTCTGCGCACCCTGTTCACGCAGACAGAGTTGTAGAAAACACAGTCACAGAGCGCCGAAAACAAACAGCAGCCGCCTTTTACAGTTCCTCCTGAACCAAAACAACAAGCTTATTCTGCGTTCACGCTATGTCATAATTACCTTAATTAAAAGATGGCAACCTGTGACGTTCTTCCTGGGGCAGTTCACGTACTCAGACTCGGATTTATGCGATTTATGCGAATCTGCAGCAGTCAGGTGGTACAAATCAGAGCTATTTAAGTTTTTTACGTTCATTATTATTGTAATGTTATGTGCTTTGAGAGAGACATGATGTAATTTAATGCTGTCTCTAATGACGATTTGCAGACTCTGCTCTGGCTGTGTGTGTTCATGTGTTTTGGAGGAGGTGTGGCTTCAGAAACACTCTGAAGGGAGGGTGGGATCTAATGCTTTCAAAGCTAGCTTGCTATTGCTAGACCTGTCATGTTTCACACAAAACAAAAGATTCTAATGGCTAGTATGGCAGCGCCACTTAACACAATTGCGTTCATACAGTGTTTTGTATTTTACAAACGTGAGCCACAGTAAACTGTATAATCATGACAGGTTTAGTTTACGTCTCTGCACTCAGTTACTAAGCATTTAAAGTCCTTGTTGGTTGTTCAAAATACACTATATTGCCAAAAGTATTGAGACACCACCTGAATTCAATGATTTGGAGGGTTCGAATCACTGCCATGGCCAAAGGTGTATAAAATCAAGCACCTAAGCATGCAGACGCTTCTACAAACATTTGTGAAAGAATGGGTCGCTCTCAGGAGCTCAGTGAATTCAAGCGTGGTACCGTTTCATGAAATGGGTATCCATGGCTGAGCAGCTGCATCCAAGCCTTACATCACCAAGTGCAATGCAAAGCGTCGGATGCAGTGGTGTAAAGCACGCCGCCACTGGACTCTAGAGCAGTGGAGAAGTGTTATCTGGAGTGACAAATCACTCTTCTCTGTCTGGCAATCCGATGGATGATTCTAGGATTGGCGATTGCCAGGAGAACGGTACTTGCCTGACTGCATTGTGCCAAGTGTAAAGTTTGGTGTAAGGGGGATTATGGTGTGGGGTTGTTTTTCAGGGGTTGGGCTTGGCCCCTTAGTTCTAGTGAAAGGAACTCTTAATGCCTCAGCATACCAAGACATTTTGGACAATTTCATGCTCCCAACTTTGTGGGAATAGTTTGGGGATGGCCCCTTCATGTTCCAACATGACTGCGCTCCAGTGCACAAAGCAAGGTCCATAAAGACATGGATGAGCAAGTTTGGTGTGGAGGAACTTGACTGGCCTGCACAGAGTCCTGACCTCAACCCAATAGAACAACTTTAGGATGAATTAGAGCGGAGACTGTGAGCCAGGCCTTCTTGTCTAACATCAGTGCCTGACCTCACAAATGCGCTTCTAGAAGAATGGTCAAAAATTCCCATAAACACACTCCTAAACCTTGTGGAAAGCCTTCCCAGAAGAGTTGAAGCCGTTATAGCTGCAAAGGTTGGGCCAACTCCATATTAAACCCTACGGATTAAGAATAGGATGTCATTAAAGCTCATGGCAATATAGTGTATCTGATGGACGAACTCACGCCTCGATTGACCTCGAATCTTCCCGATGTTATGGACATTGCCATTTTTGATACTGACGCTGAATGCGGTTGAGTCTTGAAAATGTGCAGGCTCGTATTAAGCGGCGCTGCCATACTATCCATTAGAATCTGCTCTAAAGTTTCATTTTGTGTGAAACATGACAGGGGAAACATAACAGCCCTAATAATGATAGTTCAAAGATGCAAATAATAAATGTGTTTATTTGAACTTTTCTCATAATTGTAATTTATTTGTATGTAAAATGCATATCTGAAAATTGCAAATTGTTATATCTCACAATGTGACTTATTTTGAATTTTCTAACAATTACCGTTTTCTGCTCCATAGTTCAATATCTTCTTTTTTTTTGTAGCTAAAACTTTAAGCTATGTGACTTTAAAAAATAAATCTATCCTGTGTGTGACAACTTGCCCCAGTCTCCCGTATAAAGGACAATTTGAGGTTAAATGGTTCAAAAACCCATTTATATAATCAGATGAATAATTTGGATGGATATGGTGGCGATCTGGAGTCCATGCTGAGCTGCACACATTCTTGGCTGACCTTGTTCAAGCCTAATTTTCACTTCCAAGAAAGTCAGCGGAATGAGAGGATTAAAAAAAAGGACTCAATCCATTAAGGGAGGTGGATGGTGATTTGCATTTTCCAGGTGTGTGGAGACGATTGGAAATGATTGTTTGCTAATTTAGATGAGGAAAGCAATGGTTTAACGTCTGGGGCTGAGCGAATGGGAGCAGATGCCCGGGCGAGCGGACGACATCTGTGCCAGAGGACATGCTAACTCCAGGTTTTTACAGAGCTGAGCGTTATGACTGTGTGTTTGTGAGGACAGAACATTGAAAGCCAATACAATTTTTTTGGGGAAGGGGCCTCTTTCAAATGATTCTATCCGCTTATGTCCCAAACAGGCATTCTAAGCGATTGATATGAATAGTCACAAAAATGTTTGTCGATTGGTTTGAATAGGCCTCATCAGTACCTCTTCTTCCAAACTTTCATTATATTTACTCATGAAGCAGTGGAAGTGCACTAACACTGTAATATGCTTTCCATTCCCTAATGTACCATAATACATGTCACAGAGTGTGTATATTTGTTATTATTTTTCATCAACTGTGAATGGCTTTTTAATACAACAGTTTTTTTACACTCCAAGCCTTATTACTGAGTATTACCTCTATGGAAAAACAGGCATCACGTAATTTATTAAGGTGAGTGCCCCTCTTTTCTGAAACAAATTGAGAGTAATGTAAACCAGCGCTTTATTTAATTGCTTTGTGCTGGGCGGCGGCATCTGTATTTGAGCTCCATCGACTGCAGGAAAATTACTAGAACGTTTCTATATTATTTTATTTAAAGAAATAGTTCATCTTGAAATGAAAATTCTGCCATTATTTACTCGCCCTCACGCTGTTCCAAACCTGTATGAAGAACGAAAATGAGATCATTTGAAAAATCTTCACACAGGTCTTTTCAATACAAGAAAAAATGACAGTAACCACAGCTGTTGAATAAAAAAAAAAAAAAAACTTAATAATAACCATAAAAGTTCCAAATGTATCAATACTATATTCCTTTAAACCTTTTGACATCATTTAATTGAAGTCATCATTCCAGTGAGTTCGGATTCATGAATGAATAATTTGATTTGTGAACCAGGTCAATAGGTTTAGTAAAAAGTAGTTCAACTCACTGACTCAATGACAGTGGTATTTAGTTAATCGGTCACATTTTTGGACTGCTCCTCACACAAAAAAGAACAAAGTCATATACAGTTATGGTGCTCATTAAGTGTCTTTTTGTCATTTTGGGGAAAAAATATAAAAAGAGCTGCAATGGGATTCTTAAAAAATGCTGTGTCACAACAATGACATGTGAGTAAATAATCACTGAATTTTCATTTTGGGGTGACTTATTCCTTTACACACAACACTCTCTCTTACCACCTAATTCATGGGTCATTGCTGGCTCAGTGTTTGACAGCTGTCACCCTTCCCTTCAGGTGCATCATAACGCACCAGAGGACGAGAGAGAGCAAGAATGACAGGGATATGGGGAAAAGATGGATGCGGAGAGGTGTCCATGGGCAGCTGGAGGGATGAAGATAGAAGAGAAAGAGGTGGGGAGAGAGGAGAGATCCCAGGCCTCTGTGTCACTCCGGGCGGTCGTCTTTCCGCCCTCTTGTTTTCTTCATCCTTCCATCCTATGCCAGTAACCTTCACCGGGAGGCCACAGCAGAGATGATGAATGGAATCAGAGACAGGAGAGAGGACAAAGATTAGGGTGAGAGAGACAGATGAAAAATGACAATGACTCAAGGGAGGAAAACAGAAAGAGAAAGTGGGAAAGAGCAGGATAAAGTTAAACATAGGGCTCAAAATGAACACTTTTGTGCAAACAAAATTCATTCTAAAATAATATAAAATATGAAATATATATATATATATATATATATATATATATATATATATATATAAAAGTGCTGTCAATCGATTAAAAAATAACTAATTAATCACATTTTTCTATAATTAATTGCGATTAATTGCACTTAACATCACTATTATTTAATATATTTTTATATTGTAATAATTTCACATTTAATCTCCAAATTAACGTAGAAACAACATAAAGACAGTATATTTTAAATATTTGATCTAGGTAGGAAATATACATTAATAAGCAGTTTATAAATACAGCTATAAATGCTTTATTCTTGATTTATAAGCATATCTATAATGTATTTGATAATAATATTTTCATACTTTATTAATGATCAATTTATTATTTCTAAATTAAGTATTACATTATTTACAAACCAGTTATTTAGGATTTGTCAGTGGTTCATACGATCATTTAGAAAGTGTAAGTAAATGATTAATAAACTACTTAAATGTACATTTATACATATTATTTAGACATTTACTAATAGTTACTCTAAATGCTTTATTAACATGTATTGCTGAAAATACAATTATTAAACATATTATAGATATGCTTATAAATCAAGAATAAAACAAGTATAGGTGTATTTATAAACTGCTTATTAATGTCTATTAATGCTTTTTAAATGACGAAATAACTATTTACTAATGTTTAACTAATGATTCATAGCGTGCAGTTATTATAAAGTGTTACTGAAATTGAATACAGTTATCCAACACTTCACAGGATTCACTGCATACATGATAAATTAAATAGAAATGAATATTTATTAAAGCTACAAAAGTTCAGTCATGAGCAGTGAATGTGAAAATAAGCCAATTTTGGACCCTGTCTGAACAATAAGAGAGTTGAGTTGCAAAGTTGAGAGAGCATCAGAAATAGAAAGAGAGAAACAAGAGAAAGGAAAAGAGCGCATGTAATGAGAAGGGAAGAACAGGGTGAGAGGGCAGAGGGCGAAACAGAAGATATATAGAGAGAGAGAGAGTGAAGGTGACTGAGACAGTGAAGGGTGATTCTCCGTGAGTCTGGTGGACGGTGATGATGACCAACACGAGATAATAACACACACACACACACAGCATGCCCTCTGTTCTGCTTTCTCACACAGAGAGAACAATTTAGGTTTTAAAGGAATAGTTCACCTCAAAATGAAATCTCGATCCAAACCCGCATGACTTTCTTTCTTCTGTGGGACACAAAAGAGATGTTAGGGAGAATATTCATGCAGCTTTCTTTTTGTACAATGAAAGTGATCAGAGACAGGCACCGTCGAGCACACAAAGTGACAAAAAACACCATAAAGGCATCATAAAAAGAGTCCATATGACCAGTCCACTATAGTCCCAGTCTTTTTTTTTTAAAAGACAGTGCATTTTTGGCCAGTTTTATGATGCCACATGATGTTAAACATGACATGGTATGTCTAAGGCAGTGGTTTTCAAACCCTGGGTCGCGACCCTTAAAAAAATGGGTCGCCAGGATGATTTAAGGAAAATGGAGTTACATAAAAAAAAAAAAAAAGAATTTTTCATAAAATCAGTCTATAGGCCTATATAAAAGGAATAAATACGCGAAATATATTTGACTTAACAGATTTACAGATTAACAAAAAGAAAGAAAAAACTGTGCGTCAGTTGCTGCTGAGTTTGGTTCATTATTGTGAGGTGCGGCGCTCCTCAAACAAGTTCACGGAAAGGAAACCCAGACGACAGAAAGCACATCTTGTTTTCTTTATTTTAGAATAGCACAATGTAAGTAAACACTTTGCAATTTTGAACGATGTCCTACTCTTATTATCTGTATGACCAAAATTACGGAGTATTTTATACGCACACACAACATATTCCAGCATAGCAATCTTGACCTCGCAGCCTGTTCATTATCAACATAAAATAGTCAACCTAACATATAAAAAGTTACACAGCTCAGTTTAAATAGTCAGTGGTAGCCTACAATTTGTGCCATTCAGCGTGAGCACCACTCCGTTGTGGTGATCCCAAGCACATTTTTGCTCATGTGAAGAGGATGACTTTTTCCATCAATATTGGGACGCGAGTGAAGTACAAAGCCTATAATAAATAATGGTTTAGCATCCAAATACATCTCGAATATGGAAACATTTGGATTCGAATGAGAGAGTTAGGCTACATGAGCCTAACGCTGGTTACTTTCAGATTCTCATTAAATGATTTCGTTTTGGCTTTATAGTTATAGCCTACTTATATTTTTTTTAATTCTTAATCTGTTCTGAATACCGTTAAATTGAATGGATTTGTTGTGGAGGGATGGGGACTAAAATAACTTATAGCTATGTTTGTAGCGTTTATAATGTTTGTAGTACATTATAACATTTTGCTTTATTTAACCATTTTTTTTCTGAATGCAATCAAATGCGACTTATACGTGACTTTTTCTCTCCCAAAAACATAACAAAAAATATATATTTGTAGTGTATTTTGAAGCATGCAGCAAACGATTAATTGGTTAAAAATTATTGTTGGTTAACGGTTAACCAGTTAATTAGCATCCCACAGGCCTAGCTATCAAATTAGTGCAGAATCAACTTTGCGTTGTGAACGCATCAAGGATCAAAAGCGGTTGTGTGGAAAAGTGCTGAGCTGAATTTTTCAGCTGAAATCTAGTGGTTTAATGGAGAATACAGTCAAATGGCCCATTGTATACAAGTATTCTTATGCTTGGCTTGACTTGTTTGAATGTAAATGGTTGTAGGCCTATATATGGGTCGCGTAAAAAAAGAAGAGGGTCGCTCTTAAAAAAGTTTGAAAACCACTGGTCTAAGGTACTCATTTGTGGTGCCATTTTTGGTGCTCAACAGCCTTTTATTGTTAAAAAAGCATCCAGAAAAATAACTGTTGTGTTGCACTAAAGAAAGAAAGGCATACAGGCTTTAAATAAATGAAAAAAACAACAACATTAAAATGTAAGTGAGCTATACGCTATACCCTTTTGTTCTTCCCTCAAGTTGACTAGTAAAGTTAAACAATGTTTATTGAGCTAAAATTAATGTAGTTTTTTCATGACCATTTTCCACATTCCATTCTATTTAATCATGACTCTCTCTTTATTCCTATATTTAAATGAGCCCTGTTATGGTTGGATAAACTTCATGTACTGGCATAGTTTTCATTGTTGTTCATCAGGGTCGGCCAAGTGGTTGAACACTTAATAAGTGTTGATGTGTAAATGTGGGCAGTATGTTAATGTGTTTACAGTTCTGATGCCAATACCTTGACAATTTCTGAATGAGCTGTTATTTTAGTCATTCATCTAGCTCATGTACGAACCCTATACACAAAGGGCACATATTAAAGTGCTGTTGTTTTGCCAGCTTAAGTTCATTATAAAGACCTTTCTGCATGAGTTCTTTACAGTGCTGTCAACTTTAATCTCACGCTTCACACATTTAACTTTTGCATAGTTCTTTTGCATAGTTTTATAGTACAACTCTTGCAATTAGACAGAGACTGTGTGCCAAAGTAGTAAAATGCATATTCCCAATGGAAATGGCAACAAAAGACAAATCGCCAAATTCACTCCAGCATTTCCAGAAAACTGCAAGTCGAAATAATTCTGAAACCAAAGGCCCATGCCTTCAGCCGTCCGTCCCCCTCCCTCGCTCAGCAGACGAGTGGAATGACAGACAGAGAAAGGCAGTAGGTCTTCTCCCCAGAGAGAGAGAACGCATTCATCCGTACTGATCTTAAAACAACAGCCTCCTCCTCTTTTCCCTCTCCTTTTCACCCCTAGCTCTCTTCCTCCTTCCCTTGACAACACACCCTCACCCTCTCTCTTACATGATTGGCTCGCCCTCCATGCATTCCCTTTTTCTCCCCATCAGCCCATGTATCGCCATGTCTTTCACCTCGTGTTCCACTCCTTGTTTCATTCTTTCTCTTCATCCATGCTGACTTGTATTCTGTGCCATTTCCTCCCTCCACCAATCCTTTCCAGCTGCTTCTCTGGATTTCTGCTAAGCTCTTCATGCGGTCCTCTCACCTGTTACCTTGGATCAATTGTTTGTCTTCTAAAAATCATGTTGTTGAATTTCATGAACTCTATTAAGCCATATTGCATAAATCACAAAGGGGGAGCACAAATTTTCACAAACTTTACAAATTACATTTTACACAGGGTCTGAACTTCTTTTCATACAGTATCTTCCAAATGCTGGTGAATTGACAATACTTTCTAGCTAGAAATATTTCATATTGGCCATAAAACTGTTTGCATGCAGCACCATTTCTTTTAGAAATTTTGTCGCATTGAGCATAAAATTGCTAAACTGTTTTTCTCAGTAAATCTTACAAAACCTGTCAAGATTTGTCAGGGTCAAATTTCACCTTAAAGTGGTTAAAAAAGCATGTTTTTAGGGCCATTCAGGTTAGTTTTCCTTATGAATCATTTATGAGTCATTACTTCAATGCAATAAAATAAAATGCAAAAAAAAAAAAAAAAAAAAAAAATGACCTGATGAAAACAAATCTTTCATAAGTTTTATTTAAATAATGGGAAAACTATGTAAATTTTTAAAAAAAAGTATACATCACAGGGCTCGACAGTGTGAGCATTTTAATCGCATTTGCGACTAAAAATAGATATGTGCAAACTGTACAATGTATTTTGGAGAACGTGTGCGAATAAAAAATTTAAGATCTGTGTTTTCTTAAATGTAAGATCATAAAAAGTCTATAACAAGCATCTTAATGATCATTTTAAGGCATCTTATATTTTGGGGATGGAAAAACATAAATCGCGATACTGATGTGATTATTAAACTTCAATAGGCTATGATTTCATTAAATAAATGTGTTGTGCGTTCTACAGGCTTGTGCTTCAGACTGCTTGAGATCAGTTCGCAATCAATGAACAGCGCACATTTATGTGAATGTGAATGCTTATGAACTAATGCTGATAAATTATGACAATGATTACTTTACAGTGTTTATATAGTAATATGTATACGGTTGTAAGAATGCATATTTTATCTCCCTCACCTGGATTTTAATGAGCATCCTGCAATAATAAAGCGTAGACGTTTATTGTTCTACAGTCCAAATACAATCATTGAGATTCTAATATAACAACATCAAATAATTTTTTATGGTGGATATGAAAATCTAACAATGTAAAAAAAAATATCATAATAGAATGAAGACTTTATAAATTGACAATTTATGCAAAACATAATTTCTTACTTTTTGACCATGGCATGTTTTCGACAGGTTTCACCCTGCAAACAGTGCATGTCATTGTCATTCAAGGCAGCTCTCAGTGAAGCACCACCTGTTATAAAACATTGAAAGTCATTGTTATTTTGTTCCTCTGATGTTCATTATGTTAGAAATGTGTCTCCAAATGGAGTTCAGGAGTTATGGCATTTAAAAAAGCATTTCCTAGCTACATTTATGATGGGTAAATTTTCCACTGAGGTAACAGTCACTGAGCGTCAGTTCTTTTGCTGGAATATAAAACATACATTACGATGGAACCTTGTATTACTGCCGGTCAACTGCCCAGTAGCTCCATTTAAATAATTTTATAAGCAAAAAAAAGTTAACAAAACGTTCACCAAGTAAAAATTGGCTTTAGTAAGTGTTAATTTTGGACTCTGTTTGTATATTCCACAAAAATGTGAACGAACAGCAGGAAGTAAGAGTGTCATAAAATAATGTTTTGGCCTACATGAAACACAGCGTGGATTCATATTTGATATAGTATAGCCATGTACAACAAGAGAGAAAACTTCTGCCAAGTTTTATTAAAAGTTTATAATAAACTACCATGTCCCATAATGGATTGTCTTAAAACTCTCTCCCCTTATCTGTCTTTATAATTCATTGGGAATTCATTTTGGGAATCCAAAATTCATGCCTATTATTAGCTTGCAAAAAACTAGATTAAGTGGGGCTTTTAGTAGTCCATTTTAGTAAGTCCAAAATATTGCTAGCTTAATCACAATTTCACACATAAAGATGTGCTGATGAATTTGGGGAACAGTGGCATCCATGCTGAAGGCTACAAAAATGAGCCCAGATAAACTCTCAGATGCCTACAAAAAGCAATCAGAAGATAAAGAGATTGAGCCGGGGGAGGTGATGGAGGAAGCGCACATCTGCATGCTTTCGGGTCTGCCGAAAATGAACAAAAGATTAGCTAATTTACATGAGCAACCCTGTGGCTTTAGAAACCGCAGCATTTGAGGTTTTCAGAACAAGTGCGCAAATTGAGCAGCTGTGAGGTTTTGCGGCCACTGTCTACGTGAGAATCTGGAGGTGACACCAGCGAGACATGACTGATGTGAAAGCAGGCAGGGTTTGCGCCGTTGCTCTCTCGGAATATTTTATTAAAACCCCACATACAAAAGCAGAGGTGATGTCAAAGGTGTGCTTCTGTTTTCTGCTTCCTTTGAACCCCGCTTGGTTTGGCAGTTCTCTCTTTTTCCTCTTTCACTTCACTCTATAGCCCTCCCTTCCTTCTTTTGCTTTTTTCTCCACTGCTTTCTCTCCGATCAAACTCAATCAGCGGCCTGCATGCGCCGCGCCGGCTGTTATTGTAGCTTGCAGGTGCGATGGAACCCCTGCTCAGCGGGCCTGACCTCCTCTGCGTCCTCCTTCACTCTTTCAGAGCCAAATAAAGACTTTCTTTCCTTCTCTCCTCATCTGCTCTCATGCTTTCGCTCTCTTTTTGGCCCTTCCAACACCAGACAACCATGTCACGTCGCTAACATGCTGCGGACAAGACCCCCCAAATGATTTTGTGCAGAATTGCAAGTGTGAAACTAAAACACCTCAAGCGCTTGTGTAATGAATAGATGCCTCCAGCTGGGGTAAAAACTGAAATGTGAAAACCAAAAAGAATACAGCATGCAGTTGTAGCTTTTGTAAGTAAACATAAAAAACAGTAAACATAAAAAATGCAGTGGACTGACTGACTGATTAAATAAATAAACAAAAACAAAAAATACTACTGTATATACTGTATTATCTATTTTTTTGTTTATTTATTTGTTTTTCACCTCAATATTTTGGGGCAAAACTTAAAGTCCCCATGTAGTCAATCATGTTTATCCCTTAAAACTTATCTTTGATCACCAAAATGACATCTAAATGTTTTTTTCCTGTAAAAAAAAAAATACCTTAAATGTGACTCTACACCCTTGCTTCATTTAGTATACACGGAGCCACTCACACCAACTTAGAGATCCACTCGGTCAGGTCAACTTTACTGAGGTAAACGCTGCACAATGGCGCTCTTTACAATGCCAGACAACGTGTTGCTAATGTTTCACAAACCATGTTCCCGTTCGTCATCTCAGTCTGCCTTCTAAATCAGTATCCTTAGAAACGCTTTGAACAACTTAGAACATCAGTGGAGAAAGGCATATAGTTCATCCTAACATCGTAATATACATCATATACATAATTCTAAACAAATTTACCGGATAATCTGGCTTCTCTTGAGACTCCCCTGCATCGCAGTACAGTAATGATGCCGGCACGTTGACGTGATTGGTTACAAGGTAGTTTATAATGTAAGAAACACCAGCGATTTCAAACCACGTCTTTTTTTTCACTGCAATTTTAAGGAGAAAATACTCTGGAATGGTGTTGACTTATGACCTTGCACATAGTTTGTATTAAAACATATTAAAAACACCACAGACATATAAACAACATTAAAAACTTGATTTTTACCACAGGGGGACTTTAAAATGTTGGGAAAACATATACTGTTGCATGAGGTAAATGCAGATTATTTTTCAACCCAAACAAAAAAAAAAAAACGTAAAGTCCAATGCAATGCAACGAATGAGGGAAATATTGCTACTAAACATAAAGAACCAAAGTATTGTATCATAACCCATATGTCCAAATAATGTCTGATCACAAAATCAGTTTTTTTTTTTCATTCAACTGCAGAGATGTCATGTTTTGAATGCCTGTTTATTACTGTGACACTATATGCCAGAAGTTTTGGGACGCCTGCCTTTACATGCACATGAACTTTAATTACATCCCATTCTTAATCCGTAGGGTTTAATATAGAGTTGCAGCTATAACAGCTTCAACTCTTCTGGGAAGGCTTTCCACAAGGTTTAGGAGTCTATCGGGTTGAGGTGAGGACTCTGTGCAGGCCAGTCACGTTCCTCCACACCAAACTCGCTCATCCATGTCTTTATGGACCTTGCTTTGTGCACTGGAGCGCAGTCATGTTGGAACAGGAAGGGCCATCCCCAAACTGTTCTCACAAAGTTGGGAGCATGAAATTGTCAAAAATGTCTTGGTATGCTGAGGCATTAAGAGTTCCTTTCACTGGAACTCTTAATGCTGAAAAACAACCCCACACCATAATCCCCCCTCCACCAAACTTTACACTTGGCACAATGCAGTCAGGCAAGTACCGTTCTCCTGGCAACCGCCAAACCCAGACTCGTCCATCGGATTGCCAGACATAGAAGCGTGATTCATCACTCCAGAGAACACGTCTTCACTGCTCTAGAGTCCAGTGGCGGCGTGCTTTACACCACTGCATCCGACGCTTTGCACTGCACTTGGTGATGTAAGGAAACCGATTCCATGAAGCTCTCTATGCACTTTTCTTGAGCTAATCTGAAGGCCACACAAAGTTTGGCGACTTCTGCGCAAAGCATGCACTGATCCCTGCTCTGTGATTTTACGTGGCCTACCACTTTGTGGCTGTTGCTGTTGTTCCCAATTGCTTTGTTATAATACCACTAACAGTTGACCGTGGAATATTTAGTAGTGAGGAAATTTCACAAATTTTCACTAAAGACTTATTGCACAGGTGGCAACCTATCACGGTACCATGCTTGAATTCACTGAGCTCCTGAGAGCGACCCATTCTTTCACAAATGTTTGTAGAAGCAGTCTGAATGCCTAGGTGCTTGATTTTATACACCTGTGGCCATGGAAGTGATTGGAACACCTGAATTCAATGATTTGGAGGGGTGTCCCCTACTTTTGGCAATATAGTGTATCTTGTACAACTCCATCCCTAAATGGCAAATAATAAAAAAAATCCTCTGTAGTTGGTAACTTTACATGTTTATTCCAGTCTAAGTGGCTGGTCCTTGCAATGAAGCTGCAATGAAGATCAGATTTAATGTCAGTGGTCAATTGTCTAATCAGTAGTCCTATCCATAGTACATTCACTTCAAAGGTTTGCTCCTAATCCATTTCCAACCATTTCCATCCATAATGCTCCATGATTTGTAAAATCTCTGCCTTATCCCTTCCAATTTTTCTACTAACAAATTCAATGCCCCATCGGCATCATTCTTTGGTGTAATACTAATATTCACATTCTTCCCTGAAGACACCTCTTCTCCAGATGCACATTGACCCTGCTGCTCTGGGGCTGGTAGGAGGGCTTGTTCCTCAGAGCCGCTCCACTGAACATGACTGACATAAACCACAAAGACTGTGGGAAGGAGACGAGCGGGAGAGAGAAAGAGAGAGAGAGACAGAACAAGTGAGACCTGAGATATTAAACACTAGTTGTGAGAGAGAGCTAGAACAGAGCGAGTATAATTTATGATCAATAGCATTCCTCAGATTCCATTCTAATTAGAGCTCCATTTATAGTGCTGGTGATTCTTACAGCTGTATTAGTGAAATATGCCATAAACAACAAGCAGGACATTAGAACTGCACACAAACAGACATACACACTCAGACAAAGAGACACTAGATATCCATACAGACACTACAGACAGTGAGCAAGATATATATAGAGTGAGGAAAAGAGAGATGAAGAAAAAAATGTTAGATTGACCGACAGATCAATTGACCAACAGACAGAATGATAGAAAAAACAACAGATAGATAAAAGACCAATAGACCAAAATTTCAATCAACCAACAGACAGATACAATAGAACAATGTGTGTGTGTAAGAGAGAGAGAGATGGAGAAATCCACCTTGTCAATGCAGCCGTGTAAGTTTATTACAGTAAGATTAACGGCGGTTCAGGAGGCTAATGCCTGCTAATACATCAGCGCTGTTTTAGCACAGCCCAACACTCTCCCAGTCAATACAGAGCCTGAGAAATGGAGAGAGGGCAGCCAACCACAACCACAGGCAAAGGAAAGAGAAAGGTGTGAGAGTGCTTGGGGAAAAAGAGGTATAGTACAAGGTAGGATGGCATGATACAGCATAGCATAGATGCTGATTGACTCCAAAACACAAAAAAACATACCAAAACCAAGTATGACATGTTTTATACTACTTCCACAGTCATATGATAGCTTTATGCATGGAGCAGACAATAGTTGACCACAATATATCTTCCGCTCCGCCATTCAAATCTAGCGCATTAATTATACATGCCAGAGCATCTTTGTTTACATAAGCGAAGTACATTGATCGTGCTAGACACTATATCAGGAAAAGAAAGAAATTAAAGACTTCTGAATTAGGGTAATCTCACAAACATCTCAATTTGATAAGAACGTATCTGCTAAATGATTGTGTAGTTTACTATAGTATAGTATAGAAAAGTGGCATAAAGTCAAATGTAGCCTTCATTCATTCCTTCAGAGTGTCTGTTAAAAAACCAACTTGTGTTTATAAAATGACTACAAATACAACTTTCAAGGTGAAGTTTTAAACACGGCCGTGAATCAAGTACACATTGTTGCATACTAATAGGACATTAATGGAGTTTGTTCATTTCCACAGTGCAAAGCCCATAGAGCCTGAGCGGTGTATTGAATCCGGATAGGAAATGGGAGCCAGTTCCAGCTGGCTGGACACAGTTGAGTTCTGTATCGATTTTCAGGGGGAGTTTGAAGCCCTCAGACACCCTACACAGTAATCCTGGCTCAGGAAAGCATCTACCATCAGTGGGCCACTGAAGTGTGTGTGTGAGTGTGTGCGTGCAGGGCCCGTGGGATCTCTGACCACAAACATGGGGAGCTCACTCACCATCTGCATGGGTTGCTGGGAAGATTTCTCTGCTTTCTGTCAAAAATGTTCCACACAAATTGAATAGTCCGGTTACAATGTTTCCCGCTCAGCTCCCTTGATACTGGAAAGCAAGCACCAAGATTTCATTCAGCCAAAAGGCCTATTGGGATGGGATTAGTTTTTTACGGACACAAGTCTGTGAAGTATTAATAACTCTGGACATCTGAAAAGTTTAATGTAATTTCAAACAGTATAAGCGTATAAAGCCGTGGTCACACTAGACTTTGAGCATGTGAAATTACTTCGGACACTGCAACGGTCGAGAAATGAGGTCATGCTCTGAAGCCTCTTTTTTATAAACATGAATTCAAAATATAACAAATAGTAATACACTTGTAAAACACAAAATGTAAAAAAATAGACAATCTAATCGACTTTACTGCAATAATATCGTTCTTTTAATTCAGCTAAGAGGTTACACGTCTTCACGTGATGCGAATTCACGGGTCAGAGTTCACCAAACTTGCAGCAAAATGAGCTTGTGTTTCCGGTCTGACGCATTCACATGTTTATGAATGGAAGTCAATGTAACAAAAAGTGCAGTGTGACCGCCCCTTAAATCTGTAGAAATCACTGAGATAAGTGAAACTACTGCATACATCACAAACCGTATTTAGCTGTGCCAATTAGTTATGCAGGAAATGCAAAACAGGAGAATATACCTAGGGGAACTAAAAGACATTGTTTAGAATTTAAAGCAAAAAGTAACAGAACTATTGGCATTAGTAATATAGTCACTTTAAAAGTTTACATTTTGCCAGTTTTCCCGGTATGCAATTACAAAAAATGTACTTGCTTACAGTCTTCTTTTTCTTTTCTGGAAAATCTGTTCAGAATCATCTCTATTATCCTCCTTTATTATGAATGATATACTTAGCTAAAGCCCAAAAATATTTTCTGAATCTGTCACTCTGGCCCTGTTTACACATAGTATTAAGATGTGTTTTGGTTGATCGAATCACAAGTAGAAGAGGTAGACTCATTCTTGTTTACACCTTTACACTTTCAACCACTTCTGTCCTGATTTCTTCGAGGGGTGGGTCTATGTGTGGGTAAATGTATGGGCTTTTTCAGATCTTTTGATCTAATTGACGAAATAAACTCACGCAATTTACATACAAACGCGATGGAAAAACATACAGAGAGCAGCATTATTTCTGCACTGACAGCCGCAAGAAGACACAGAATGCAGTGAGTGTGTGTTCAGGAATGAAATCAGGAATGGTCTTCAAGCAAACATGGTTTTTCAGCCAACAAAGTTTAAATCCTGTTCTGCTAGCGCACTTCCCATCATTTTTATGCATTAGGTCAGTAGGCAGAGAATAGCAGGTCTTTTGGGGCTGTTGGAACACATTCGACCACATGAGCGTTTTACACTACAAAAGCAATCCGGTCAAATGCATTTTCGACTACCTCTGTAAGAGGTTGAAAGTGGACAAGCTCAAAATGTTTTAGACCCAGTTTACACCTGTATTTAACATTATCCACTTGTGATCTAATCGCCCGAAAAGCATCTTAATACCAGGCGTAAACAGGGCCTCATTGATCTGCTATTGGTCATATGCACTAAAATAAATGCAAATTCTAAATAATTTTATTTTCCCTAGTTACAACAGCTCTTAAATAAACAAAAGTAAGTACAAGGTAATATACCATGCATCATCATTTCTAAAAACTATATGCTTACAGAAAATATGCTTCACGTTCTTAAAGGGACAGTTCAATTGTGTCATAATTTACTCCCTATCATGTCAAAAGATATTTTGAAGAACGTTTTATCTGTTCTGGACAAACACTGGACCCCACCAACAATCAATGTTTGGACCAAACTCCTTTTGTGTTCTGATGACGTTTGGAAAGACATACATTTTTTGGGTGCACTGTCCTTTTAAGTCAATATGCAAAAGCAAGTGTTATCTCATCTTTTCATTTTCTGGTATCAATTCACATGAGACTACTATTATCTTTGCAGGGCATTTTACAAAAGGCCAAGTCTTAAAGACCCCCTGTGATGAAAATCAAGTTTTTAATGTTGTTTATATGTCTGTGTGGTGTTATGCTTTAAGACAAACCATGTGCAAATTCATTAGTCAACACCATTGTTGAGTGTTTTCCACTTAAAACTGCAGTGAAAAAACACGGTTTGAAATCGTCAGCATTTCTTATGTCATGAACTACCTTGTAACCAATCATGTCAACGTTTGGGCAAGCTTTAACATATCATTAATTATCAATAGAAGCCAGATTACCATATGAATTACCGTAATATGTCTGATGTTGTAGAAAGCTATCCATAAAAACGCATTACCTTTCTGATACATCGACTTGTAGACTAGCCTGCATGAGTGGGTGGAGGCAAGGCTCATTTGCATATTTGTGGTTCCACGTATACTAAATGAAGCAAGGGTGTAGTTACATTCAAGCTATTTTAAGGTATGAATTTTTTTTTTTCACAGGGAAAAAACGTTTAAATATGTAATTTTGGTGATCAAAGATGAGTTTTAAGGGATAAAATTATTGACTACAGGGGGACCTTAAAAATATCACTGACATGGCCGATGTGGACAAAAAAGCTCAGATATTTATTACATTACCCCACGTTCCCATATAAAACTAATCTGGTCCAAATAGTACAGAAGATTTTTCTGCTTAAATTTAGCTTTAAGATTAAGGTCTGAGATGATTACAGACATGACCTTTTAAAGGATTGAGAAGAAATAAAAGAACAAACCGTAGACTTTTCTAAGCCACGATCACTCATTGCATCACTGAGTTAGCAAACAGACAGAAATGGGTCATTGTAATGTACTTTATCAAGAGACTCTGCCGCTCCAGGCAGCTCACTTTTTTCCCTCTCTATTTTCTGCAGCTGATTTTAGTCCAGCGGTTTTTATTTGAAAGAACAACCACTTAATAGACAATGATCATTAAGCTAAAGCAAAGAACACAGCTTCGAGTGTTGTTAATATGGAGCAACGTGGAAAGAAAACACCTTTTCCTCAGACAGAGCACAGCCTAATACAATCTTGGTTTTATCTTGATGTAAAGATACACTGTAGACCCAAAGAGCACCAAATATATTCCTTCCAAGAGGAGCCCTGCAGGGATACTTTCTCAGCATATAGTTCCAATCCATGCTTCTGCTGTTTTTTTTTCACCCTCTCAGCGTCATAACCACACTGCACTATTCCTGCACTGGCTTTACTTCCCACACATAAGATGCTCTCATACTTAATTTGATTCAGGGATCTGAGAAAAGCGTTTGCAAAAACGTTGGCTGAAATGTGAATGTGCCAAACAAACTTGGTGTTGGTGTCCTACCTGGGTAAACTATCCCCAAAACAAAACTAAACAAAAAAATAAAAGTTATATTAAATTCAATGCAACGTACAGTTTTTTTAAAGGCATGACGCATGTGATCAAATCAAATCAAAGAAAAAAAGAAAAGAAAAATAGATAAAAGAAAAAATAGGTCAAAATGTAGGCTAGTTGTAAATTAAAAATACACACAAATAGCACTGATAAACAAAAAAAAATTGATAGATTTGATTAAAGGCACAATATGTAAGATTTTTGGATTAAAATATCTAAAAACCACTAGAACAGTGTTATATATTTTGTTGACTTGTGTACTTATATTATCCCAAATGTTTCCAAGAATGTTTAAATCCCAAGAAATAAGCAATTTTAACCAAGACATGGACCGTGTCCGTGCGTCGCCTATCAATGACATCATCCCGCGTTACCCTCGATTTCTGTAGAAACCATGGAAACACCAAAGACGCTTTAATATATTGTGTGTTTTATTAGACAGGTAATTGTCTAATAAAGTAGTATTGTTCCCACTACTCCTACAGAGCAACTGTTTGGATACATTCATCGACAGAAAACAAATTGTTATATGACTCAATACAGTTAGTCATTACTCGGTTTCTTGATTTACCATGAGTACCATGTTTTACCATGCCTAATATCGATCTAGCTTACTGCAGTGTGCAACAAGTGTCTCATAGTAGCGCAGAGCGAACGCACAGAGTAGCATAACTTTCAACACACTCAAATGTATCTAATATGATAAAACAAGTGCTGCACATGACCAGAAGAAGTGGAAATGGTCGTCTGCAGCATAATAAAAGCTCTGCGAAATCAAGGCATCATCAAGCTACGCCTTTGTTTTCAATAAGCGACCTCTAGCGGCGAAAAATTACATATTGTGGCTTTAACTTGACCACCGAAACAATGAAGATACTAGATCTAGCACAAAGAGTCCATCACTGCTTTCAAAAATACTTTTAATAATAAGAAAATAATAATCATCATTATATTATCATATGGCTAACATGGTTTCCTGTGAAACATGCATCAATTATCTTCAGTCTTGCTGACTGAATAAAGTAAAAAACATTTTCGCTACTGCAAAAAAAAAAATTGGTGACACCACAAGTCTATTTTTTATTATTTGCCTTATGCCTTATGATTGTTATTCCTTTCTACTCTGTCTTCGTTCACCCGTTGTTTTAATTTTCCACCTCTTTAGTTTAAGATCACCCCCTACACTCTAAATTAAATCTATTTCATTTGAATCCAAATTGTTTCATTTGGCATGACAATGAATTTCTTTCTTTTCGTCGGCAAGCCGTGAATGCAAACAAACAAATTGAGCAAGGAAACAACGAGTGAGAACAATAAGTGGTAATTATGAGGAATAATTACGCAGCTAATCCGATGAATAAGTGTATGACAATTAGCGTGGGGAGATGAATGGCTGCGTTGAGTTAGCATCGGTGCGGCCCTGCTGCGAGGCAGGTCATGACAGGTGGCTGGTGAAACAGGCCTGTCATTACAGCACACCGCCGTACCTCTCTCGGGAGGGGGCAGATTACTGGTAAAATCACACGACATTTGTTCGCAGTGTGAAAACAGCTAGAAGTGAACAGGTTAGCTGAGCTTTGGTCTCAGAATGTGTAACTGCGCATGAAAAAAAGCAGGTTTTCTTGCATGTTAATGACGAGGATATCCACTTCCAGCCAAGAGAGCTCCACATCAATATGGATGATCCATATGGTTCTAACTATATCAACATCAACATGACATAACTTAATTTCTGAAAATAACTACTGACAACAAGGCTTATTTCATTAAAATATCAGTGTCAGTCCCTTTCCCCCCCTCTACAACCAAGAGCCACAAAAACAAACAATTGAGGTGTGATATTCAGGAAAATATCAAACATAAAATCTCACCGAACGCCCACTGTGTCCTGTAAACATGTCCTGAGTGATTTTATTGCACACTCTGCCAAAGACAAATTAAACGAAAACAAAGCTTGCCATGGGAAAAGACAGTTAACTTTAGCAGACTGCTAAAATAAGCAAAACATCACAAAACAAAGGAGGTGAACAGATGGGTAGTTTGAGTGCTACGTAATACATCATGCTAGTCCACAAAGCAGCACTAAAATACACAATAAAACCACTCTTACAATGTTCTTACCCTCGACAAGACAGTGAACTTGAACTATCTTACTAGTATCAAGGGCCTCCAATGCAGATTAACCACTGTTAAACATGCTAGCTCAAACACGATTCTCAAATGAATCTTAGAAATTCATTTTTGTAGTAAATGTTAAGACTGTATGGTTCCTCTTGTGTCCTGTATAGATGTAGGCCAACTGCAACTAAGAAGATAAAATGTTGTGGGCTCCCCTGCCATCTTGAGCACAAATGGCTCTATGCTTCCTTTAGTGCCTCTAAAAAGACAAGAGGCAGCGCTCCAGTAGGTTGGCAGACCTTTGTGTTGTGTCAGCCAATGGGGGTGTGATACAAAATGCTATAGGTGATGATTTTTGCAAAAGCTAGAGGTTGCCAGTTGCATGCAGACAAGGATTGTGCCAACTGGGAAAACCTTGTGCCCCCTGTTGTCAGATCAATGTCAAAATTGCAGAGGAAAGGATATCCAGTTGGCATTAGATTAATATTGCCTCCTTGGAAGTTCAGAAGTTTTTTACAATGATTAAAAAAAATGCCCACTTACATTATTCTGCGTGTTTAAAAAAGTGTGTTTAGAGCATGTTACGTTGTGAGAGGCGAATCACAACTACTTCAGAGTAGGGACTAACCCAGCACAATAGGAACTACCAGTTGACCTAAGTGTACGCTGACTGGTCGAACGCACAAGAAACACCAGCACCCGCCATTTTTAAAAATGTGCACAATCTATATATAAACCCCATGGGACCCACTTTATATTAGGTGGCCTTAACTACTATGTACTAACATTTAAATTAATCATTTGATACAATGCACTTATTGTGTACATACATGTTTTTACATTGTACTTACATCTTAAAAATAATGCATGTAATTACATCTGTAATTAATTTCTGTAAATAATTATAATTACTCTGTTGACACTTCCCTTATACCTAACCCAACCCTTAATACTTATACTTACCCATACCACCACACTTGTCCCTAACTTTACCGTATCCCACCTTAATATCAGCAAAAGTGTTTTGCAATACAATATGAACACAATAAGTACATTGTACTTATTTTTTGATGTAAGTAGTTAAGGTCACCTAATATAAAGTGGGACCATTTCATGAACTAAACTAACATGGAAAACAGTGACAGATGGACCTCTCAACCTTTAGATAAAATCCAACGCAACTTTGAGGGGACCAACCGAAACATGATTATGTAGTTCTTCTCAGCTAGCAAAATTGGACATCAACCATACGACAAACGCTAATACTTTTACATATAATGTCTACTTTCTTTGTACAACAGATCTACCTAATAACATATTTGACAGGACTGTTAAACAGATCATAAGCTAATGAAGACGGAGAATGTGAGAGCTGTGTGCTCAGGCTCAGGCATTCTCAGCGGCGTCAAAATAAAGGTCCACCACACTGTCAAAATTAAAGTCACAGCAACAAGCGCGGCTTACGCCACTTCAGAGTTCAAGTGAGTGGAAGTATCAGTAGCAGTTACAGTAGTTTCATTTTCCAAGGTCACCGCTAGATGGGATGAAACTTTGAAATTGGATTAATTATAAAACCTGTCTGAATTTCTTTCTTAGTGGAAAACAAAAGATATTTGAATGAAATGTGATGGTTTAAGTCCATGGACATGGACTATTTTGATTTGATGTTGTAGAAGAAAGTCAATCAAACGGGTTTGGAACATCGTGAGGGTGAGTAAACAAAGAAATATATTACAAGCAATAAAAAAACGCTTGCAGAACGAGCAGTTTGACTATTACTAATGACATCATACACAGTGGCAGATCTAATAGGCTGAATTCAGATGTTTTGTCCTGTCTGTTTAATCCTTTAAGACATAACTTACTGTGTTTACATTAAAGAAGCGTCATAAGCATTTTGAGAGATGCAAGTGCTTAACTATACTTTAACTATACTTAGTCGGAGTCGCACACGGCCGCATGCCGCATGCGCTCTTCACAAAGCACACAAGCTTTTGAAAGCAGCTGTCTGTCAGTAATTGAGATTGTGTATTGAAATAGGCTTACTGCATTCCAAACAGCATAAATGATGCCTTCGTAGCGCATTTGGAAACAGAAAAACACTAGAAACATTACTAACATCAAGCAAAAGTGCGAGTTTCTCACAACCCATATATCCTATGCAATAAAGTCTGCAATTGCCTTTGTAATTTGCTTCAACCTTTTCAAACTTTATGGACAATGGATGGTTTGAGGGTTTTTGGGTTTGTGTATGAGTGTGGAATTGAAAGTACTTTGGCTGTTTCTAAAGCACCATCACGCATCTGCGGTTAAAAACGAAACTTTAAAATGTTCAGAATTGATCCAGAATCGTTGAAGAGAGAATCGCGATGCATCAGAGAATTGATTTGCTCTCCCACCCCTAGGTCACACAGTGCCAAAACACAATAACGGGTAGACCCATCACTTTAACCCAGACTAGCTACTTTCATGGCTGTCAATTAGATACCATTAAAGATGCAGAGATCGTGTGGACTATTACCAGTTCATGCTTCTCAAATGTGCTATGCTATGCTCTACCAGAGTGTGTAATTAGAGGAAGTGCTTCAGTCCACAGATTTTTCTTTCCTAGATGCACAGCGAGTCGCTCAGCATGTTGTCGGTTTAGTCATACAGGAATTAAGCAAGGCTGTCTTTTATACTACCCCTCTCTTTGCCTTGTTCTCTGCATGGGCATGCATTACAATTCTTGCTTCTTACCTCCTCCTTCCGCCACTATGGCAGTGATTCTTTGATCATGGAATAGCACCGTGATGGGTACATTTCACAGCTGGCCCCATTCTTAATTCTGCCATAATTCTTTCAGTAATGTTGTTGTTTTGGTAGATCAACCGTCTCTGGAGTTTCTCTAATAAGCAGTCAATAGTCCGTCTTGAAATATAGACCATCTCAAACTAGCGTGAAAAAGAAACTGTTCGTTGTGCTTCATACACACACCATTACGGCACAACGGCACACATTAGGTGTCATTCAGTAACTGTGTACATACCTAGGTGCAAAATCTGTGTGCAAAGGTGCAAATTATTAATCAGTTCTGCTTAAAATATTTTAGGGCTGCAACTAACGGTTATTTTGTTAATCGATTAATTGGTCGATTATTTTTTGATTAAGCGATTAATTGGATAAAAAGCCCCTTTTTATTGACAAAACACACTATTCCACATCCTGTCCAATGCTGTCCTTCAAAAAAACAAAGGTGTCAGCTGAGTGCTATGAAAACATACTTAGTGAATATATAACATATATAGTGAATATATAACAAAAATTTCCCAATAAATAAATAAATAAATAAAACAGGGTTATTGTAGTTATTCTATGGTAACAACTAATTAGCCATGGTTTTGTTTCAAATCCATAGTTTAACTATGCTATCTGTGTGGTTATACAAATGGTAATCAATATGCCAAAAAACATGGTTTTACTATAATACAACCATGGTTAATTTTGATACGGGTATATCTGTGCTATACATTATGTGCAAAAAAAATTACTAAGCAAAAGGACTGATACTAAAGAAAAACAAAAAAAACAAACTCAGTGTTACCAGACAAGAGGAATGTTCTGCAGGAAAACACACACATTCGCTATGGACAAAGTAACCTGTTATTGTAATTTCTATAGGCTATAAGAAACGTCTTACATTTGTATTCAATTACATGCTGTTATCCCTTTACAGTTACTACTCTCATAAAATACGTGAATTACATGTTGACTTCAGCCCTATTCGGATGGTAATTGTTTCTCATGGGGTCATAAGGTATTTTCATCATTGACAGGGGCTAGCTGGTGATTTTATTGCCATCCGAATCCAAAATGTCAGTGTTTTTCTCCCACCACCTGCGTAAAAATCCCCGGCTGAATTACCTACTGTTTTTTGTCAAACACCAAGGTCGTGTGGTAATTTAATTGCCGTCCGAATCCACATCTCTGCGTTTTCAAGAATATATCACTTCAAAATTCACTGTTTATATCCTTTTTGACCACTGCAGAGCACCGTGCGGTTGCGTTTCGCTGTAATTTGGATGCATTTTAAAGATCTAGCCTTTTATTACTGAAATGCTGGCAAGTATTTACAAGAGCAATGTATTTCATCACCGCTCAAAAAATAAAAAGAAGAAAAGCACGTAAACATTTGAAATGTGTCGTTATTACAGCAGCAATTATATATGTTAAAATAACCAAGCAGCGTTATGTTCACCTCATGTAAATAAGAGGCTGTATTAACTTATTTCCAATCATTTCCATGTGGAATAAAAGGACATCCTTTATTTTGAGATTAAATACAAGACAGAACTATAATGCGTGTCTATATATCTTCCTATTTTTAAACAGATTTAAATAATTAGGATATTATTTTCATATTATTAAATTAAATATGCATTTATTCTTATCATACCAAGCATATGACATTTTATTTACAGCATACAATCATGTTATTGACCACGTGAGCAGCGCGTTCCCAATCACAAAATTCGCTCCTCCACCGTGAATAAATCACCATCCGAATGCACGAGTTTTAGGTTTTATCACTGAGGTGACATGCAAATTTATTTTTACGGACTTCCGCATGAGAAACAATTACCATACGAATAGGGCTTTTTAAACCTAAATTTAGCGTCCAACAGCAGATATTTTAGCTAAATGAATGTTTTTGCACTGATTAATAATTGTCTCCCTCTCTACTGCGTTCTGTCTGTTTGACGCGCATGCGCGCTTGTTCAGTAATGATTGAAGCTTAAAAATTTAAATATAGATAAAATTAGGAGCCAACTCAAACCTAAACCAACATAAATCTGATCACGTGACATCTGGTGGCATACATATGCATTCAATTATATACGGTGTATAATTTTGTTTTATTTATATATATTTTTAGACAACACCGTGCTTTCAAAAGTACCAGTACTTCTGGTCAATATTTCAATTTTAAAAACGTAACAATACCAGCCTTTCAATAGTAGCGGTACTATTGGGCAGGGCTTAAAAACTAGAAAAAGAAAAAAAAAGCAGCAGAATCAGTATTTTAACGTAGCATTTCTTCTGTAACATTACTGTTCCGAAAATGGTTTGATTAAAAAAAAAAAAAAAAAGTTAATAACGTTATTTTGTCCACCCACCTCAATTGTGAATGAAGTGCTGCACACATTTTTTGCAGTGTAAGGGTAAATAAAGAACTGTTTTTTTTTTGTTTCTTTTTACGATACTCTATGGTTTGGTCGGTGCCTAAAAAGTATCGAACTCAGTACCCGACCCTACTTGATACCACTGCAAAAATAAATACATATATATATATATATATATATATATATATATATATATATACACACACACACACATTTGGTACTGATGTACCTGTACTTTTCATATCATTAATAAGAACAGTGGTCAACTTTCTTTCTTTATAGCAAACTATGTTAAAAGATGGATTTTACTCAAAGTGACTTATTGTACACTTATAGCAGTCCCTTTGGGCGCTCTGGGGTGTTTAAGGGCACAATAGTGAATAGTTGCAGGAGTTCAGACTGTCAGTCTTTTGATTACCGGCCCTGAACTTTAACCCGATTGCTTGCAAATGGAAACTTGAGGGGAAATTAAGAAATCATAAAGCCATTGGGTCTTATTCACTAATAAGTTGGGCATGTGGTCTTTTGTTCACAAAAAAATTAATAAAAATCTCAGGCCAAATTCAGACACGTTCGCAAAAGGTGTGTACATAAATATGTTTGTTCATTAAATTGTTCTTACTGTCTAAACTGTGTTTAAACGCCTCTGATTGGGCATTGTGTTTGTTTGCACAACAAACATGTCTGTGATTGGCTACAATGTTCAATGCTACAAAAACACATTGTAAATAGAATCCTTCTTCAGAGAGCGCTCACACAAGATGGGAGAGTTTTGTAGCAACCACCTTACAGCAGGTAATGAATTGACTCTATAGCAGGGCTCTGAATTGGTTCAAGAATAAAAACAAAAAACGTACACAAACAACATTTTAACAGGAACATAAACAACAAAAATTAAATCAGATTTAATCATTCTGAACAGAAACACTTATTTGATATTACCTTAAACCGGCTAAAAACGATATTTGATTGTTTTTTTTTGTTTTTTTTGGCAGTCAACCAATCATGAATACTAATAGTACGGCCTATGCAAATGTTGGCCAACATGAGTGAATGCCCTCACTTGGCAAGTCATTATAGGTAAGTCACCATGGCAATGTGTGGGCATTATCTTTTGGATTTCAGGAGTTTTTCCGAGGATGTCACCAACCGTTAAAGCATTACATTTAAGTGAAAAGGAATGGCAGGTAATATCCAGCGTGGTGTGCATTTTGAAACCAGCGAAAAATTGCAGGTTAGTGTAGAACCGCTCTGCTACTACTCAGGAAATGGAAAACTGAAAACTGTCAAAGTTAGTATTGTGGCTTTATGTATGGTCAGACACTTATATGTGTCATTATATTATTAACATTTTACCAAAATCAAACTCAGATGGAGTTGCAAGGTTTTCACCAGCGAATGTTGGAGGTTTGTGTTGTGTGCCAATAATTATTAACAGCCGTATCTGAGGCAGTAAATGCATTGCACTGCATTTTCATCAAATTACAGGTTTATTGTAGCTATGTGGGGGCTCAGTTTTTCCTGTTGTTTAATAAATTTGACCAAAATCTTTATAAAAGTTCAAGTGCTGTGCACCGGCTGTATTGGCTATGACTAGACGGCAAATACCAGACACTCTTCTCCACTCCTCAATTACCTAAAATATTAGCCTTTACAAACATTGTGTTTATGAGTAAAGCAACGCAGACGTGTGTAGTTTAAATAGGGGGTAAGCGTCCCAACCCACATAGATGTAAAAGATGTGGAAAAGATCAAAAGTGTGGCTACATTTCACCAGGCTCAATGCCAACAGCGCACTATGCAATATTTGTGACAAGATAATTACTTTGATTATGTAATCCAGATGAAAGGTGCCTTTCCCTCTGCTTTGCAGCCAACACTGACTCAAAAAACACTAGTTCATTAATAAACGATTAAAATGTCTCCTTGCTATTTTTACATTCATAATCATTAGGCTACTTTTGCCAGTCCTTTGCGGCAAGCTTTATGCGTGCGCTTGAGCGCAAGGCATATATTCCGCCCCCCAGTACCCTATATGAGTCTTTGAGTCTGTAAAAAACCAAAGTTTTTTTGAGGTAATGTGTAATGTAATTTTGCTAAAACGTAAAAATAAAATTGGTATCAAAAAAAGTATCGTTCGGGAACCGGTATCGAAGTCAAGGTATAGGTATAGGTATCGAACATTTTTGAACGATACTCAGCCCTTGTATCAAGACAATTTCACGATTATTGGTGACTACTGTACTATTCATGTTGAGACAACCCTAGCTATGTACAATTAAGCATTTGGCTGCAGCTTTTACTCAAACTCCCTGTGCAGTTGAGAGATACATTTTGCATACGAATTGAACCCATGACCTTGCCATCCTATGCATTTATTCCCAAGGAGTCAACTTCTATACCCTTAAACATGAAGTTGTAACAAAGTTATAATGGTGAATATGGATGATATGCTCAACAGCAAATAGTTTGGATCCCCTCAGTGCTCATTTCCTTTCCTTTTGACTGCAGTCTTGGCATTTTGCATGAGCTGGAGTTGGGAAAATGAATGTAATTACAGTTAAACTGCGGCTCCCCACTATTCCAAAAGCGCCACAAGCAGCTAAAATTATTCTAGGCAGCCTGAAGCACTCTGGACGCTGCGGCGTGAGTTATTGTTGCCGTGTCACTCAGGTCTGCGAAACGCCGATGGGATCGCAGGGTGAGCGCTCTTATTCAAGCCAGCTCTGTCTGTTCTCTGCTCATGTCTACCTTTGAGTCATGAAGAAAGCCCTCCACCCCCACCCGACGTCCTCCCATCAGCAATTCCGGCCACTTTTCCTCACACAGTAAGAGCCTGGGCTTTATTAGCATGGTGATGGTGCCCCTGGGCCCTGGCGCTTTTAGAGAAACGGTGGGCAGCGCTAATTCAATTCCGCTCCATTCAGCACTAATAGCTGCCACTGTTTGGAAGGAGTTGAAGAGAAAGAGAGGGATATGATGGAGGGAGAGAGGTTATTATAGCAAGGCAGATAACGTGCCTTGTACTTCCATGGCCACAATCTCACCTTTTTGTTCTCCCTGCTCACTATTGTAGACTTTCAGCCTTCACTCGCAAAACTATAATTGCCCTTCGTTCACAACACTCTTGCCTATGTACGACTTAGTGTAAAGGAGAAATAAAAAAGATGAAAAAAGCTTATAAATAAAACTTGCCTAATGATAACTAGTTATGCAAGCGAACCAAGAAAATGACCTTTGACACTTATTTTTGCATCTCACCTATCACAAGTTTATTGCTTTTTGATACTTTTCAAGTGAGCTGCTTGTTTTAGAGATAATGATAAACTTTAATAAAAACAGTTTTAAGTGCGGAGTCGCATCTACAGCATATTTTCTGGAGGTGGATTTAGCTTTATTGTGCAAAGGTGGTGAGGCATATTACAATGCATAATATAGTGCATTTGTTATGCTAGATGCAATGTTCTTCCCTTTGTTACGAGAGAGCTCTCAAATGGCTTTCTTGTGGGCAGGGAGGCTTTTAAAACATTAATCAAAAAGCATCAAGCATAAGGTTAGGATAAAGTCACATCGGAAGGCAGAGCAGAGCATTTCAAGTGTTACGATTAGCTTTGCAAATGTCTCGTCTGTTCCATTGAGTCCTTTCAATCACCAAAATGTTCCTACTCTCAATCACTAACCCTTAGCCTCTCTTTCCTGACTTTTTTCTCCTTTTCCTTATTACATTGTCTCTAAATGTTCTTAACCCTGTAGATCCTGATATGAAATAAGTCACGAAAAAAAAAAATGTAATGGTAGTTTATTGAACCTTTAGACAGAAAAAAAAACACCTACATTTTATTCAGAGGCCCAAACTAAACAAAAAAATATGCAATTTGCCGCAGTTACTGGTATTTACATGGCCAAAAGAATTCTCATAGCTTGTATTGTGAGATATTTATATCAGTATAACAGACTACTTAAAAAAAAAAACATGTTAATATCTGTGGGCCCTATCACACTCGGCGCAATGTGATGCCAGGCACGGCGTTTTTTTGATAGTTTCAGTCTGACACAGTTATAATTTTTATGTCCAGCGCCACGTTATTTAAATAGTAAATGCACTTGCGCCCATCTGTTCGCCCATGGTCTGAAAATGAGGTGTGTTCAGGCGCATTGTTGGTGCATTGCTTTTTTGAGGCAACTGAAACTGAAAACGCAGTATTTTTTGTGTTATTTAAAGGCCGCGTTAGTAATATGCCTGTACACTCTGCTTATTACACACACAGGGCAGCAGCACACAAACATTTTAAATATTACAAATAAAAGGATTCCTCTCTGGAGAAGCGTTCAGTCTTTCCGCTCGCAAATTCTGCCATGTAAATAATGAATCCACCATGGTGCAAGCGCAACTGGCTTTTAAAGGGAATGGGAGATGAGATTCTGATTGGTTTACACCCATGACTCATTAAGAGACTAGGTACAACCCTTTTGGACCATGCGCCGATCATTTTTTTCCATTGTTAAACTGGCAAAAGTCGATTCAGACACGCCCTAAGTGCACCTGTGCCATGCGCTTCAGACCATGCGCTCAGATCATTAAAACAGGGCCATATATCTGCCAATACTATGTCTTAGTAAGATATTTAAATGATCAAAGCTCAGTAGTTTTAATTGTGGGAGGCAAAACATAATGCAATAAAATTCAATGATGATTGAGAGATGTACAAATAACGTTTTCGTCAAAAGCCTGATGTTTCCCATTTTTAGAACTAAACTAAAAGCCCCTTTGCTTGCTAAACATGTATAGACCATACCAATGGCTATTTGTCGGTTTAAGGAAGTGACGTCTTAAAATAAAGCTATATGGATGTGTGGAATGGCATTAGGGCATGATAACTGAATTTTTTTAAATATGGGTGAACTATTCCTTAGAAATTTTCAAAGATTTTTCACAATAGAGGGGCTATAAGTCTTCCTAATTAAGAGGTCTTGTCACATTAGAATGTTTTTTTTCCTGATGAGTCAGTGTGTGTGAGTTTGGTCATCTTGCTGTCTGTCCTCAGACTTGTGAAAGTGTCATTGGTGGCAGCTAGCATGCTGTGTTGTTACTGCCTTCTCTTCCATCACTGTGTCCCCATCAACCCTCATTACCACACTACCATGATTTCTAGGACAGATGCCATATTTACTGGAGATTGTCAGGTGTACTCCAGGTGTCATCTTTCCTCTCCTCTTCAGCTTGGTGTTGGGCCATCTTATGCTTCCTCTTTTTTGACATCTCTCAAGTGTAATGAGTATAGATTATGGTTCGAATCAGTTTTTAGCAGTTTATCTCTTTAAGCTTGTTAAAGACTACAAAGGTACTAGCATATTTATGTTTCTGCAGTTAAGAAGCTTTTATTCAAGGCAGTTTATGACTCATATACAGAGTAAATTAATTATGCAATAATGCTGTTAGGATTATTTTTACCTCTCATTTCCAGCTGAAAAACTCTCAGATAGGCACTGCAACTCCACAGACCAGAAAAGAAAAGTTTAAAAATGCAAGTACAGAATGCTGCTCTTTCTTTACATGACCTGTGCTGAGGCAAACAGCAAATGTCTAATCCAATCAATTAATTAACTAATCCTCTTAATCTTATTATTTTTATTTATGCTCTCACAGCCCACTGACTTTCTAGCAGATAAATACATGCTGTGCAATTCAACCGGGAATTAATTTACCTATTCCTCTGTTTATCAAGGAAATTAGTCTAGAAATGCTGTAACTGCTGCTCTCGGCATCACTATCCATCTCACCTGTGTGTGTGTTTGTGCTGTCTTTATGCGCTTTATGAAACTCTCCTTTTTATGCAAACCCTTTCCTCTTTCCACACTCTACCCTCCCACCTTTTTGGAACCCTTTTCAAATTGGAGGTGTGAAGAAATACTGGGGTTTTATGACACTTTAAGCACACTCATGTAATGTGTTATTGTGTTATAATTATACCGGACGCTAGAGGGCGCTCTGAGCCGCCCTCATGCAGAAAGTTCACAAGTGAGACTCATAGAAGTAAAACTTATGATGATCCAGGAAATTGTGACAGGAATTCTGAATCTTTTGCTGTGTCAAAATTCAGAGGCTACATCCTTCAAAGGGTGCATTGGAAGGCAGATTGTGTCACCTCCTTTGGCTGCATTTGAAAACTTAGGCAGCTGACTTGTTGCCTCTATCAGGCAATGAGTAGGAACCCAAGCTATCCCATTTGCTCAAATTACTTTTAATAGATACTCTTTAGTGCCTGATTACAATTCCTACAAAATCATGTTATGATAAATACTGTTTGAACTACATATTATTTAGTTAACTTATGTACTAGCATAGCATACAGATACCCAACTAGCCTGATAGTTTAGTTTATACTCGCATTACCCTACATTAGGTCTGCACAATTAATCAAATTTCTAATCGTGATTACGATTACGGATGCCACAATTACGTAATCGTTCAAAGGCGCAATTACAAAAAAGAAAAAGTCCACTTACATTATTCTGCATGGTTTATAGGATACGTTAGGATAGTTCACCTAAAATTTTTAATTCTGTCATTAATTACTGTATTAATTACAGTAATTACCCTCATATCGTAAGACCTTCTTTCATCTTCAGAACACAAATTAAGGTATTTTTTATGAAATCCGAGAGCTCTCTGATCCCAATTCAACATTTCGTTCTAGCCTGTGACAGTCTCCTATGCATGCGTGTGATGATGATGCAGGAGTTGCACTGTATTTACAGCGTAAACTGCGTATGAGACTGACACAGGCTAGAATGAAATTTTTGAATAAAGTTGTTATTTTTGTTTGCTTTTGCACATAAAATTAAGGTTGAACCACTGAAGTCACATGGACTATTTTAAAGGGGTCATGAATTGAGAAACCAACTTTCCCTTGAGCTTTTGATATATAAAAGGTCATGGTAATATAAGAATGTCCTGCAAGTTTCAGAGCTGAAAACTTCCTTGTTAGTCAAAGAAAAGCTTTTATTGACATCTGGCTCATCAAACGATCGATCTGCGAATGTGCTTCCCTGTGACATCAGAGTATGGTGAAACACCGCCTTAACCGAAGAAGACCAACGCCTAGTTCTGTAGCCCCGCCCACCGATTCATGCCTGGCATGTTAGATAAATAACATAGGCCTACGTGGAGCTAAACCGGATCGAACTTCCAAGCAATAAAGCTTATGGCATGTTTCAAACATTAATTAAGCTTCCTTCGGATTCCAAAATGCATGGTTGAACTTTATTTTTAATGAAGATCCAGCTCACGTGGGGAAGACATTGCATTTGTTCACTTCATTTTACCGGATTCGTTTGTAAACAAGAGACTGGATTTGCAGACAGGATGAGATTAAAAAACTGCTGTGCCTTCTGGATCTGACAGGAATGATGCAACACAATTATGTGAGTAAAAAATGTTTTTTATATGTGATAGTATTGCATTGTTGCGTTTAAATATCTACTGATTATGTACATGTCTAACTTAACATAACTTCCACGCTGTCACAGGCTTTGTATTTGAGTTGGTTCATTGTCCTGCGATTCGTGATCAGACTTGAACATGTATGTGCCAGGGCTCTTAAATAGTGAAATACACGCGCGTGCGTGTGTGCATGTGTATTAGTGATGCACGGTTCGCGGTTATATCCACTGATCGGGCGGGCCAAGTAATAAAAAAATAACATTCCAATTAATTGCAGGTGGATGAGAGATAAATCATTGTGTTTGTTTGATAAAGATATTTTGCTAGCCCTGTGGGCGAATCATTCCAATTGCCGTTTCTCCACATTGGAAGTTTTCAAAACAGTTCCTCATGTGTACTGATGGGGGAGCCGAAGCTCATTATAATATGCAAAACTGTTATCCAATCATAGCACTGGGCATTTACTTCCAAGTCTTCAGTGCGGCACACCCATAAACATGGAGCGTTTCAAGAGCTAGGTTCAAAACCAGGGCAGAAAATAGCCTATTACTTATTCATTATGATGTTTTTGAATGTAAAAACCACGCGAATGTTGACCTCAGACAACAGTTTACATAAAAAAAAAAACAAGGGGTCTTTACTACCTTTCTGGGCCTTGAAAGTGTTAATTAAATTGCTGTCTATGGAGAGGACAGAGAGCTCTCGGATTTCAACAAAATTATCTTAATTTGTGTGTTTGTGTAATTTGTGTACGAAGGTCTTACGGAATTTTCATTTTTGGTTGAACTATCCCTTTAAGATGTACATATTTTTTTTCTTCTACAGGTTAAGGGTTTTTTCCATTGTTTTAATATTAGTAAGTAATTTTAATATAACATTATAATACCTTGCATATTTTTATTTAAAAAAGAAATCAAACCAATGTATAGTTGACATTTAAGGCTTAATGCTATAGAAAAGCAATACGTTTTTCAATGTTTTCAGCTTATTTTCATATAAAATGTGTTTTATTATGCACTGTATAGTAAGCTATACATATTTTAAATGAATATTGTTTTTTGTGCTTAGTATATTCATTAACTGATAGTTAGTAGAGACCCGATTTCGAGGGAGGACCTCATTTGTCATGACACCAGATCATCTGGTTCAGCTCAGCATGAGAACCAGCTCTTTTGGCTCCCAAACGGTTCTTTGTTTAGAAGGCTATCACTTCTGGCTTTTATAATTCAAACAAATTTAACAATGTTTTGACCTATTATTGGTATGTGTGCACAAATATCAGTTTCCAAAATACCATAATTTTACGTTTGGTATAAAAACATTAAATAAATGTGTAAAAAAAAAAAAAAAAAAAATCAAACATATAGTGAGTTATCCAAAACACAAACCATTCCAAATGAATCACGTTCAAAACAGAACACTGTGAGAACAAATAAAAACTACATTACAATGTGCAAAACAGTAGCATCTTGCATCTAGCAGATGTAGTTGCATCATTGTATCTATTATTAAGATTGTATCTTATGCTGTAACCGCCAAAATATTTCCAATGTGAAATATGCACATTCACCCATATATTCAGGAAATATTCACTGAAATGCACTGAATTTACTCAACCTGTGTCCCTCTCTTTAGTATTGATGTTTAAGCGGAATAAGTTTTCCCATGTGCCTGTACTGGTGCGGCGAAAAACATTCTGCATGCCTTCTACATATACCACAAAACCAGTCATAAGGGTCAATTTTTGACATTTTTTACATTTGAAATGCTAAATAGATAAGCTTTCCATTGATGTATGGTTTGTTAGGATAGGCCGATATTTGGCAGAGATACAACTATTTGAAAATCAGGAATCTGAGGGTACAAAAAAAAAAATCTAAATATTGAGAAAATCGCCTTTAAAGTTGTCCAAATGAAGTCCTTAGCAATGCATATTACTAATAATAATACATTTACGGTAGGAAATTTACAAAATATCTTCATGGAACATGATCTTTACTTAATATCCTAATGATTTTTGGCATAAAAGGAAAATTGATAATTTTGACCCATACAGTGTATTGTTGGCTATTGCCACAAATATACCCGTGCGACTTATGACTGGTTTTGTGGTCCAGGGTCACATATGTAAATGAATCAATAATGACAACACACCCTCTCCAAAGATATTGAGCGATGGCCTTCACCACTCTTTGTCTACTTAACAACCTGTCCATCAAATCTCCAGCAAGGTCTCAACTCACCCATCCTCGAGAATATTGAGGTATATCAATCACGCCGGATCAGCACATACTCCTCTCTGGAGAGTTCACATAAAGACCAGGACAGAGCACAACCAATCAATCTGGGGACCACTGGATTGGGCCAAAATGTGACGTCATGTGCAGATGGCACACTAAAGCGTCCGAGCCAGACATGGCTGATTTGGAATGAGGGCCCTCCTTTGGTACTCATCCTCTCCGTCACAGCAAAGATGGCCGCCCGTGTCTGTGCCTGACTGTAATTTGGAATTAATGGGATGGTAAAACTTTTAATTCAAAAGCGCTGCCTTGGGGACAAAAGCATTTGCATACAAATGAACACAATTTCCTGTTTGTTCCGTATGCAAATGCTGGAAAGGAGATGCTTAACGAGCATGAGAGTGTGTTTATGTATGTGCGGGGGGCGGTGCTTGGCAGCTCAAGCTGAGCGGCATGTGAACGCTGCACCAGACACCCGACTGAGCACTTCAAAAAAACGAAAAGAAAGGGAGTCTCAGCTATCAGGCCAGGGCAGGAGGTGAGCCGAGCTCATCCCTGAAGAGACGTGGATCCTAGGGGAGAACTTTATAACAGTGACCTTTCCTTCCGCCACTCATACCTGAACACAACAGGAGGGAAGGCTGTTTGTGCTTCTATCCCATCTTGAATACAATTATAGCCGGCAACTCTGGGGTGGTGCAGTGGAAGTTGATAGTGCCAACCCAAGGGTAAAGGACGCAGTGTCAAATCGTATTATAAAAAAAAAAAAAAACTCAAAACATTTAGCAGCAGTAGCATTAATATTCCTGTATCATTAGCGGTTTGGTGTTGAAGTTTGCCCTTCTCTTAGCATTTGTGGGTCTGTTCTCCTTCCAACAACCTCAGAAGACTGCACTGAAATCAATCATAGCACTTTCTTCCATAGAAGTGGCGTACAAAACAGTAATTGGTCAGTAATGGTGTATATATATATACACACACACACACAGACACACACACAGTAGCAAGAAAAAGTAGGTGGACTGCTTGCAGAATCTGTGAAAATGTGAATAACTTTAATAAAATAAGAGGGATCATACAAAATGCATGTTATTTTTTATTTACTACTGTCATGAATGAGGTATTTTACATAAAAAAAGGTTTACATATAGTCCACAAGACAAAAGAATAACTGAATTTATTAAAATGAGCCCAGTTTATGAACCATTGATTATTAATACTGTGTGTTGTTAACTGGATGATCCACGGCTGTTTTTTTGTTTTGTGATGGTTGTTCATGAGTCCCTTGTTTGTCCTGAGCAGTTAAACTGGCCAATGTTCTTCAGAAAAATCCTCCAGGTCCTGCAAATTCTTCAGTTTTCCAGCATCTTTTGCATATTTGAACCGTCTCTAGCAGTGACTGTGTGATTTTGAGATCCATCTTTTCACACTGAGGATGATTGAGGGACTCAAACACAACTATTGAAAAAGGTTCAAACATTCACTGATGCGCCAGAAGGAAACACAATGCATTAAGAGCCGGGGGGTGAAAACTTTTTTTAATTTGAAGATCAAAGTAAATTATACTTAATTTGTCATTCGGGAAACATGTAAGTATCTTCTGTTGCTTCCGAAGGGCAGTACAAAATGAAAAAAATGAATAAAATAAGAAAAATTTGGACATCTTCATCCTGTTCGAAAGTTTCCACCCCCCAGATCTTAATGCATCGTGTTTCCTCCTGAAGCATCAGTGAATGTTTGAACCTTTTTTTAATAGTTGTGTTTGAGTCCCTCAATTGTCCTAAACTTCCTAAGGTTCAGCTATTTTTTTTGTCTTGTGGACTACACTCACCTAAAGGATTATTAGGAACACCTGTTCAATTTCTCATTAATGCAATTATCTAATCAACCAATCACATGGCAGTTGCTTCAATGCATTTAGGGGTGTGGTCCTGGTCAAGACAATCTCCTGAACTCCAAACTGAATGTCAGAATGGGAAAGAAAGGTGATTTAAGCAATTTTGAGCGTGGCATGGTTGTTGGTGCCAGATGGGCCGGTCTGAGTATTTCACAATCTGCTCAGTTACTGGGATTTTCACGCACAACCATTTCTAGAGTTTACAAAGAATGGTGTGAAAAGGGAAAAACATCCAGTATGTGGCAGTCCTGTGGGCGAAAATGCCTTGTTGATGCTAGAGGTCAGAGGAGAATGGGCCGACTGATTCAAGCTGATAGAAGAGCAACTTTGACTGAAATAACCACTCGTTACAACCGAGGTATGCAGCAAAGCATTTGTGAAGCCACAACACGCACAACCTTGAGGCGGATGGGCTACAACAGCAGAAGACCCCACCGGGTACCACTCATCTCCACTACAAATAGGAAAAAGAGGCTACAATTTGCACGAGCTCACCAAAATTGGACAGTTGAAGACTGGAAAAATGTTGCCTGGTCTGATGAGTCTCGATTTCTGTTGAGACATTCAGATGGTAGAGTCAGAATTTGGCGTAAACAGAATGAGAACATGGATCCATCATGCCTTGTTACCACTGTGCAGGCTGGTGGTGGTGGTGTAATGGTGTGGGGGATGTTTTCTTGGCACACTTTAGGCCCCTTAGTGCCAATTGGGCATCGTTTAAATGCCACGGCCTACCTGAGCATTGTTTCTGACCATGTCCATTCCTTTATGACCACCATGTACCCATTGTCTGATGGCTACTTCCAGCAGGATAATGCACCATGTCACAAAGCTCAAATCATTTCAAATTGGTTTCTTGAACATGACAATGAGTTCACTGTACTAAAATGGCCCCCACAGTCACCAGATCTCAACCCAATAGAGCATCTTTGGGATGTGGTGGAACGGGAGCTTCGTGCCCTGGATGTGCATCCCACAAATCTCCATCAACTGCAAGATGCTATCCTATCAATATGGGCCAACATTTCTAAAGAATGCTTTCAGCCCCTTGTTGAATCAATGCCACGTAGAATTAAGGCAGTTCTCTATGCGAAAGGGGGTCAAACACAGTATTAGTATGGTGTTCCTAATAATCCTTTAGGTGAGTGTATATGTAAACATCTTTTATGTAAAATATCGTATTCAGGACAGTACTAAATGAAAAATAACGCATTTTGCATGAGCCCTTATTTTGTTCAGATTATTCACATTTTCACAGATTCTGCATGCGGTTCACATACTTTTTATTGCAACTGTATATATCTTTCAACATTTCTTCTGATATTCATGCATGTTTTGAGATATACTTGGCGCTATAGCGATTTGTCATGTCATATTTAAAAGCGTCAAACGGCATTTATTGTTTGAATTTCATGATGAAATGGACAGAATTTGAAAGCTGAGACATTGTTTCTTATTACAAGTAACAAAGCACAAAGCTCTTTGTGATTATTGGATGGGACTCACTACAAATAATGTCTGGTGTAGATGGCCGATAATTGCTTTTATTGGCCAATACCGATTATTGGATGATCCATCGGTGCACCGCTAATATATATATTAGTGCTGTCAAAATTTGTGCGTTAACGCATGCGTTTAATTTTTTCAGTTTAGCGCATTCAAATATTCGTCAGATCCACGTCATGTGCAGCAGTGCCAGGTCTTAAAGTGACAGCCTCCACTAATGTTGTCTGTCATTAATGTTAATCAAAGAACAAAGGTAACAGAGAAATTTGTAGCTTTAATAAGGATGAATCTATATGTAATTTATTATTTATGCAGTGCAGACTGTTTGATAACTTTATTCAATTTCTGTATATTAGACAGGTAGGAAGGCCACAGGTAAATATGACATTTATTATAATGAGTTTATGTGAAGATTGTTTTAAGTTTACTTAATTTAAAAGTTGTTATTTAAAGCCTAATAAATGTTGAAATTGATATAGCTTTCAATTATACTGTAATGTTGAATGTCTATTATTAATGTTTTAAAGACATCATTAGCAGTATTAGTATCAGTGATACTGGCCTTCATTCATTTTTTTTTTTTTTTTTTTTTAATCGACTGATATTGAGAAATGTGCCGGTATATCACTGGTGTTAGTTCTTTTTAGTGTGGTTTGATGAACAGTTTAAAAACATTCATTAAAGTATTTCTCTCTGAAAGCTATTGGATACTGCTCACTGGCTTACTGAGAGTTCAATGACATTTAATAAAATTTCTCCAATAATTGTTTCACTTGAGGTCAAAAATTAAACACTCTAAATGTGCTTTGTGTCATTTTCTTCAAGAGAGAGGACCTGAGGGATCACAATAACAGAGCACTTTTAAAAGATTGAGCCCTTAACTTAAAAATACACTGAAGGGAACTGACTCTGAATTTAGAGTAAAATTAATGCTTGCTTTCCAACAGAAGGGCACAGATCCAATTTAGTATATAGAGTACTAGACACACAATGAACAAGAGCCGAAGGTTTCTCTATACTGTTCCCATTTTACCATGTCCTCAAATTCTATACAAGTTGCAAGATCATTACATATCGCTCCACAAATCATGTCATCTTTCCATTGTTTTCAGGTCTGGTTTAATCACCATAAGACTACATAAAGTCCATACTACATCCATAAATACAGATGACACTAAAAGAAGAACTATCTAAACTGCTTACACCCATATCTCAGATACTCTAATTAAGTCCAGTGTGGTTACATTGGCCTGTCATGATTGATGATCTCACAGAATTGAGGACGAGTCGAAATATGATATCAACATTTGGCCATTTAAAAGGAACAGTTCACCCAGAAATAATTTACTCACCCTCATGTCGTTTCACACCCGCATGACTTACTCTATTCGGCGGAACACAAATGTAAAAGTTTGGCGGCGTTAGCACACTGCCTAATAGGGATGTAAATTTTTTTTCCAAAATCAACTAGCCGGTGGGTTGGCTGTTCTGAATGACTAGTCGACAAATCAGTCTTAAGGGAGCACTGTATAATGAGGCTGGTTTCAGGGCATTACTTAGGAGGCGTTTACATTTTACATTAAAAAATACTTAGAGGTCAACTGGATGGAACAGAATTCAAAGGGCTTGAGATGCATTTTTAAAAGTTGGATAAGCGTCCTAAATAGAGCAGCCCTTAATGAGTCATTTGTGGACAAATTTGGGCACGAATGTCACAGGTGTGTTTTAAATAAATTACCACAATTACCACATTTTTAATGTAAAATGTGCTTACTTATGATTAAAATATCCAAAAACTACTAGAACAATGTGTGTTCTTACATCATCCTAAATGTTTCCAAGAATATTTAAATCCAGAGAAATAGGCCATTTTAACCAGGACACGGACCGTCTCCATGCGTCATCCTATCAATGACATCATACCCTCAATTTTTGTGGAAACCATGGAAACACCAAAGACGCTTTAATAAATTATGTGTTTTATTAGACAGGTGAGCAACTGTTTGGATACATTCATCGACAGAAAACTAATCATTGTTATACAGCTCAATACAGTTAGTCGTTACTCGTTTTCTTGATTTACCATGAGTACCATGTTTTACCATGCCTAATACTGATCTAGCTTACTGCAGTGTGCAACAAGTGTCTCATAGTATCCGCCTAACAAACGTGCAGAGTAGCATTATAACATAACTTTCAACACACTCAAATGTATCTAATATGATAAAACAAGTGCTGCGTTACCCCACATACACATGAGCGGAAGAAGCTGAAGTGGTCGTCTGCGGCATAATAAAAGCTCTGTGAAATCCAGGCGTCATCTAGCTACGCCTTTGTTGTGAATAAGCGACCTCTAGCGCCGAAAAATTACATATTGTGGCATCAGTAAAATATTCATTACAGTAAGTTGAAACAGCCAAAACCTCAACATTTGGCAATATGTTGGTGACATATTTTGCTATAAAAATAGCAATTACATGAAATAACAATGGCCACTATATGGCTGTATACTCACTGGCTGCACAGGCTGAAATATATAAATCAATGTTGTAACAAACTTGATTTTATCACAAGTTAAAATTGTGATTAAAAAACAACAAACAAACAAACAAAAAAAACTGGTGAGACTATACAAAGATGCCAAAATATTCTAGACAAATCTGACCATGCTATAAGGAAAAGACAAAGTAGGAGACAGAGTAATAATTTATTTTTAAAAAACATAAAATTTCAACAACCCAAACAGGTAAGAATAAACAATAAACCTAACAATAACTGGTAAACAGTGTGTGTGTGTGTGTGTTTTGCACAGTGGCTGATAAAAGAAGTTATTGGCTCATTTAATTCTTTGGTTGTGTATGTGTGAGTGACTTTTTTTATTTGACAAAAAAAAAAGAAACCCATTCCTCTCTGTTATAGGTGCGTGTGTGTGTGTTTGCCACATTGAGAATGTTGTATAGGCTCACCCCTTTATTTATGTGTATGTATGATCTGCATTGTGTTGGAGTGTTATTGATTTATATTGGACAAATTAACAAAAATTGCTCTAAATTATAGTCTCACCCATTCATTTCCTATGGGTGCCAACTTTTGTCCATGAAGGACCAATTAAGAACTTTTTTCAACCACTTAACATTGTTGAATCAAGTCCAACTTTTTTGTGTGTTCAGGTGGCAAACTTGTAGCCATCTTGTACCACTCAAACAATTGGAAACAATTGAATTAATCCGACACACCCTCAATAAAACAGAATGCTTAAGATGGGACACTCAAGATACAGTGTGACATGCGACAAGAAAATTGTGCGTCTGAATGACCGTAGTGGCAACAACAAAAAAAACAGCACACTGTCAACAATTAATAAACAGTCAATAATAATAGAAGGAAGAAAAAAAACTTGCTTGCTAACTAGATGATTAGTTGTCAGTTCCCTACAGCCTAAAATCAATTTTATGGTCTACATAAGAAAATCATTCATTTAGAGTTTAAGTAACTGCAATTTTAGGGTGAAATTTCCCTTTAAATCACTCAACCTTCATTAATGAGACATCCCTTCCAGAAACCATAAAGGTGACGCTGCACTTTTAGTAGAGACAGAAAGCAAGGGAAAGATGTGTCACCAGGGAGCCATATTTCAAACAGCGATGCAGTTTCTTCTTTGAGAAGCTCACAGACCCTCCGTAACTTGCCACAACCGTTAGCAATACCTCACACACAAATGTGTCTCCTCTTTCTGTGCTCAATTACAAAGGCTTGTATTCACCGCCTGTAATGAAAGATGAGCCGCTCCTTTGTCTTCTCATTGCCAGTTTGGCCGATAATTCAATCGTTTCATTATTTAAATAATCGAGTGTTTGTGTCAACACAGAATCCGTGCTCGTCTCTCTCTTTTTGCATAATCACCCACTGTGTTTAGATGTGCTAACTCAGGCGAAGAGAGTCAGGCGATAACACGCTTTATCATTCCCATGCTCCTTCTCTCTACAAAATTAAAGGGTTAGCACAGATTGTTTTTCTTTCATTTTTTTTCTGCTGGTATAACGAAAGTGGGAGATTGAATATTGCTTGCTAAGTGAATTAGGCTAATTTCCACTCAGAACTGAAAAAGAAAGGAAATTACAGAGGGTCATTTCCTGTCTACTCCTGCCATTCACATTTCAAATACTTCTCCATCCTCCTCTCAGGCTCAGCTCTGTACCTTGTTTGTTAAAATTAAAAAATTAAAAAAAGATGACTAAAGTCTCAAGAGTATCCCATATAAAATATTGGTTGGTTTGGTATTTTGATTTATTCAACAATTTATTCAACAGAAAAGATCTAACAAATACAATCTAACAAAACAATATTAATTACAAAACTGACAACTAAAAAAGGTACTAACAATGTGCTAACAATATTTTTAGAAGAAAAAAAAGTAAAGATTTGATTCAATCATACTATGCTGGGGACTTGCCAGATTAAAATATATAATATTTTATTACTTTTTTAAATGATACATTTTTATTTAAATATGTGACCCATGCTGGCAAAATGATTTGCAATGAGCAAATTTAAAAAAAAAAATTTTTTCACTCAAACCTTCAAAAAACAAAAACAAATTATCTATAGAAAAAATATATATTCAACTTTTTTCCATGATACCACAATTGTTTGATTAACATTAAAGAAACACTTCACTTTTTTCATTTTCCAACTCCCCTAGAGTTAAACCCCAGTTCAGTTTTAAAATCGCAACTTTTAATTTTCTGTCGGTCATAGTACACGATGTAACTACAGAAGAGTCAAGTTTTAAATAGGAAAAATATCGAAAGTCTTTGGTCATTTTTGAGCGGGTTGCAAATGGTGTAATCGGGTTCAATGATCTATGCTAAGCTATGCTAAAAGTTCTACCGCCAGATCCGGAGATCGGCTGAATGGTAAACTTTGAATTCGAAAACGGTAAAACGCAACTGTTTAATTCTAGGGCCGTTGGAAAATGAGCCCATTTTCAAAAAAGTGGAGTCATCCTTTAATGAAACAGACAGCCTGTATATTAAGACCTACTGTACCACACGGATCTAATAATGTTACATATCTGGGGCCGTATTCACAAAACATCTCAAGGCTAAAAGTAGCTCCTAACTTGCCGATTTAGGAGAAACTCCTAAATTTTTGAAAGAGTATTTCACAAAGCATTTTAGCGCTAAAACTAGCTCTTAAATCTCAGAAAAGTTACGAGTAGTCAAGAGGACTCCTAAGTCACTAAGACCACATCACAAACAATCCTAATGGCTGTTGCAGACCTTTCTCCCCTTTCTCTCTTCCACTTCGGTTCCTGTCTACTCACTGTCCTATCATAATTAAAAGGCAAAAATGCCAAAAATAATACATATTTTTTTATTTAATAAATAAATAAGAAAATAATGTCTGAGGGGGTCGAGGGCTCTGAGCTCAGAATTTAGCCCAAACCCAGAGTACTCCCCCATATTCCCAGCTGGGCCGAGAGTGAGGAGTTGTGGTGGCGGAGGGATGCAGAAAACTGTCGCGGTAACTAGGTGAGTCTGCTGTGTATACTGTATGTCTCCTCTCCAGCTGATTAGATAGTGCTCCTCCCGAACTTTGTTTATGAAACATAATTTGTCACTTAAATCCTGCCAAACTTTATTTATAAAACATAATTTGTTGCTTGAATTCTGCAATCTCTCGAGATGCAGACATGTAAAAGGGTTACAATTAGCTGAACATAAACTTGTTTACTTAGCCTACTTTTTAAAATCTTTATTTGAATATGGCAACATGATACCTCGTTCTACAGATTAAATCACTGACAGAGACTCCTCCCCTATCAGCCAATCACTGTGGGCATAGTTAGTAAGCGTGATGACATCATCCATAGCAACGAGAGTAAATGCTACAATTAAGTGTTATATAATGTTTTTTGTGTGCAAGATTAATGCTAAGGGAGATTTAGTAGTGATTAATGTTTTATGTTAATTTAGAAGCATTTCTGTTAATGTGTTTTTGGAGAGTCACCATGGTGACAAGTGGGGCATGAGCTTGGTTTGAGAGCAGGTAAGTTACATGTTTTAAACACGCTACAACATCCGGGTGACGACGGCATAAATGGGTCATGTTCGAGCATATGGCACTCGCATACTAGAGTGACTGTTTTGTACACTCTTTTTGATCATTGCTGTATCCATCAACAGAAACATACATAAGCCTAACTCTGTTTGTCGGTTTTGTTATTTTCAACAAAACGGTATTATAGATGCGTCGTCAGATTGAGATGAATGGTATGGTTATATTTTTTTTTACAGAGAACTGTTACACCCCTAGTAAATACCTTTCCTAATTAGGCCTACACTGCATAAACCTTATCTTTTGTGATAAATAATATAATTAGGTTAAAGTTTATACATATATTAGTTAGTTATTATTTATTGGTAAATTAACCAAATGATTAATCGACTATTCAGAAAAGAAACCATAGATTAACCGGGGGGAAAAAAAGAGTCGTTAGATTAATCTAAAAAAAGAATCGATAGATTAATCGAATTGAAAAAATATTAATTAGTTCCAGCCCTACTTAAAACATAACCCACTGTGAATTTACTTGAGTAATCGACCAAGACAGGCATTTTGACATAACTGTGTGTATTTGACCATTTGACTGCCATAAGCTGTGAAAGAGAACTGAATTCGGGATCGCCTGCTGTCCGAGAGGCAGCTTTCTGTGTGCGTGCTTTGGGTGTGTGTCATACAGCACAAGTACAGCAATGAGATGTTTTCTGCAGCTTACTGCGCATAATAACTCTTTTTAATCAAGCTGCTGCAAGCGCTAGTGACTATTAATGGGTAGCGGACACTGGAGGCGTCCTTCTGCACTCACATGCTCATTTCAAGGCAGCAATCCAAAACAGTGAATCTAAATCACCATACATGCACGAGTTCCCTTCAAAAATGACCACACTGCTGAACTGATCTTATCACTAGCACTCCTTGCACATCATTTTATCATCAAGGCATATCAGCACAATTTTTCACATTGGGGCAATGAAGATTAAAAACTATGAGTAAAGCAAAAGCTGTAAAAGCAAACACTGACTGAATCACACACCAACCAGTAATCTCAGCCAGAAGGAAACTGGGAGAGTGGGCCGGAAAGCCCATGCGGAGGAGTGTGTGGTTACCATGCGGATCACATTGCACATTCACCTCCTGAAACACAGGGCCTGATTAAATCTATACTTAATTGGATCAAATCTAGTTGTGATGGAGCATTCCCCCTTGCGTTTAACCTGCGGTCCACTGTCAAGTGGGGAGTGGGAGGTTGAGTAAGACTGGGGAATTAAGAGCTGCAAATGAATACCAATGATAGCTAATGCTAATCACCCTACTTCATAGGTCAGCTCCACACATGCTAGATAAAGATAAAGAAGATGTGCAAGGAGAAAGAACTGCAGAGGTCTTTCTGGATTTACACCCACTCATGCATTACTGTATTGCGAGGTACATGCACCCTTTACAATCTGCTAGCAATATGCTATCTGCTGGGGAAACGAATGAGCTTGCAGGTTGATGAAATACTCAAGCTATGGGTTGTAATTCTTCACCCCTGTGCTCTGCTCCAGGTGCAGAAGGCTTATGTAAAAGTGGGTCTAGACTTTTAGATCTGTGGCCTAGAGACATTGGCAATACAGGTTTGAGTCAGACTTGACAAGAAAACATGATAGGAAGTCCCTCAACTGTCCACATTGTCAATAAAGATGGCAACAAGTAGTTCTAGACATTAACTTAATCAAAATCAGACTGCCTGCTATCATAAAAAAAGGTTAGAAATGCATTCAAACTGGTTTTGCGACATTGGTCGGACAAACACAATCTCAATTGGTTGTCATAGGTTGAGCCAGTGCTAGTCTGAATGTGGAAACAAACAGAAAAAAGTTTTAAAAATGCCAGTTTATATTTTAACCAGGGATGTCAATTTACACAAATTTACATCCCATGATCGATCGTCATTTAAATTAACGATCAATTAATCGATTAATCGTTAGCCTTAATGCTGCGATATGCGACCACAGCAGTGGCTTATAGCCAACAGCATGACAGGGTGTGCAAATGCTTCTCAAAACGCCATGTTCCTCACCAAATGAATGAGAAGGGTTTTTAATCTAAATAAAGGGCTAGTAGGATTGTAAAACAAGTCGATGTGATTGATCATTTAATTAAATTAGTTATTTAATTATCAAATATAACGACTGATACAACGATACAACTCAGATGCAGGGCTCCAGAAAAAAAAAATCAATTAAGGAGCCAATGGCACCTATAAGGTGAAAAAATAGGCGGCAATTTTTTTTTTTTAAAGTGCCACAAAAAAAATAAATGGGTTTTAATTTTGTCATGTGTTGTCTCCTTTTATAGTATCAGTATTTTCATCCATCTTATGGATGTCCTGGGAACTGAGATTCACTTAAAGCAGGAACTGAATTGCTTTTCCAACTTGAGAACTACAGTCACAAAGAATCCATCTTTACACAGAATCTGAACCAGTGTCACAGACCATAATAATGTCAGCATCACTTGGCCAGTGAGTATAGTTTATAAATAGTTTGATAAATTTGGTGAAAGGCAGCTCTTCACATGCAATTATATTGCCGATGTTTAATTTCATTTTTAGCTCCTTCCAGTCCTTCCCATGTAGACAACAGGTTAAGTAAAAATATAAGGATTAGTGCATGATAGCGATATGCTCTGCATATATTTAGCAAAATGCATTTTTTATATAGCTATTTTTCTAGCTGACTAGCGAGTTTATGAGCATTGAATGTCTTTTCTGAGGTAAATTTGGCGTTACATGATATGATATACAAGCTCTCTCCATGGTCGAAATGCTGATTGAGCGATCTGTCAGGCCACATTAAAGAGCGCCAAAACGACATTTATTGCTTGTATTTTGTGACAAAATTAACAAACACTTTAAAAGGTGACAATTAAGTACAAATCTTACAGTGATTATGGATGGCTGCACTACAAATAATGTGAAGTTCAGGCAGTAACAGAAAACAGCAAAGATTAAAACATACTGAGGATACAAATCCATATCAGATTCAGTATCAATTAAAAATGAGAATTGTTAAAGATTAGTTTGTCCACACAGCTGTCATGTTTATCTGTTGTAGTTTATCCACGTTGTGTGCACGAAATAGACACTGCCCTCCTGCCCTTTTAAAGTAACTTACTTGGACGTTCATTCATTGACACGTCTCTGTCGCTTTCCATCTCTCTCATGCTGGCACAGTCGTCAGTGTTGTTGCTCAATAGAGATGAGGACTATCGAGAAAAGCCCGATATTTTACACGCGTTTCTGACACGGAAAGCTGATCCTTGCTGTCTCCGTTCGTATGTTGGCGCTCAAAATCAGTGAATTTTTTTCTCCGCTGAAGCGGAAGATGATCACCGCTTTGCTACCGTATTAATCCTTAACTCTTTCCCTGCCAGCGTTCTTAAAAAAAAGTTGCCAGTCACCGCCAGGGTTTTTGATAATTTTCACAAAAATGTAATGACCTATAGAATATTGTGTTGTATGAATATCTGAGCATGCAATATATCAAAAGAAAGAATAGATCCTCTGCTTTTAAACAAAAAAAACTTTTTTTTATTCTAGCATGCATTTTATTCATGCATTCCTTTTTTATCAACACTGAAATATGGGTAAGTTTCATAAAAAAAGCACAATTTTGAACAAAAAGCTGAGAAAATCACGTTTTTGTCAAAAACTACATCCAGATCAGATTCAGAATGATGATCAAACACAGATGGAGTAGATCGAGTCCATCAACACCCCTAAAGCTTCACAGTCCTATAGCTCGCCCTGGGTCGACTTTTCTTTTAGTAACATTAGATAGTTTTGATTTATATGCTGTTTAATGTTGATGATCACGTTATTTTACTTCACGTTATATGACTTCTTCATCTGTGTTTTGATCAGGAGATTCTGTACTCATTCAGGAGATGCATAGTAGCACCCCCTAGTGTATAACAGTGAAAACACGGAAACCTGGAAAATTCCGTGTATGGCAGGGAAGCATTTTCTCACAAATAACGGAAAATTCCCTGTTTGGCGGTGAAAGAGTTAACGAGATGCATCCTATATGAGATAAATCAGTTATATATAGGCCTACACAAAATAAACACAATTTTAAAACTTACATTTGCACAAAAAGCTGTGAATGCACAGGCAAACTTATAGTCATGAAGGTGTAACTCTCACTGTAAAATGGTCCCAAACATAACTCCGGCACACTCGCTTCATTTTTCCTTGTGTCTGCTTTACATGTTTCGCGGTTGAGCAAGCACGCACACGCATGACCCTGCTTAATCGATGATCAATACGTTTTATCAATTAAATGTATTATCGACATTAACATTCCTAATTTTAAGTAATCAACATACAAAGTCTTAGCATTTGTCTCTGTATATTACATTAGGTCAGGGAAAATATTTTAACTTTCACACACAAAACCCCAAAATTAAGTCTGTCATTTACTCCCCCTCATGTCATTCCAATTAAATTCAAACTGAGATGTTTATAGTGGAACTAAAATGTTTACATGACATTTTAAAAAGATGTATTTTTAATAGACATTTTAGTGCATCTGAAACGAATGCTTGAAAGCACAATCAATTTAATTTAGTGTTTGTCGACTTTCACTTTCATTGACAGGAAAAGAGCAGTATGAATATTCTGCCTTTGTTTGAATAAAGAAAATCAGTTTGGAACAACATGAGGGTTAGTAAAAGATGACAGAATTATCATTTTTGACTGGATTACAACTGTAAATAGAAGCATTAGGGTACTTTCTTATCTGTAAAACCATTTCAGCACAGTTCACCCAACTGTAACAGAAAACCATCTTTGGTAGCGGCCCTGTGTGGTTGAGCGGAAGACTGTGGTTTGTTGGTAGAGTCTCCTTTTGCCGACACTGATCCACGCAGCCAATCACCAGTCTATCTAGACACTCTCAACAGGAGTGCAATGATTAAAGGCTTGATTGTTAACAGGGTTACCCTGTGGGTCAGTGGAAAGCTGGATAAATCATTTAGTAACCTGGCGGCTTACCGAATCCCGCTAAAGGTTGTTTAGAAACAGGCATCTGCGAGCCATTGGGCATCTGAGACGCAGATATCTCATTGGTATCTGTTGGGATTGACTATTTTCTAAATGGCACTGTTGCTCTGGGCTGTAAAATCAGAGCAGACAATGAGCTAATGCTAACTTCCCCTGTGTGGCGCGAGAGCTAAAGAGCAAACCTGCGCTGCCTGCGAAATTAACCAAAACGCTGCACTCATAAATTATCCATGAGACGACTGACTGCTGATGAGATGTCTAATGAGGGGAGAGGGTGGGGCTGCTGACAACAGTTCATTTCGTGTTGGGTTTAAAAAGTGAGACTACGCAGGCAATCTGTGCTACGGGAATGCTAATATCTCTCCATCGCTCACACTGCACTGTCATTATCCACATGCTAAATATCAGTGGAAAATAATGCAATTTTGACACTCTAAACGGGGATTTCTGCAAACTCCAGTCATTCAGGAGTAATTTGGAATTTACCTACAAAACTTACAGCCAAACGGGAGCCAATTAGTTAATAAAACCAGCCAATTAAAGCATAATGCCTCAGGTTATTAAATTTTAAATGGATAATGGCTGCACCTTTGGGCAGTAATATGGAGAATTGCAAAAAAATAAAAATCATGTAGAGTTGACAAAAGGAAAGTTTCTGGGAGAGAATGGCCAGAATAGTAATAAAATGGTAAAATGTGTTCAACAGAACTGAGTAGAGCTGCACGATTAATCGTTAAAAGATTGATAATCTCGCAATCTTATTTCTAAATGACAACGATTCTGCTTTGTCTACTACCATGGCTGTTACACGTCAAAAGCATCAGCGGAGCGTGCACAGCGTGTATTTTGTCACAGCCAATGTTAATGAATGAGAGGGTCGGCCGCAGTGTTGGGGAAAGTTAATGCATTACAATATTGCATTACTCCCTTAAAAGTAACTGCGTTACTTAGTTACTTTTTAAGAAGAGTAAAGCGTTACATTACTTTTGCATAATTTTTTCCTCACCTGGGCTGGGCTTGTTTTGTTTATTTTTAAATGTAAAGGCCCTTTAACACCAATGCTGAAATAATAAGACTGAAGGAAATGCAAATTCACTACTGTACATTAGAGGGCGCAGCTCAAACAAACCTTTCAACTGTGCTGCAAGTCTGGTTTAAAGAAGACGCAGGAGAAAAACTTGAACTTCACCAATAAAAACAAAAAATCTAAAAAAAAATTTTGCTTATGGTTTAACTGAATCATCGAAGGTCAGCAGCAAGTAAATTGGCCAATAAACAGAGTAAATGCATAACAATATTTGTTTTATTTAACATTTAATTATTGGAGGTTTGTGTAGTATTCTGATTTTTCACTTCATTTTTTTTATTTATTTTGAGGAATAATTAATCTTTTTTTATGCAAGAGAAATGAGTAAATGCATGCTCACATGGAGTCTAGAACTACAATAACCATCATGTTTACACACAACAACTCCCAATTTTTCCCAACATGGGGACAAGAGAGCTGCCAGTCAATAAATCGAAAAAACAAAGTAACTTGCGTTACTTATTTGAAAAAGTAACTCAGATATTTTGTTGTAAATTTAAAAGTAATGTGATACTTTACTAATTACTTGAAAAAAAGTAATCTGATTACGTAACTCAAGTTACTTGTAATGCGTTACCCCCCAACACTGGTCGGCCGTTGCTCTTCCGATGTGAATGCTCTCATTCATTGGTAAGGGCAGTGAAAACACGCTCCGCTGACGCTTGTAATGCGAAACAGGCTTTAAACCAAAGACTTTAGGGACTTTGGTTAAGCTTTGAAAATACGATCATCACACTGCAACATTCAAATCTGCATCTGCTTTCAACCACACATTATTGTTATTTATGTGTTACAAACATAACAAGGGACAAATGTGTACTGGGATAAAAGCTTATAGTTTTGGTATGAACATTGATATCTATATGTTAGCGATCAAAATAGAGAATCACCTTTTTGAAAGTGTTTTGACACTTGTATGTATTGTATCGCTTATCTTGTTATGCCAGGAGTTGGCGACAAGAGACTGTTTAAAAAAGTGTTTGTCATTGAATCATTCATTCAAGAGATTCATTCACAAATGCTGATTCATCCAATAATGAATGAGACATTGAATCCTTCATTCAAATAAACTGAAGCAATGAACATTTTGTCAGAACCTCTAATAAATTATGTGTTATTTTGTTTAGGGAGGAGAGTCCAGCATCTGGGACTGGTGGCGCGGGTCCCGCTCGTGCCGAGGCACAGCGGCAATGAGCATCATGGGTTTCCCAGATGGAGCTCGCTGATCGTCTCGAGAGGGGATGTAATCCTCTTAGAAGATCCAGCAGCTGACGAGGCCCAGCAGCGAGTGCTCTTATGGATGAGCAAGAGATGGCTGGTGAGGGTGGTGAAAATGGGAAATAAATAAATCCTGAATCCTCTCAGCCACTCTGCCCCGTGTATGCGGCGCTGTTAGAGGTAATGGAACACCCTGCAGACAGACTGCAGCTGCCCTTGCAGCACTTTAGGGGCAAGATCGCTCGAAGCCTCCAGCTTTAGTGAGCCTTCCTTTCCTTCCCGATCTGCACACGGAGATCGAGAGGGCATGGAAGAGCCCATATTAGGCCCGTATTCACAGACATCTGCGGTTAACTTTGCTGATTTCGAGGGGATAGGGGAATATGGGTATGTGTCAATGCCACCGATTGAAGGGAAGTTTGCAAACTATTTCGCATCTGGGTAGGCATCGAAACAGAGAGCTCTAACCCTGCCATCTAAGCCTCTCAAAACGACGTCTCGCTTAAATGGCAGGGCATACCTGGCAGCAGGTCAGGCTAGTGCTGCTTTGCACACCATGGTGGTGTTGCAAGCGTACCAGCCAGATCTGCTGAGGTATCTCGATCAGGGGGTGGGTTTGTCCCCTGATGCGATGGTCGAACTGCGCCGCACCACAGATCTAGCTCTCCGTGCCACCAAACAAAACGGCTGCTGCGATCGGTCAAACGATGGCGGCGATGGTGGCTGCAGAGAGACATCTGTGGTGGAACTTGGCTGATATCGGGGAGAAAGAAAAAGGCTTTCTCCTCAATTCGCCCTCCGAACTTTTTCGCCACCTCCGTTGGGGTGGTGGTGGGAAAGTTTGGGGAGGCGAAGGCGTGTTCGGCAGCGGTTAAAACCTGCATACCGCTGAGATCCGGGTCCGTGTTTATTAAGCAGAAACCCATTCCCCTAGGCTGGATGCAGATAATATTTCCGTCACATCTAGAGCCACTGGCAGGCCCTCATCCTGTAAATTTCAGGGTCATGTGGTTAGTACTCCCCTACTAAAGCAGGGTGTTTCTGAGTACTTCACTTTCAGCTCTTTATCATTCTGCTTTACACCACTTTGGTTCGGGTCGAGCGGAAAATTTCTAACCTTCACTTCATGCTGGTTCTAGAAGTACGCTCCCTTGAAGCCAGAGCATTGCCATGAGCTGATGCCCATGCACACAGATGGTGGGCCCCTGAATCCGGGGCCTCCATTAAGGCAGTGTGGCGTAAGTTGTACTCCTCTTGCTTAAAGGGTTTATTGCGGTTTTGCTGAGTACACTACTGTTGGCAATGTAGTTAGGTACCAGGTCTGTAGGCACTGTGTAAACAGTTTATCTGCCAGCGAAGACTGCGCTGTCACGTAATAGGCCTCAGCAGGCCTCCATGACGGCCGGCCCCAGAAGGGCTTGTTAGGCCAGCTTGCTGCAAGCGGTAGACTCACTGACAAGTAGCAGCCTTAGCAGGCCTCCTTTGAAGACAGTCCTGATGCTCTGGCAGCTAGCATGAATTGCTATCAGGTAGTAGGCCTCACCAGGCCTCCCTGAAGGAGAGTTCCCGAGATTAGGCACTAAACAGCTAGCATGACTCTGGCAACTAGTGGATGCTTGCTATCAGTTGATCTGGCCTTAACAGGCAGCACCTGAAGGAGAGTTCGCACCCTAGCATGACAAAAGTGATCACTTTTCTGCTAATGGTTCCCTCCAGAAAGGAAACCTATTGGTCTAGCCTACAGCCTGGTCTACCTACCAGGTCAGGCTCGTGCTCCCCTCACTGAGGGTCGTTTATGAGTACTCTGGTCAGACGGTTGCAAGCCTCTCGTTAGGCCTCCCAGTTAGATCAGTCCATAGGCCTGTCCGGCCTCCTTAGTGCTTTGTAAGATAGGTGCTTTGTAGATCCTGGGATCAAGCAGATAGACTCCCCTTGCTAGCAAGTGTTGTAAAGTGCTACGCTGAGTATTGCTTTCCAGGATACCCGTCTCTGAAATCCGGTCTGAGTTGGTTACTGCCGGTTTCGCAGTCCCTCTGTCTGGATGCCTTACCTAAAGGCTCCCTCGGGTTCCCTAGCCACATTCCCTTAAAAGGGACCCCTTCTGTTGAAGTTGTTGGTTCCAGGCCTTTGAGCGGCCTGGGTAGGACTTCAGGTAAAGTGCATGAAGGTTTCCTCTTGAGGCTTATAGCTTGGGCTATGGCCGAAGGTAATGCTGTCACTGACAGCCCAGTGTGACTCGAGGGAGAGTGGTTCAGGCATATCAGTTGAATTTGCTGGTTCTGACATTTGTCACTGCCACGGGCATGCACTGCCTCAGCATGGCGGCGTGGGTATATCGTTCCTCAAAGCGTCCTAGGACGCAGCGCGAGTTCCCTTCGAAAGGCAACGTCTCAGGTTACGTACATACATAACCTATGTTCCCTGAGAACGGGGAACGAGACACTGCGTCTCTTTTTGCCATGCTTCGGGGCCTGCCTACCAAACAGTCCCTTCAGACGATAAGGTAAATGTCATGTTTGCAAGGCGCCCTTATATACTTCCAGGTTGCACATTGATGACATCATGGGCTGTCGCCTAGCAATAGGATTGCCGTGATTCAATAGTAGTTTCAGACACCTGTCACGCTGAGGCGTTCCCCAAAGCGTCCTAGGACGCAGTGTCTCGTTCCCTGTTCTCAGGGAATATAGGTTACATACGTAACCTGAGACGTTCTTAATTTATCCAGAATTGTGCAACTCTAGAGCTGAGAGTAGGTGACAGAGGGCAGTATACGTGCCGATATATCACAATAATAAAACATGCGTTATCGTTGGCACTTTAAAATACTGTAAATAATTATTTAATACATATTATTCTGATATTTATAATGCATTTTAAGAATACTTTTCCATCGACTGGTTAAAATGTACAACACTGCGTGTGTGCTGTTTTAGAGGCATAAATACTCTGAGGTAAATAACCCTTAAGGCCAAAGTATACTTCACTTTTTACGCGTACGGGTTAGCGTACAGTGCGTCATCAGAAGAGTATGCACGTACTGAACGCGCACTACCGGATTTTCGTAACAGGTTACACATGCGCATTTAATTTTTTTTTTGCAGTATTTACATGGGTTGCAACTTGTGGCGAGAGATTGCTCAAAACTGCGCATGCATCAAACGCCTGTGTACGCATATGAGTCAAAAGAAGTATACTTTGCAAGGCTGTGCGTTCGACTGTGCGCATACGCGGAAAAAACGAAGTATACTTTCGGCTTAACACGACCAGCATGGCGGAAAGCGCTGAATGAAAATGCACATTCACTCTCTGAAATGCTGCTTTCTTTTTCTGAAAAGCATTTTTAAATGTTTTAAACAGACATTTAGATCTTTGTATTCACAATGGTGATTCATGTTCTGATTCTTTATTATTGTTTGGTAACTTTACAATAAGGCTTCATTAGTTAACATTAGTTAATTGCTTATTTAACATAAACTGACAATGATTTGTTGTATTTTTTTATGTTATCAAAGAATAACTTTTGTAACAAATGTAACTATTGCTCATTGTTAATGCTTATTAACGTTAACTAATGAGACCTTATTGTAAAGTGTTACCTATTGTTCTTTATAATTCTTTTGCACTATAATCAGATTGAAACATTTGTTTACTTTAGACATTTTTGTGTATTGTTTTACTGTATTTAAATGTTCAGTTACTTTTATCAGAAAAAGTTATTAAACCTGTTTTTTTTTTTACTTTTTTTTAAACTCATTTCAATGTCATGATTATATGGTACACCGTGTAAAAGCAATTATCGCCACATAAAAATGTTATACCGTCACATGCCTAGAGGCAGTACTAAATTACTCAATTCACAAACAGGATGCTGTGATGCCACATTCACTGTAAATTCCCATTGTTCTTCAATGGAAAAACAAAACAAAACAAGCAATCACATCCCTTTAGCTGTCTAAAGTTTTGATGCCTTTATATTCAATCTTGTAGCTATTTTATCGCTAGGGTGTTGCCAAAAATTGACATAGAAACCCTAACATTGTAGAGAGTTGAGAAACCCTAACATTGCAACTATACAAGACTTCATCACAACTATGAAATCAGAGGTAATTTTAACACTAGTTGTAGAAAAAAAATGACTGAATTGAAAAATGCTGTAAACATATTCCTGACAGCTAAAAGGATTAGCTTATTTGTGAAGGCATAATTATGTCCCAACATATATTATAATTTATGAGATGGCACTATGCAATTTAGTAACACTTAAACACAATATTAAACGCATACTGCTAAAATCTTACACAAATGCAATTTATGAAAAGGCACATGTTTTCCATAATGCTCCAGAGATCTTTAGAACTTCCTGCTGAATTCTACAGGAACACATACACTCCATGCAGGCCAATATTGATATTTTATTGTTTCCTTTCTAACTGTTTTTTTTTTTTTTTTTAGTTTTGTATTTCCCATGATGTGATATCCACATCACCTTCCTGTTCCATTATTCTATAATTTGCTTGATTCCTTCTCTCCTCTATGGATATAACCTTAGCTGTCATTGTCCATTCACACATTTATATATGAACAACAGGACATATTCTCTCTCTTCATACAATCATGAAGATCTAAAAATCTTTTTTCTTACCCTGCTCTTTCCCTCTCCCTCGCCTCCTATTTCTCCTGCTTGTCTTCTTTATTCTGTCTGTAAGCTGAATGTGCCCTGTGACAGGTCTTGTCAGAGATTTCACAATCCTGACATAGCGTTAACTTGGAAAGCACCTGTAAGAATGGATGTGTGCGTATGTCATAACAGAATTGTATTTGAGCAGGTTTGCGTGATGGAAGTATAACAGGCTACAGACGACCATCAAGGCTTGATTACAATGATCCACAATCAGTAAAGGGCAGTTTTAGATGCTGATGAATTCAGATTGAAGACTACTGAGGTAGTGATGCAACTAAAATATTCCATAATTGTGCATTAGGCGGAGTATGCTGTATTGTTAAATGTGTGTGTGTGTGTGTGTGTGAAAGAGAGAGAGAGAGAGAGAGAGAGAGAGAGAGAGCTTGATTTATTCTAAAATGTGAATCTGGCAGGTCTGTCTCTGAATGCATGAGGATAGGTGGCCCTTGTTGTCTGAGCACCTCTCAGTGTGTGTGTGTGTGTGTGTTGTGGATGTCTTGAGGGAGAAATGCTCGTGGTCTATGAAGAATCTCAACAGTCTGACACAACATTAATATTCTCACTGCCTGCCTTGTCTCTTTCCCTCCCAGCTCTGTCTCTCTCTCCATCAATCTTTGTATCTCCTCTCTTATCGGAAATCCTACCACCTTCTGCCTCTCATTATTTTAAAAAATGTGTTTATAGCTCCCTTTTGTATTCTACCTCTCATTTTTGCTTTCTCCCCCTTCTTTTATTTATTTGTTATCCTGTCTCTCTCACTCACCCTCTCTCAGGAATTTGGTTTGAATATCTAAGTTGCTGTAAAAGCAAATCTATGCATCATAACCTTGCACCCTGCATTTTTAAAATACATATAAATGCACTGAGTTTGGAATGGCACACTGCCTACTATTTTTGAAAGCAGGCACTATGCAATATGCATACGGTGCATGCAGATTATCTGTATGTATGGAATACCCTGATGAATTAGTACATTCCCCAAAATGCTCAGTATGCAACCTGAGCACACTGCATTGCATACTGAGGTGTAGAAGGAGGTCTATAATACCTAGAGAGAGCCATCTGTTAGCATTCCCATTCATCTCAAGTTATAAATTCACAAAATATATTCTGAAATAAAATGCTTTGGCCATTAATGAAAATGGTATTTGCTCACAGAATGATACTGGCCTTATATAAAACATATCTTTAGCCATTTGAAATAAAGGCAACTAGGGCTGAGCGATATGGCCACAAAATGTTTAATATCAGTCGATATCGATAATTATCACGATAAATGTCAAATCTTTATTTCTTTCGTTTAAAGGCAGATGTTTGCTCCTAAGTGAAAGTTGTAGAAACCAGACAGTTAATTGGGGTTTTAAACTACTTCCGAACATCTCACAAATAGAGGTAGAATATTCAAAACATTTCTAATAGTTAACTTACGTAAATAGTCTTTTTTCTAACTTAATATCTTAATAGAAAAAATAATTTCTTAGTTTCTGCATGTTCTAATGGGTGATAGTTTGTGTTTGTAACTTTGATAATGTGTATCTTTAGCACAGTTTGTCGTGCAGACTGCAATATTAATATTATTATGTGTTTTGTCTCTTAGAAATGCACATTTGACAGTAGCTTGAAGTGGGAAGCAGATGTAAATTTACGTTTATTAACAAAAACAATAACATCTGGAACATTAAAAAGCATGAAAAACACCTCACTACCATGGTGAAAATGGAACTATATGGTTTATGTGGTATTTGTTATGAAAAACATTTATTAGTATAAATACAAATGCACAAATGCTATAGCTTAATAACAAAAAAATACTGTAATTATATTCCATTACTCCTTTAATTTGTCTACATTAATAATATAATAAAATTCGATATGAATATACCACATTACTGCCATAATACCATGGTGCAGTTCAGGGGCGGACTGGCCATCTGGAGCACCGGAAGTTTTCCCGGTGGGACACTGTACAATGTGGGCTGGCCAGTCAGTGTTATTACAGTAAATCCATGGTAACTGATGGTGATTTGTAGATTGTAAAGCCTTTTAATTGGATTTTTCATGGCACAAGGTTTCTCGTGTTTGTGAGTGCTGTTGAGATTTGCGCTGTTTCATTTGGCTTAAACTAGTTTAAATCACTGATACATTTGATACAAGCTGAATTCAAGCGCTTCTCACTGGATCTCACAGCGCTGTTTAGTGGTCACATGATAAAGACGATCAGTGAGTAAACGCATATGCTCTAGTAAGCTCACGCTGTGCTGCCGTTAATGCTGAGCGGATAAATGGTCTGCGTGGTGAGGTTCAAATGAGTAGAGCTGTTTCGTTACGCTTTTGGTGCATAAACATTATATCACAGCATTTATCGAACTTCTGTGATAATTGTATTGAGTAAAGTTATATCGCAATAATTATCGTTATCGTTTTATCGCCCAGCCCTAGAGGCAACCACTGGATTTTAATCACAATCAAACAAAGATGCTACACACATGTAACATCAGCAGGGGAACTGTTGTAAGATGTTGTCATCTTGCTTTTATGATATGCTATTGCATTGCTGTTATGTACTGTATTGCAATAAATGTGAAAAGATGGATTTTCTGGATCCATAAATAAATCCTTAAAAGTTTGTCCTGATAAAAAGTGCTGTCTTGTACAACCTGAGCAAACAGTGTGGGATAGTGCATCCCACATTGCAATGCACTTAACTTGCCCCTCCATTTCCAGTCTGACAAATAAACTGGTAGCAGTAACTGCAAATTTTACAATCTATTTTAACTGTACAGGCAAAGTTAAAAAGCAAAATATTTGTATAAAGTGAATTAATTTGCTTAAATAAACATGCAATGTGATTGCAATATTTAATTCTGAACACAGCTTTTGTATTGGTAATAAAAGCCAATTCTTCAACAAACAAACAATCATAAAACACACACCTCCCACATCCATGCCCTATCCTCTGGGACTTTCCATTGACGCAGAGCTAGAGCAGTACTATTCTAAAGGGCTGCATAAACCACTTCCTGTCTCTCATACCCACACAGAATTGCTTATTAGGTGTCCAGTATCAAGTGTGTATTTTAACTGGAAACACTCACACATGTTTATCTGTGGGCCGTGGACGACTACAAAGACCAAGAGCTAAATGACTCCCTGACATTGCGTACAAACTAACTCACCCACACAGGCTACTGTACACACTCGACTCGGTGATGCATCCACCTACTCGCACACCAACACACATCCTGCCCGAGGTACCTACACGGTCTGCGTCTCTTTGTGCTTCCAAAATCCACAATAAGCCATAAAATAAACTATAAAACCCATGTATACTTAATAAACAATGAAACTGCATATGCCACCTATGTGTGAGAATACACAAACACCAATGGACAAGCACACGTTCCCTCTCGCTCGCTTTCAGGGGCGGACGAGAAGAGAGCACAGCAGGACATTGATATTCAGAACACCCACACACAGTGTGGTTAGGATCTGAGATCTGGACTCTCAGAGAGTTTCCTAGTTAACACACACACACGCACCGCAGTCCTCTGCAGTATCATCATTAGGCAGACTCGCTTGCAATGTTCACAAATTTACTCAAGCGCACAGTATTATTCCCAACCAAATTGCTCTGCACATTGTAAACATAAACAGGTTGCGCTCCCCCCAGAAAAATATTGGGATAAACCCATGAACGATGTTCTATTATGCACAAATGACAATTTTTTTTCCCAAACATCCACATCGAGATGCATTGCATGCATGCATGCAGCAAGGTATACAAGCTAAATGATTGGTCACACACATATAGAGAGACAAGTCAAAGACACCATCAATGGAAAGAGCAGAAATTAAACCTTGTGAATGTTTGTAAAGGGTAGACAGATGATGCCTGAGCTCATGTATTAACCATAAAGAAATTTACACATCAAGGCAGCCAAATGGATTTGTGATGCAGGCCTACACGAGACAAGAGTAAATGATGAGGCTGAAATGTGAAGGGAGCCTGGACCGCAACCATCCTGAGCTGCCAGTGTTGATGTCGGGGGGGTTCGTATCGATCTCCGTTTGTGCTTTCTGGTCCAAGTTTAGCCGTGAAATGGGGCGACACTGAAAGACTCAAGGCAGCCTGGGCTTAATCAATGGAGATGAAGGTTTCGTTTCCCGTTTCGCTCGCTCAAGGATGACACATTGAGGATAATTGCAGTCTTGTTTTTCAATCACCGAACAAATGTAGGGTGATCAGAGCAATGGAGTTAGTGCTGATGAAGGCTCCTTAGACCTAGAAATGAAGTAGACATTAGTTCCACCAACTTGTCTTTGAGACTTCCTACTCTGTTGCCCTTGAGTAGTAACATTGTATGTAATTTCCTATGCAATGACATCCCGTCCACACCACTTAATCTGAGCATCTGGCGTCAAACTACATCGTGCCTCGTGCTGTAATGAAATGGATTTGCTTCGCTTGGAAGTTTCCACTGATTTTAACTTTCCTGGACGTTTGAAGTACTCGCGTTTAACTTCTGGTCGCCCCCGACTGCCACTGAAGGGAGGTCGAATTACATTTTTGCATGAGTGAATGTGCAAAACACTGGAGAGAAATTTCGATTTCCCTCTGATGTTCTCATTACTGTGCTGATGGCAGCCAAAGGGTCTGAGATCTTATAATTACTGCATCAATAGGCATATTCTCAATTATAACAGAATAACTAATTATTACGTCCAGATTCAAAATAGCTTTTTTTTGATGAATTGCCTGAAGTGCCTCATTTTAACTGCCCTCAAGGGAGAGTCAGAGGTGGTTATCTCTTTATTAAAATCAAATGTTTTAGACTTCAGGAGAAAGAAAATCTCAGACATGGCACCCAACGGTACAGTCGTTAAAGTCACGCTCTGACAGTGTCAAAAGAGATTAGGGCAAATGAAATTCCTAAATTATAGTTACGTTCTAAAAGTTGACGCCTCACATAGTCCTGATTATAATATATTTGAAAAAATTTGCTGTTGCTGTAAAAATTTAAGAAAAATCTTGAATATATGATTCTAAATGTGAATTTTATTTGTCTTTATTTTCACTTTCCCACACGGTCTTGTAACCTACAATCATTAAATCAGAGCTCTCTTAAGACATTTCAGAACAAATAAATAAATATTAGGGAATATTACCAATATACCAATATGTCTAATTTTTTTCACGTAAGGGCCAGTATTACATTTCTATACTTTTGTCTAAATAAAATAGAAATAAAATTGCCACAATTAAATGTACAGTATGAAAAATATACATTCATTTTCTGATTAAAGATATTAGATGACAGCAATGGTAATCTAAATGTAAAAACTAAAATGAGCATGTAGAGATTCTGCTATGTCTATGCTTACACAATAAACAGAATAAAATAATTAATATACATAGAGAATATATATTAAAATATTTATTATATGTTTTCCTCAAGTAAACCTAACCGATTAGACTCCATGGATTGGTGACTACTATCAGGTTCCAATGTGTGAACATTTGCATCTTGAGAACAAAAGCAATTTATCTACCCAGTGAAAATAATAGGAACCTCTTCAGCGTCACAGACATACTGTACAATAATACAATGGGACTTGAAGTTGGGGTGGCACTCCACTACAGCATTTGCATTCAAATCATTGAGTCTGGAATTGGCTTTACCTGTCAGGAGTGGGAAACCCATCTCTACAGGATTTAGAGCTTCGGTGAAGTGAACACTCCATAACTTTGGAGCTGATGGAATACTAATGGCGATTCAAGTCAAATGTGCACTCACGTGCACTCTCACTCACCTTGTTCTAAGAGAGAAATTCCGTTTGCTATTCTTCCACCATTAACATCTTATGAAACTTTCAAGCATTCCACTGCACTTTGTTGTAAGTATAGTGGAATACAGTGCCTTTACAGTACAAAAAAATAAAAAATCAAGATGCGTATGGCTCTTTTGTATTTTTGTTGTCATCCTGCTGCATACAGAATACCTGACCTTGTGACAAGTGTGATGATTAGGTCACAGTGCTGACAGTGACTCTCCAGGGAGGCAATCAGAGGGACTCAAGGGAGTGATGTCACACACAGGTACCTTTCATATAACAAACATAGTCCACTGGAACATGTTTTTCTCTTTCACATGACACACCTGGAGTGAAGACATGGCTCAAAACAACCCTTGAAAACAGTGCAGGTTTCATTTGGATGTAAACGAAAACAAGACTTTGAGCAAACAACGTACAGCCTATTCCAAGGGTCTTCAAACTGGGGTGGAAATTTGAAAGAGAGAGAGCACTAAGTTCTACAGATTTTGGCGCCAGCACCTGATTAGGTAGCGCTGGGAGAAAATGTATCATTACATTAATTTAATCATAAAATTACTGTTGTTTTCCATTAATAAGTACAGTTACTAATAATATTACACGTTTGTTTATTGGAAATTTAACAGCGAAGCTCTCAAATGGTTGTACAAACCCTCAGATGAATAATGTAAAAACAACAAAACCAAAAAAAAATAAATAAATAGACTGTTTCTGCCACAATACCATGGTTACAGTTAACGTCACTACATTAAATCCATGGTGAATGTTGGTTATTTGTGGACTGAAACGCCTTCTATAACTTCATTAATGGCACAATTTCTTCTGGTTTGATCTGATATGTGTGTGGTTTATAACAGAATTCTGTGCCAAATTGGAATGCTTCCTACTAGATCTCGCTGTTACTACGCATTACGTCAGTGACTGACAGAATGGGGGTTTCGCTTAGAAGCCTCACATTATGTGTCTGCTTCGGAGCCGAGTGTTCACTTGCCTTCTGAGCTTTCCTCTTCAAGACGAGCGACTCTCCAGTTTGTCGGTGTGACGGCAAGTTCCAGCAATTTCCGCATTCCTGTCTGATCTATACAGTGATCTGGCACAGCGTATTTGTTCTCCCTGGGCGCTTTGGCATTCTGCAGAGCTTTTCTTCTCTCTAAAAGAGCTACACGTGGCACGTCTTTTTAAAGTCTTTTTTAAGTCTCGCCCATGTGTTTCTGGATACAGACGACTAGTTAGTCCTTCTGACAGGCACTGTCTTGTGTGCTTGGGCTTAGTGTACGCCGAGAGAGGGTTCATGGATGACTAATTTTCCCACTGCGGGAACATGACCATCGCAATGTTGCGATCGAGACTCCATGACCTTTACCTATGATGTAGAGTCCCCTCTGCCACACCCCAATCTATCCCTTCCACGAGAGGGGATACTTTGGCTGGTGGCCAGGGTGATTTGAGGGTTACGGTGTGGAACAATCCGACGAATCTTCCTCGGACCACACCCCCCTCTAGCACATTGCAACCCGTGGTGTTGCCGGGTGAGGTCGCTGGTTCGTCCCATGGTGGGCCCAGCGTCTCATTCAGAGCGCCGTCAGATGATACAATGTCGAACACCGCATCACAAGGTGGGCTGGATTCCTCCGGAGATGAGGATTCGGCTGTGCTGCCTCCGTTGGGAGTGCCAGCATTGCCCAAGTCTGATCCGGAGCTGACGGCCATGCTTTCCTGGGGAGCTGAGAGCATCAGGCTTGAGTAGAACCCTCCGCCATGTCCCGAGCACTCAAAGCTGGACAATTGGTTCTTGGGAGCGGCCCGTGCTGACACCCGTCACACCCGGGCCCCGGCGCAGAGGAGGTTGCAGGAAGGCGGCCCAGCCCGTCTCCGCCCTAAACCTGCCAAATGCCAGACCAAGCGGTGCTCCTGAGATGGGCAGTTCGGAGGTGAACACCGGTCGTTCCCAGGAGATGGTAGCAGGACCACTCCTTTCCATGCTGGAGGACAGAGGGAGAATCTTTTGTTTTCCCTTTCTGCCGCTGGCCTCACGGTCAGCGCCACCCTATTCATGGTTAAAGAGAAATCTGACATGTTCACCTCCGAGCCCCAACAGAGAAGGCTGACACAATGCCTTGCTGCTCTCATCCCCCTCTGTCGCCAGAACCCTGTCAGAGGAGGCCGCCACGGAATGCTCATCCTTCCCTGGCCTCCTCTGTCAGGACGCGGAACATGACCGTCCCCCCACCTCGGGACTCTCTGCCTCCCACGTCTGGGCCGGTGATTCCGCTTTGTGCCCCCATCGTGGGTACGCCTGTGGTTCACATGACCTCGCTGGTTCAGTTTTTGGGAGCTTGGCTAGAGCTTCCCAATCTGTCCCACTCGAACAATAAGGCTCGGTTATTCGATTCAGTTCCCGCTTTCGGGGAGTCCACTATACCATGGTGGGTGGCGATGCCCCTGTCATGTGTGCGTCTCCTCCTAGCCCTGTCTCCTCGCATCTTCACGAAGGTCGTCGAGGTAGCCCTTGTGCCACTCAGGCAACACAGGGTTCGCATCCTGAACTATCTCGGCGACTGGCTGATACTAGCTCACTCTCGAGACCAGGTTTGCGAACTCAGGGACCTGGTGCTCCAGCATCTCGACAGTCTGGGCCTTCAGATCAACTGGGAAAAGAGCAAATTCTCCCCCTTGCAGAGGATCTCTTTTCTCGGTATGGAAATCGACTCGGTCACAATGTACGCGCAGCTTACAAGTGAGCTGTGCGCAGTCACTGCTGACTTTCCTGAGTCAATTCGAGGGCAAGAGTGCAGTTCCACTGAAGTTATTTCAGAGGCTCTTGGAGCATATGGCATCCGCATCGGCGGTCATGCCGCTCGGACTACTTCATATAAGACCGCTTCAGCACTGGCTTCGCGATCGAGTCCCAAGATGGGCTTGGCAACAGGGCATGCTCCGAGTGCCAGTCACTTGGGCCCGTTTCCCCCAGTGAGCCTTCTTGCACAGGTCCTGTGCAAGATCAGGGAGGACGAGGAGCAGGTCCTTTTGGTTGTACCACATTGGCCCAGCCAGACTTGGTTCTCCGAATCGTGCTCCTCGCAACAGCCCCTCCCTGGCCAATCCCTCTGAAGAAGGACCCTCCCAACCTGTGGAACCTACACGTGTGGGCCCTGGACGGGACGCGGCAGGTTTGAGTACCCTACCCCCTCAGGTGGTGGCTACCATCACTTCAGCTAGAGCCTTGTTCACGAGACAAGCCTATGCTCTGAAGTGGAACCTCTTTGTCACCTGGTGTTCTTCTCTGCGAGAAGACCCCAGAAAATGCCAGATCGGGTCTGTGCTCTCCATCCTCCAAGATGGGTTGGAACCAAGGCTGTCTCCTTCCACCCTGAAGGTTTACGTTGTGGTTTTATCTGCCCTGCAGAGAGCTTACTTTGAGCCACTGCAGTCTGTTGAGTTCCTCTCTATGAAGGTGGCTCTCCTGATTGCTTTGGCTTCCATCAAGAGGGTAGGGGACCTGCAGGCATTTTCAGTTGACAATGCGTGCCTAGAATTCGGGCCGGCTAACTCTCAAGTGATCCTGAGACCCCGGCCTGGATATGTGCCCAAGGTTCCCACCACTCCTTTCAGAGATCAGGTGGTGAACCTGCAAGCGCTGCCCCTGGAGGAGGCAGACCCAGACTTGGCACTGCGACCTCAGACCAGCTCTTTGTCTGTTACAGAGGGCAGCAGAAAGGGAAGGCTCTCTCCAAGCAGAGGTTGTCTCACTGGATAGTGGATGCCATTGTCTTGGCATACCAGGTTCAAGGCTTGCCATGCCCCCTAGGGGTGAAGGCACACTCCACCAGGAGTGTGGCTTCCTCTTGGGCTCTAGAGCATGACGCCTCGCCGACAGACATTTGCAGAGCTGCAGGCTGACCGACACCTAACACATTCGCAAGATTCCACAAACTCAGTGTAGAGCCAGTGTCCTCTCGTGTTTCACTTTCATTTTGTTTGCCGTTTCTCTTATGTAACAGAAATGGCAGCTCTGGAATGCTGGATATAAGCTCATATACTATCCTGAAGAAACTTTACTAGGCTTTGTTTGTGGAGTTGTACAAGTACCAGACAGAAGCACTAGAAGTGCTCTGAAGCCAATGCAAATAATCCATTTAAAGCCACAATATGTAATCTTTCACCACTAGAGGTCACTTATTCAAAACAGAAGCATAGCTTGATGACGCCTTGATTTCGCTTCCACTTCTGGTTATGTGCAGAGCTGTTTTATCATATTAGATACATTTGAGTGTTGAAAGTTGTTATAATGCTACTCTGTGCGTTCGCTCAGCGGCTACTATGAGACACTTGTTGCACACTGCAGTAAACTAGATCGATATTAGGCATGGAAAAACATGGTACTCACGGTAAATCAAGAAAACGAGATTTAAACAATAAGACTAACTTGAGCTATATAACAATAATTAGTTTTCTGTCGATGAATGTATCCAAACAGTTGCTCACCTGTATATTAAAGCGTCTTTGGTGTTTCCATGGTTTCTAAATAGTTAAATAGTGTTTCCTGGTTAAAATTGCTTATTTCTCTGGATTTAAACATTTATGGAAACATTTGGGATAATTTAAAGGGTTAGTTCACCCAAAAATGAAAATTAGCCCATGATTTACTCACCCTCAAGTCATCCTAGGTGTATATGACATTCTTCTTTCAGACGAATACAATCGGAGTTATATTAAAAAAGTCCTGGCTAATCCAAGCTTTATAATGGCAGTGATTGTGGCTGTTTTTTAAGTCCATAAAAGTGCATCTGTCCGTCATATAACATGCTTCACACAGCTCTGGGGGGTTAATAACGGCCTTCTAAAGCAAATCGATGCGTTTGTGTAAGAAAAATATCCATATTTAAAACTTTATAAAGTAAATTATCTAGCTTCCGGCCGATCGCCTTCCATATTCAACTTAGGAAAAAAAGTGGTTAAAGTGCCTCTCACAGTTCAAAATGCTTACGCTACGTCTGATGAGGGTAACTGGTGTGCAGTGTCGTCAGACGTAATGTAAGCATTTTGAATTGTAAGAGGCACTTTCAAGCAAGTTGAATACCAAGTCTGAAAGAAGAATGTCATATACACCTAGGATGAATTGAGGGTAAGTAAATCATGGGCTAATTTTCATTTTTGGGTGAACTATTCCTTTAAGTACAACAATATATATAACATTGTTCTAGTGGTTTTTGGATATGTTAATCCAAAAATCTTACATATTGTGCCTTTCAGTGTTACATTAATCTAAAGGCACTATCTAAAGATCTACAAAAAGATTTTTTCCAACATTTATGGAGCACAAGTTCAGTCAAACTTCAGCCTCTACTCCCAAAAAAGTAATACTTTTCACTAGTAATTGCATAAGTAATGGCAACTGGAAAAAGATGCTAATGAAAATGAGAACTAAACTGGTTTTTAATATTGAAGAAAATGCAAAGTGCTTGCCTGTGCAAAACTCACAAAACCTCAATGCACAGATGCTCTGGGTGGTTGTGAGGCATTGCTATAAGGTTGGCAAGTTTTCAACACACAACAATTTTAGATCACTTAGGAACAGCATGATTTCAGGTATCATCCATGTTCATAGCACCATTGCAGGACAGGTTATGCACTGCATTTACCGTAATACTTAAGGTTAAGGACTTGAACAAATCCCTGGAATATGGAAATGAGGCCCTCATAAAACCTTATATTTCCACTGACCCATGATGACTAAATGTTCCACCCCATCGATGACTTCCATTTGACCATGATTTTCAGCTTTTCATCTCTCATGCATTCTCACTTTTCGTTCCTTAGGTGTGAAGGGGTGACCTCCGGGAAGAGTGTTTGAGAAAGGCAAGCTTTACACCCTCTCCTCTCAAATTCAAATCAATTCCTCCTCTCTTCCCACTCCGCTCTCAATTCTAATTGGTATTTCTCACACGCTGTCACATTCAAGCAAAAATGAATTTGTGCATTGATTATCACAAGGCCCGAAATCGAATGTTCTTCAGGCACCAAAAGCCTCGTATTTAATGGTTATATATTTATTTGGAGGCTGGAGGCCCTTCCTGCATTCAGCTCGGATCGATCACCTTCCCTTTCCTCAATCTGTCTTTCCCAAGGGAACGCAAAGAAATTACGCAGCAAGCCATTGGTTTTACTTGGCAAAGGCTGTAGGCATGAGTCACACCGTGGCAGGGAATTCACTGAGGTCCTTACGAACTGTCATCCTCCATGCCGAAAATAAAGAGAAGGAACAGGTCGGACACATACATCCACCCAGCCGCTCTGCGTATGCTCCTTCAGACAGCAGAGGCAGTCTTTCTCTTTATGTATGCAGTAGGCACAAGACCAGGGGGATGTTAGGCACAGATGTGTCATTTCTACAGGAATGATCCAGCCTTGTTGGGAGCAATGGGAAAACAGGTTATCGTGCTTCCAGCAATTAAAGATTCACTCAAGTACATCACACATCGATTAGCATTGCGACTGATTGGGATTTTTAGGAATCAAGAGAAACATAATGAAAACATGACTGGTACACATACAAATCTACAAATGTCTTTCCTACTTCCTCTGTGTCCGTAGTAATTCATTGGCAATGAATGACTGAATACTGCATGCTGGAATACATTTGATATGCAGAATCTGAGAGACTTTGCCATCATGCCAAGCCAGATGGACAGCCCTGCATGTAATCAGCTGGCAAATCCACTTGTCTTTTTCTTTTCTTGAGAGCGTAGCCACCGCATAACGGCGACAGACTAGCACAACACATGCTCGCTTGCCTCAAAGCATCAATCCAAATGACTAAAACCATGTGGTTCAATAACTATCCTCAATTTAACCTTCTTTTCCAGGAGAAAAATACCTCTAAACGTCACATTCTCTAGCCCCCATTTCCAATTAATTTTCTAATCTGTTGCTCCTAATTTCTTTGTGTTAATTAATTTGCCAGTCTCGGTTTTCTTTTAACACCTTTTGAATGATTCCTTGCTCCAGTAATATTTTTATTCCTTGTTCCGTTCCATCGATAACTGACTTTCCTCTTGTTCTTGGGCAAAAAAAAATATGCTCAAAGACCGAAATAGATTTTATCTACCTGCACAAATTAAGTCCCTTGGCATGAGGACTGACTAGGGGAGCCAGGGTTTGAATTCATTACATTTTTTTTACATCCAAGTAAGACATTCGAGGGCATAACAATACAAACCCTTTTTTTACATTACATGTTAAATCAAAGTTACATCATTATCACAAATCACAGTTTTTCAACAACAAAAGCAATGTAAGTGAATGGCACATATGCGCGGTTTAATTTACCTCACACACACACTGAATCGCACACGACGGCCGCGTGTTTCCATCTCTGCCGTATCATATGAGGAAACGAACGCATGAACGTCATTTTACCGTTTCATTTGAGAAAACTAACGTCATATCATAAACACACAGAAACTCAAAGGTCTTCACGGCAACCCGTCAAAATAAAAGTTCAGTTTAACTTGACAAATATATTACTGTTGTACAGTAGAATTTAGATACGTCTCAATGTAATAATAATACTAACACTAATGTGTTAAATAATAAATTATCAAACCTTTATTTTTAAAGTAATAAATCAGTTTTATTCCTCCATGTTTTAATTTTAACAGTATAAAGCTCAGTTGTGCATCACTTTGTTTGACAAAAAGGTTTGTTTAATTAAATTTAAAGATAAATACAATTAATGTTTTGTCTCCATTTGATTACCAGAAAATACACAACACAGAATTTGTAGGAAATATTTTCATAGAAATGAAATTAATTTTTTTAATGGTTGTTTTTATGAATTCAATTGATTAAGTAGCTAGTAGCCTACTATTTACTGGTAAATATTACAGTATACAGATATCACAGACAATGGCAGACAGCTCTTGCATAATGTCAATAACAGTTCTATAAATGACTTACAGTTTCTTTACAGTTATTGAGGTAAACATCTCTAAAGTACCGAAAAATGTTACCGTTGGGTACAGGCACCGAATTTTAGGTACCGGTTACAATGTGAACAGTACCCGATCCTAATTATTACTGTTTTATATACAGTGGTGGTCAGAATTATTGGCACCCCTGGTAAATATTATCAAAGATGGCTGTAAAAATAAATCTGCAATGTTTATCCTTTTGATCTTTTATTTAAAAATTTGCAAAAATCTAACCTTTCATTGAAGTAAAAGAACTGAAAGTGGGGGGTAAATCACATTATGAAATAAATGCTTTTCTCCAAAACACTTTGGCCATAATTATTGGCACCCCTAAAAATTTCTCTCAAGTATATTCCTATTAATATTTACATTTTTTAAGCACACCAGGGTGTCTATGAGCATGAAATTGTCTAGCTATGACTTCTTGTCACAGGAATATAAACAGAAACAGAAAGGTCAAATTCCCTTAATCATCCATCAGAATGAGTAAAACCAGAGAATATAGTTCTGATGTGCAACAAAAGATTGTTGAGCTTCACAAAATAGAAAGTGGCTGTAGGAAAATAGCTAAAGCATTGAAAATTCCCATTTCCACCATCAGGGCAATAATTAAGAAGTTCCAATCAACTAAAGATGTTACGAATCTGCCTGGAAGAGGACGTGTGTCTATATTGTCTTAATGCACGGCAAGGAGGAGAGTTTGAGTGGCCAAAGACTCTTCAAGGATCACAGATGGAGAATTGCAGAGATTAGTTGAGTCTTGAAGTCAGAAAGCCTAATAAAAAAAAAATCTAACAACCCCTATAAAATCACCACAAGATGTTTGGTGCATACCCCAGCATATTTAGCTGTCAGACACGACTGTAACTTCAAACAGGAACTGGTTCTGTGGTCTGCTTTTTGGCAGAAAACCCACCAGATGGGTTTGGTGCACACAGGGATAAAAAGTACCCCATGCCCACAGTTAAAAAAACAGCTGGATCTTTAATGTTGTGGGCCTATTTTTTTGCTGGAGGTCCTGGACATCAGATACACGGTATTATGGATTCTAGCAAATATAAAAAGTCAAAGCCTGACGGCCTCTGCTAGAAATCTTATAATGGGCCGCGGTTGGATCTTCCATCAGGACAATGATCCAAAACAAACATCAAAATCAACACACAAATGTGTCACTGAACACAAAATGAAGCTTCTGCCATGACCATCCCAGTCCCCTGACCTGAACCCAATAGAACATTAGTGGGGTGAACTGAAGAGAAGAAGCACCAACATGGATCTGGGAATGTGAAGGATCTGGAGAGATTCTGCATGGAGGAATAGTCAGTGATCTCTTGTCAGGTGTTCTCCAAACTCATCAGGCATTATAGAAGAAGACTCAGAGCTGTTCTCTTGGCAAAAGGGGGTTGCAAAAACTATTTAATAAAAGGATGCCAATAATTATGGCCAACATGTTTTGGAGAAAAGCATTTATTTCATAAAGTGATTTACCCCCTAATTACTGGGTGCCAATAATTCTGACCACAACTGTATTGTCTTTTGTATACTGTTTTATGCTACCATTTCATGATTGAATGTAACCTCATCTATATCATGACTGATATCAAAATAATTCTTGTTTAATATCTTACACATTGGTGTACGTCACATCATCATAGTGTGCATTGTATGCTCATGCACAAAATGCCAGCTCACTCTGATCATGCATATGTGTCAGCTCCCAAACAAAGAAACCTTTTCCACTTGAAAATTACACCTTTCTCATTGGTCAGAGAGGTGTGACCTGTGCAGAAGTTAAAAGGTCACTATTTCAGTGACCTTTCTCTCTTCTTGTTTCTGTTTGTGTAGAAAACACTGGAGCCACCTGGTCCGACCATCAGGGTTGCCAGGTTTTCACAACAAAACCCGCCCAATTGCTACTCAAAACTAGTCCAAAACAAGGCCAAATCGCATTTCGGGGGGGTTCCCTGGTAAAAATTGCATTGGGGGTAAACTATGTGTTTTTTTTGGCAGGGTTCCCTGCTAAAATTCGCATTCCCGGGGCTAAATATCACATAATTGGAGTCGCTTCAACCCACGGACGTGAAAAACAGCCCACGGCAACAGTGTTAAAGTAGCCCACGGACTTGGCAACACTGCCGACCATGACGCCACAGGAACTTTTCCCCGGTGCACAGCCGCACAGCTGGAGTGGCCTCAAAATTACAACCAGCCCTGTTAAATTTTTGTGACGATGCAGCACTGGCCCAATCGGGCTAGTGGCAGTTCTTTCAACTGTCCCGTGCCGTTCACGCTGGCCCTAGGCCATCATACAGTCCTTATTATCAAACCCTGGATTGATTATGGTGATATTTTACAGTACATCAACACACATGGTGGCTTTTAGTCTGGGATGGTCAAAGCACTAAAGACTCAATTTGGAGAGAGATGTGACAACAGCTAAATAGTTAATTAAGTACAACTAATGAAATGGATGGCATGTAGGGATCTTGAGACATGCTTTTAAAATTTAACTATTTTAACTCAACACAGTCTTCAATATGCAACAGCTCTGGTGTAAGAAACTAAGCGTGCATCTGATACAAATTGACCAACAATATAAAATAGCAGAGAGAACTTGTTTAATCGGCCAACGTCCCACTGCAGGTGATTTATCTGTCTGGAACTCATGCAGTCAAAATGACAAATGAACATCGGTAAACTAGGTGTATGCACGAATAGTTGAATATTCAAATATTCTATCTGTAATAATATTTCAAAAAATAAAAATACTACTGAAATTTTTTGCTACATGATGCTTTGCTGGCCATAAATGCAGTGAATCCATAATAAATCCTTAGCTTAATGAAAACTTAATGATAAAAAAAAAAAACATCTTTATATTCAAATATTCGTTTTTTATGAACCCAAATACTTGAATACAATATTTTTGAAAAATGCCCATCCTACTAAAACCTTTTGCTAACTTTTGTCCTCTTTCCTGACCTATATTGAAACCTGTATCTGAGGGTATTGTAAAGAAGGAAAGCATTAAACCAAATTGGCATCTCAAAAGAATATTAAAGCATTCAAATTATTCAAGAAAGCCATAGAATAACCCATAAGCCATAATTGCTCCTATGCATTGCTTACCAGAGCAGACATTTTTTGTTGTCAGCAACTGTACTCTGCATGTGACCTTGTTTATCTGGGTGAGTTTTGTCTGTTTTTTTTTTTTTTTCATTAATAGGATATATGTGACTGTAATGAGCTGCAGGAGGAAGCCTCCTGCTCGGCTGGTCATTGATCACTCCACCCAATGCCTCCATTTCCCAGGGAAGCCATTTGTCAAGATGATAATTTGCTCTGTAGCACAGAAGATTGTGCACTAAATAAAAACTTTCCTAGTCTTTTCCACTGGTTTTCCCACCCACTAGTCCCGTTTCATCTAGTTGAATAGAAGAATACATTTGGTCTGGTCTAATACAAAAGAAACAATCCATAATGGTAGCATCATCACAGTGTCACCTCTAAAATTTGTGCTTTAAAATAAAAAAGCTTTGCCTCAAATCATACCACAATTACATGCTCAAATACATTCACTGCTAATAATGTCTGTAAGTGGCAGTATTCTAACACTTCCAAGTTAACACCTCTGTATGTTTTTGTGGTCCACCAATCAATTATTTTCAAGTGAATAATCATAAAAATAAAACAATTATGAAATTAGCACAATGGTGCTCAACAGGTCTGGGGACCCATAGCACTGCATAATGTGTATTTACACACCTAATTTAAATCATCAGCTTGTTTGTGATCAGGACTGGAAATCAGAACCACTGATTTAGCAGATGCTTTTATCCAAAGCAGCTACAATTTATTCAAAACGTGCAATATTTTCTCTAGCCACTTTAAAGGATTAGTTCACTTCAAAATGAAAATGTCAGGATATTTTACTCACCCCGATCTCATCTTTCTTTCTTCAGTCGAAAAGAAATTAAGTTTAAGGAAAACATTTAGGATTTTTATCCACATGACTTCTATGGCAACCAAAATGTTGAAGGTCCAAATCAATGCAGTTTCAAAGGGCTTCAGAGGCTCTGCACGATCCCAAGCGAGGAATAGGGTCTTATCTAGCGAAACCATTGGTTATTAAAAAAAAAAAAAAAAAAAAAGTACATACTTTTTAACCTAAATTGCTCATCTTGCGCTGTTCTGCGGCTCGCCATGGATTGCGTAATCACGTCAGAAAGGTCACGCTAGACGTAGGCGGAAGTATCTAGCGGGAAGCGTTCAGCACAGAATTCTCTGTTATAAACCACTGATATCAGATCAAACAGCGCCGACGTGGAAACCAGGAGAAACATATTGTACCATGAATGAAGTTCAGGGGTTTCAGTCCAAAAATCACCAACATTCACCCTGGATTTAACGTAGTAACAACACATGGTATTGTGACAGAAATAGTTTTTGTTTTGTTTTGTTTTTTACATTATTCATCTCATGGTCCGTACAATCTTTTGAGAGTGAAGTTCGAGCACTTTTCAAGGAATTTCAAGTGCTTCACACTTTTTTCAGCACTTCAAAGCTCTAAATATTAGCCAAATTTAATGTTATTTATTTTTAATGTGATGATTTGTAAAACTAAAAGTTTAAAGGTGTAGGAAAACTAACACTTTGTGGCAAACAAGCACTTTTATTTATTTATTTTTTAAAAAGACATGAAATTACCACTACAACCAGTAGATGGTGGCAGAGGAGCACATATGCAATCCGAGCCGATCAAGTCTCCGCCCCGCCCTGTCAATCACTGCATCAAGGCGGGGTGTTGGAAACATGGCGGCAGCAGAGCTATTAGAGCGAGGCATTTACTGGCAGATGAAGTGGAGCAAGAACACAGAAATGATCACGCGCATCTGTCAGTGACTGTTCTGTTAGACCAGTACGTTATTAGAACCATAGATATTTACAGTTAGAACGTCTCACAGAGAACGCGCCTGGCGCTCGTGCACCTTGACGAGCGCGGCCGCGTGCCTGCTGAAGTGAGCGGTGGTTCACAACAGGTTATTTTACTCTCAAATGATCTTACACAAGCTGTCCAAGATTATTGTTTGCTATATCAGTATGGTTGTATCTCTTTTTTACCATTCTGATTGTTGTTTAATGCATCAATTATTTTAATAAAACAGTGTGTAGTCCATCTGGATGGTGATGGGTGTTATTTATAACAATAATAGGCCTTATAATAATAATTTCTGTTCCCAAAAATAACTCTGGTGATGTATAAACCCATCTTTCACATCTAAGCATTTTGGTCTGATGTGAACAGGTGCTGGTGGTGTGATGGATATTTTCTTGGCACAATTTGGGCCTCTTACCATTTGAAAATTATTTAAACACCACAGCCTAGTATTGTTGCTGGCCATGTCCATCCCTTTATGACCTCGGATCTCGCTCCCTACACATTCCCGCATAAACGCTCCCGATAAATTACTTGTTATTAAAGCATCAATATTCACAAACCACTTTTAACAGAAAAGCAATAGGCTGCCGCATGTGTGGTTTGGCATGGTAGAATGCGTGCAAAGTGCGCTCCCTAATCCTTAAAAAGCTAAAGGATGTACTGGAATTGTACAATATTGAAAAACATTAGCAGTTGTGAAGTTTTAAATAAAATGTTCATAAATAAAAACTGTTATTTTTGGGAACAGAAATTATTATTATTAGGCCTATTATTGTTATAAATAACACCCATCACCATCCAGATGGACTACACATTGTTTTATTAATATAATTGATGCATTAAACAACAACCATACTGATATAGCAAACAATAATCTTGGACAGCTTGTGTAAGATTATTTGAAAGTAAAATAACCTGTTGTGAACCACCGCTCACTTCAGCAGACACGCGACCGCGCTCGTCAAGGTGCACGAGCGCCAGGCGCGTTCTCTGCAAGACGTTCTAACCATAAATATCTATGGTTTTATTAACGTACTGGTCTAACAGAACAGTCACTGACAGATGCGCGTGATCATTTCTGTGTTCTTGCTCCACTTCATCTGCCAGTAAATGCCTCGCTCTAATAGCTCTGCTGCCGCCATGTTTCCAACACCCCGCCTTGATGCAGTGATTGACAGGGCGGGGCGGAGACTTGATCGGCTCGGATTGCATTTTCGATTCCACATTGAATTTTGCTACATTCATTGCGGGACATATAATGAAAATGCATTCGCAAGTATCTTAACTGTGAGCGTAAATGCAATTAAGAAAAATAACATTAAAATGACCATTTTGCTACAATTTTTGCTTGAACATGTTAAACACATCTAATCATTTCTGTAATACATTTTCATTTTGCAACTTATAAAGCATTAAAATGTATGTTTAAATTATGTTAAAACTAGTGTAGGAAATAGGAAATAGTAAATGTAAATTATATTTTTCAATTTGAATTATTATTTTGCTCCAAATGTTGCACACATGGTATGTAAAATGTAAATTTAAATACTGAAATGCATTGTCATTTTGCATATTGCATTGCAAATTGAATATTGCTACACATATGCTTCCATAAATTCCACTCCCCTTTCCTAATATATGGAACATGTAAAAGAAGTCACAAAGTCTCTTGAAAAAAAGTTACTGTTGTTAATAAAAGTTCATTTTATGTCAATTCAAACTCAGTGCTTCACGGTTACATTTCCAATAAACAAACATGTAATATTATTAGTAACTGCATTATTAACAAAACTTAATGCAAAACAATAGTAATTTTATTATTACCAGCGCCACCAAATCAGGTGCTGGCACCACCATCTGTTGAACTTAGTGACGCTGGTGCCACTGCTCTCAAATGTTAGTCTGGAGCCCTGGGGTCCGTTCTTCGTACGTCGCTAATTCAGTTAGCCGGATTTGATTGTTGACGATTTGGCATGATCTTGGATTGTTTGGCTCTTCAAAGCTCATTCTGGACTTGCTGTCATAGCAACAGGTCCATAAACTCAAACCTGCTCGGAAGCAGCTTATTTCATGTAAACAGGATTAGATTGCATCTTGAGGTGATACTTAAAATCTGTCCCAGCCACTGCTACTTTATTACAAGAGTTCATTACTGAACCAGGGGCAATAATAATTTTAAATAATAATAATAATAAAAAAGGATTTGAAAAGATTATTATAATGTTGTGTATAATACTATAGACACAGCCACTTGATTGAGAGATTTATTTGTGATGGAATAATTATTACTTTATAATGTTATTGGAGTCTTACACACATGCTGTACAGTTACTCTGAGCTGTACATTAATTTGAGTGGTGACGGATATTATGGGATGGCTTGATGTAGCGCAGGAGATGCAGATAACTTGATCTTGACCCTTAAGAAACTTTAATTCATACTGTCACATAACAAATCTGCTTTAAATTGAGTTAAAAAGTAAATGAATTGCTAATTACAACATTGAAATAAAAATGTAAAGGGTGTACAAATACTATAAAATCGTGAATATAGATAATTGGGAATCATGTTTTTAAAAAAAAATGTGCACATTTCATTTATCTATTTATAACTTTTATGTTGGTTTGGTCGTTTTCCTTATAAAGGTCCAGAATTTTTTTGCCAGGTGTCTTTTTTAATTATATGATGTCATTAGGTTGCTGTCTTGCCGGCAGACAATTGCTGCATTGCTGATCGTAGTTTCAAGTATCGATGCATCTGCCCACTTCAGGGAACACATGAACGCGCAGTAATGTCAGATAACTTAATCCAGATATTTTAATCCAATCTGCAAATTCGTTTGAAGAACCAAATTAGCCAGAGATCAGTTATCACGATTAGAAGATCTGGGATCTGTCAAATCATCTCAAGATGTATTAAACGAGGTACGAAGAACGGAGCCCAGGTAAAGCTGCTTGATTTTAAGCAATCTATTGTATAAAGTGCTATATAAATAAATGTGATGTGACGAATCACAGAGCTCATGTAAACATCCATGTTGCTATGATGATCAGATGCTTTTCTTACGCTTTATTTAAAAAAATGCTTGCTGTTTTCACAATTTTGTTGTTTATTTTGTTATTGAGAGGAAAGTGCGCAGCACATATTTACATATTCATCTAAACGTCGCTCTCAGCAGTGTGGGCGGCGTCAGTTATTCGCTAACAGTATATCGTTGCTCACATATTTCGAACTTTGTTTTACCCCTAAACGAAGAACGAAAAAGCAGGAACAATCAAGTCTCACAGAGCTACTTCAGGGGTAAACAATTACAGTAACAAAAATTTTATTCAGCAACACGCCACAAGTGAGAATAAATTAACTACAAGCTAGCTTCAAATTCATTTGACCCAGCTCTTAAAGGTTGCAGTGTTGCAGCCCATATATTCGTACTTTCAGCGCATATTACATTTCATTGAGTCTTTCTTCTAAGGTAAATCTCCCCTTACATAAGCCCTTCATTGCTGCCTAGCCTAGAGCTCTGAGTGCGGTCTGAGAGCAGGGCTCTCGTTTGTTATCATCATGTTGACAGAGGCTGACCAATTAAAGGGCCCTGCTCTGATACTGGGCCATGACACCAACCTGGTGCTGGGTGCAAGAGGCCACGGCGCCACAGGAAATGTACCCTACGGACACCTTGCTCAGCTACACATGTTCCACATCAAACTTTGCTAATTAGCAGAGAACCTGGGAGCAGCAATGATTTAATGTGTGTGAAAAAGGTTGGATTTTTCCTGTCACTCGAGTGCATGGATGTTCTTCTCATTCGGCTTACAAGTCAGTTGATCCGCATAAAGTGCATTAGTATGCATACTTGTTTGCAAGGGACTTTGCGTGTGCATTGGACAGAACGCGACTAAATGACTTTGTGTGTGAGTGTGTGTTCCATTAGCTGGGACAGCTGTAATGAGCTTGGGTTGCAGTGCCAGTGCCAGCAGAAGCTGAGAGCGTTGCCTCCTAATGGGGCCGTGCAGATGCAATCAAAGCCTAGCCGTGTGCTACTGACTCATCCTCGCCTTCCGAATCAACACCCTATACATGTTCGCTTCAGTTGTTTACACATATCTGAAGCACGCCATGCAAATTTCTGTCATATTACACCGGCAGTCGCGTGCTTTCTGACTTCTTCCAGATTTGGCATTTTCCACAGACACATCATCTCACATGATTGATGATCCTCTATTCACTTGACTTTACAGTGAAATTTCAAACAGACTCAGTGAGCAAGGTTTTCTCGCTGCATCTATGAAAGCGCTTTTATCTGTCTGCTCTTTTATCTGTCTCAGCAATTCGAGTGCCAGGATGCGGAGTGAGAGCGATCCCGGATACGTTAGCTCACATAAAGTGCTCTACCGGCTCCACCTCTAACTTGTCAACCTCAGTTGGACCAAGCTTAGACTTGCAGATAGAATGAAAGGAGGGTCTCACCTAGAACGGTGACAACCCACTGGGCCATAAACACTCTCATGCCCTTGAGGGGCTCATGGGAACCGGTTGGTTGGGAGATTGTTGCTCCAGTTTGTACCATGCCTGCATGCGCTTCTGAGTAGTGTGTGGCCCGAAGCTTTAAGCCTCTCAGGACTGATCTGGGATCAGTATTCATGCCGTAAGGCCTTAGAGAGTTCCTCGGCTACCTGCAATCTGGGTCAGTTTACGCATTATTTTACAGATCTTCTCCCAGTGTGGGAGTAGAAATAGACTCTGTACTAACAGAGACATGTAGGTACAAACACCCTGACAGAGTTTTGAACACACACAACTCTTAGAAACATTAATACACAACAATAAGAGCTGAAACATACTAGTTTTAATAAATAGCTACATTTCAGAAAGACTTGCACCTGCCAAGACTCAAAGAATCAACCATCTCAAAGCAAGGCCGTAACCATTGGGGGACCAAAGTTTTTTTTTTTTCGTAGGGAGGGGGGGTTTGGGGGTATTGGTCTTATTGGTTTATTTAAAGGAATTAACTTATTAAAGGATTTACAAGGGATTTAAGAAAATAAAGAAAAAGAAATACGAACGGTAAAAGTTAAAAGTTCCAGTTCTATTGTATTTATGAAGTAAACTATTTGCAAATAATATATTTTTTTAAATATGCACACATTCACTCTTACTTTCGTCTACCTAAGATGTAATAATGCAAAACGTTTCTTGAAACTTCAAATTCAGTTATGATTAAATGTCATATTTTCAATTAAAAACGGCAAAATTTCGTAAAAAATGACAAGTAGTTTGCATAACTCGGTATTACTGTTGGTCGCTGAACGTTTTTATCGTAAAACAGTTATTAAATATTCAAGGTTTAGCTAATTACATCTTACGACGCACTCTTTCACTGCTATAACTAAAGTGTCACGTTGGAATTCTCACTAACAGTAAGCCCCGCCTTCTTTGATTTGATTGGCCATCTCACTCATTCTGACTGTGACGAGCGTAGTTAGACCGCTGAGGCAGACCAACCTAAAAATTTTGCATTTTACTTTTGTCATCCTAGCAACAAACAGCGGTGTGTAATGGAGTACAGCAGAGCAGCATCAAGAATACCAAATATTGGGGGGGACAAATTGGCCATTTCTAATTATTCGGGGGGACTTGTCCTCCTCACTGTCTATGGTGGTTACCACCCTGTCTCAAAGTATATTTCGCTATTTTTCTTTCATACCTGACATATATACACAAACCTTTCACTATTCTTGACAGAATATATCATAATTTAAAAATAATTAACACTACCGATGCAACAAAATGAATAAAAATTATTCTATACAGCCCACTTTTTATCTAGCTGTATAAATAAAGATAAGCAGAAATCTGTAGACATCTAACCAAAAGTTGCGTTCAAACACAAAGGATAATTAAAGGTAATAGATAACAGCATCAACAGAATGTGACACACAGGGAAACGTGTGACTGTTGTGCACTTTGAAGATGCTGCGGTTAAGATAATGAGGACCTGGGTATTAATGAAGCTCTTCTCATCTTTTCTACACACAGACACACACACACACAACCTCTCTTACACACTTAATTGCTGCAGCTGGTGCTTGTTGGGCCCATAGTTTGCTCTAGAGGTTTTTGAGTAATGCTGAAACCATGTTTGGAGTGCAATGCTCGCTGACATTCATGCCACATACTCTGACCCCCAGTTTAAATATGAGAAATATTTCCATCACATATAGGTATGCATATCAATAGTAAGATGAAAGAAGGGAATACAGCAAAAAAAGACCACTGAAAGTGATACAGAAGACGAGAAGAGAGCGGGTAAGCAGAATATAGCCAGGAGATAAGTGGATGAGATGAATACAAATAGACATGAGGAGGGGGGAAAGGGAGGAGCTGCTCGCCCTCCCTTTTATCAGAGGAGAGATAAATGTGATTAATCTTAAAATAATAACACTAAAAGCACAAGATTTCTCATTCATCACCACTACAGGTCTTGTAATTACAGACAAAAGAAATTAAACTGAAGAAAGGCTACAGTATAGAAGCTCTTCTAGACAAGGGAACAGGGCAGCAGGGGAGAAGAAAAATAGATCTGTGGAGAGATTTAAAAAAAAAAGTGAAGAAAAGCACCATACTGATTTTCCTCTCAGATTATTTAGCCATCCAGTCTCGGCTGTCAGGTAATGTGAATGATCACCTGTCAGCACACAATCCACACAATCAAGTCATGTGATAGTAAAAGAAATAAATCAGTCTGGAGGCTGAAGCAAACATGTCTCAATCAGGAGCCACTTCATCAACTTCCTCAGAGTCGAAATGTACAGCACGTGACCAGACAGTTGTTCCCTAAATCAAAACTCTTCAGATAAATCTCACGGAACCTGTCAAGAACATGTTCGGGTTATGCATCACCCCAAAGTCATTCGAAATAAATCAATTGGTTGATTTTTTTTTTTTTTTTGTATTACAAGAATTGTGTGACAAATAAATCCAGTCAAATTAAAATCTAGGATGAAAATAAGCTTAATTTACATAAAAAGTCATATTAAACAAAATCTCAATTGTGCTTAAATAAGCTTTGAGAGGGAAGAAAATCTTGAAATATGTCCCGACATTCGTGAGATTCGCCTATTTTTTCTCCCTCGGTCTCTCCGTGTTAACCGCCGTACGGGACCTAAATCTCCCGATGTAGAAAACTTATGAACCCACTTACTGGATGTTTGAGCTGTTCCAGTACACGGCGTGACGGTTGTTTCCATGGACCGGGCGCAAGTTCGCCCAGGCAAGCGCGAGGAGGTAGAGAGAAACCGCCGCGAGAGCCATTATAATATTCCTGCGTTCACGTGCACCTGCTGTGGTCTCTTCGCCTTCTTCGACTCTCAGTCCCCCAGTCCCACGCAAAACTAGCGGTTTTTACAACATTCCCGCGACTCAGCAAGTGGACAGACAGTCGCAAAGCGTTTATTTTGCGAAGACGTGCCGCAGTACGGCTAGTTTGTTCAGTCACAGAGCTTTGCGCTTTCCCGAATGCAACTCCATGGCAGAGAAAAGCTCATCCAAGGCATCCTGAGCAGGTCTGTTGGAATTTACTGAAACAACTGAATAATTCCTTTTTGAGACAAAATCCTTCACAAGAGAAGAAAAATGGTACGATGAACGGTTGAGACAAAAAGGAGAGTAGCCTAGGTCTTCAGCGGCAGGTGTCTCTTTGGTTAGGTGACTGGCGTCGACTGAAGAAAAATATAATAATAACCGACTCAATAAGTGTAAAAAACGATTCTGTCAACTCACACAGTCATATTTTGCGGTTACTTAACTTCTGTGAGCTTTTGTTAGATCACACTGTGCGTTTACTGTGTGTTTTTGCCCAACAGTAATACGAAAAGTAAGGCAATCATAGCCTCGGCGTCCTCACTGACACTCGTTTTTTGCTCCCGCCACAGTGTATGATTGACAGTTTGCGGTTGCCAGAGAACTGGCCACGCCCCTACCGCCCACTCACCTAATGGGACCTGTATATTTTTAATGATTTGCTAAACGTAAATAATTCTTTGTTTAACTGTTTTCTATTGATTTTGTCCTTTTTCTATTCAGAGTTTGGATTTGATATGTGGGTCAATGTTAAATAATAATATCTGAGATGATAAAAAGAGTCCGTAAATCTTTAAAAAATCTTGTGTCAGTTTCTTAGAAATGTAATATTTGTATCCATGCTAGTTTAATACATAAAAAAAAAATTACCAATATTTCAAAACTAAATTGGTTCACTGCTTATCTTTTTAAAGAATTAATTCTATATTGCCAAACTAGCCTACTTATGCCAATTGCCAACATTTCTTTTTTTCAATCATTTCAGCCTTTTATTAAGATTTGTTTTTATTTTATAATGTCTGGACAGTTACACCCACAGACATAATAAATACATTTGGTTACACCACCTAAACATTTTTTAAATTATTATTTGAAATCCTAAAAAAAATATCTAAATGACATTTCATTGAGAAAATGCTCATTGTAGAAGACAATGTAATCAAGTCATTATTTGTATGAATCGTTTTTACAGAGGTATGAAAGTGAATGTGCGTTCAGATCCATTGTTTGCTTAATTCTAATAAAGCCGGGTGCACACTATGATTTTGTATGACTATTGCAAATCCTAAAAGACTCCTCTGATCCTAGACCAAAACCTGTAGTCTTTGATCGCTAGTTCGACATGTTAGCCGACAGCCGATTAGTTACTGGTGAAATTCGGTCAGTGTCAGTTTTGAGGTACAGTCTTGCAGTGTGGACTCTCCTACGATAACCATCAAATCAAAAACCAATAGGAGTGCAGAATCTTATGACACAATTAGTAAGACAACAACAAACCAGTCTCATCACACATCATTTTTTTTTCAAGACTAGCTCTAGAGATTGTTGTTGTTTGCTAGCCACCATTTCTACCTGTCATGTAAATGCAGCTCACCCTCAGCGAACATGTCACAGATTGATGTTGTAAAACTCTGGATGTGTCTTCTTGTGTGCGTCAATTTTTAACAAATGTAGTACGTCCAGTCTAACATTAAAGGTAACATTAAAAGATCCCACAGTGTGACATGAAATGTTCGTACAGTCTGACAAGCAAAAATTGTAGAGACTATTATAAATCATACAGAATGCCTATGATATCATAAATATGATATCCAGTGGTTGGTTAGAAGAATAAAATTGTTCTGTTAGGAAGATTGCAAGAAGAAAATTGTTATACATTTCATTTTTTAACTTATAATTCAGCGTCTACTGAGAAATAGTATTGTACTCATTAAATATTTGTTCTTATTAAATCTTATTTGAATTTGCTGTTGGATCATTAGACAGTGTAATGCCTTGGAAGTCTGTCTAGGGCTGTTCACACTGCATGGGTTATTATCATAAACGCTGTTCTGTTGGCATGAAATGGATCTATTTTTTAAATGCATGTTATTATGGTCATTGTGAATAATTCATCCAGTTATGCGTTTCCTTTTTTTAGTTTTTTTGTCCTTCCCATTTTTAATCAAAATGTCTTCTTAATTCGATATTCCAGTAATATGACTTCTCTCTGGTGGTGACATGCATTTCATTCACATAAACCCCACCCTTTCATGACTGCAAGCTAAGTACAGTATGGCAACCACACATTTACCTGATTATGCCTCATATGCAGAACCTGATTTCACCATGTGCAACATGCTCCTGGAGCAACATCTTGTTGATCCTGGAACAACATTCCGATCAACCAATCAACAAGTTTACAGTTTATGTCAAGTTTAGGCTTACAACCAGGGTTAGGTGTTTCGACATCAGTGTTATTCACCTATCATTTCCCTCTGATTTTAGGGATAACTTATGAAAGAGTCGCAAAGCCCTGTCTTTGTGTCAACAGAAAACACGTCTCCTTTGCTCGCAAGACCAAGCCTTCCTCACACTTCAGGCCACGGCAGCAGGCCTTCAGCAAGTTTGGGCCGCACCCCAGACTCTGTGACTGCCAGGCCTTACTCTCCTCTTCCTTCCAGGCAGTTCCTTTAACGCAAGTATGACTCTGTTAGAAACACAGGCCCAGCTGTCGTAACCTTTTTCTTATGCTGTTTCTATTCCTCCTCCCTGTCCGTGGCCTGCAGCCCCATCATCAGACCCTAGTGCGATGTTCCCTTCGCTAGCAGCGCAGGCCCAGACGCACTATTCTCCTTCTCAGCCTGTCTCATTTTCTAACATCTTCGTTCCCCCACAGGCTCTAGGGGCCAACCTGAGCATGAGGCTGCCTCCGCTAACAGCGCTGGCCCAGACGCCTTATTTTACTTCCCAGCTTCCCAGATTTCCTAACATTCCAGAGGCGGACCCATTCCCAACCCCAGTACCTCATTATTCAGAGCTGATATTCCCATAAACCATCCACTGAAAACTCTCCTCGACACCTCTCTCAACTACATTCTGCAAGCCTAGAACCCTACAATCTTATTTGACCACTTGGAGATGTTTCAAGTCATTTCACCTCACTTACAGCCTACCTTTTCCTGATTTTTCTCTTTTCACAATTACCTCATTCATATCTTATCTAGACAGCATTAAGAACCTCCAAGCCGGCTTCATTAAGGGTTATCTAAGCGGAATCCAGATTTTTCATAAATTTATATTTGGCTCACCATCTTCCGAAATAGCGAATTCACAAACATCCCTCCTCATCAAAGGCATCCAAAGGTCTCAACCCACATGCCAAGACACCAGGAAACCCATTACACTAGACATCCTCACCAAATGCATCTCCACTCCTTGCGAGGATACCACTCCATCAACACAGCACCCACTCTCTACGCTATGTTCATACTGGCCTTTTTTGGTCTTCTCAGATGTTCGGAACTCACTATCACGTCCAGCTTCAACCCAAAAATCCATCCCACAATTACAGACTTATCAGTGTTAGACGACGACACCATGTCTTATTTCATTAAACAAAGTAAAACAGTCAAAATGAAAACAGGCAATTTAATGTCCCTGCACCAATTCAGACGTACCAAACCCTTTCAGCTTATTTACACTTCAGAAATGCTCAGGCTAAAATCCTATCCGACCTACTCTTTGTTGATGATTCCAACTGCCCTGTCACACGTTTTTGGTTCCAAAAACACCTTAAATCCATCTTGATTCTATCCGGCATCCAAGCAGACCACTTTTCCAGCCATTCGTTCCGCATAGGAGCAGCAACTACAGTTGCCCAAAAAAGCCTTTCCCAGCACCAGATCCACTTGGTCACTGGTCATCAGAAGCTTTTAAGAACTACATCAGATCAAATCGCATCCATATTAAATAAGCCCAACGAACACTTATCAGCTATCTTTTCAGCTCCAGCCTCGTTCTCCCACACATACCCGCAAGCCCACCATATCCAACTCAGCTAATACCATCATTCCAACAAATGGGAATTTTCTTGTGATGTCAACTTTGCTCCCGCAGGAGCTCAGCTCTGTCTAAACTCACCTTCACTGCCACAGCAGTGATGTTTTCCTCTGCTCCCGCAAGAGCTCAGCTCATTCTGACTAATTTCTCCACTGCCGCAACAGTGATGTTTTCCACGGCTTCCACAGGAGCTCAGTTCTTCTGGTCAATTCTTCCACTGCCGCAGCAGTGATGTTTTCCTCGGCTCCCGCAGGAGCTCAGCTCATTCTGACTAATTTCTCCACTGCTGCAGCAGTGATGTTGTCTTGGCTCCCGCAGGAGCTCAGTTCTTCTGGCCAATTCTTCCACTGCCGCAGCAGTGATGTTTTCCTCGGCTCCCGCAGGAGCTCAGCTCATTCTGACTAATTTCTTCCTCGGCTTCCACAGGAGCTCAGTTCTTCTTGCCAATTCTTCCACTGCCGCAGCAGTGATGTTTTCCTCGGCTCCCGCAGGAGCTCAGCTCATTCTGACTAATTTCTCCACTGCTGCAGCAGTGATGTTGTCTCGGCTCCCGCAGGAGCTCAGTTCTTCTGGCCAATTCTTCCACTGCCGCAGCAGTGATGTTTTCCTCGGCTCCCACAGGAGCTCAGCTCTTCTGACTAATTTCTCCACTGCCGCAGCAGTGATGTCACCTCTGCTCCTGCAGGAGCTCAACTCTGTCTAAACTCACCTTCACTGCCGCAGCAGTGATGTTTTCCTCTGCTCCCGCAGGAGCTCAGTTCATTCGGACTAATTTGTTCACTGCCGCAGCAGTGATGTTGTCTCGGCTCTCGCAGGAGCTCAGCTCATTCTGACTAATTTCTCCACTGCCGCAGCAGTGATGTTTTCCTCGGCTTCCACAGGAGTATAGTTCTTCTGGCCAATTCTTGCACTGCCGCAGCAGTGATATTTTCCTCGGCTCCCACAGGAGCTCAGCTCTGTCTAAACTCACCTTCACTGCCGCAGCAGTAGACTCTCCCGGTCCTTCAAACTAACTAAATGCCAACAGAGTAGTATGTCTGAAAAACATAGGCCCTGTCCCAAATGGCACCCTAAACCCTTGCAGTTTTCTTACGAGGCCACACTTTCGTGACACAACGCTGATTTGACTGTCTGGAAGAAAGCTGCTGCAGAGCTTGCATCAGTGCGGGCTCGGCAAAAGTGCACATCGAGGGTGCATATCGACTGCAAAGGGGGCGCTTGCGAGCCATTGTAAGTCAATGAGACCAAAAGTGCATATGAAGTGTGCCATTTGGGACAGGGCCATAGTATTCGAAAAACAGGCGAAAAGTACCCGGATGACCTACTAATTCCGGCGAGATTCTGAAGTGTCCAACCAATACAATGGACACTTTACTATCCCATGAGATTTGTGAATAGAGGTGAAGCGACACAACTGACACTGGTAGGTCACATGATAATGGCAACATGGCGGATGTAGTACGTCCGGATTACATTTATACTACACACATTCATATAGAACATACTTTTTTAACAATCGCGAAGTAAGTTAAAATTTAAATGTAGAACCCACTCACAGTACGCGATTTTAGATGTACCATTTGACTGACTTGGCATCATAGGCCTACCACACGTATAGATTGAAAAGTTATTGCTATCATATGTAAATTAAATTTGCATTTGAAAATGGACCAATGAGGTGTGACTAATTGGTCTGTCCTCTTTCCCTCGTATTCTATTTTGTCCTATTGTCATTCCCAGCATCACTCTTTCCCGCTCTGTCTTTCTTTCTTTCCTGTGTTCTCCCTCTTTCAATCCCTGCTCCCCTTCTCTGTTGTTTTTGTCAGGGATGCTGCCTCTCTTGTGTCCCCTCCAGGCATGTTGCTGTGGTGACAGCAGTAAAAGGGATGAGAGAGAGGGAGAACTATCACTTCTTTAACTCGCTGCATCTACCGTCCTTGCAATTGTCTGTGCATAGTATGCCATGTCAATTACTTCTGTTGTCAATCACATTCTTCTTTTCTCCCTCCAAAGTCCATTTCTCATCCAGTATTAAACTGTTTCACTTGCTGTAGCCCATATCTTTATATCTCAAGACTCTCGCGTTATCTTCTTGTCCCAAAATCAAAGTTTCTCTGACACGTGTGTATGAGGAACATCTGCTCTGACCCTTCAAACTGTTTTGCATCTGTTGATAATAATAAGTAACCTGTCCTTTTATATGCCATCAGCATTATGTTTGCGTTGTGCATGTTTACATGTCTTTTATGCGTCTTTTATATTCAGATACGTTTGGCTTGAGTTTTGAGTTTTGAGTGATGGCGATGTGCACATTGTGGCTCAGCCGTTGCTAGGCAGCGGGAGACATTAGTAAAACTAGGCTGTTTCTGTTTGCTTTTGCGTGTTGGTTGTGATTAATTCATGAGTAGCCCTGCTATGGGCACATTGATTATCCAGATAATCCATTATCATCAATGTGACTTGCTGCAGTCATGTATCCTTGTTTGGTGTTTAATTGCTTTTCCTAAGGTTTTTATTCACGGGGCATGCAAGATCACACGGAGACGGGTGCGTTCTGTTCTCTGTTCTCCTCCCCCTCCGTTACCCGTCCCTCATCCATCTCGTTTTCCACGTCAACTAATTCATTCATCCTTCCGTGTTCTCTCCGTCTGCTGTCACACCGTTTATCTGAATGTTTCAATCTCAGTCACGGATTTTATTTGTGTCTTCTTATTATTGCAATGATTTATTTGTTGTTACAATCTCAAGTTTGTATATGCAACAGACTTAAATGACAAAAAAAGCTAAATTACTTTTAGTCAGTGCAAGAGATATTGCCTGAAATACCGCTTTATTCTTCTGTGTTTGCTGTTAAGAGCGCTTTGTACACACCATTTCACATGCATGCCTATTTTCATTGAACCTTGACAGTAGATTAAATCTGATTTTTTTTTTTCTTGAACTTGTGTGTTGATGTTTCATCAGATGATAATGATGCTTTTAAAACATTTTTTAAAAGAAAATTCCAAATGTGAAATATTCATTTCTCGTTATGGCCCAGTTTGGAAACACTATAGGCAAAGTTGGGTTTTTGGCCTATATTTTAGCACTTTTTATTTTATTATTATCATTTTGTATTTTTATGTTCCTAATTGTACAACATTTGTTTTTTTTAAATGTGCTTTATAAATAAACTTGATCTCAAACCAGATATAATGACAAATCTTAATTTTATGATGACTTTGCACTGGCATGATAAGGGACAACACAAACAGTGGAGAAATTAGTCAGAAGAGCTGAGCTCCTGTGGGAGCCGAGGAAAACATCACTGCTGCAGCAGTATGGGGAACACATATTGACTATATGCCTCAATAATCTCCTAATTTACTGCTTATTATTAGTTAGTAAGGTAGTTTTTGTAGCGTTTAAGTTTAGGTATTGGGTAGGATTAGGGAATGTAGAATATAGTCATGCAGAATAAGGCATTAATATGTGCTTTATAAGTACTAATAAACAGCCAATATCCTAGTAATATGCATGCTAATAAACAACTAGTTAATAGCAAGAATTGAACCCTAAAATAAAGTGTTACCAAAAATAAATAAATAAAAATAGAAAAATGAATGAAATCAGCACATAGAAAAATCTTGGAGCTATTTATAAATGGTGTTCTAATTGGTCTTTTTTTCTGTCAATCAATCAACAGTAAAACTATATAGGTCGGTGTGATGTGTATACATTGCCATTGAGGTGTAATCAAAAATATAATGCATTAATGCATTAATGCCAAATGATTAAGAAGGATTTATGTTAATATTGTCCAAAACTGTAGAGCGTTTTTTCGGAGGGCGCTGTATGTCTTGAGATTGAGTTTTCAATTTGTGAATTGTGCAGCCATAACAGACAGCAAAAGTAATACAAGATTAATTCTGTTAGTCTTCTCTGAGCTGGTTTAGAGAGCTGTCCATGGTCCTGAAGTTCCCTTTATTTTTCCATGGTGCTGAACTTTGTGTTGCCCTTTGAAGAATGCTTTTTAGTAAGCAGAGATCCTAAGATAGCTTAGAAAAAAAGGCTATTTGCTCTCTCTCCTTCTCTCATTCATGTTCAGGGTTACATAAGTATATTAAACTGAACTGACAGTGCTACCTCACTTTCTCTCTCTTTCTACTGTGACCACTTTCTCACTCAACCTGGTCTGATATGAATTAGCAAATATCTGCTTGCATGACTGTGCATATCTAAGCATGTAAATTCACATATTAAGTGCAAGTGTGTGAGTATGTGTACTTTTGAGCGTGTCAGGCAGGCCTGAACTCCAGGTGGGCCTCTACTGTTTGTACCCTTGAGCAGCTACTTAACCTGATTCGCTCCAGTGCTTCCCCAGCTGTACTAATGGCTAATGTGATTGTAGAAACAGAGGCCTTGGATAAAGGCATCTGCCAGGCAAATCGCTGGCAATATTGTGCAGTGTCACGACTTAAAGGCTGATTTAGAGCGTGGAACGAAGGATGAAGAAAGGAGACAGCGAAAAAGAAAGCTGTAGCGAGACATTAAAAATTGAATTACAAAGATGGATGACAAAGGAGAGGTGAAGGAATAGACAGCATCTGTAAAAGCAAATAAGATAAAGAAGAATAAGAAAAGAAACCAAAATGAAAGTCAGTCTTTGGAAGGTTGTTTAGATTATTCAGTATGAGATGACAGAGGCAGGTTTGCAAAAAGCTGACTCGAAGTAGATGATGTAGTGCATTGGGATATAATTTTTCATTTTTCACACAACAGTCACTAGGTTCCAGTGCATAAGATGACAAGGCCAAGAATAAATGCACTTTCAAAGACTTTGGTGAGAGCAAAGAGAGGTAAAGGTGTGCGTGGTCAGTGTAGCTAAGGCTGTTAAGAGGTGTGGAGAGTTTTTATAGCTTTCCAGAGAAACTGAAGGACAACGTTGACACATGAATACAGCCTCATTAACTGAAGAGCTCTTAAATACTTTTAATGAGGACTTCAGGCTATAATCTTGCTTCCTCTACTAGATGTATCACAGTGACACTTTCATACAATATTTTCTAGAAAGCACATTCCACCTGTTAAAATATCTTTGTAACTCTTTCTAATTTTGATTAACTGCATTTCAGTTGAGAATGGTCATGAGTAGGCTATGATATAAAACTGTCTAGAAAGCAATGTTGTTTGTGTATTTTGAAAGGGGTTAACATAAATGTCATCATTTTTATTTTTTATGGAATATTGCAGTGTTTATTATAAATGATTTATCCGTGCACAATAATCCCTCCCTAAACAGCAACCTGTCACTCACATGATATCACAGCAATTATCAAAGACAACGATCCAATAAATTCCTGTTGGATAAAGTCAAGTCCAGCCCTACATATTTTTCCATTTGAGAAGCTGTTTCGCTCTGATATACACTCTCTGATATAGAGGGTATGCACGTGACTGCGGTTACGCACACTGAGTGGCAAAAAGACTGAGAGGCAGCATTGGTTTACAGCATGAATGCCGCGAAAAACACACAAAACCAGGCCCGGCGCCAGAGTGGGGTCGGGTGAGGCTTGTCCACGGACCCCATGGACATCCCTATGCCCCCCTCCGGACCGAGTGAGACGGACTTGATAATAGCGTGTGATTTTCTCACTCAGACCACTGCCGCCTGCTGCTTCTGCTACTGTTGCTTTTAGAGGGAAAAGCTGCCCAACACCGCTGATATAGGATCTGTAATCCTCTGTAAGAATTCATAATAGCATACTATTAGCGAAAAGGAGTTGGCAAAAGATTCAGTGCGTATCTGTATTTGCACTTGTCAAATGATTAAATTTCCAACATGTTTTCGCTTTGGTGATTAATGTAGCCAGTCACAAACATGTTTGTTGATTTCTACAATGCAATGGCCAATCACAGGTGTTGAAGTTAGAATCCACTCACCGCTGGAGTTTTTGTCCAGTGCTGAGTTTTGCACAATCTCTCTAAGTGTAGACATTATGTAAATAAGAGATTTATTGTGTTGTCAGCTTCACTGATTAATATAACAGAACTTTGTGAGATCGCATTCATTGAATGAGTGAAAGCTTTTAGTGATTATAAAGGGAGCGCTCTTTGTGCGCTGTCTAGGCAATATATAAAATAATTAATAGGCCTATAATATATTTAGAATTTGAATAAAACTTTTGTTTTCCATTCTTGACAAGCGGCCACATACACGCTTCAATACATAGGCCCATCTGCATATAAATGCGGGATTCACTCTTGAAATTGTGATGACTGACAGTGATAAATATTTATGTATCGAAATCAGACTCATAAATATCAGGAAAACATGATTCCTGGCTGCATGTCAATATCCATGGATCACTGGATCTTTGGTAAGTTGTAAGGAACACTATATCAAGCCCAACCTTTAGTTCAAACTAATAATCGTTTGTTTTACTCACATTTTCCCCTATTAACTCCAGTCACGGAGAAGCTCTTCCGCCACTCAGTCCCGGCTGAGAGGGCGTGTTCCAGCGGGAAATTGAGGTCGATGCATACCCTCTATACACTCACCGGCCACTTTATTATGTACACCTGTTCAACTGCTCATTAATGCAAATATCTAATCAGCCAATCGCATTGCAGCAACAAATGCATTTAGGCATGTAGACATGGGGTGGGTCTAAATCAGCTCCCTATTCAGTAGTCAGGGCACTGATCAGGGAGCCATTTTAAGGGCTGTCTCAATTGCAGAATCCTTCCAGTGCCCTGAAACGTTCGCTCCCTAAAAAGTCCCACAGTGAACTGCAAAACCCAGGGTGCATCGATGCTCACTATGTTCCCTTAATGGAAGTTCTGAATGTGCGAAACTTAAATCACGTGAGCCAACTCACTAAACATAACGACAATAACGTCTTGTGATAGAAACCATTGAAAAAAAAAGGAAAAATAGAAAACATTATTTTATTATATTTCAGCATAAAAATACATTGTTAGACAGGTAATGAACACAATCTAGCTAACATTTATAATTTATTTAAGGCTGAAATGTTGTACGTATATGTAACAAGCAAAGTATTTATCATAATGTTCTTTAAATAACATTAAAAGTAATGTCAGAAAGATTCAGTTCTGCTGTTGTTCATAAATACCAGTAATGATGTTGTACAATGAGGACGTTGTCACGTCGCCGGAAATAGTCCTTAGTGTCCCAATGTGTAGTGAGTCAGTGTCCTTTACTGCCCTTTCCAGTGTCCGAATTCATGTACACGATATACTGATTCACAAGCTAGCCATGGGCAAGACAATCTGCTGAAGTTCATACTGAGCCTCAGAAAAATGATTTAAGTGTCTTTGGAACTGCTGATCTACTTGGATTTTCCTGTACAATCATCTTTAAGGTAAGAATGGTCCGAAAAAGAGAAAATATCCAGTAAGCGACAGTTCTATGTGTGAAAATGCCTTGTTGGTGCCAGAGGTCAAGAGAGAATGGCCAGACTGGTTCGAGCTGATAGAAAGGCAACAGTAACTCAATAACCTTCTTTACAACCGAGGTAAATTACAGGAGAGCATCTCTGACATCTCACATCGATAGTTTTTAAAATGGATACTGGATAAAAAAATTAAATAAAAAAAAACACAACACAGTGTGCTGAAATTTATTGCAATAAATAATTAAAAAAAAAACAGTACTGAACCATGAAAATGTGCTAAATGAAATATATAAAAAATTATATATTAAAATGAGAAGTTTTAACAGAACAAATTCTACAGAAAATAATTTAAACATTAAAATATTACTCGTCAAATGTGTTTCTTTAGCTATATTCTAGAAGCATGCATGTACATTTCATAAGTCCCATTTTTTAACAAGGATGTATTAGCTAGCTTACATTAACTATATGCATTATGCAATATACATTTTTACAGCATCTAATAATATTTGAGCAATGCAATTGTACCTTAATCATTCATGTTAGTTCATAGTGCGTTAACTAAGGTTAACAGATAAAATACAAATTAAAAATAAATTGAAAAATGTATTAGTAAACAACAACAATGAACAAACTAACAATGAACAATACTTCTACAGCATTTATTAACCTTAGTTAATGTTACAATAGGAATCTTATTGTAAAGTGTTACTATTTCATATAAATCCAAACAGTCATGCTTTTTTAGAACACTTAACGATTATCAAAATAACAAAATATGTATTGAAATTGAATGCGTTTCTGATTTGTTTATAGTTCTGTCGGCTGCATACAGTTTGCTTTCTCACATCACTAGTTTTATATATGCAACATTTGGTTCGGATTTTTGTCATATTGTTTTAACTGCTTGAGGTACTGCTAATGTTAGCGTCCTCTCAGCCTCGACAAAGTACATACACACTGCTGTTCCCTGCTGATGCAGCATCTAGTCAACAAATTAATTACTTTATAATGATTTGGCAACATGTACTGTAGTGTTCCGTATTCATACCGTTTCGCTGTCTGTGTTTTAAACGCGCATCTGATGCAATACCAGAGGCTGCACTTTTAGGACCACCGCAGTTTCAGGACTGCATTTCTAGGACCCTAGTTTTTTTTGTGTGACAGTGCCATCTAGCCAACTGTACTCCAACAGAGGAGACCTGATTCAAACCTTTTCCACCTTATTTTTAACAAAACAGCAGGCACGGCTATTTTAAACTTAAATGCTTAAATTAGTTTCAATATTTCAACAGGGTTACCAATGGGTAGGCTTAGGGCTAGGGGTTGCTTAGGACAATATATCAATTAAACTTAATCAATTAAACAACTAAATCATTGCTAGGGCCCTAGAACTGCGGTCCTGAAAATGCAGCCTCCGGGTTTGCAGGCAGAGCTCTTGAACTGTGTAATGACAGCGCATCCTTCTCAGCCGCTTCAGCAATGGACGCAACCCGGAAAAACTATCGGTATGGATTTTTGCCGATAACCGATTGTCTCACCAATCAAAACCGATGAATCGGCAAAACCGATTAATCGGTCAACCTCTACTTAGTACCAATTTGTTTAAACACCACAGCCTACCCGACTATTGTTGCTGACCATGTCCATCCCTTTATGACCACAGTGTACCATCTTCTGATGGCTACTTCCAGCTGGATAACGCACCATGTCACAAAGCTCAAATCATCTTAAACTATACTCAAATGGCCTCCACAGTCACCAAATCTCAATCCAATAGAGCACCTTTAGGATGTGGTGGAATGGAAGATTCACATCATGGATGTGAACTGTGTGAAGCTATCTTGTCAATATGGACCAAAATCGCTGAGGAATGTTTCCAGCACCTTGTTGAATCTATGCCACGAAGACGTAAAGAGATAGTTCATCCAAAAAGGAACCTTTTGTCATCACTTACTCACCTTCAAGTTGTTCCAAAAGAAGATATTTTAAGGAATGTTGGTAATCAAACAGTTGACAGTAGCCATTGACTTCCATAGATAATCCTTTTAAGGCATTTCTGAAGGCAAAGGGGTCCAACTGGATACTAGCAAAGTGTACCTAATAAAGTGGCTGGATATGTCACAATAGAGATTGCTACTTCCATTTCAAGCCGCCTTTAATTAAAAAAAATTTATTCATTAATCTTGTATGTCCATTTGTATGCCTTGCAAACAAAATGTTTGCTTTTTTGTGCATTGTATATATATTTCATACTTTTGTGGTAAGGCCAGTGAAAATGTTGTCAGGGTAAGAAAAGCTCAGAACTTTACAATTATATATATAATAGTACAGTAATAGTAATAATATATTTACTATTAAATCTTTTATAATATTCCTATGAATTTGTCTTAACTGACTGCATTTATCAAAATAATTTTACTTTCAACTATTTCATAACTGCCCCATTTCATCTGTTTTGTATTTCTTTAAAATAGTTATTTTTATATTGGTTTCTTATTGGTTGTTTTTTCTTTTTCTGCTGATAGTTGCTTCGTGTTGCTTGTTTAGTATATATTATTGTTTGCCCTAGTTTTTTTGACAGGTCTTGAAAGTGTCTGGTTTTAGACACTGGGTAACACTTGGCGGGTATTAACTATGACCAGTCTGGATCTAATTGGTGATAGGTATTATTTTGTAACACTTTTGCTGTATTTCATTGAATTTCTAAGACTATTGTAACAGACCCCAAGTAAGAAACACTTCAGATCTGCTTTATTATGGAGTTCACATGGGGCCGTGTCTTTTTCCCAGCTTCTCTCTTAAGCCAGAAGGTTTTGTTGTGTACAGCAAAGCAAATGCACAATCAACATACGGGTCAATAAATGACCACGTACAAACCGTCTCTACTGACCAAGCAGCAACGGGCCCGATCGATTAAGGAAGTAATTAAGTAAGACTTCCAATGAATCCATGGGTGGTCATCCCTTGTTTTGTTGTTCCAGGTATGTCTTTGTCTTTCTCCTCACCTCTTTCATTATCTCTTATACTGAGTTTGCTCCTTTTGCCTGCTCTGATAAGATAAACAGAGTAGTCCTAAAGGATTTAAAGACATTTCAGTCTGGCCTCATCTCAGACACTAGCCTGGTATGACTTTGCTGAGCTTGGTTCAGCGTTTAGTCTGAGATGAGTTTGATGGTGACTGATGACTCGCGCTGACTGATAAGGTCGCGCTAATGTACTACAATGCACTAATGTTGATTTGTCTGCTCAGGAAGAGGTGAACACTTGAAGGAAAATGTCTTCAGCTGACGGTAGACCAAAAATAGCTCTGCCAACTTGCAGAATCACCTAGACAACGATGTACTAAACACGTTCCTTTACGTTTTTCACATACAAGCGAATGTTGCCGTTCACACGGATCCACGGAAATGACTAAATGCTCTATTATGCATGCCAGGCCAGTAGGTGTCTATGTTACTTTGTAAAGAAACATCACATGCATGTAGACTGAACACGTAATACCAAGCGGCAACCTCGTGTGGTCTCTCTTGAAGCCAACATGGAAGTGACTTAAATTTACTTACATTTATCGACTGGCCGCTAGAGACAGGCTCCAAAAGGGAGTCACATCTGTATCTCCCCCATGTTAAAACTTGAGTGACAGGTGGATTGCTACTATGGTCGAGCTAGGCGGGCGTGGTTTCAGCAACTAGGCACCTCAGCTCCACCCACGTCCTGCCTCTTTGCCCATTTATCCGGGAGTGCCAATATGGCGATGACCGGCTCTGCCCACTTTAGGCTTCAAAAATGCTATTCAGAAACCTACGGGTTTTTATAAGTCATATATTTTTACAGTCTATGCATAATACGCATGTGCATGATGTAACTGTTTTCACAAATTCGCGTTTTTGTAGTTTACACTGAGATTAATGGTATGGTATTGTATTAAAAAACTTTCACTTTGAAACCTGTTTATGTTTATAGTTGAAAATGGTGTAAACACCACCTTAATTTCCAGGGGTCTTCTCTGATTTTTTAAATGGAAATTTGTAGAGTTTAATAATAATTTTGGAGAAGCACAATAACTAAAGTAGTTACTAAACTGCTTTTTGTTTACGTCTTCTGTATGTCCATGGGCCCTCAAAATGTTTGCTGTAGTTGACTAATTTATTTCTCTACACTTTTAAAAATACTTTTAGTATGTACGTGATTTGTTTTAATAAACCTATTAAATCTGAACTGATCTTTGAACAAATTATATATCTATCATAATAATAAAATTATTAATAATAGTTGAGTAAAAATAATGATTAATACAATAATAATAAAATATAGTGTACAATAAAAGTTAAATGTGTACATTTTTTCATTTTTAGTGATGTATTTGTTGTACTATTAATTAATGCATTATTAATTATTTGTTTGCTATATATATAACATTTAGCAAGAAAACACAAAAGCACTTATTTTTCCTCCCATCTCATATTTTTTTCCACCACCATGTCCCCTTAGGGGCTCCGTACTTTCAGGACTACAAATCATTTGTGCAAATCTGACAACCTCATCAGTATGTTAGCCAGCAAAAAAACATTATTTTGGTGACAAATCAGCAGAATTTCCAACAACAATGTAGAATGCATCACATAAAACCAAATATATGTGTGCAAAGCATAAAATGGATGTACAAGATCAATGAATGTAAACTTTTCTGTGACAACTCTCTTACACTGGTTAGCGGACCATTCTTAATGAACTTGACGATTATATGGTAGAACTTATACGCTTATTTTGATTTTCAATTAAATAAGGTCTTTTAAAAACGTTTACATCTCGTTTTCAATAATATTCAGTGTTTCTAAAAAATTGCCAGACAGCACAGTGGGCTTTTGAACTCTTTAGCTTCAGCTTCAAAGCTTCAGTTGACCTTAACCAATAGTGCTTATTGTTTGCCACTCCTTCATATTTCACTTTGGTGGATATTTTTTGCCTTCAGAATAAATGTTATGCCAAAGGTTCAGGATAAAATAATGGTGCGGTTGACCTTTTTTCCCTGGTTTGGATGGATGGAGGGAGAAGGGAGGGAGATAAAGACTCCTGCGTAAGAAGCAGAGGTAACACAACGGATCAACAGAACCCTGAGGGAGAATAGATGAAATGTCACATGGGCTATCAGAGAGAGGGCTCACTTTATGTGGAAGATGTGTTCCCTTAGACACATTACTTTTTTTCTTTCTTTTCATAAGTCTTGGATGATATTAGTGTCTGTGTTTGGGTGAACTAGAAACCTCATTTATTCGGTTGGTGCGTGTGGTCATCTGGGTGTGTTTTGAAGAATCACATTGTTACACCAACACATTGTGCAGAGGGCAACTCATCCGCCCTTACTGAAAGGAGAAGGAGAATTCAATAGGGTCTGATTGAGGTGGGCATAGCAGGTTGCCCCCTACTGACTCAATTAGTGTGGGTGTATGTGTGTGTGTGCTTGTACTGCAGGGTCACCAGCCTCTTTTATTCTGTATATTTGTGTAACACCTCATTATCACCAACCTACGGCAGATTTTTGGGCCTATTGTGGTTTGAAGCCGTCATGATATGGCATTTACGACCTGTTTTGCTTCTATCAGTCAGCAAATAAGTACTACTTAGTATTTTATGTAATATGCATATAGTGAGTTCTTAAATATAGATTTCAAGATGCACAGATTTGAGTACATTTGTTGAGCAACAACAACAAAAAACCCCCACAAAAAACATGTTTTTGTGTGTGCCTTTTAAATGCAAATGAGCTGCTGCTCCCAGCCCACTTTCAAGAAGAGGGCGGAGCTTCAAGAGCTTAAGTTAGCAGCTCTGATTACCTCATGCAGACACACGCTGAAAATGTCAGAAACTGTTCAGCCATTTATGTTCAAACTGGAGCCGGACAATGAATGGTTGCTGAATGTTTAGTTGATGAATTTATGTAGCTGATGTGGAGTTAACCATCTTCAAGTCATTAGCATATTCTGTCACGATAATCTATAAATCACTCATGTGGGAACTGTTGTAAGATCCCTACAGGGCCAGAGAATATATGCTGCAGGAAGATAGAACAGGTATAGTTTTGTTTAATTACTGTTATAACTTATGTTGTCATCTTGCTTTTATGACATGCTATTGCATTTGTGTTACGTACTGTATTGCAATAAATGTGAAAAGACGGATGCGACAGCTTGAGCATACTCTTAAATGTGCTCCTCTTCTCTAAAGCAGCTCAACATGGTCTAACCCTTTGTTGTGTGTTCCCGAGGGCAGGGTTTATTTAAATTTTAGGGTTAGTGATGTCACTAACTGGTGAATAAGCTCATTGTAGTCCCTACCAGCCGTTTGTTAGTCTCAGCCTCAGCAACAGATGTCACGCCCACGGACCATTGGCTGAATGTCTGGTGCATATGGCACACTTATCTGGAAACACTTCAGGAGTTTCGAAGTCGTCATCTGATTGGTTGAATTCAGGATGTCCGCGAGACGTGTGTTGCGTTCTTTAACAGTCCGCCTGGAAACAAATGCCATGATGCCAAACTCCCCCGTGGAAAAAAAACGCAGCTGTGTTTACAACTGTGACAATGAGCACTTACCAGGATCAGCTAAACGCTGGATTTTCAAAAGTATGTGAAGTTTGCTGCTCCACTGTTGCAGTAAACTTGCACAACGTTCTTGAATGAATCATTTATAGATGCATACCGGTCTGTTATTGCAGGGACATCGACTTTACATTTTCACGCTCCTAAACGTGACGCAGAACAAAACAAACTGTGATTGTGACTGTAAACATGGCCAAAATGTAAAAAAATTAGCTGGACGTATGACAGAGTATTTCTGTGCCAAATACACTCCTTCAGGATTCTGAAAGTTTTTTTCGAGTATTGCCATGTATTACGTCAAAATGGATGGAATTCCTTGTATGGGCACAGATGAAACAACATGCATTCAACTCTTCATACAATTGAGGTGTATAAAGTGTGTCTCTATGAAAGATACAGCCCTGTTAATATGAAGGACTTTTCTGTATTGTTTTTTCACAGGTGTTTTTTACCTGTATTTTGGGATGCAGTAAATGTCTGTAAATGGAAAAGGTACTAGTAATTTTCCGTCAAGACATTTATAACCCCCCCCCCACCTCACCATGTATGAAACTTTAGCATCTGTGTATATTAATGCTCAAATCTGATGCAATAATGCTATTGCATCAGATTTGCAAGTAAATTTTATGTCAGTCGTTGACCAAAAGTTAGCCGGCATTCTGACGTAGAATCCGGAAGTGCTGTACAGTGTTTACAACGACTGAAAGACTGAAACAGAAGTAAAGAAATTGTTGAATTGCTTCATAAAATTAAGGTTGAACCACTGGAGTAACATGGACTATTTTAACAATGTCTTTACTACCTTTCTGGGCCTTGAAAGTGTTAATAATGTTGCAGTCTATGTGGGGTCAGATTTCATTAAAAAAAATCTTAACTTGTGTTCTGAAGATTAATGAAGGTCTTACGGGTTTGAAACGACATGAAGGTGAGTAAGAATTTTTTGGAGAACTAACCCTTTAATATTATGTTGCAAATTTAAGTATATTTTACAAAATTGTATACCAAAAAATGTTATACCAAAAAAAATTTAAAAAGGGAATTTTAATAAATCTTTTGTTGTTGTTGTTGTTCAGGAAGACCAGGACCAGGAATTAAGGTCAGTTTAGATTATGTTGACTTTAAGAAGCTCCTCCAGTTTGTAGAATTATTGATTGATTTATCTAGCACATACCAAATGTTTAACTGCACTTTATGAGAATTAGATCTCACTCCACAGTTCCAGAAGGTTCCTTAAGCTTCCTGGTATTTTTAGCAAACTCTAGAGACTGGCGACCACCTCAGGAGTTTTCTGTGGCTGGCACATCCACCGGTGAGGTAAGTGGTGGACCAATCATGGATTCTGTTGTTGAGCTTTGGGGCAGGAGGGTCAGTGGGTCAGTCTATTGCGTCTCATACCTCTGCACTGTCGGGGCCTAAAGGAGGAGAATGACCTAATTAGCCGTCTGAATAATTGCCTGAATGTCTGCATGAGGTCTGCTGGGGTCAGTTATGTGTGTTTGTGTGTGTGTGTGACTAGATGAAGTCTGATAGAATTTTATCCCTCTTATCATTCAGTAGGGAGATCATAAAACCTTATATAATAATTTTTACTTGCATATAGATTCTGAGTCTTGGTTTGGAGTTCAGTAAGCATGTTTGCAAACATTTCAGTAATCTAATAAGTATGAATTTATACAGCACACACAAATATTGGATATTTGTAATTATATTAAGCTATTTTTTTCTATTAAAATGTTTTGGTAATTGAATTATATTCATAATCAACATTTCTCACCCACCATCTTGGATATAAAGGATATTGTGTGCATATGATGCAGCCTTAGAATTCGACCAAGTGCAATTCCCTTGAAAACGATACAGACAGCTCACTAGAGCCATGATGTCCACCTCCATTGATATCTCTTTTTCACCCTGGTGGACAGCTGTGTTTGAGAAAGCAGCTGGAGCTATCAACTGTCCAGGCCTAAGGAAGCATGTCAGGGAAGTGAGATGCTACGCATAAGCCAGAGTCACATTTTTTCACAAACAAACATCAGCTTCAGGCTGTGTGGCTGATCCATTTCTGCCATTGCGCAACAGCATATATTTTATGGTGTATCATCCCATAGCTTCATTCTTAAAACTGCTCAGCTATTGCATCAGAAAAGTGAGTCTACAGTCCACCTGTTGAGGTTGTCCAGCTTCCCGAGCCGTGCCTCTCATGGGAGTTTTGTTGAAATTTTAGAACAGGATTGTGACTTAAGGCTGTGTTGCAAAACCTAGTATGTCCTGCTTACCTAAACCATAATTTTAGAGCATTAGGCATGCCTGTGAGAGACCTCATTTTGGCCAAGGAAGGATTTTATATATATGTATTGTTTGTAGACAACCCCCCCCCCCCATCCCCCTTCCTTATGTATTATTCAATACTAAACACTGTTGATAAGAAATTCAATGACAAGTATTATGTTTTACCCACTATTTACAATATGTGTACATATTTCTGTGCTTTCTAGACTCTAGTTTAGCTACTTGCTAAAATTCCAAAATTAGCTGAGTATCTTAAACTGCATTTCATGGATTTGTTTAATTGGTAAGTAACTAATGAATATGCACCTTTGAAAATAGAGATAGCGTTTTATAGCATTGAAAACAGAAAATTGTAAACTTCATTAAAGGGGTTATGACATTAGAAATCTGGGGCGTAGTTTGCTGACTACCAATACTGTATTTACCAATATATACTATAGTTAATGGAAACATATAGAATTATTAATCAGTTATATACATAGTTCTTATAAAAGAACGTGCAAAGTTCCCATCTGAACTGAACGGACCAATTCTCAGTGCAATATGACTGAAGCCCAGTTTATTTACGAGTGAAGAAGTGTGATAAGATTTGTGCTCCTATCGCGATGCCAATGATAAAAAATGTGCGAACCATTTGAATTCTGTTGAGAATTTATTAATTTAAAATGCTATGTAGATGGTCAGAAACAGCCACATAAACTAAAAAGAATGATTAACTCTTTCTCCACCAAATTTCCGACTTTCCATGTTTTCACTGTTATACGGTGGGGGGAGGGGGCGCTATTAAACATCTTCTGAAAGAGTACAGAATCTCCTGATCAAAACACAGTTGAAAAAGAAGCAGAAGCAAACAATATCATTAAGCAGATGCATATGTAAAATAACACAATCATCAATATTAAACAACATATAAATCAATCAGCCTAATTTTACAGAATGAAATGTCGACCCAGGACGAGCTATAGGACTGTGAAGCTTTTGGGGGTGTTGATGGACTCGATTTAATCCATCTATGTCTTTTTGTGTGTTTTTTAGTTTTGACAAATTGCATATTCATACAACAAAAATATTATGGGGGCCATGAAACTTTTGTGAAAATGATCAAAAAGCTAGCAGTGGCTGGCAATTTATTTAAAAAATGCTGGCGGGGAAAGAGTTAAAAGAGGAGAAAACATCATCAAAGCTAAAACTAACTAACTTAAAGGGGGGGGTCTAATGCTATTTCATGTTGGATTCTCATGCTAAACATGGCCAAAATGTCAAAAAACGAGTTGGACATATGACGGAGTATTTATGTGCCAAATACACTCCTTCAGGATTCAAACAAGTTTCGGAAAGTTTATCGAAAGTTATCCAGGGATAATGCCATGATGTATTGTATGTGTGTGTCATAGGTGTGTGTGTGTGCTTGTGACTCTTTAGCTCTGCCCACTGCATTCCACAAGTTCGGCTGTTTTCGGAAAGAATCGGTACAGCGTATCTGTCTTTTATAAATATGATAAAACTAAACTATACTCTTTGGAGATATGAAGGATACTACTCTATAGGTACTCAAGATTAACATGAGATTGGCAGAAACTGTGGGTGTTATGTACCCTTTAAACTACTCATGACCGCTGGTTTGCGTCACTGTACAGACTACAAAAGGATCTCAGCATTGAAAAAAAAGTGGATGGTTTATTTTACTGGTTTCCTGGAGCAGATTATATATTTGTTCAGAGCATTTTGTTTTGTAAACGAGGCCCTATGTAATGGAAAGTTTGCAAAGAAACTTCTGTTGAAAGATGAAGCATCCTAATACATTGGATCTGACAGCAGCTGCATCACAAACCGCAAGTAAATGATTTCATAATGCTTTGTCTGTAAATGATGGTTTTATATGGATAATGCTTTCAAAGCTCACTTGCAATAGCGAGTGGGCGTTGATACTGTTTCCTATGCAATGATGTTGCCAATCATAATGGTGACCTTTTATTGACAATCCTTAAATGAGCCATCCCTTAAAAACAGCTAATTTTAGAGAGAGGGTCAGAATGAAGGCTGAAAATAATAATATTTTCTCATATTTACCCCCCCCACCCCCCCAAAAAATAACATTATTAAAGTTATAAGTTAACCTAATTTAAATCCATGTTGTGAGGACTTTAAATTAATAAAGTCCAGATGCATAAGATAAGGAATATGCACATCATTAAAGAAATTAAAGTTATCAGAGCAACTGATAACGGTGTAACTGATAAATGTTTCAGCAAAGTTTTTTTCAGAATGTTATTTTAATGGTTTTGTTTTTAAGCAGTGTTTTATATCAAATCCAATAGTGCTTTTATATAATATTTAATCATCATTGTACTTAAACTAATTAAGAAAATTAAGCTTTTTTAATAAATTAAGAGCATAATATGCACAATATAATTTTTATGGAAAAAAAAACAGTTTGACATCTTCGAGAGAAATGCATACAAATTTGGAGCAACATGAGGGTGGACAGGTGATGATTTCTCAGTTTAAGGCAAATTATCTGTGGAAAGTGCAACTTGTTAGGACTGATCCAACACTATCTCACGACCAATTTGAATGTATTTTACAAGGTGGCTAATTTGTACAAATTCTTATGACCTTACTCGTATAAATCCGTCCAATTTATCTAAACCCCAGTGACGGGCTGGTTTAGGGCAGGTCATTCGTACGAATTCATATAAATAGAGGGTATACGCATGATGAAAACACTGAGCGGCAGCATGGGTTTTCAGTGTGAATGCTGCAAAAAACACACAAAACACATAAAAAACGGGAAAGATCTTTGAGATTGACTGTACAAAGAGATTTGACCAGAAATCTGAGGTATATTTTTACAGACTGTCAAAAGCTACAGAAAAGAGAAGCAAATGGATCGCTGCAATTCACAGAAACAACTTGACTCCAGGCAGCAAAACGTGGATTTGCAGTTGTCATTTTGTCTCAATATGTTGAATTTTTGGGTAAAATCATACCCTATAAATTGTATTGTTATATATTGTATTGACAACTCATAAATTAAATATTTATCATCGTATATTCTGCCTAATTTGATGTTTTTAAATAAACACTGAAAAAACTATACAAGTTTTAGGGCTGGACAGTATGACGATACACACTATATTGCCAAAAGTATTGGGACACCCATCCAAATCATTTAATTCAGGTGTTCCAATCATGGCCACAGGTGTATAAAATCAAGCACCTAATCATGCAGACTGCTTCTACAAACATTTGTGAAAGAATGGGTCGCTTTTAGGAGCTCAGTGAATTTAAGCGTGGTACCGTGAACGCATGCTGAGGCGCACACAGTACACAGAAGTCGCCAACTTTCTGCAGAGTCAATAGCTACAGACTTCCAAACTTCATGTGGCCTTCAGATTAGCTCAAGAACAGTGCGTAGAGAGCTTCATGGGATGGGTTTTTCATGGCCGAGCAGCTGCATCCAAGCCTTACATCACCAAGTGCGTCAGATGCAGTGGTGTAAAGCACGCCGCCACTGGACTCTAGAGCAGTGGAGACGTGTTCCCTGGAGGGACGAATCACGCTTCTCTGTCTGGCAATCCAATGGACGAGTCTGGGTTTGGTGGTTGCCATGAGAACAGTACACTTGGCACAATGCAGTCAGGCAAGTAAAATTTGGGGGAGGGGGGATTATGGTGTGGGGTTATTTTTCAGGGGTTGGGCTTGGCCCCTTAGTTCCAGTGAAAGGAACTCTTAATGCTTCAGCATACCAAGGCATTTTGGACAATTTCATGCTCCCAACTTTGTGGGAACAGTTTGGGGATGGCCCCTTCATGTTCCAACATGACTGCGCTCCAGTGCACAAAGCAAGGTCCATAAAGACATGGATGAGCAAGTTTGGTGTGGAGGAACTTGACTGGCCTGCACAGAGTCCTGACCTCAACCCGATAGAACAACTTTGGGATGATTTAGAGTGGAGACTGCGAGCCAAGCCTTCTCGTCCAACATCAGTGCCTGACCTCACAAACGCGCTTCTAGAAGAATGGTCAAAAATTCCCATAAACACACTTCTAAACCTTGTGGAAAGCCTTCCCAGAAGAGCTAAAGCTGTTATAGCTGCAAAGGGTAAGCCAACTCCATATTAAACCCTACGGATTAAGAATGGGATGTCATTAAAGTTCATGTGCATGTAAAAGCAGGTGTCCCAAAACTTTTGGCAATATAGGTGTATATAACATTAATATGAGTGATCACCCGGATTTAGATCTGCATATTGTATTTATATAAAGCGTTCACAGGAAAATTTGCTTTATGTATTTCCCCGTTGTTGAAATCAGGCACATATAAATGTCAGGAAACACGATTAATGGCTGCATGTAAATATTCATGGCTCACTGAATGTTGAGTTGTAAGGAACACTTATATCGAGTCCAACCTATAATTTAAACTGAAAATTGCTTGTTTTACTCGTGTTTTCACAGTTTCCCCCATTACATCCAGTCATGCAGCGGCTCTTTTGCCACTCAGTCCGGCTAAGGGGCCGTGCTCTGGCGGGAAAGGGACGTCAATGCATACCCTCTATTGGGCAACTCGTAAAATACGTACGATGTAACAAAAAATTAGCCACCTCGTAAATCACATACAAATTGCCGTGAGATTGGGTTGGGTTGATCAGATTAAGACATTAAGACAAAAGACAAAAAAAAAAAACCTTGTTTTTGTAACTATTTTGGAAGACAAAATCCACTTGGCTCATAAATATGAGGGGGTGTGTTTGAATTGGCATGATTGGTGAAAAAAGCAGCAATTTGGTTTGTGTAATGTTTTGACATTGGACTAAATATCAGATTTGTTTTATACCAGCGCTTGTGTGTTTTCCTGAGTAAATTATTGACATTTGCACACTTGTTAGTGAAGCAGGAATGTTGCAATGTAATGAATTTGTGCTACCTCATGAGTATTCAACCATTTTGTAATGCATAGCTTCATTCAGTGACATGCCATGTCAATCAAAGGTGGTTAAAATAGTATACTCTTTAATTTTTCACATACTAAAGGGCCTAGATGTTTAGTTAAATCTTTGCTCAAGCCTATAAGAGGTTGAGTCTGTGTTTTTTCCTTTTTACACAGACCGCATGATTTTGTAATCCATCAAATTGATCATATTGGTTTGAGATGTGAGATCTGTCTCTGTAATTATAAAGCCACTTTCAGTACCCATCCTGAATCCACAAACTGTCAATTCCAAGCTAGTTATAAGACCCTCACATCACCCACAGCTTTAACGCTTCCAGTGCTGAGATTGTGTGGCTTTATCATTGCCTTCATTGCACTTCCTCTATTGCTTACGCTGCTTATTAGCAGAGCTCTGATCTGTAGGAGTGTCACTCTAGCCTTATGGGAAATCAATGGCTAATCAGAAAGAGGGTCATCCAAATCTACCATAGTGATTCTGCCACAGTGGCTCTGGAGCCAAATGAAAACGCAAAGTAAAGACATAAGGGCTCGGACCTTAATCACATAAACAGTCAGGGATAAACAGTTCTGCTTAGCAAAGAAGTAATGCGAGAGAAACCAGTCCAGCAGAGAAACCTAGAACAATCCCTTTGAGGATTCTGTGTTTGTTTGGGTTTAATGAGTTTTTGAGTGTGGTGTGACACAGGGAAAGTGCTTCTGTTGAGACTGCTTACCTCGGCTTTATCTAAGAGATAGGGGGATGGAGTAAAAGCAGCAGAGAGGTGAAGAGTGGAGAGGCTCACTTGTAACACATATGGCTGTGCACTTGCCAAATACCGAACCGGTTCGATTGCGAATCGTAACGGATACTTCAACAGGCTTTGACCTCAACACTCAACGTTTTCATAGAGAGACGCTGAGAAAACAAAATCTGTTTAATTTAGCCGAGTGGGTTATGCAGCGCTATCAAAAGCCTCACAACGGCTGCTTATTACTACAAGGAGCGCTCGATGACACAGAGGAGGACGATGTTTTCCAGCGAGCCGAGTCGTACCATGCTATTGATTGGCCTGTGAAGAGGTCCTTGTGCTACGAGAGCCGGTGCTCAATCCTCCATTACGTATAATTGCATTGTGTATCACATCTGTCGCATCAGCCCAGGCATAAGCAATGAATAAACAGGGACAGTAATGTCTCTCCTTTGTTTAAAACCGTCTTCTGCCCTTTTTTAATGCTGATGATGGTGCACTTCGAAAGGATCCAGCAGGCCTGATGGTGCCCTCGGGGCAAACATAAACAGAATTCATTACAGGATAAAAATGCAAATGTTTGATCAGAAACTCCTTTTTAAGTAACAACGAAACACTGAGATTCATATCTATGCACGTTTGGTTTTAAAAAATAACAAATAAAACCTAGAAAATAAAATTCTTTCTGTATTTACTCAGCATTCTGTTGTTCTAAACCTGTATGCTGTTATTCAATCAGAGAAACACAAAAGGAATTTTTTTTCTTTACACAGCTTTTGTCAAACAGTGGTTTTGTTTGAGTTTATTGTGACCACAACTGTCAAGCATTTAAATGCACCATACAAGTACAGCCAGGGCTTGACATGGACTTTTTTGTTCACCAGTCACTGCGGCTAGTAGTTTTCCAAAATTAGCATTTTCACTGGCCACAATTTTGACATCGATACCATGGGGAAAATATATATATATATTGCTGCTGTCACTTTAAGACCTGATGCACAGATCCATTATACTGTTACACATGCATATTCTTTCTCAACAGTTTATGTTCACTTAAAGCATAACTGACTGTGTTTATGTGAATACATTTACATTTACATTTATGCATTTGGCAGACGCTTTTATCCAAAGTGCAATTATTACAGGGACAATCCCCCTGGAACAACATGGAGTAAAGTGCCTTGCTCAAGGACACACTGGTGGTGGCTAGGTGGGATCGAACCAGCAACCTTCTGCATATTAGTTCAGTGGTTTAACCCACTTGACTTGGAATACTCACCAAGTCCGGCATTTTGACATGTATTGCATGGCGCAAGTGCACTTAGGGCGTGTCCGGATCCACTTTTGCTAGTTTAACTAAGGGAAAATGGTTGGCGCGCCCGGCGCATGGTCTAAAAGGGATGTCCCTATTCTCTTAATGAGTAATGGGTGTGTTTGGGGCATAACGTGCAATAAACCAATCAGAGTCTCATCTCCAATTCCCATTAAAAGCCAGTTGCACTTGCACCATAGTGGATTCGCTATTTACATGGAGGAATATAGACACCCTCAACCTGACGAGTCAGTTTAAATACATGTGTGTATTGCCACGATTGGTTAAATAAGTAGCCAATTTCATTCGTCATTACTGTAAATAGGTAATTCTAATACATGCAATGACTATCTATTATGACATGTAGGCATTTTTATCTTTATGTACACAATAATAATCTTTGTACATTGTAATCCTTTTATTTTTAATATTTGGCATGTATGTGTGCTGCTGCGGGTCCCTGTGTGTGTAATAAGCAGAGTGTACATGCGTTGTTCACCCGCCTATAGGTGCATATTACTAACGTGCCCTTTAAATAACAAAAAATACTGAGCTATTGACTTTAGACCAGGTTTCAGTTGGTCAATGGCGCAGTCGTTTTCAGTTGCCTAAAAATAGCAACGCGCCAACAATGCGCCTGAACACACCTCGTTTTCAGACCAGCACACCCATGGGCGCACAAATGCATTTGCTATTTAAACAACGTGCCGCAGGACGTGAAAATGATAACTGCGTCGGGCTGAAACTAGCAAAAAACACTTGCGTCATGACGCCTGGCGCCGCATTGCGCCAGATGTATGATAGGGCCCTAAATGTACCCACGCCGAAATAAGCCCTGTAACAGCAACAATATTCCAGCAATTCTGGTGAGATTGCGTGATCTTGCCCAATTGCCCACATGGTTAGTTGTCACAATGAGAGAGAAAGGTTTAGATGTAGCATGCTAAATCTCGAACAGAAGAGATTCTGCTAGCAAAAGGAGAACGTGACAGAGCTCGTAATAAAACGAGAATCAACATTGGCTTGGCTTTTCAGAGATGGCGAGAAGTGAGGGATTTGAAATTATGTAAAAGCGATGCGGAGATGGTATTCTTATTACTCAACACTTGAGTAAGGTATTGTAACAGATAAATTGCCATTTGTAGCTCTCTAAGTTCATTGTAAAGCCTTATGTATTATGAAGGGTCATATTCATTCGCAGTCACACAGAGCCGAAGCACAACCAAAACAATGTTCTTCTGCAAAATGCATACAGTTTGTGTTTGTTTGTTTGTACCTTTAAAAATAAAGTCAAGTAAAGTAACATCGCAATAAGTTAATTCAGCCAATTTTCTGAATATCTGTCTGTCTTTTTTTATTTTAAACATAAACTAAAATGGCATTGCACATTACATATGCCAGAACCAATGCTGTTTTGGTCTATCTGAAGGTCGACATGCCATTTTTAAGCTTAAATTTCTCCCTGTGATTTTCCCAACCCTATAATTTACAGTGTCCTTCACAAATATTGGCACCCTTGGTAAATATGAGCAAAGGTGGCTGTGAAAATAAATCTGCATTGTTTATCCTTTTTGATTTTTCACAAAAAAAATTCACAAAACCCTACCTGACAAGAGATCATTCCTTCATACAGAATCTCTCCAGATCCTTCAGATTCCCAGCTCCATGTTGATGCTTCTTCTCTTCAGTTCACCCCACTCATTTTCTATAGGGTTCAGGTCAGTCCATGACGTCTCAGTGACCCATTTGTGTGTTGATTTTGATGTTTATTTTGGATCATTGTCCTGATGGAAGATCCAACCACGACCCATTATAAGATTTCTAGCAGAAGCGGCCAGGTTTTGATTTTTTTATCTGTTGGTATTTGCTAGAATCCAGGATACCGTGTATCTGAACAAGAGCTCCAGGACCTCCAGCTAAAAAGTAGGCCCACAACATCCAGCGGTATATTTAACCGTGGGCATGGGGTACTTTTTATCCCTGTGTGCACTGTGCACCAAACCCATATGGTGGGTTTGCTCCCAAAAAGCTCTTTTTATAGTTTCATCTGACCACAGAACCAGGTCCCTTTTGAATTTCAAATCGTGTCTGACAACTGAATATGCTGGAGTTTGTTTTTGGATGAGCAAGGAAGATTTTTATTGAAACCCTCCCAAACAACTTGTGGTGATGTAGGGGTTTGATTTTATTTTATGTTTTTAAGGCTTTCTGACCCCAAGATTCAAATAATCTCTGCAATTCTCCATCTGTGATCCTTGGAGAGTCTCTCCTCCTCGCCGTGCATTAAGACAATATAGACACACGTCCTCTTCCAGGCAGATTCGTAACATCTTTAGTTGATTGGAACTTCTTAATTATTGCCCTGATGGTGGAAATGGGGATTTTCAATGCTTTAGCTGTTTTCTTAAAGCCACTTTCTATTTTGTGAAGCTCAACAATATTTTGCTGCACATCAGAACTATATTCTCTGGTTTTACTCATTCTGATGAATGATTAAGGGAATTTAGCCTTTGTGTTTCCTCATATTTATACTCTTGTGGAACAGGAAGTCCTGGCTTGAAAATGTCAAGCTCCTATAGTCACACTGGTGTGCTAAAAACTTAAATATGAATTGGCATATACTTCAGAGATATATTACTCATAAGAATTTCTAGGGGGCCAACATGCATTGGAGAAAAACATTTATTTCATAATATGAATTTCTCCCCACTTTCAATTCTTTTACTTCAATGAAAGGTTAGAATTTTGTGAATTTTTTGAATGAAAGATAAAAAGGATAAACACTGCAGATTTATTTTCACAGCCGCCTTTGCTCATATTTACCAAGGATGCCCATATTAGTGGAGGGCACTGTACCTTCAGAAGACAATACAAGCACTATATGTAGTGACTTTGACTTTGGCATTACTGAATAATAATGATACATATTTTCTCAATATTATCATTTTGATTATATTTGATCATTTTGATTATCTGGAAAGAACTAGACTATATTAAAAACACTGATTTCGTTGACCTTTTAACTGGCCTATTTTGAAGAAAATTTTTTTTAGGACTATTGAATTTCAGGATATTATAAATCAAACTTTTTTGTTTCTTATTTTAAAAACGTTATACTTTAAACTATTTGCATTTGATTTTCATAAACTGTTCCTAACCAAAAGGTAAAAGTCACAGATTGCAGTAAATATCACTCCAGAATTAAACATGTAAATAAGGCCAGAGTTACACAAACACGCTGACAAATGCATGCAATTGCTCAACACTTCAGACTGAGGACCAATCAGACAGCCGACCTCACTTGCCACTGGTGCTTTGCTCCTGCCTCTGTTTGACATGCTGGGCCTATCCCATAGGAACCTGCTTTTATAAGGCAAACGTTTGGAATTAGCATTTTTACAAAAGGTCAGCGAAGTCTTCTTGTCAGGAACGAGGAAAGGTCACCAGGTTTCTTGCTGAATCGAGAATCCCCGAATGCTGTGATATCATTCCTCTCTCACAGTGGGCGAGGGCGCCAGAAATTGAGAGATGACTCTGTCTTTATCTCCGGTGACATTACGAGGGTCATTTAGCACTCAAGATTGAGAGCCATAATTGGTTATGAGGGTATGACACTGAAATATGGCCAGTGTCGCCGAAACCATGAAGCATGGACTACATCCACCCAGAAACAGTCAGGCAGTCACCCTAGATCTTGGCTGGGAGGAAAAGCTGAGAAGGCGGCCGCTGAGGCATGCCGGCTCAACTTCACTCTGTCTGCCTGCCATCCTGGTGGGGCTGGTAGAGCGTGGCGTGGATGTCTCTCTGAGAAACAGCTAAGACGGGGTCTCCTCAGAGAACACCTCCGGTTGGGAGGGAGGTGTGTATCTCTGTGCTTGTGTCAAGGGGGGAGGTGGGTGGCGTTTGATGGGCTACATGCTTACACGGATGAGTTAGCTAAGCCGAGAGATAACAGAGACATGGAGTGGCTTTAAGAACGAGGCGAGGGTTCAGTGGAGGAGATCTCCGGCTATTGTGAGTGTAATCATTGATAGAGAGAGCAAAGTCATACTTCAGAAAGGCTTCCAGGCTTAGCTTCAATTCCAGCTTTTTTTTTTATCAGAATGGAGACCTCGCCCTACTGCATGTGTTTTACTTCTGCCAGTAGTCTGAATATGAAGCTGAAATTAGCCATTTCAAATCATTTAGGGACGTTTTTTTAATGGTCATTTACGCACCTTTGTGCCATCTCAAGTAACACAAATTAAGAGATATATTTGGATAAAAATTATAAATACATACACTACAGTTCAAAAGTAGGACTTAGGTCTGTAAGAATATTTAAAGGGATAGTCGTTTACTCACCCTCATGTTGTTCCAAACCTTTAAGACAAATGAGGATCTTTTTGATGGAATCTGAGAGCTTTCTGTCCCTCCATAAACAGCTACACAACTACCACATTGATGCTTCAAAACGTTCATAAAGAGATTGTAAAACTAATCCTTGTTAATTGAGCAATGAATCCCAAAAATGTTCTGAAGAGACTTGATCACTTTATATGATGAACAGATTTAATTTATGCTTTTATTCACGTTTAAACATTGATCAACGGACATGCTCAACCGAACCTGTTTGATGCGCAAGAAAAAAGCCTAATTGGTTCTTGCAAAAGCACAAGCGTGCTGCGTAACGTGAGAATGAACCTAATTGGTTCTTGAGGATGATCAATCGTGCTGCGTAATACGAGAATGAACCTCATTGTTTCTAAAAGGAAGCTCAAATATGCTGCGTAACACACGAGAATGAATCTCATTGGTTCTTGAGGAAGCTCAAATGTGCTGCGTAACATGAGAATGAATCTCATTGGTTCTTGAGGAAGCTCAAATGTGCTGCATAACAAAAGAATAAATCTCATTGGTTGTTGCTGAAGCTCAAATGTGCTGCGTAACACAAGAATGAATCTCATTGGTTCTTGCTGAAGCTCAAATGTGCTGCATAACACGAGAATGAACCTCATTGGTCCATATGGAAGCTCAAACGTGCTGCGTAACACATGAGAATGAACCTCATTGGTTCTTGAGGAAGCTCAAATGTGCTGCTTAACACAAGAATGAATCTCATTGGTTCTTGAAGAAGCTCAAATGTGCTGCATAACTGATGCAGATTGTGTCTCTTCAGAAATTTTGGAATAAACCCCTTAATTCATATGGTTTCACAAGTTCGCACTTACATATCATTTATAGAGAGTAATTTAATGCGTATTTGGCATGCTGTCTGGGGGGAGGGCTTTGAGCTCGGAATTAGGCCCGAACCCAGAGTACCCCCTGTATATGTAAGTGGTTTGGAGTTAAGAAGTGTGGAGAAGGGGTGGTGGGTAGGACTACTGCGTATATATACACCTCTATTGTTGATTGGCTGAGTGCTTTCCACTTGTCAATTATCTGAACGTGCTTCTCCCGAACCTTGTTAATAAAACATCATTTAGTTTTACGATCTCTTTATTAACTTTTTTAAGCGTCAAAGTGTCAGTTGCGTAGCTGTCAATGGAGGGACAGAAAGCTCTCAGATTTCATCAAAATGATCTTCATTTGTGTTCCGAAGATGAACACGCTTTATGTGTTTGGAACAAAATGAGGTTGAGTAAATTATGACAGAATTTTCATTTTTGGGTGAAATATCCCTTTAAGAAAGTCTCTTATGCTTTCCAAGGCTGCATTTATTTGAAAAAAAAGAGTGATATTGTGAAATATTGATTTAAAACAACTTTTTTTTTTTAATTTGCAACATTTTAAAATGTGATTTATGGCAAAGCTCTTTTTAGCAGTTTTGAAATGCCAATTTTCAGCATCATTACTTCAGTCTTCAGTGTCACATGATCCTTCAGAAATTATTTTTATATGCTGATTTGGTCATCAAGAAACATTTATTATTAGTATTATTATTATCATATTTGCTTAATATTTTTAAAACCGTGATACAATTATTCAGGATTCTTTGAATAGCAAGTTTAAAAGAACAGCATTTATTTGAAATCTTTTGTAACATTATAAATGTCTTTTCTGTCACTTTTGGTTAATTTAGTGCATCTTTGCTGAATAAAAGTATTATATAGTGTATATTATACTGCATATAGTTGTAGTGACAAACTAAAATTATATTTTAGTAATTATGGGATGTAATTATCATGAATTATTCTATAAATGTGCAAATGTATTGTGTTTCTTTGGCTTCTTTTTAGCTTTTTTTTTATGATTTAATGTGCAAGCTTTGCTGTTGTTGTTTCTTGAGCTCACACACATAATATTTTGATTTGTGTTTGGTACTGACATTCTTTTGGGAGTTTTATCCTGTATACATCATAAGTGACTGGTACTTTTGATTGATTTTTACCAAACTGCTTTGTTTAAATAATAAATCAAATACAGTTGTAACTGTAAAATAGCATGCTTGTGATTTTATAAATATCTCTTGACACCGGGCAGTCAAACTGTGCAGGTTCTTAATAAAAGATAAGCCAGTAGAGTGCATCCTGATGTATTCCTACTCTATTATATACCTGCACATCTTGCGTATCACTACGATGTAGATGTCTCACATCGCTTGCAAATGTGTCAAATCTCTAATTCCACCGTGTGAGCTACAAACACAGCTCAGCATGGAGCTTCAACACATTAAGTGTATTAGATTTCAATCTGACATCTGGTCATTATCATCTCCTCTCTTGCTCGCTCTTTCTCTCCCTCTCTCTGTCTTTCACATACTCCATCTCCATAAACAATTCAATTAAAAAAAAACCTCTGCTGCTGCTGTCAGCTTCTTACATTTTCCAACAACTCTTCTCCCTCCTCCTGTTCGTCCTGTAGTTTGTGCGGCATACATCGGAGCAGGTGAGTAAATCACAGAGATGCTGAGTGCGCGATAATGAGGCGATGGGGGATTCTCGCTGTTGCAGATGCATCGCCAAAGGCTGATTGGAAGGGGTGGAGCCAACCAGCATCTGCACAGCTGTTCACATGATGCGCCATGATGGGGTCATGGATACCAATGAAGACCCTTGGAGTCTTGGACCTTTTTAAAGGTAAAATGTGGAATGTGGAAATGACTTTTTCAAGCAGGTTCTCCGAACGCTCCGTCTGCCATTGGTCATCAAACAGATAGTCACGCGATAATCCTAGCAATGTTGGATTCTCAAACAGAATTGCCTGGTTAGACAGATCACACATGTAATCTATCAGCTATAGTGTATGTCCATTTGTGTCAGTGCATATAATTTACATTTTGCTGGGTTTTGTTATCTAAAGCGACTTATGCAGGTGCATTTTATCAGAATGTATTGAACCCATGACCTTGGCGCTGCGAGCGCTATTGCTCTTGGAGCTGAGATAGGAACCTGTCTGCATCACATCTATGGAAGTAGAATAATGACAAATATTTGAAACAAAAAAGCTAATTGAAAACAAAAATGCATTGCATTAACCGCTTGCATTTTAATGCATTGTATTTTTAGGGCTTGCATTTTTATGGGCTGAAATTCAACATGGTCTTTTAATTAAGCTGTATATATATCGGTTTAAAACATTTCGCACACATTTTCATTATAAAAAATTCAATAGTCCATATTCACCTTTCAGATTTCACTTCCAAAATAGTCTGTTTAAAAATACAACCTACACTCTAAAAAATGCTGGGTTATTTTTTCTTTTTTTAATCCAAATGCTGGGTTCAGCCTACTGGGTCATTTTATTAGGTTATTTTTTAATATTTTTACCCAGTGCTAGTTTGTCTGTAACTCAGCTGCTGGATCATCACATACCTCGTGAAACACTTCAAGAGAGTCTGCACACTCTACCAAAGAAGAAGTCATCAATTGCGTGATAAAAACAATAAGAAAGGCAAACATTTCAGTCACATGTGACCTTTGCCAATGTCAAGCTTACAATCTCATCACATACCCACCCAGTGCTGGGTCAGTGTAACCCAATGTTGGGTAGTCTGTACCAAACCAGTTAAAACTGCATACATTTGTTAACAACGGTCATTTTGTGTTCTGTTCTGAGAGAAAATTTCCTGAGGGGAACTTACTGAATGAAATTAAGGTTTATATTACATTGTATTCCTATCAAATTATTACAAAGATAAAAATGTCTGTAGTCTCACATTTTACCTTTTTTGTTTACACGTAAGTCACAGCTAACGTCTGCTGGGAACGCTAGCCGTTATTGTATATGAACTGTTCCTCTCATATATATATATATATACACACTCACCTAAAGGATTATTAGGAACACCATACTAATACTGTGTTTGACCCCCTTTCGCCTTCAGAACTGCCTTAATTCTACGTGGCATTGATTCAACAAGGTGCTGAAAGCATTCTTTAGAAATGTTGGCCCATATTGATAGGATAGCATCTTGCAGTTGATGGAGATTTGTGGGATGCACATCCAGGGCACGAAGCTCCCGTTCCACCACATCCCAAAGATGCTCTATTGGGTTGAGATCTGGTGACTGTGGGGGCCATTTTAGTACAGTGAACTCATTGTCATGTTCAAGAAACCAATTTGAAATGATTCGAGCTTTGTGACATGGTGCATTATCCTGCTGGAAGTAGCCATCAGAGGATGGGTACATGGTGGTCATAAAGGGATGGACATGCTCAGGTAGGCCGTGGCATTTAAACGATGCCCAATTGGCACTAAGGGGCCTAAAGTGTGCCAAGAAAACATCCCCCACACCATTACACCACCACCACCAGCCTGCACAGTGGTAACAAGGCATGATGGATCCATGTTCTCATTCTGTTTACGCCAAATTCTGACTCTACCATCTGAATGTCTCAACAGAAATCGAGACTCATCAGACCAGGCAACATTTTTCCAGTCTTCAACTGTCCAATTTTGGTGAGCTTGTGCAAATTGTAGCCTCTTTTTCCTATTTGTAGTGGAGATGAGTGGTACCCGGTGGGGTCTTCTGCTGTTGTAGCCCATCCGCCTCAAGGTTGTGCGTGTTGTGGCTTCACAAATGCTTTGCTGCATACCTCGGTTGTAACAAGTGGTTATTTCAGTCAAAGTTGCTCTTCTATCAGCTTGAATCAGTCGGCCCATTCTCCTCTGACCTCTAGCATCAACAAGGCATTTTCGCCCACAGGACTGCCGCATACTGGATGTTTCTCCCTTTTCACACCATTCTTTGTAAACTCTAGAAATGGTTGTGCGTGAAAATCCCAGTAACTGAGCAGATTGTGAAATACTCAGACCGGCCCGTCTGGCAACAACAACCATGCCACGCTCAAAATTGCTTAAATCACCTTTCTTTCCTATTCTGACATTCAGTTTGGAGTTCAGGAGATTGTCTTGACCAGGACCACACCCATAAATGCATTGAAGCAACTGCCATGTGATTGGTTGATTAGATTATTGCATTAATGAGAAATTGAACAGGTGTTCCTAATAATCCTTTAGGTGAGTGTATATATAAACAGAGATTTTAGATTGCATTTTAATTATTTAAAATGAAAAACCTTCAATATCAAATTGACTGACCCAGCACTTAAAAAAACAAAAAAAACAAAAAAACAGCAAATTGGTTAAAATATAGAACCCAACAAGCTGGGTAAAAATAACCCAGCACCTGTTCTGTTCAATATTTACCCAGTGCTGGGTTGCCAAATAACCCAGAAATGGTTGTTTTTTAACCCACAATTTTTTAGAGTGTAATATTCGACAGGCATATACCGTATTTGGTATTTTATTATCACAATAAACTGCGTTAAGCGGTTTCTTTATGTGAAAATGCTCAGTTCTGTGCGTTACCTAACTTGCGTTAATATTGTGGGCTAATCTTCTTGCCTTTATATAGTTTGCATCTCATCAATAAGGTTTATACTGATTTTGGTATTTTTATATCAATGTATTAGTCCATTAAGCTACGTTAAGCATTTTATATGTCCCGACGGCAAGGGAATCTTAGAGTATATGACGTATGAGGGAAACCCTAGTACTGCAGCGCAGAGATATAAAGTTAAGAAAACTAAACAACCGAGAGAAATATGTGTCTTCCTCAGGAATATCTTGTTTGCGGTACAGAAAGCTGCTTACATGTAGGGGTAAGCGGGTTTAGTTGTAACACGCATGTTTTAAAACTTTCCACACATGCCAGGATGATAAAACTTAGTGTATTTACTAGTTGCCTTATCAACCCTATAGATAAAAAAATTGTGCCAAAATTTAAAAAATCTTTGGAAGATATCACTGAACATTTATTTAACCATAGCAAAAGTAAATTTCTTATTTAAGTTACATTTTCATCTCTGTTTCTTTTGTTTATTTAAAATGAGACAAATCTAATTGTATTATGATCTTATATCTGTTATTTAAGAGTTGAGATAGTTCTTAAATGCTGATCTAACGAGCCGGGGTTAAATCCCAGTTGCGCAGGTGCGTTACAATGAGCCCCTATTAGAAATATGCTATTATATTCTATACTTTTATAAATTCTATTGAGAAACCATGAGAAAAAGGTGAATAATGACTGAGAGTCAATGTTCAGAAATGATTCATTATTATGATGTTTTGAACTATGCTGTATAGCTGTGTTTTGCTGTGTGTTTGTTGTCAAACTCAAACCTTTTTTTTTTTTTTATAATTAAAAAATGCCATTATTTTATATGAAAAAGTTCATAATTGTATTTTATTTACAAAATATTTTAGTTTGTCTTGTATATTTTTTTGATTAGATCCGATAACATTTTAAGCTGTCATTTGGTCATGTTACAATGTACCCCACCTATGGGGCATGTTGTCATATTTTACTTCCATTCTTTCGGGGGAAATGAAAAAAAAAGTTTACACTGTATTAATGAAACAAAACCACATAATTGTACTAGACATGTGTGAAATTAATGTTCGAAAAAAGAAATACTGTGAACCCCAGGTGGATTTACACAAACTGAGAAAGTCAAAAAGTGTTCAGTTGTTCCCCGCTCTCCCCTACACAGGGAAAGTAACCGTGAAGAATTAAACGTAAACACAGCTTTTGTGTCTTTATCAGCTTTTCTGCACATATACTGACCCTGATAATCATAACTTACTGCTTGCTCCATTTCTGCAAATCTGTTTTTGTGAATGAATGACTCTGGGCCCTATTTTAATGATCTGAGCGCATGGTCTGAAGCGCATGGCGCAGGTGCGCTTAGGCTGTTTCAGAATCCACTTTTGCTAGTTTAACGACGGAAAAAATGGTTGGCGTGCCAGACGCATGGTCCAAAAGGGTTGTACCTATTCTCTTAATGAGTAATGGGTGTGTTTTGGGTGTAATATCTAATAAACCAATCAGAGTCTCATCTCCAATTCCCTTTAAAAGCCATTTGCACCTGCACCATGGCGGATTCACTATTTACATGGCGGAATTTACGAACAGAAAGACTGAACGCTTCTCCAGAGAGGAATCCTTTTATTTTTAATATTTAAAAATGTTTGTCTGCTGCTGCGCATCCCTGTGTGTGTAATAAATAGAGTTGTGCACTCGCCTATAGGCGCATATTACTAACGTGCCCTTTAAATAACAAAAAATACTGAGCTATTGACTTTAGACCAGGTTTCATTTGGTCAATGGCGCAGTCGTTTTCAGTTGCCTCAAAATAGCAACCCGCCAACAATGTGCCTGAACACACCTCGTTTTCAGACCAGCACACCCATGGGCGAACAGATGGGCGCGAGTGCAGTTGCTATTTAAATAACACGCCGCTGGATGTGAAAATGATAACTGCGTCGGGCTAAAACTAGCAAAAAACACTTGCGCTGGGTGTATGATAGGGCCTATCTAACTGTTGCTTTGGTCTTCATCAACAGCCTCTTGCACCACCTGCTAGTGAGCCGACTAACAGCAGATGGAGATTATGCATGGTCTGAAGTGCATGGCGCAGGTGCGCTTAGGCTGTTTCAGAATCCACTTTTGCTAGTTTAACGACGGAAAAAATGGTTGGCGTGCCAGACGCATGGTCCAAAAGGGTTGTACCTATTCTCTTAATGAGTAATGGGGGTGTTTTGGGTGTAATATCTAATAAACCAATCAGAGTCTCATCTCCAATTCCCTTTAAAAGCCATTTGCACCTGCACCATGGCGGATTCACTATTTACATGGCGGAATTTACGAACAGAAAGACTGAACGCTTCTCCAGAGAGGAATCCTTTTATTTTTAATATTTAAAAATGTTTGTGTGCTGCTGCGCATCCCTGTATGTGTAATAAATAGAGTTGTGCACTCGCCTATAGGCGCATATTACTAACGTGCCCTTTAAATAACAAAAAATACTGAGCTATTGACTTTAGACCAGGTTTCAGTTGGTCAATGGCGCAGTCGTTTTCAGTTGCCTCAAAATAGCAACCCGCCAACAATGTGCCTGAACACACCTCGTTTTCAGACCAGCACACCCATGGGCGAACAGATGGGCGCGAGTGCAGTTGCTATTTAAATAACACGCCGCTGGATGTGAAAATGATAACTGCGTCGGGCTAAAACTAGCAAAAAACACTTGCGCTGGGTGTATGATAGGGCCTATCTAACTGTTGCTTTGGTCTTCATCAACAGCCTCTTGCACCACCTGCTAGTGAGCCGACTAACAGCAGATGGAGATTATGCATCGGTACTCTACTGCTATTCCTGCAGTTCCTGGATGTGCAATGTCAAATTTTCTGTTGAATTTGAACCACTAAATTTGTTTAAGCGAATTTGTAAAGCAAGATAAAATTGACTGAAAATTGTCTGTCGAATATTATAGGTTGTATTTTTAAACAGACTGACTATTTTGGAAGAGAAATCTGAAAGGTGAATGTGGATTATTGTTTTTTTTAATAATGAAAATGTGTGTGAAATGTTCTGAATTGAAATATTCACAGCTTAAATATACGACCATGTTGAATTTCATACCCTAAAAATGCATTGAAATGCAAGCACAGTTAGTGCAATTCAACAAGTTTTTTTTGTAATTTGTCATTATTTTACTTCCATACACATCCTGACTGAACTCTGAGTGAACTGAAAAGTTCTTTATTGGCATCGATGGTTCCATGAATCTTTAACATCCATGGAATCCTCCATTGCACAAATGGTTCTTTACAGTAGAAGACAATTTTTTAGATTATTAAAATGTTTAGAAAATGGTTCTTTTAAGAACTGTTCACTGAAAGGTTCTTTGGGGAACCAAAACTGGTTCTTCTATGGCATCACTGCAAAGACCCTCTTTTGGAATCATTATTTGTGTACATGATATGGTGAGATCAAGACCCAGATTTAAACATGCATGTTTTTCATAATGCATATCAATTTGTTTCCTGAAATATAATGATACTTGCCTGATACTTTCTCTCAAAGACTTGTGTTTAAAAGGGAAACGATAAGACAAGGAGAGCTAGAGCATCTGATGCCCTTGTATTGTCTCAAATTCCCAAGACACTGGCCTAAAAGGAGAACAGGATAAAAACAGGATTTTGTATCAAATTTCATAACTTCAATAAACAATCTGACATAAAGTCAGTATTTTATATAAGTAGACAAACTGTTGGCTAACCAAATATAAAAATTTAAGAATCAGCCTTTGAAACGTCCATATTGGTCCTACTGGGAATGTTACGTCCAAAAAGCCAAAGATATGCCTCTATTTGTTTTATTTTGTTTTTTTTATATTGACGTTTCAGTATTATTACAGGCTCTTAAAGCAGGGTTATTATAGTTGACTGAAACTAAAATGAAATCCATAAAAAATATTGTTGGTACTTGAAATAAAATAAAAAAAAATATATATATAAAATATACTTTATTAAACTAATTTCAGCTAGTTGTCAAGACAACATTTCTCATTTTTGTTTAGTTTAACTAGTGTGTTTAAAAATAACTAAAAATAGAGAAAAAATAAATAGAGAAAAAATAAATAAAATGACAAAACAAAATGAAAGAAAAAAACTTAGATTTAAGCATTCATTATTAATTAAATGGAAAATGGAAATGGAAAATATAACAATAAATACTAAATAATAGCATCTCAATGATACTAAAATAACACGGTCTTAAATACAATTGTCAATAAAAACGTCTCAGTTACGTATGTAACCCTCGTTCCCTGAAGGAGGGAACGGAGACATACGTCGGAACTGACCGACGAATTGGGGATCATTTTCAGAGACCAATCTACTTCGAATGTTTAAAAACGAGCCAATGGACATTGGCATGCGGTTCATGCATTCCCCGCTTCGCCCGCAGCGCGGGTATAAATACGGAAGTGAAATACCGCATCTTTGCTTTTCTGCTGAGGAGCCAACGTACGGGACGTCTCCGTTCCCTCCTTCAGGCAACGAGGGTAACATGCATAACAGACGTTCCCTTTCAGTCGGTCACGTTCGACGTACATCGGAACTGACCGACGAATTGGGAATCCTACCAACACGCCAGGGATGCTGGCCCTTCCAGCGCCCTGCCTGAGCTCGCTGGAGTGCTCCTAAGTTGGAGCGGAAGTCAGGGCTCCAAGCAGGGAAGGTCAGTCACTGCTGTTTCTGCAAGACCCACTCAGTGTGACTATTGGATAACACTGGGAAAGCGTGCCAGTCTCGGGAGATGAAACACTGCACATCCTTCAAGGAAGGAGAGGTGGCAAACTACACATAAGGACTAACCTAGCAGGGTAGTGCAACATATGGCAGTCTCTGGGGTGGTTCCAGCCTGGTCCCAGGGGGGAAAGAACACCTCCAGAGACAACAGAGTGGGCTCTGTACTCCTCAGTTCCCATTCAGTCGGTCACTCTCGACGCCACGTCGGAGTACCGCCGAATAGGAATCTCGCTCGCGAGAGCCAATCTACTTCGAGTGAAACTAAACGAGCCAATGCACATTGGCATGCAATGATTGCACCAGGTGCTCATGCCACGCAGCGCGGGTATAAATGAGACACAGGTGTTTGCATCAAGTTAGCTTTTTGCTTCGGAGCCGAGTGGTAGATGGTTCCGCCAGATATCACTCTCTACTTCGCAGTCCTGACTGAAAAGAAGCCTGCCCTTTTGGAAGCGATCTCTTCAGTCGGTGTTGGTGTGACGGCACTGCAGCGGGTCGTGTGGTTCTGTGATCATCTCTCTTTCTCTTTTCTGAACAAACACAAAGGCTGTTCTCACAGCTGGTTCGGTGCGCTAGGTGGAGAGCGCTGAAAAGCCGTTCTTACGGCTGGTAAGAGAGCGCCTTTGTGTGAGAGAGAGCGCGCACGTCAGGCTGCACTATCCCCTGACTGTGTCGCCGCTCCCCCTCCCCCTGCGTGCTTCAGCACCAAGGAGAGCGTCCTTCTATTAGAGCAACACAGATAGAGCTTGCGTCCTTTTCAGGATGACATTCTATCTGTGTGTTTCTGGATGCGGTGGTTATCTGTCACCGAGGGATGGTCACAAGCGCTGTATCTCGTGTTTTGGCGTTCAGCACGCTGAGGCAGCGCTGGTGGATGACTCATGTTCTCACTGCGGGAACATGACCATCTCGGAGTTGCGGTCGAGACTCCATCTCGCAAGGGGTGGAGTCCCCGTGCCTCTGCCTCGATCTAATCCTCCACAGAGGGTTACTTCAGGCAGTAGCGCGGGTGATCTGAGGATTACGGTGAGCGCGCTTCCCCCAGGGAACCAACCCCCGGGGAACCCTCACTCCTCCCGCACTTCGCAGCCAGTAGAGCTGCCGTTGGAACGTGGTGGGCCACCCACGAGGTGTGTACCATCCGTATCCTTCGGGGCTCCTCTCGACGATCAGATGTCCATCGCTGCATCGGAGGGAGGGTCAGAAGTTTCTGGAGATGACGTGTCGGCGCAGGGGGCTCCTTCGGGAAGATCCGCTGTGCCCGATACGGATCCGGAAATGATGGCCATGCTTTCCCGGGCCGCTGAGAGAGTCGGGCTCGTGTGGAACCCTCCACCGTGTCCCGAACCCTCAAGGCTGGACGATTGGTTTCTTGGGGTGGCCCGTGCTGGTTCTCAGCGCCCCACCCCGGTTCCTTTCTTTCCGGAGGTGCATGACAAGCTCACTAGGTCATGGACGGCACCTTTCACTGCCCGAAACCGGCCCAGTGGCTCCTCCTCCCTCACCACCCTCGATGAAGGAGCGCAGAAGGGTTACACGCAGGTTCCTCCCGTGGAACGGGCCGTTGCCATGCAACTGTGCCCTAACTCCACTTCTAGGGGGAACCCGTGTCTCCCCTCCCGGGCCTGTAGGTACTCGTCCGATCTGATCAGAAAGGCCTACCAGGCTTGTGGGGATGCTGCCTCCTCCTTACACGCTATGGCGTTGTTGCAGGTCCATCAGGCCCAGGCACTGAAGACCTTGCACGAGGGTGGTCACGATCCCGCAGTTCTCCAGGAACTGAGAACCGCAACGGACCTCGCGCTTCGTGCGACGAAGGTTACGGCGCGGGCAGTGGGTCGTGCGATGTCCACTATGGTGGTCCAGGAACGCCATCTCTGGCTGTGTCTGGCTGACATGAGGGAAACCGACAAGATCAGGTTCCTTAATTCCCCCGTGTCCCAGACCGGCCTCTTCGGCGACGCGGTCCAGAACTTCGCCCAGCAGTTCACGGCCGCACAGAAGCAGACTGAGGCGATTAGTCACATCCTGCCACGGCGGACAGCTGCTGTCTCCACCCCGCCGCCGGCAGCACCTCAGCCTGCTCGTCGCCGAGGGCAAGCGGAGAGAGAGGGCAAGCGGCCCTGAGACGGGCGACCTGGAGATGGGGAGGACTGCTCTTCTGGAGACGGTGACCGCACCGCTCCATCCCCCGGAGGAGGGCCGGGTGGAGAATCTTGTGTTCCGTTTTGTTTCTGTTCCGCTGCTGGGCCCAGCTCCAGCGGTACCCAAATTTTCAATAAAAGAGCAGTTTCCCCTATCTCCGGGTCACCAGGGGGCTCGGAGGGTTGTGGCCGGTCAAACCCCGGACCACACTCATCCTCCCCCTTCGCCAGCGGGCAGCAGTGGACGATCCCCTCACAGTCCTTCTGCCCACCTGTGGAATCAGGTAAGTGTTGCAATGCACACTCACACCTCGCTGCGGGCCGCCTCCACAAGACAGCCGCACCAGCCCGGTACCTGCATTCCACCTCGCTGCCCCACGGTGGGTACGCCGGTGGTCCCTTTGGTCCCGCTTGCACGGTCTCTGCGAGCCTGGCTAGCGCTCCCCAGTCCGTCTCGCTGGCTCATTCGGATCATCAGGCTCGGCTATGCGATTCAGTTCGCCCGGCGTCCCCCCAGGTTCAAGGGCGTCCGCTTCACTTCGGTGAACGCCGCAGACGCCCATGTCCTGCGTGCGGAGATCGCAGTCCTACTGGCGAAGGACGCGATAGAGCCGGTCCCTCTAGCCGATATGAAGACAGGCTTCTACAGCCCGTACTTCATTGTACCCAAGAAGACCGGTGGGTTACGGCCAATCTTGGACCTGCGAGTCTTGAATCGGAGCCTTCACAAGCTACCGTTCAAGATGCTCACGCAGAGACGCATCTTCGAATGCATCCGTCCCCAAGATTGGTTTGCAGCGATCAACCTGAAGGACGCGTACTTTCATGTTTCGATTCTTCCTCGACACAGGCCGTTTCTGCGCTTTGCGTTCGAGGGTCGAGCATATCAGTACAAAGTCCTGCCCTTCGGGCTGTCCCTGTCCCCCCTGTGTCTTCACGAAAGTCACGGAGGGGGCCCTTGTGCCCATGAGAGAACAGGGCGTTCGCATCCTCAACTATCTCGACGACTGGCTCATTCTAGCACAGTCCAGGGATCAGTTGTGCGAACACAGGGACCGGGTGCTCAGACACCTCAGCCAGTTGGGTCTTCGGGTCAACTGGGAGAAGAGCAAACTCGCCCCCGTGCAGAGGATCTCTTTTCTCGGTAAGGAGTTAGATTCGGTCGGACGGACAGCGCGCCTCACAGAGGAGCGCGTCCAGTCGATGCTGAACTGCCTGAACACGTTTCAAGGCAGGATCGCGGTTCCACTGAAACAATGTCAGAGGCTCCTGGGGCATATGGCAGCCGCAGCGGCAGTAACACCGCTAGGCTTGCTTCATATGAGACCGCTTCAGCATTGGCTACACGGCCGAGTCCCGAGAGGGGCGTGGCAACGCGGCACTCACCGGGTGAGCATCACACCGGCCTGCCGCCAATCCTTCAGCCCATGGTCAGACCCCTTGTTCCTTCGGGCCGGAGTGCCTCTGGAACAGGTGTCCAGGCATGCTGTGGTCTTCACGGATGCCTCTGCCATGGGCTGGGGAGCCACGTACAACGGGCATGCAGTGTCAGGGGTTTGGACGGGCCCGCACCTGCATTGGCACATCAACTGCCTCGAGTTGCTAGCAGTGCATCTCGCTCTGAGCCGCCTCAAAAGGCTGCTACGGGGCAAAGATGTACTGGTCCGCACGGTCAACACCGCGACCGTTGCGTATATCAACCGACAATGTGGTCTATGCTCCCGTCGCATGTCGCAACTCGCCCGCCATCTCCTCCTCTGGAGTCAGAAGTGTCTGAGGTCGCTTCGGGCCATTCATGTCCCTGGTGTGAGCAACCGTGTGGCCGACGAGCTTTCACGAGCTGCGCTCCCAGGGGAATGGCAACTCCACCCCCAGGTGGTTCAGCTGATTTGGAGACAGTTCGGGGCGGCACAGGTCGACCTGTTTGCCTCCCCAGAAACGTCCCACTGCCAGTGGTTCTATTCGCTGACCGAGGGTACACTCGGCACGGATGCACTTGCGCACAGCTGGCCCCAGGGGCTGCGCAAATATGCGTTTCCCCCAGTGAGCCTACTTGCACAGACACTGTGCAAGGTCAGGGAGGACGAGGAGCAGGTCCTGTTGGTGGCGCCTTACTGGCCCAACCGGTCCTGGTTCCCAGAACTTATGCTCCTGGCGACAGCCCCTCCTTGGCCGATTCCTCTGAGGAAGGACCTTCTGACTCAGAGACGGGGCACCCTGTGGCACCCGCGTCCAGATCTGTGGAAGCTTCATGTCTGGCCCCTGGACGGGACGCGGAGGTTCTAGGTGACTTACCCCAAGAGGTAGTTAACACCATCACTTCGGCACGTGCACCGTCTACAAGACAGGCTTATGCTTTGAAGTGGAACCTGTTCGTCGAGTGGTGTTCTTCTCGCCGAGAAGACCCCCGAAGATGTTCGATCGCGTCTGTGCTTTCCTTCCTGCAACGAGGGTTGGAGCGTAGGCTGTCGCCCTCCACCCTCAAGGTCTATGTTGCTGCAATATCTGCCTATCACGACCACGTAGAAGGTAAGACAGTTGGGAAGCACGACCTGGTCGTCAGGTTCCTCAGGGGGGCGAGACGGTTAAATCCTCCTCGACCCCCCTCCATACCCTCTTGGGATCTTGCTCTGGTGCTCCGAGCACTTCAGAATGCCCCATTTGAGCCCTTGCGGTCAGCAGAGCTTAAGATTCTGTCTATGAAGACTTTGCTGTTGGCCGCACTGGCCTCCATCAAGAGGGTAGGGGACCTGCAGGCATTTTCGGTCGACGAATCATGCCTAGAGTTCGGGCCGGGTGACACCCACGTGGTACTGAGACCCCGGCCTGGCTATGTGCCCAAGGTTCCTACCACTCCCTTCAGGGACCAGGTGGTGAACCTGCAAGCGCTGCCCCTGGAGGAGGCAGACCCAGCCCTAGCTTCGCTCTGTCCCGTCCGCGCTCTGCGGATCTACGTGGATAGAACTCAAAGCTTCAGGACCTCAGATCAGCTCTTTGTCTGTCACGGAGGCCAGCAGAAGGGAAAGGCTGTCTCCAAGCAGAGGATGGCCCACTGGATAGTGGATGCCATCACCTTGGCTTACCAAGCATAAGGTGTGCCCTGTCCGCTCAGGGTGCGAGCACACTCTACTAGAAGTGTTGCATCCTCCTGGGCGCTGGCACGTGGCGCCTCGCTGTCAGACATCTGTAGAGCTGCGGGCCGGGGCGACACCCAACACGTTCGCTAGATTCTATAGTCTACGTGTAGAGCCAGTGTCCTCCTGTGTTCTCGCCTCAAACGGGTAGAAGCACTGAGAGGCCCTGGCTCTTGTCGGCTTGCTGCGCCCCGGCGCTTTATTCTCCAGAAGCAAACTCTGTCGAGTCCTCCATCTCCCTCGGTGCCGGACGTGGCGCGCTGAATCCTTGAGAACCGGTACTGGGCTGGGGATATATGAGTGACCCTGCGGGGATCCCATATATTTTTCCACGGTCGCTCCTACGGGAAGCCCGTGTCTTTCCCTTGGGAGAGCCTTCCCGTCACTGGGACTGAGCCCCCTCTCTCCATTGCGGGCTACGGCTCAGCATTGTACTCCACATAACTCCTTCGGGGTACGATGTGGGCTCCGCAGCGTTCCCCTCACTAGGGCACGCTTTCCCAGTGTTATCCATTAGTCACTGAACGGGTCATGCGGAACAGCTGTGATGGACTTCTCTGTGTGAGCCCCGTCTCATCAGGTAAGGACACTGGACGGGGGCCAGAGGCCATGGCGCTTTGGTAGGGATTCCTATTCGTCGGTACTCCGACGTGGCGTCGAGAGTGACCGACTGAATGGGAACGTCTCGGTTACGTATGTAACCGCGAGTAGGTTAGCTGGTAACGTGGAGGAATACACATATGGGATTGCCGTAGGAACCGCTACATATGGATACCCAGCTTACACACACGTTCCACATGCATACGGGCGTAAGCCTAGTGTCAGACGGCCGCAACGTCTGACACCGAGGGGTGAAGGAGGAGCTCGACAGGGTTAGCCATTTCTGGGGAACACAACTGGAGACAATATACGCACGTATCCGGCCCAGGGGGCGGGAATGGCGTTTAGAACGGGCACTTAGCGCTACTGGCCACTGGGGGCGAGGATGCGGGAAGATACCAGCTCTACACGGAGGCTATAGAATCTAGCGAACGTGTTAGGTGTCGCCCAGCCCGCAGCTCTACATATATCTGTCAGCGAGGCGCCTTGAGCCAGCGCCCAGGAGGAAGTCACACTCCTAGTTGAGTACTCCTTCTATACAGTGTGGTATATAATTGATTTTAATGCATAGTCAATAAATACATCCTATAAACTATTTCTAAATGCCCAAAGCATAATGTTAATTCATGTCACTTTTTAACCTAGCCATAATGAAACCTTGCAAACCACATTTAAAATCTGAATTAAACATAATCATGTGATTTATGCTCTGAATCCATCAGAAACTCCAGTAGTATCAACAGATGTCACTGATTTCACCTCTCAACGATTGCCTATAAAGTCAATATTTATACAAATTTTGTTGCTTTAACTTCCTCCGCTGTGAATCGTTCGAATCCCCGACACAAGTCTGCCGCTCAGATCCATAGAGAATGAATTGCTCATCTTTGTTCACTTTACGGTTAAGCAAAGAGAGCAAGTAATAGAGAAGTGACATAAAGTTTTAATAAAGGTTGTTTGAAGGATTGGACGTGGGGACCAAAGACACTGAAAGACACAGCTCCACTTTGAACTTGTAATTACTCCACCATAGAAAATGACAGATTAGAATCATCAACCAATAGGAAACGCCTGTTTCCCTGCAATTACAAAACAGACAGAGACAAAAGGAAACAAAGGACATAAAGCATCACAATACACATCCTGTCACCACAGACACTAATGAGAAACAGATAGAGAGAGTGTAGGGACGGGGAAGATAAACGGGTAAAGCTCAAGTCTGTTCATTTAGAAAAGAGGCAAAGACGTAAAAATTATTATCAGCGTTCGTTATAAAACTCTTCATAATTGGTGTCAAGAGTCCAGTTTAGATTTGAAAAGAAATCCTAATTGACTAATGTGTTGGGGGAATTTGTGTGCAACAATTGGGACAAAAGACTTAGGAAAGATGATATTTGTTGAAATATCAAAACCTCTTTAAAAACACAGCTTTACACAGAACCAATGTAGATCAGCGTAGACTGTTTATTGTGTGTGAGAATGAATATTGTTTACTCAGGTAAAGTCAAATTAAGTATTGCTTTGTTAAATGCTTGATGGCCTCAACACAATAACATATTTATGTATGCTACTGCATACAAGCAAAGCAAATAGAAGCACAATTACAGAGACTATATTAGGATTAAAGGGGAAACAAGGCACATTTTCATTTTAATTAAATATGTTTATTATTTATTTCAGAAGATATGGCTCGGGGATCATGGGGGATAACCAGCTGATTTCAAAAGCATAATGGGAAATAGAAGAAGCAGAAGTGAGATGCATAGATAACGTCATGCTGGGCATTATTATAGTGTTTCACTGTTAATTGCATTTGAGCTTTTAAACTTTAACTTGAAAAAATGTTCTTTCCTGAAGTGCAATACAATAGTCATTTTGTGGAAATAATGTAGCTAAACACAAGAAGGGCTATAAAATAAATGAAAATTGATTTGTTGGGGTGATTTTCTTTATTTGAGAATGTTTACATGCACATCAAAATTGAAATGAAGCTCATTAGAACCTGATAATGCAAAAAAAATGTCTTGAGATGATTTTTTTTTTTTTCCAGTTTATTAAGCAAATCACTTGCTTTGGATGAAAAGTGTCTGTTAAATTGATTGCTTCATTTATTGTTTTAAGAAACACTATATTGCCAAAAGTTTTGGGATGCCTGCCTTTACATGCACATGAGCTTTAATGACATCCCATTCTTATTCCGTTGGATTTAATATAGAGTTGGCCCACCCTTTGCAGCTATAACAGCTTCAACTCTTCTGGGAAGGCTTTCCACAAGGTTTAGGAGTGTGTTTATGAGAATTTTTGACCAATCTTCTAGAAGCGCATTTGTGAGGTCAGGCACTGATGTTGGACGAGAAGGCCTGGCTCACAGTCTCCGCTCTAATTCATCCCAAAGGTGTTCTATCGGGTTGAGGTCAGGACTCTGTTCAGGCTAGTCAAGTTCCTCCACACCATACTCGCTCATCCATGTTTAAGATCCACCCGTTAGCCCAAACACGGAATTTAACGGATTGGTGGAAGGATTCTGCGTGTAAGCCTTTTTAGCATTTCTATTAAATTCACTTAATTTATTAATATCTAATTTTAAGTCTGACTCCATGAATAAAGTGATCTGACTCCAATTTTATGTGACTTCGTTCAATTTGTTATGTTTGTAATTTAACAGCTGATGATTCGTTGTGATTTAATTTGGATCGTTGATTTTTCTTAGTATCTCTTATTTTCAAATATTCGTTCATCAAGGGACCCGATATCACACAGAGACTGAATGCTCGCGAAATTACATTAGCTCACGGACACAAACTAGCCAGTTCTGATATTAGTCAGAGGATTGCAGAGTGAATATTTTACCTTTAAGTGGTCGCACCTGCTTACTCAACAAAAAGTGTAATTCGATTAATAGACACGAGAGCTGCAACTTGTTAATACAGTAATAGTCAGAAATCAGATTATTCCGCATGCTGCGCTCCATGCTCCAAGGGGCCTCAGTTTGATCTATTCTGGCAAAAGATTTGCGGAAATAAAGGACTCCACATTGATCCATACTAGAATAATGATTTCAGAATAATACAAGATAAATCAAGATTAACATTTATTTTGGCCAGACAGAACTTACATAAAAATAATTAAACACGAATCCATGGTACACAACTTTCAGCATACAAATGTAAAATACAATTACAAAGTAATATGAAAATAGTTTCAAAGAGTCATTATATCTGGCACAGTACACACAGTGTGTGTGAGTGCCTCTAGGACACTGACACAGCACGGCATGGGGGTTCTGGCTACAGAACAGATTGCAACACAAACACCTGGTTTTGGGGGAGAGGATCAGATATCTTCTGAGACCACTCAAAAGGAGAACAGAATTCTCATAAGTTTCAATCTTTCTCATCCTACCTGTGACAGTGAAGTTGAGACCATTTTACCAATCACACTGAGACATTTAAAAAAGATACCACACAAACTGTTCCCACAAAGTTGGGAGCATGAAATTGTCCAAAATGTCTTGGTATGCTGATACATTAAGAGTTCCTTTCACTGGAACTAAGGGGCCAAGCCCAACCCCTGAAAAACAACCCCACACCATAATCCCCCTTCCACCAAACTTTACACTTGGCACAATGCAGTCAGGCAAGTACCGTTCTCCTGGCAACCGCCAGACCCAGACTCGTCCATCGGATTGCCAGACAGAGAAGCGTGATTGGTCACTCCAGAGAACACTTCTCCACTGCTCTAGAGTCCAGTGGCGGTGTGCTTTACACCACTGCATCCGACGCTTTGCATTGCACTTGGTGATATAAGGCTTGGATGCAGCAGCCTGGCCATGCAAACCCATTCCATGACGCACTGTTCTTGAGCTAATATGAAGGCCACACAATGTTTGGAGGTCTGTAGCCACTGACTCTGCAGAAAGTTGGCGACTTCTCAGCATGCGCTGATCCCCACTGTGATTTTACGTTGCTGTTGTTCCCAATTGTTTCCACTTATTGTTATTGTTATAATACCACTAACAGTTGACTGTGGAATATTTAGTAGTGAGGAAATTTCACGAATGGACTTATTGCACAGGTGACAACCTATCACGTTACCATGCTTGAATTCACTGAGCTCCTGAGAGCGACCCATTCTTTCACAAATGTTTGTAGAAGCAGTCTGCATGCCTCAGTGCTTGATTTTATACACCTTTGGCCATGGAAGCGATTGAAACACCTGAATTCAAAGATTTGGAGGGGTGTCTCTATGGCGCAGGCTGATAGGTCCTTAACCTTTTGGTGGTCTTCGCATGGCAGTCAAAAATGACAGATTTTTTTATTTTATTTAATTGAAACTAATGTACTACATTTTAATTCGATAATGTTTTTTTTATTGAATATTTCATTTTATTTAGGGGATTTATTTTATAGTACTAAATTATATTTATGCAGTAGTTATAATCCATTTATTCACTTTTTGAGCATAGACCTGAAAATGAAATTTCCTACTTAAACTGTCGTAAATCTTGAATGCTTCAGAGCAAAGACAACAGTAAAAGACGACAGTAGAAAGTTGCTCTGCAGCAGCAGCGTAGCAGATCTATTTCGCCAAGACCAAACATATTAACATTGTAATATCCATTATCATGCCAAAGAGAGTTGTCATGACAGAAATAAGAAAGGGCTCCGTACACATTAGCTGGTTGAACAAACAAACTAGCCATGATACATGACAAGATTAAAGGCAGGAAAAAAAAAAAAAATCACATTCAAATTACAAATGCAGTATGCTAATTCTAGGCTGTTTTGTTTTTCTGAAGATTAAACCCACTTTCCAAGGTTTGACGCTGGGTACTGTACACACAACAACAAAGATGTTTGCTCTGTAAGTAAGCAAACTTTTTTGCTTCACCCTTGGGAGAAAAAAAAAGAGCTGTAGATAGCTCACAGAAAATGTAAACTTATATTTTCCCATAAACTCTGGTAAGAAAACTTAACTTAACTTTGACCATGTTTATCATAAGTTCAGGCTCATGTTTATTTACACCAAACCTAGATGTTTATTCTGGGAGATAATGTATCTATACATATATTATACATCAACAGGGTAATATTTTACTTTTAGCTATTTCATTCCTTATACCTGTAGAACTTATCTATTCCTACCCTTTTTGTTTTTGTTTGGCTCATTAATAAACATATAAATACTATGCAGTATAGGGATAAAGATTTTGAAATATATATTGAGAGAACCTTAAAGTAGTGTACTAAAGATTGTAAAATTAAATATATATTGAAATATCATGTTATAAACTATAACACCATCTGATCTGCAGGGCAACTGAGTTCGGATTGGAGCATTTTGTCCACTCTCAACGAGTCAGCTTTTTACTGTACACTATTAATAGGCACAATGACCCCTCAAACAAAAGGGTCAGTTTGTATTGGTGCCTCCAACAAGCTCAAGCCAGAACTGTGTACTCGCTAAAAAAAAAAAGGCATAGAAAAACAACAGCAGGCTTTACGGCTAACCTGACACTGCCTAGTTGGTTCTTTGTGCATCTGCATCACAGACCTCTTCAGGTTACCACGGTAAGAGATCACTTCTCTGGCTGTGGTTAAGATGAATTTGAATATAAAAGTATTTACCAACACAGAGCTTGTTAGAAGGTTTTTAGTTTTGCAACAAATCCAGCATACATATACCGTGGAGTCCAGAAGTCTGTAAATCTGGAATGTTCTTAATTTTCATCTGGAAATAGAAGATTTAGAACAAAGAGATTAACAAATGAATAAATTATGTAAAATGAATCAGAAATGGACTAGTTCTAAATAACTGATCAACAGTGTTAGGGAAAGTTACTTTGAAAAGTAATGCATTACAATACTGCATTACTCCCTTAAAAAGTAACTATTTGCGTTACTTTGTAAGAAAAGTAATGTGTTATGTTACTTTTGTGTTACTTTTTCTCACCTTGGTTGGGCTTTGTTTTTTTTCTCTATTTTTGGGCAAATGTTAAGACCTTTTACACCAAAATTGAAATTATAAGGCTGAAGGAAACATGCGGACAGGAGAGCTGTCAGTCAGTACATGGAAAAACAAAGCAACTTGTGTTACTTATTTGAAAAAGATATTTTGTTGTAAATTAAAAAATAATGCTATACTAGTTACTTGAAAAAAAAAAATCTGATTACGTAACTCGAGTTACTTATAATGTGTAACCCTATAATTATCCCATCATTTATTCACTCTATTTGACGCATAACATAGGATGTAGGAGTAGCATAAGCTTAAGTGAGAGTAGACGCCTCTCGCGGTTCAAACATATAGGGCTGGTCAACAAACTGAAGCTCGTCTGACATTTCTCTTTAAAGGGGTCCTAATATTCTCCTTTTTACAAGATGGAAAATAAGTCTCTGATGTCCCCAGAGTGTGTATGTGAAGTTATAGCTCAAAATACCCCACAGATAATTTTTTATAGCATGTTAAAATTGTCACTTTTTGAGGGTACGCAAATAAACACAGTTTTTGTGTGTCCCTTTAAATGCAAATGAGCTGCTGCTCCCGGCACCCTTTCAAGAAGAGGGTGGAGCTTCAAGAGCTTGTGTTACCAGCTCTGATTACTTCACGCAGACACGCAATGAAAATGTCCGAAATTGTTCAGCCTTTTATGTGTTTAAACCGGAGTCGGACAATGATGGAGAGACTTAAGAAGAAGTGATAACATGTACTCACATATTTTGTTGTAAATTTAAAAGTAAGGCGTTACTTTACTAGTTACTTGAAAAAAGTAATCTGGTTACGTAACTCAAGTTACTTGTAATGTGTTTCCCCCAACACTGCTAATCAAATAAATTTGTGCTTGTCAGCTTGAAGCAAAAGGGTCACAAACGAAATACTAAGACGTTCTGAAATTCAAACAAATGTATCAATTTTTATTAAATTATATTATCTGATATAATTTGTAATGAAGAAAAATTATTAAATAAGAAAAGGCTGCAAATGGAAGCAAAATTTTTCACCCCATAAAATAATAACCAAATGTCTGGTTTTTGTGTAGGGTGATGTCATAGTCATACCACAAAAACGTGCTATAATTATCACAAGTGACAGTGAAATCATAATTGAATTACTGTAATGATTATCTTTACAGTAAAGGATCAGTGAGAATTGAAAAGGCTCATTATGGAAGGCACCAGAGGACACATTTTGCAGCTAATGGTGATGGGCATTTTGCTGGGGTAAGGTTCATAACCATAATTCCAAAACCTCTTTCATAGTATCCTATATAATAAATTACAGTTCTTATTCCATTTATAGTTAAGAAAAAAAATCTATTTCACTGAGAAGAAAAGTCCTCCATCTGTTAGCCATAGTGCCTTTATCTCAAACTGTCTACTCTGTCTTCTCTTTGTCTACCTGCTATTATTTTGAGCAAATGAACCAATTATCTAATTTCATTATATCTATCCATTATAGATAAGAGTGTTTTCACAGTAATCTTGTATCTTTTTATTAAGACAGATAAGGATGCATTCTTTGCCTCATCTGACCTCTGCTTGACCTCATAGCACGGCCTTTCCAGGATGCAGGGCCATCCAGACACCTGACTATGACGACACCTCCACGCCTGAGATCCTGAACCCTTCCTGGATGGCCACCATACCTGACATCTACTCCATATCAGATGTGACGATGCCCGGCACACACAACACCATGGCCCTGTATGGCGGCTCACTGGCCAAGTGTAACTCCTGGTCCCTCACTTTCCAGCTGCGTGCCGGGATCCGCTTTCTGGATATCCGTGTCCGGCATGCAAAAGGCAACTTGACCATTCACCACGGAATCTCATATCAGTATGCTCACTTTGGGGACGTGTTGATGGACGTGGTGGCTTTCCTCAGAGAGTATCCTTCAGAAACTGTGTTGATGAGGCTGAAAGAGGAGTTGAGTGACACGCGGGATATCTATGGGGCAGTTGTACGCTACATCAATGAGTATGCGCACTGGGACCTGCTGTGGCATAGTCGTGAGATGCCCACTATGGGAGAGGCGCGAGGAAAGCTGATTGTACTGCAAGACTTCACCGGTCCTGACCTGGGCATACGCTACAACTCACTGGACATAGCAGATGACTGGAAGGTAAGCACACACTTGAAAGAGTTAAAGGGAAGGTTCACTCACAAATGAAAATGATCCCATAATTTATTTGACGCATGACGTAGGATGTAGGAGTAGGTTAAGCTTAGGTGAGAGTAGACACCTCTCACCTTTAAAGGGGTCCTATTATGCCCCTTTTTACAAGATGTAAAATAAGTCTCTGATGTCCCCAGAGAGTATATGAGAACTTTTAGCTCAAAATACACCACAGATAATTTTTTATAGCATGTTAAAATTGTCACTTTTTGAGGGTGAGCAAAAACACGCTGTTTTTGTGTGTCCCTTTAAATGCAAATGAGCTGGCCCCCTTTCAAGAAGGGTAGAGCTTCAAGACAACTTGTAGAATGCTTTAAAGATTATAGTTTATAAAGTTACAAATATGGATATTTTTCTCACAAAAAGCCGTATTGGGTTACTTCTATGATGGATTAGCATTTTGGAGCTTCAAAAACTTAGGCTCTACTTACTCCCATTTTTAGGTGAACTATCCCTTTAACCCTAAACTTCAGGTAAACAGAATCCTGGGTTATCTTGCTTCACATTGCTCATAATCTACCCCGGGTTAACAATTAATCCTGGGTATTCATTAATTGCTGTTTCACACTGTGCGTTCCGCAGAACCTGATTTCACCAAGTGCAATAAATCCCTGGATCATCATCTTTGTTGATCCTGGAACAACATTCTAATTAACCAATCAGATTTGTGGAGCAGGGTTAGCACTGCATCAATAGCATAACCTTTGGACAGTAACAGAAAAACAGTGCATTGTAAAAACAATAGTTTCAGCGTTTGAGAGGAAAAAATGTCAAATGGTGACAGAAAACACGACAATTGCAGTGAAGAAGAGACGGTTTCATTTTTACTTTTATAGTCAGAAAAATCTATTCAGGAAAAACTGAACATCCAGAACATCTCTGCCGACTTAAGGTACATGGTTTTGTGTAACCTGGGTCCGTTTTTACCCGCACACATTCGGCAAACTTGAAGTTAAGTGGGAGTTTACTGTTTCCATATCCTTCCAGATTTTACTCTTTTCACGCAGTGTTGATAGTACAGTCGGCAATACATAATATGAGGATGCTACTGCATATTGTGTGCAGCATTTGACCAATCAGTGACAGACACTACAAATATGCAAATATGGTTGTTAACCCAGGGTTAAGTTACGTACACACTTCCTGATTTTGCAGAGTTAGATGTTCCTGGGTCAGCATTTTTTTTTTGATCCTGGAACAGCATTCTTGTCTGAAAATGTTGTCCTAACCAAACCTCTACCCCTAAACCTAACCTCACCCATAAGTTATCCCTAAAATCAGAGGGAAATTATAGGTGAATAACACTGAGGTAGAAACACCTAACCCTGGTTGTAAGCCTAAATTTGACATAAATTGTAAACTTGTTTCATAACCCCGGGTAAAAAGCAGTGCTAACCCCGCTTCTAAATTACAAGTGTGAAACGTTCCTTTACCCAGGGTTAAAAGTGGCATTTAGAATGACAATAACCCTGGGTTAAGCAGTGTGAAAAGCCATATTGATGGGTTTGTAAATATGGGAGGGACTTTTCAGCTTGTTCATTTTTTGTGAGCTTATGGAGAAATTAAACTCATTAAAAAATCACTTTTTACACTCTCACTATAATTTAATGTCCAGCAGCATCAAAGAAGGGTTCATCATTTAGTTTTTTTCTGAACCAACAAATGTAATTTACACATTTAAAGTTCATGAAAAAATGTTAATGGAAATGATCAATTATGATTATATATTATGATATATATATTATATTTTTATATATGATAATATTTTCACCTTTTTTGCATAATTTGGCTTAATTATAAGTTATAGCTTCATTTGAAGTGACAGACATTAAAAATATTTTATTAAAAAGTGAGATTGATTTTTCTTTATCTTCTTCACTCATCACATTACATATCTTATGCAGGCATGCTCTTCATTAACATGGTAAGCAAGTCATGGTAAGCAAGTCACTTGTTAGAAATGTTAGTTGTGGTGTTAATAATGCTAAAATTGATATGCATATACTACCATTCAAAAAAACAGGGGCAGCCATTTTTTGTGTTTGTTTGTTTTTATAAGAACATCATTTTATTCAGCAAGGATTCATTGATTTTGATCAAAAGTGGCAGTAAAGACATTTACCAATTTTCAAACAAAAGCTGTTCTTTTTAACTTTTTTATTCATCAAAGAATCCTTATGATGGATTTTCATTTTAAGATTAAAAGTCTGGTTCTGGCGCAACAATAAAATACAATTCACAAAAGGCATATGAAAAGTAGCAAAAATAAATAAAGGCACTGCAAAAAAAGCTTCCAAGACAGTTTAATGTGTTTTAATGTTCATATAACAAAAAGGGGAAAAAAATCGTCTCAACTTCTGGAACATAAAAGTGCCTGTGGTTGAAGAACCAAACACAGGAAAGAGAGCAATGGGGTGGGAGAGAAAACATTAAATTATACCATTGTTTGAATAATTTCAAAGAGTTCCGGAAAAACTTACTTACTTACTTAGAAGACTCTTTATATTTTAACTGTCTTTAAAAATCCATCAGAGAGAGTTTTCGCTCCCTCACCACTTTTTTTGAAATTGTACTGATTTTTCGCCCCAGGTGTCCTCTCTGCAGCCGGAGGAAGTGGAGAAGAAATGGAGAAGTGTCTCCACTCATCTGGAGGCGGCTGGGGTTGGTAACAAAAACCGTATGTTCCTCACCTACAGCAGTGGTGCCAGTATTCTGGCACATCCCAATGCCGTGGCTCGGCTAATAAACCCCCGTCTGTATGAATATCTGACAGGCTATGTCGGTCAAAGCAAGCGGTTTGGTATTGTAGCAATGGACTTTCCTGGTGCCAAGTTAGCGCAAACTATTATAGGCTTCAATTATTGAGACTCAGCGGCAGGGCGTCAGGACCAATACGCCTGGAACTCACCAAAATACTTCATCAATTGACACAAATCCCAGTCATACTGTGACTCAAATTACCCATACCCTTGAAATGTCCATAACCATGACAGAAAAAGTTTGAGCTTGCTGGCAAATTTTGGAGTATCTGACTTAATAAAGCCATGTTATGACAAAATTTGAAATGAAATGCTCTCCTGTCACTTCATAAGGACTTTAAAAGATAATTTGCATTTTCATGGCACTGAAAATAGAACGCACTGTCGTCCTTTTTGTGTACGACACAAAGAGAAGGTGTTAAAGTCCCCCTGTGGTAAAAATCAAGTTTTTAATGTTGTTTATATGTCTGTGTGGTGTTTTTAATATGCTTTAAGACAAACCATGTGCAAATTCATAAGTCAACACCATTGTTGAGTGTTTTCCCTTTAAAACTGCAGTGAATCAAAGACGTGGTTTAAAATTGTTTTGATTTTTTTCTAACAAACTACCTTGTAACCAATCACGTCAACGTGCCGGCGGGCTTTAGCATATTATTAACTATTCTCTGTGGACAGAGTCTCAAGAGAAGCCAGGTTATCACGGTATATTTTTTTGTTGATATGAAAAATCAGGTAGATTTAGCAATATAGTGGGTGAATTATGTATATGATGTTTATTACGATGTTATGATGAACTATATGCCTTTCTCCACTGATGTTCTAAGTTGTTCAAAGTGTTTCTAAGGATACTGACTGATACTGAAGGCAGACTGAGATGGCAAACGAGAACATGGTTTGTGAAACATTAGCAACACATTAATAGCTGTTTAATAATAATGTAGTTAAGCAAAAGGATAATCATATTAAATACCGTTATGCGTCTAACGTTGTAAAGAGCAGCATTGTGCAGCGTTTACCTCAGTAAGTTTGCGGACTGTATTTCTGAGCTTGTGCGAGTGAGTGGAGGTGGGGCTAATTTGCATATTCATGAATCCGCATATACTAAATTAAGCAAGGGTGTAGAGTTACACAAACTATTTTAAGGCACAAAGGTGCACAACAGTTAAATATGTCATTTTGGTGATCAAAGATGAGTTTTAAGGGATACAATTATTGACTACAGCAGGGGGACTTTAACTGACATCCATCTCAGAACTGTCTTCAGCAAGTCGAGTAACCTCAAAGTAGAACAAAAGTTTGATTTTCAGTAGTATTACATAAGCCTCAGATGTTACAAACACAAACTTTCTCACTAACACTGTTGGTTTTTATGTTCTGTTCTATTTCAAGGACAAGTTCAAGTTTTAAATCAAATCTCTGTCACAGTGGTGGAAAGCTGTTGTTTGCCCCCGATGCTTATCTCAATGACAGGGTCTGCAATGAGTCATCTGTGCAGAAGGAAACGTTTATGTGTGCAGCACTGAAATCTGAATATAATACTGTATATATTAATACAGCCTTCAAAAGTGCCTGAACATATATATATTTAAAAAAAAAAAACTTAATCTGGCCGAACTGATCAAGGAAATGCCTTTATGTCTTATGAGGCGATTCATTAGCCCACATTTTATGCTACTATTAAGGATATCTCATGAATTTATACCTGGTAAGCACAAACGCATCACCAAGGCATTTTAGCTGAAATGACTGCCATATAAACAAAAAAATGAAGGCCACAAAAACATAACATTCAAATGAATTTGAAATGTGCTTTTGTAATGCATGCAATTGCTAAGGCTGGAAAACACTACACTGCTTTTAAAATCTGAACAGATTTTAACACACTAGGCGCTTACTGTCTTTGTAAATGGTTACAGAAAAAAACTGGGCATCATATGATAATTTATTCGTTCCGAACACAACCGACTCACGCAGAAACATATGCACATTGTTGCTACATATGCATGACAAATAAAAAAAGAATATATATTCTAAAATCGGCTCAAAGTATCAAATATCAAATTATTGTCAAAAGTTTTGGGATGCCTGCCTTTACATGCACATGCCCTCTACACACTGTTCTTGAGCTAATCTGAAGTTTGGAGGTCTGTAGCTATTGAGGCGCACTGTGTGCCTCAACATGCACTGACCCCGCTCTGTGATTTTACGTGGCCTAACACTTCGTGGCTGAGTTGCTGTTGACCATGGAATATTTAGTAGTGAGAAAATTTAACGAATGGACTTATTGCACAGGTGGCAACCTACCACGGTACCACGCTTGAATTCACTGAGCTCCTGAGAGCGACCCATTCTTTCACAAATGTTTGTAGTAGCAGTCTGCATGCCTAGGTGCTTGATTTTATACACCTTTGGACATGGAAGTGATTGGAACACCTGAATTCAGTGATTTAGAGGGGTGTCCCAATACTTTTGGCAATATAGTGTATGTTTGATATCCTCTGACTCGATGGAATCTTAGTCTGAAGCTAGAAAATCGCAGTGTGTGCCATTCATACACTGTGATTTTCAACTCTTACTGCACAAAATCTGAAGACAGGCTCTGACTTTTGACAACTAGTTTCAACTCCTTCAGACTGTAAATCGGGGCAAATATATGGGCAAAAGCCGTGTAGTGTATGGAAGCCTTTCCTGTACATCCGCAATGTGCTTGCATGTATTCTGTTCTCAGATGAAGCTTTTGCAGAAAGCCTTGGCCTACGTGAGGCACTTGACGGTTAACTGGCTGTGGAAAACAGCAGGAGGTAACTAGCTTTACATCTTCAATGTCACGCTTCTGTGTCCCATCATCTCTTCCCCCCGTGTCTATGACATCACATGAGTGTTCCCGTCCCTGGCTCTGCACACCCGGGTAACAAGGCACGGAGAACGACACCCCATGAGAGGAACAGAAGGATGACAGAAGGTGTGTGAATGTGTTTAGCGCTGCGTCCAAATCGTTTTTCCTCCCTCTGCTGCATGCAGATTGGGACAATGAAAAAGTGGGCTGCAAATTTGATGCAAGACAGGCTGTGACTGAAGACGACAACAAGGCCATCACACATTTTGAGTGAAAGACACCAGTGTTGTTACTTGGGGTGAGAATCTTATGAAGTGTAATGATTATGATTCCTTTTCTTGTTTATAGATTTAGTTACTTAACAGTTACATTAATGATACTTTTGAATTTGAGGAAGAAATGTTTGGTTAAAAGAAATGCAATTCTGTTGCCAAATGCTTATTTTAACAATAATAGTAAAAGAACAGATTGTGGTAACACATTTTATTCATCCCTTATTTTTATATGATGAAATTAATGACTTTTACATGACGAAATTAATAACTTGCAGTTCAGTAAGTGAGTCAGATTAACTGCTCCAACTGATTCATACGTTTTTGTGATTCACTAAATGGAACCAGTTCATGAAAGTCATTCACCTAGGAATCTGACTTCACTGGTCACTCTGTATGTCACTCTGTAATGATCCCCGTTCACACAGATCAGCGAAAACGACTAAAAACGCTGTATTATGCTGCCAGGCCAGTAGCTGGTGATGTTTTTTGTAAAGAAACACTACGCACCTATAGGGCCCTATTTTAACAATCTAAGCGCATGGTCTGAAGTGCATGGTGCTGGTGCACTTAGGGCGTATCCAAATCCACTTTTGCTAGTTTAACAATGAAAAAAAATGGTCGGCGCATCAGGTGCATGGTCCAAAAGGGTTGTACCTAGTCTCTTAATGAGTCATGGGTGTGTTTTGGGCATAACGTGCAATAAACCAATCAGCGTCTCATCTCCCATTCCCTTTAAAAGCCAGTTGAGCTTGCACCATGGCGGATTTGTTATTTATTTGCGAGCAGAAAGACTGAACGCTTCTCCAGAGAGGAATCCTTTTATTTTTTACTATTTAAAAATGTTTGTGTGCTGCTGCCCTGTGTGTGTAATAAGCAAAGTGTACAGGTGTTGTGCACCCGCCCTTTAAATAACACAAAAAATACAGCGAAATGCTACTTACTTTAGACCAGGTTTTCGTTGTTCAATTGTGCATTTTCAGTTGCAGGCGACATAATCTCAGCCTCAGACGTCACGCCCACGGACCGTTGGCTGAACGTCTGATGCATATGGCACATTTATCTGGGAACACTTAAGGAGTTTCGAAGTCATCATCTGATTGGCTGAAATCTACAGGATGTCAGCAAGACGTGTGTTGCGTCAACACGTTCTTACTCCTATTTGTCACATATTGACGCTTGGTCAGGACCCCTCTGTGTCACTTTTTAACATACAGTACCCCTTTAGCGTAATTTTTCGATGCGCAGGGTCATATACAGATGCGTTGTGCATGGTTATCGTCATGATGAAACTATATATTGGGTTGTGATTTTTCCATTATGACATGGAGTGTGATTCTCAATTTAATCAGCCAGCATAATTTTATTTACATTTCTTTTCTTTTTTTTATTTACGCTAACCCCAACCCCATATAACGTAAACCCAACCCCACCCCTAAACCTACCCATTTGTCTATTATAAAAAACAGGATATAACAGGCAGATACAACTGCAGCCACAAATTATTCAAAAAGTACAAACATTCCAAGTGTTCCGAGGCCAAACGATTTATTTGTGTGAAGAAAATCCCTAAAAACGATCAGTGTCTCCATCCGTCGAAGATCATGAACACATTTCAAAAATTGCCGCCCGAAGAAACGTTACGTCAACTTTGACAGTGAAATTGCATTGCCTCTCGTATGTCTCGTGACCGATCACGTCATGCTAAAGAGTAACAATGAATGAGATATGAATGAGTGGAGTGTGTGCGTTCACGGAAAACAACAAAAAGTGTACATGTACAACAAAAAGTGTACAACAAAAATCATTTCAGCAATTAAAACATTAAGATCAACTCTGTTCTTTACATGAAGATATCGTATGACTTCAGAAGACTTGGAATGCAACATGAGTTAATACTTTTATACTGTTGTTGGTCAGTTTTTACAATAAATACCTGTGACTGTACTTTTATTTGCCTGTTACGTGTTTTATATTGTTGAGAAGTGGGTAGGTTTAGGGTAGGAGTGGGGTTAGTTGCTCCAAAATATAAAAGTAGTCTATAAATATTCATAAAATCATGTCTACTTTTACAAATGCAAAGAATTAAATGCATCTTGATCTGGCGCAATGGGCAAACAACTGAAATCAAATGGAGTACCCTGTTCGTCGGAAAACGACACTAAAGGGGTGCCCTGTGCGTTAAAAAGTGTCAATATGTGAAGAATAGGAGTGAGACCGTGTTGGTTGCGTTCTTTAACGGTTTGTAGTCATAATAAATTGTTTGTATTGTCCGTTGGTGTGGCATGCATATAGTTTTCTTCAGTGTTGGGGAAAGTTACTTTTAAAAGTAATGCATTATAATATTGTGTTACTCCCTTAAATTACTAATTGTGTTACTAATTTACTTTTTATGTACTTAATATGTCCTTGCTACATATGTTACATGTACCATAGTAATAACAGTAAATGATGCATTATTGCATGCAACTAACCCTCAACCAAACCCTAATTCACCCTAACCCTATAGTAAGTATATGTTGTTATTTAATATTACTTAAATACATAATTAAATTGTAACAATGTCACCTTGAAATGCGTTATGTTAATTTTGTGTTACTTTTCTTAGTTGGGCTTGGCTTGTTTGTTTATTTTTTAATAACAAAAAAAGTTCTATTTTTGGCAAATGTAAGGGCCCTTTCACACCAAAAGTATAATGAATAAGCTTTAGGTTGAAGGAAAAGCAAATTCACACTTGTACAGTAGAGGGCGCAGCTCAAACAAACCTTTCAGCTGTGCAGTCATTCTGGATTACAGGAGAATAGGATGCAGGAGAAGAAAGTCTTATTTCGGCAATAAAAATAAAATGAAACACAAAAGTGATGTTTATCTAAAGTTATTTTTGCTTATTTGTATGGTTGAATTGGATCATCGAAGGTCAGCAGCAAAGACATTGGTAAAGTGAGATTAAATACATAAAGTATATTTGTATTATTTAACATTTAATTATTGCAGGTTTGCGTAATATTGTTCATTTCACTGTTTTTAATTTGAAGGAATACTTAATATTTTCTTGTGCAAGTGAGATGATTAAATGCCTGCTCACATTTAGTTTAGAACTACAATAAGCATCATGTTTACACACAAAGCCTCTGCACTTACTCCCAAATTCCTGAACTTGTGCTGCGTCACCGCTTTGGGAATGCCTCTGCGTGATTGCTTCGTGAAGCACGTGTGTAATCAGTCCAATGGAGAGACGGAACGTCATAGGCGGGTGACGTCATCGACCCGGAAGGTATAAAGCATACCGGCAAACAAACGCCGCTAGCTTCTATTGTCTTCAGCAAGCGCTCTGTGTAACATTGTCCTTTGTCAGCTCTGTGTTTGTGTCTGAGTTCAGACTTTTTTGTTTTCATATAACAAGTTTGCAACACATACTGACACACTAAAAGAGAGACACTATGGCGAGCGAACAGTGTTACAGAAAGTGTGGTCCTCCCTGCTTTCGTTACACCACGACTGGGGATACACATTTGATGTGCATTGTTTGTTTGGGAAAGCAGCACGCTCAGTCAGCTCTCGAGGGGGTCGGCTGCGAGCATCATGAGGCTCTGCCTCCAAGAGAGTGCTGCAATCCCGCCGGGCACTCTTCGAGGATTGCGCCTCGGCTCGCGTTTCCAGCGGCACAGGCAATGGGGTTCGCAAATGGATCTGTCAGAGGGGTTAGAGACGGGCCCAGCCCTTTCTCTGCCTTCACCTGGCAGGTCCAGTGCTGCTTCTCTGGGTTCGGGAGCCCGTGCTGCGGTTTCTCCCGCCCAGGGGGCGGTCTCGGTGCTACAGTTATCCAGCTCTGAGGAGGTGGATGTCTGTAGCGTCGATGCAGGGGTTGAGGACTCGCCACTTCAAACCCCTGCCAGTGAGGAGCTCATTAAGGTTCTGAACAGAGCTGTGGCCAAGTTAACATCAAAGAAATAAAAAATTGATAACTGGCCACCAGATACCAGGAGCGTGCATAAAAAGCAGTTAAAAGTAGCGCTTCCTGCCATTGCTCTGCTCAACCTCCATGGGGCTTGCCGTTTCACTGATCCCCAGACTGAGGTGTCGTGTTCATCGAAGCGGCCCATGTTCTTACTCTATTCAGTCCCCTCACATCAGTATACAACAATATTTTGGGTTTGAAGAGACATGATTATGGCGCGGTGCCGAGGGCAGAGGTGTTGCTTGCGAGCCATCTCTCTCCAGTCAGCATCAACCATTAAGCCCCACCTCTGTAAGCCACGTAGAGCTGCATTAAATATGTATGTACATATATATAATAATAATGGAATGTACTCTGTAACGGGTCAGGCCGCCGCATGTCTACACACTATAAAAACATCGTGCAGGCATTCTAGGCTGATCCGATGTAGATCTGGGGGAAGCTAGGAGATCAGAGTGAGCTCTGATCTTCCGCAGTTTTTGGTGCAGTGAAAGCAAAGTTTCAAGTCAGTAAGCCCCAGATCTCCTCTGCTGCTGTGCGGGAGTAGCAGACACCGAGTACGAGCTCCTCACACCATGCGCAGCAAAGCAGAGCGTCGTCACCCGCACTCCCCCTCAGAAGGGGTGGGGTGGTGGGCGGCGCCTTCGGGCGCAACCTTCCAGTGGTGAGACAGGCCCAAGGACCGTCTTCATCCCTAGGAAGGCTGTGTCTAAGAAGCCCCGATGCCAGTATGCTCAGGGCAGTGAGGGCGTTTCCCCCCGGGGGCAGGCGGTGTTCACCTCAGCATACGGTGCCTGTCTGTCCTCGGTGCCCTCACAGGGTCGATCCACCAACTCCGCCCGAGTGCCGGGGCGTGGAGAGCGCTCGCGAGTCATCTGAGCCCTCTGAGGAGGGAGTCGGCGCTGTCGAGCCAGTTGTTCCCTGCCGGTTCGCCCACACGCGCGGACCCCAGGCAGGCTCTGATTATGGTTCTAGAAGTAGAGACTCTTCTGCGGAAGAAGGCTATAGAAGCCCTGTCTGACAGGAAAATAAGTGAGTCAGGGGTTTATAGCCGGTACTTCTTTGTGCTTAAGAAGGATGAGGGTGGCTGCGCCCTCCTCTAGATCTGCGCGTCCTCAACCGCCCAGCAGTTTGGTTCAGGATGCCTATTTTCAATATGCATACTTCATGTCTCCATCCTTCCGCAGCACACAAAGTACCCGAGGTTCGCTTTTGGAGAAGCGCACCAATATCGGGTGCTTCCCTTTGGTCTAGCCATTTACCTCACACAGGCAGTTTAAGGGTTGGTGCTAGACCAGTCACTCACTGTCTAAACAGTATCTGAGACAGTGGTGGCCTAAAACCAAGGGATTTCCCCGAGGGGAAACCCTTTCTCGCGTAGTCAAGGCAATGCAGTGGTGTCTCTGCATCTTGGCTATGTGGAAAGGTCCTTGGTTCCTGGCCCAAGATTAGTACCTCTAATCACGGGTGCCCCCCTCGCGGGCTGGGTTTATGGCAGGACTGTCATAATTCGTGGCTCATGTTGCCTGGAAATGCTGAAACACTTCCTGCCGTGCCTCACAGCCGGCCAGCATATATATGCAAAAAAAGAAGAAAAAAAAAAAGGAGAAGATGGTTTCCCCGAGGGGGAACCCGCTTTCGCATGGTCAAGGCAACGCGGCAGTGCTTCCGCTCCTTGGCTATGTGGGAGGATCCTTCCTTTCTGGCCCAAGCCCGTCACTGGGGGTGCCGTGCCAGCGAGTACCTCTGGTCACGGTCGCTTCCTTCCCATGAGTGGTCGCTCGTCCCAGGGCCCATTTGTGGAGCAGACATCCGGTTGAGACAGGGGCTGAGGCCCGGGGAGTGGAGACTCCACACCGAGGTGGTGGAGCTCCTTTGGGAGAGATTTGGCAGGACCGAAGTGGACCTGTTTTGCCACACAAGCAAACACCCACTGTCGACTGTGTTCTCCCTAATGCCTCCAGCTCCTCCTGGACTGGACGCCATAATACGAGAGTGGCCGAGGCTGCCTCTGTACGCATTCCCCCCGATCGCTCTGCTTCCGGGAGTTCTAGAGAGAGTACGCCAGGACGGGGCCCGTCTTCTGTTAGTAGCTCCTTTCTGGCCAGCCCGAGTATGCTTCTCGGACATTGTGTCGCTCCTCGACGGCTCTCCCCTGAAGATTCCGTTCAGGAGGGACCTTCTCTCTCAGGCGGGCAGTGCCGTCCTGCACCCTCGCCCAGAGCTGTGGAGAACTGTGGGCTTGGCCTCAACCGAGGTTGTGGAGACCATTCTACACTCTAGAGCTCCCTCCACGGGGAAACTGCACGCTGAAGTGGAGACTCTCCACCTCATGGTGCTGAGATCACCTGTGGGATCCAGTTAACTGCCCTGCGAGCACGGTGCTGGAATTCCTGCAGGAGAGGTTCTCCACTGGGTTAGCTCCCTCCACAATAAAGGTGCTGTGGCGGCCTTAGCAGCTTACCACACTCCTTTGGGTGGTGTTTCATTTGGGCTACACCCTCCAGTTACTCGTTTCCTCCTGTGAAGTCTCACACTCCTAAAGATGTCTTCTTTCTCTCTATCACTCTGAAAGCTTCAGGGTTAGAAGCCTATGTCCTCAGTGCCGGCATGGCTAGGAGGTTTAGAACAGTTATTTCTGTTACGGGCCACCCTCGAGAGGGGGTCTGGCTTCTAGCAGAGGATGAGCAAGTGGGTGGTCGAGGTTACTCCACTTGCTTATGTGGCGGCCGGGCAGCCTCCGCTTAGCTGTCCGGGCCCACTCAACCAGGAGTATGGCTGCCTCTCAAGCATTTTTGGCAGGGGCCTCCCTGCAGGGCATTTGTGACGTGGCAGGATGGTCCTCACCGCTCACCTTTGTCAGGTTCTACGAACTCAACGTTAATGTTACTCCGGGGGCTCGGGGGCTCGGGTGCTCGTCTCCTAGACAATGTTACAGGCGGGCATCTGGGCCTGGGTATTCTCGTTCCCAAAGCGGTGACGCAGCGTGAGTTCCCATGAATAGGGAACGAGACGCTGCGTCACCCTGCCATACTCCCCACATGCCCGCAAACATCTTGCTTCAGCCTTTCACAGAAGCTAGTGGCGTTTGTATGCCGGTATGCTTTATACCTTCCGCGTCGATGACGGCGCCCGCCTATGACGTTCTGTCTCTCCATTGGACTAATCACACACGTGCTTCACGACGCAATCACGCAGAGGCGTTCCCAAAAACATGCCATGGTGGCAGGAGAGGTGCCACTCAATAAATGGGAGAACAAAGTAACTTATTTGAAAAACTCAGATATTTTGTTGTAAATTTGTAGTAATGCATTACTTACTTGAAAAAAGTAATCTGATTACATAACTCGAGTTACTTGTAATGCGTTACTCCCAACACTGTTTCTATTACTTTTCTCTATACTAATATGGGGAAAATTTAACTTTTTTTATTTCATTTGTCAGTAAATTATATAGAATTAAGAATTGCTATAAATAAATTGAAATGAAACATTACTTTTTTTTTTTTTTATTGTTTGGTACTATGGTATACATTTAATATGTAACTTAAAAAAAAGTTATCTGATTGCATAACATTCAAAAATTATTTTAGGTACCTTGCTGCACAAAGTAAATAACACCAATTACAACAGCCAGAACACATTTCGGCAATAGAGTGCGTCATGGTGCTTAAATCAATCTGTCTTTTAGCCTGAATGGTCTTTAATGACAAGTCATTTGTGCAATGCACAAAGAAACAGCACCCTTGCTGGTCTGAATTTTTCCTGCTCAGTGTGTATTAACTTGGCTGAATTGATTTTCTAATGTAAAAAAAAAATTAAAAAAATATTTTTTAAGCCTGTGTTAAGCCTGGCGCGATCATTAACCTGGTCCCTTCTTTGTCCTTGAATATTACTGGTCTGATTTGTACAAATTCATCATCGACTTTCTTTGCATGAGTCATAAGACCTAATTGTAATGCACTTACAAAAAGTGCCTAGGTACTAAATTACACTGCCATTAGCACAAATTAGACTTCCTTGTGTAATGAGACAAAACTAGTTCATCAGCTCCGGTGCTATAGACTGTTGCTATAGCTATGGCTTTTCTAACAGCACTTGAACTAATAACCTTACTGACTAACATGTCCTTTAGAGAGTCAAAGATTGTTATACTCTGTTCCTAGCTAGTTAACTACAATTAGCAAACAGGCAGAGTATTTATTAGCAATTTTTTTTAAGTAACTTCTGGAAGCTTGAGTAAAAATATTAGCTTTCCATTACACCTAGCAGCATTTGCATTTGGGCATAACTGTATTTTTCATTATTAAATACACTACAGTATATGCATCTGTAAAAGGCTAGTTTAACCAAAAATAAAATTCTGCCATCATTTACTTATCAGTGTTGTTTGAAAGCTATATGTTTTATTCTACATTTTAGTTCATAATGTTCCCTCTTTTTGTATTTGTGGTTGCCTGTATTTTTTCGAGTACAGGCGATAATGTTGTCAAAATGATCCCGTTCACATGGCTCAGCGAAAACGACTTAAAAAAATCCTGTATTATGCTGCCAGGCCAGTAGTTGGCGATGTATCTTTGTAAAGAAACACTACATGCCAGTAGACTGAGTCCTTGTCCACACTAATAAGTTTTCTTTTTTCTCTCCGTTTTGGCCTTCTGTCCACAGTGTTTTTGTCTTGTGAAAACAGAGCTTTTTGAAAATGCTTTCCTAAGTGGATATATTTGAAAACGCCGTTTAGCGTTGTAGTTTGGACTGTGAAAACAGAGGTATTTGAAAACGATGAGGTATGTTTAGTCATGTGACGCATATTGAACCGATAATTATGTATATGTTTACTACTACTAATTCTACTAATTAGTACTAATTCTATTGTGCTTGTTATGTGCTAGGCTATTCACTTTCACACTTTTGCTAAAGATATGTTACGTTGTACACTCTTCATATCGCAGTCCTGCAAAGATGACAGAAAGTTTACTCGCAACTGCTGTCCTGCAAAACATGAGAGCAGTTGCATTTTAGACCAAACATATAACGGTGACTGAGCAACCTGGACACATCAGTGAATGGTGGGATATTTTGTTAACTCTTTCCCCACCATTGACAAGTTATCTCGTGTTTTATAAGAAAATGCTTCCCTGCAATTGACGAGATTTTACAGCTTTCTGTGTTATCATTGTTATAAGCTAGGGGGCCAGTGTTGCCAGATTAGGTTAATGATTTTCAGCCCAAAAGCTCACTAAAACCCACCCAATCCAAGAAAAAAACACCCAAAATTTTAACTGCCAAAATAATGTGATATAATTTTATTGCCATGTCAATCAAGGTTGATTAGCACCATTTTTATCTCCTTAAAACAAAATAATGGTGACAAAATAAAATAAAAGTAAATAAATTTCCCAGGAAAACAGATCAAAACAGGGCAAACACATTCAAATACATTCATGCATGACTAAAATATCCAAGTGGAAACTGTCAAAAAAACGAAATTAACCGATGACTTTAACCCATGGAAAAACACAGGCATCATTTTCAAATGTAAACAGTAAGAATAAACAAATTTAAGTGCAAAAAGTGCCCAATATAAGTGACGGGAATAAACAACGTAATTAGCAGGCATTACACACACATTAATGCACACACCACAGCCAAAATGTGTCATTCATTGATACATACTGTACGATAATTAACAACAACAAGAATGCGTTTACCTTTGTGTTGTGCTTTAACTTCAGACAGAACTACAGTAATGTTAACGTTACGTTTGTGAAGTACATATTTGTAGAACATAACGCAGAACTTAACACAGTCAAAATGGATTAATCATTGATTCAAACCTCTTTCAGCAGCTGTCAGGATGAGTAGAGTGCAGGCTAGACGGTTTAAATGTCCAGTGTGCACACCATGATGGACGGGAGTCATAATCCCATATTCGAGTTCAATTCAAGTCATTCAACTGTACTCTTAGAGTTATTTATAAAGATTCTTCGAGTCACAGGTGTAATCCACGTTTTGATATGGAAGCATATGTGTGGCAATATTCAATTTGCAATGCAATATGCAAATTGGCAATGCAATATGTAAAATGGCAATGCATTTCTGTATTTAAATTTACATTTTACATACCATGTGTGCAACATTTGGAGCAAAATTATAATTCAAATTGAATAGTATAATTTACATTTACTATTTCCTACACTAGTTTTAACATATACATTTTAATGCTTTATAAGTTGCAAAATTAAAATGAAAATGTATTACAGAAATGATTAGATGTGTTTAACATTTGTAGCAAAATTATCATTTAAATGTTATTTTTCTTAATTGCATTTACACTCACAGTTAAGATACTTGCGAATGCATTTTCATTATATGTCCCGCAATGAATGTAGCAAAATTCAATGTGGAATCGAAAATGCAATCCGAGCCGATCAAGTCTCCGCCCCGCCCTGTCAATCACTGCATCAAGGCGGGGTGTTGGAAACATGGCGGCAGCAGAGCTATTAGAGCGAGGCATTTACTGGCAGATGAAGTGGAGCAAGAACACAGAAATGATCACGCGCATCTGTCAGTGACTGTTCTGTTAGACCAGTACGTTATTAGAACCATAGATATTTACGGTTAGAACGTCTCGCAGAGAACGCGCCTGGCGGTCGTGCACCTTGACGAGCGCGGCCGCGTGTCTGCTGAAGTGAGCGGTGGTTCACAACAGGTTATTTTACTCTCGAATAATAATTTGCTATATCAGTATGGTTGTATTTTTTCTCTCTTTTTACCATTTTGATTGTTGTTTAATGCATCAATTATATTAATTAAACGATGTGTAGTCCATCTGGATGGTGATGAGTGTTATTTATAACAATAATAGGCCTTATAATAATAATTTCTGTTCCCAAAAATAACTCTGGTGATGTATAAACCCATCTTTCACATCTAAGCATTTTGGTCTGATGTGAACAGGTGCTGGTGGTGTGATGGATATTTTCTTGGCACAATTTGGGCCTCTTACCATTTGAAAATCTTTTAAACACCAAAGCCTAGTATTGTTGCTGGCCATGTCCATCCCTTTATGACCTCGGATCTCGCTCCCGCAAAAAAAAAAAAGGCTATAACTTCTCCCGCCCACAACATTCACGTTTTGTCCCGCTCCCACCCGCATAAACGTAGGCTATAGATTATTTTCTGTATGTCCATAAAAAATCCATGAAGTGGTTTCAAGTTACTAGCCTACACATTCCCGCATAAACGCTCCCGATAAATTACTTGTTATTAAAGCATCAATATTCACAAACCACTTTTAACAGAAAAGCAATAGGCTGCCGCATGTGTGGTTTGGCATGGTAGAATGCGTGCAAAGCGCGCTCCCTAATCCTTAAAAAGCTAAAGGATGTACTGGAATTGTACAATATTGAAAAACATTAGCAGTTGTGAAGTTTTAAATAAAATGTTCATAAATAAAAACTGTTATTTTTGGGAACAGAAATTATTATTATTAGGCCTATTATTGTTATAAATAACACCCATCACCATCCAGATGGACTACACGTTGTTTTATTAATATAATTGATGCATTAAACAACAACCATACTGATATAGCAAACAATAATCTTGGACAGCTTGTGTAAGATTATTTGAAAGTAAAATAACCTGTTGTGAACCACCGCTCACTTCAGCAGACACGCGACCGCGCTCGTCAAGGTGCACGAGCGCCAGGCGCGTTCTCTGCAAGACGTTCTAACCATAAATATCTATGGTTTTAGTAACGTACTGGTCTAACAGAACAGTCACTGACAGATGTGCGTGATCATTTCTGTGTTCTTGCTCCACTTCATCTGCCAGTAAATGCCTCGCTCTAATAGCTCTGCTGCCGCCATGTTTCCAACACCCCGCCTTGATGCAGTGATTGACAGGGCGGGGCGGAGACTTGATCGGCTCGGATTGCATTTTCGATTCCACATTGAAATGCATTCGCAAGTATCTTAACTGTGAGTGTAAATGCAATTAAGAAAAATAACATTTAAATTATCATTTTGCAATAATTTTTGCTTGAAAATGTTAAACACATCTAATCATTTCTGTAATACATTTTCATTTTAATTTTGCAACTTATAAAGCGTTAAAATATATGTTTAAATGTATATGTTAAAACTAGTGTAGGAAATAGCAAATGTAAATTATATTATTCAATTTGAATTATCATTTTGCTCCAAATGTTGCACACATGGTATGTAAAATGTACATTTAAATACTGAAATGCATTGTCATTGTACATATTGCATTGCCATTTTGCATATTGAATATTGCTACACATATGCTTCCAAATTTTGAGAGTTGGTTCACTCTCCCACTCTTTACTGTAGCTACAACTTACTGTTTGCCACTTTGGCATAGAGATCACTTGAATTTCCAGCTACAAGTTTGCGCTAAAAACCTGTCATGAATGATCATGGCTGCCTGCTGATCGCTGATTGGCTAAAAGTATGTGCTTGTCGGCGACGTCAACACCAACTCCAGCTGACTCTACGCTGGGCCTGTGGGTTTAGTAACATCATGATGACTGGTTTTATGTACATGTACACTTGAGTTTGTTATTAACAATTAACCAATTAGACTATAAAATTTAGATATTTGATAACCGTCAAACTGACCCCAAACCATCCCAAAGTTTGTCCACCTGGCCAAGCCCGTTTTTACCCACACAATCAAATTCAAACCTGCCCAATTGGGCGGGAACCCGTCCAATCTGGCAACACTGTAGGGGGCACTATTACGCATCTCCTGAACGAGTACAGTATCTCCATATCAAAACCCAGTCTGGGCAGAGCGATCTCATATGTAAGCAGATGCCTGTGAAAAATAATGCGATTATCAACAATAAACAGCATATAAAAAAAAACAGCCTAATGTTACCAATTGAAATGTCAACCCAGGAAGTGGTTAGGACTGTGAAGCTTTCTACTCTACTACACTCACCTAAAGGATTATTAGGAACACCTGTTCAATTTCTCATTAATGCAATTATCTAATCAACCAATCACATGGCAGTTGCTTCAATGCATTTAGGGGTGTGGTCCTGGTCAAGACAATCTCCTGAACTCCAAACTGAATGTCAGAATGGGAAAGAAAGGTGATTTAAGCAATTTTGAGCGTGGCATGGTTGTTGGTGCCAGACGGGCCGGTCTGGGTATTTCACAATCTGCTCAGTTACTGGGATTTTCACGCACAACCATTTCTACAGTTTACAAAGAATGGTGTGAAAAGGGAAAAACATCCAGTATGCGGCAGTCCTGTGGGCGAAAATGCCTTGTTGATGCTAGAGGTCAGAGGAGAATGGGCCGACTAATTCAAGCTGATAGAAGAGCAACTTTGACTGAAATAACCACTCGTTACAACCGAGGTATGCAGCAAAGCATTTGTGAAGCCACAACACGCACAACCTTGAGGCGGATGGGCTACAACAGCAGAAGACCCCACCGGGTACCACTCATCTCCACTACAAATAGGAAAAAGAGGCTACAATTTTCACGAGCTCACCAAAATTGGACAGTTGAAGACTGGAAAAATGTTGCCTGGTCTGATGAGTCTCGATTTCTGTTGAGACATTCAGATGGTAGAGTCAGAATTTGGCGTAAACAGAATGAGAACATGGATCCATCATGCCTTGTTACCACTGTGCAGGCTGGTGGTGGTGGTGTAATGGTGTGGGGGATGTTTTCTTGGCACACTTTAGACCCCTTAGTGCCAATTGGGCATTGTTTAAATGCCACGGCCTACCTGAGCATTGTTTCTGACCATGTCCATCCCTTTATGACCACCATGTACCCATCCTCTGATGGCTACTTCCAGCAGGATAATTCACCATGTCACAAAGCTCGAATCATTTCAAATTGGTTTCTTGAACATGACAATGAGGCCCCCACAGTCACCAGATCTCAACCCAATAGAGCATCTTTGGGATGTGGTGGAACGGGAGCTTCGTGCCCTGGATGTGCATCCCACAAATCTCCATCAACTGCAAGATGCTATCCTATCAATATGGGCCAACATTTCTAAAGAATGCTTTCAGCACCTTGTTGAATCAATGCCACGTAGAATTAAGGCAGTTCTGAAGGCGAAAGGGGGTCAAACACAGTATTAGTATGGTGTTCCTAATAATCCTTTAGGTGAGTGTATGTTTTGAGCATCATTCTGAATCCGACCCAGACATAGTCTTTGACAAAAACGTGATTTTCTCAGCTTTTTGCTCAAAATGTTGCTTTTTTAATGAAACGTATCCACATTCAAGTGTTGATGTGAAAAAGTTAGTATGGATGAGAAACTTATAGTGTGGACGGAGAGCATTTTGAAACGAATACTCCATTTTCAAGTGTATCCGGATTAATGTAGACGTAGCCTGGACGCGGAATACGCATGCACATTTAGTTTTCACAAATTTGCGTTTTTGTTGATAATATAGAGGCGATGACGGTATTGTTTTCAAAAACTTGCATTTTGAAACATTATTTCAAAAGCTTGCATTTTCAGGCTGCCAAAACGCCGTTTTTGTGTAAATGAACGACCAAAACGCATAAAAAATTTTCTGTTCTTTGTTGAAAATGGTGCTGTGTAAACGGCTCCTAAATGATGACAGAAGACTGTATATGCCTATTTGTCTTAGTATGCAATTGTTTGCACTCCCATGACACGTATATGTTGTGATGTTCTAAATTGTTTTGACCTTTTGCTCTAAACATATTAAGTTGCATTTGAAATGCATATTGCAGATCAAGTTTGTTTGACTGATGGATGCAAGTATTTTATATTTATCATTTTTATTTCCTCCTTCCTAACTTTTTAGTGAAAAGGTCCCCTAAACTTAAGTGATATACAGTCCAATTTGTAATCGCCCTCTAACATCTTTAACAAATGCACAGTTCTTTTTTTTTTCAAGAGACATGTGTCGGTACAGAGAGACAGCTTGCACGGTAAACATCTCGGATTATTAGTCATTTGACGCAGCTGTTTAATTGAGGTGGGACTGAGGGCTTCTCTGCAGTGAAAGACTGCGAGAACTGCACAACAAATCAAAATGTGTCATAGAAGCCAATCGGTCTCGCCGGGAACTATGGGGAAGATTTGAGCGATGGTGACAACTTATGAAAAACACAGTCCGAATAATGATAAAATGAACCGAGAGGGCAAAAAATATGGAGATGGAGAAAAGAGGATAATAAGACCCAATAATGAAAAGCAGAAAGAGAAAGCAAAGGGAAAAAGAGAAAGAATAGGTGCCTTGCATGGCAGGAAATGCTGGCAGAGAAAAGCAGGAGGGGAGGTGGAGAGAGAAAAAGGGGAGATTGGGAATCATAAAAAGAGGAAAGCGCATTTATAAACATGTCTCTATAGTAACCAACTGGTAATTTGGCTGGTGGGAGAGGGAGAGAGCAAGGGAGGGCATGAGGGAGCAGCATTTACCATAGGCCTGTTATTATGGAGAGAGAGGGGGAAGAGAGCCAGGAATAAAGGGATAAAACAAGGTTAGAGAGACAGTAATATGAAAACGAGGAATAGAGAGAAGGGCTTGCATTAGGGGATAGAGTGTGGAATAGCAAATGAAGGTTAGTAATAGGGCACAGATAGATGAGATTTGAGGGAGAAAAAAGAAAGGAAGACGAGATTACTGTATCAAACAAATTGCAATGGTCCTCAAGATCTGTCAGCACTGAGCGGCGGAAAGCTCTTATCTGATTTTAAATCACTCTTTAAAGGTTAGACCAATCAAATTTGCCAAATTTGACAAGAGGAAGAAAGAAGAGCTTTCAAGGGACTGAAAAACAACAGTTTGGGAAAATAGTTTCTCTATTGCTCTCAGCGAGGGAAATTCATTTTGTATCTCAATACATATTTGTTTGTTTGGGAATTGAGAACCGTTTTTTATTTATTGAAAACAAAATCTGACTTTGAGTTCTGTAAAAATACATTTACAGGGCCAAATCATTTATGATATTGCTGCCTGAATTAAACATGATTAAATCATATCTTTCTACACTGAAAAAAAGAAGAATAAAAATAAGTCAATTTTACTCAACTGTTCTTTTGCAAGCTTTTTGCGCTATTTTTTCAAGTAAATTTCACGCATGAATCAAGCAAAATCCACTTGACTAAGTTAAGTGAATTAAGTACATCGTTTTTGGTTTTACTCACAAGGCAAGTGTTTACTCAAAATACATTTTTCTGAAAAGTCACTGCTTGCTTGTCTCGGCACTGACATTAGCATATATGACAAGCATACAGTGTCATCAGCAGTGTTGGGTGATGCATTACTAAGTAATTAATTACAGTAATTAAGGCTACGTTCAGCACTTTTACATGCACACCAGTACGCTGATAACTCACAAAAAATCAGCTTATTGAAATAACCTGTTGTCCGGGTTTACATACAAACCAATAACCCGACAATGCAAGTAAACCACAGTACAAGACTTTATTAATAAATCAGGTTATTTCCCGGTAGCGACGTCAAAAAGTAATAATTTGCTTATCTGATATTTCATTTGTTATGTCGGTTGTACGTATTTCAACATGTCAGCGGGAAACTTACGGCTCATATATTATTCTCTCATGCAGTTACAGATGCAGCATTTTGACTGTACCACTTCTTCATTTTATAATTTTTGGGTCAAGAAAAAGTCTGAGTTTGCAATATATTTTCTCCTCCCTTACTGCAAAATGCTCACTCTGGATGTGCCTAAATTCACAGTAAGGGTGCGTTTCCTATCACACACTTCAATAAACCCACAGAAATCAGGTTAATGCGTTTACTGGGCAAAAATCTAACTGTGGCGATCGGTTTATGCTCTGATACTCAGATAAAGGAAAACGGGTTAACGCATTTACATCTTCACGTGCGTTGTCGTCTTATTAAGAATAATCGGGTTAAGAACGTGCATGTAAATGCACTCACTGTCAGTCCAAATCCGATTTCTGTGCATATCTGATTTGAAACCAAATCTTGCGTGATCATCTTGTCTGTCAGCTCTTCGTTCTCGTGATGAATGAAATCGGACTCCTGCTGCTGGTCTGTGCGGCGACTCTCGTTCGGCTCACGCTGTGTTGAGCAGACACGTTCAGTTTTTAATTGTAGTGTCTGTTCTCTAACTGAACTAAATTATTTTATTACTATAAAAATCAAAACGACGGTGGGGTGGTGCCGCGGTGGGCAAGTGATGTAACCGGTGGGAGTGGCCTCGTAGGGCAGTGAAGCAAGTGCATTCTGGGAGTTGTTGTCTTTCATCCACATGAGCCAAAAATAAATTTTCTGGCTTTTTTCAGTCTAGAAGGCACCAACTTCGAAAATAATTTCACATTTCTACCACATAAATGACCCAATTTAAATACACATTAATCTTTCCAGCGGTGAAGTACCCCTTTAAATTAGTGCAATTAATGACTAGTTGTTCAATTGAAAACATGTAGTTAAAACACAACATGTGCTTTTGGTAAATATGTTAAATATTGAAAAATAGAATACTGTTTTTGTTATTTGGTTTATAATGGGAGTGTATAATATGAGTTATTTTGGTGCCTTCTCAAAAGCACCAAGAATGGAACCTTTAAGGAATTTAAGGAATCAGATTCAGAGGGTTTACAATTGCAATATGATTGCCATCCCTGTCATTTAAGTTTTGCTGTGATCATGTCGCTGAGAGTGAAGTAAATGACACATTTCCTGTGCCCTCTCTCCCTCAGTGTGAACAATCACCACCACTTATGACCCAGCTTTAGAGCGCAGATAATAGGGCCTGCTCTGCTCAGACGCCACTGAGGTGGGTTAGTGTTTGTGTGTGTGCGGTAGATCCCTTACGTGATAGACATACCCAAGTCTCGCAAGCAAGATGCATTCTGTGGCAGTTCTGGTTTCAGAATAGCCTTCCAGCTGGAGACAGGGATGGAATTGAAATGGTCCATAAATTGGACTGTCTTTTGCTTCAATTTCCAAGCCAATTGCCGCCCCAAATTTCGAAATTGTATTGGAATTGACCTTGTCTGTGCCAAAGTGATCTTGTTTCATACTTTTGTGCACCACACACACACAAACACACACTTTGCTTTATTCCTGCATTTTTTTGTTTTATTTTGTGGGTTTGGATTGGATTTGTTAACCAATGTACATAGTTTACTTTATAAGAAGAAGAAAAAGTAGCACTTTACAATAAGGTTCTATTCATTAACATTAGTTAATGTAATAGCTATCATTAGCGCTCATTAGCCAAGCATACTGAGGAAATCAGTGCTCACTGAAAATATCTACTCTTTCTTACATTAAACGTATTAGGAAGGAAATAAAGTTACACTTTATTTTAAGGTCTCATTGTTACTGTGTAATTAGGATATATTTAGGTACTGAGTATTATTAATTAACAACATGTATTTAATAGGGTTAGGGTAGTAATAAGTTTTGGTTTAGGGATAGTTGCATATAATTATGCATCATTTACTGTTATTACTATTTACCTTATTACTATAAGGACACTGTAAAATAAAGTGTTATCAAAAATGCTTTGCACAGATGCCTGTTTATGTCACGTTTTGACTTTGTTTGACTCCTCCTCTGTTGTCACTGTTTGTTTCTATGGTTACTGATTGAGTTAGTTCAGTTCAGGTGTGTCTCATTAATTAGTCTTATTAGTTCCTCTGTTTGGTGTAAATTTAAGTCCTGTGTTTCTTTCAATTCTCTGTCTGTCCTTGTCTTTGTTCCTGCTCCAGAATATTCTCCAGTGTTTTTGTAAAGTGTTGAGTTCATTTGATACGTTTAATAAAAGGAAGCTGCTGCGTCTAGGTAACTGTCCTTTGTGCTGCAACCAGAAAGTGTGACAGTTTACCTGTAGTCTTTATTTTTATTTACTAAATAGCATTACATGGTCGCTTTACAAAATAATATTGACTTGGGGCTGTTTATCAGTATTAGCAATGTTCACTTGAACAAATGATTACTTGGCTTAAAACTTTTCAGAATTAGTTGAACCGGTTCGCAAAACAGGTCTGGGCTGCGTTACCCAGAAGTATCGTAAGCCTAAATTTATTGTAAAGATCATTGGTGCAATGGTTTCTAGGCATACGATGCTTTTATAAAATACAGCCGTGCATGATTCATTAACAAATTAAACTCAGTCAACAATTAAAAAAAACTAGGACCTAAAAGAATCACAGAACAGATTCTTTGAATCACTGAATCAACCGAATCACTGAACTGTTTGAATGAACCGACTCATTTTAGTGTTTATAGTGGTATTTAGTGTAAGTTGACCTGTTAAAGTTTAATTGTCACCCTAATTGAAAATTTGTGCTAGATAAATTACTCAAATTCCAAGAAATGTATAAAAGTGAAACAAATAATAATAAAAAATCTTCAATGTAATATTTATTAGTAGCTTATACTGTAGATTGACTAGTTGAATTGGAGACGCTGGTATCAACCTTCCATGGCAACCACACTGGTGGTGCTGTTTCTCCTTCTGGGAGTCAATTGGGACACCTGAGAATAACAGTAGAGAACACAGTTTCACCAGCACCAGCTAGACCCCCAGAGACTGGTTCCCTTGATAGGGGGAAAATGAAAACTCCCAGCCTAGAATGCTACATTAATCACATATGCAGTCCCATAGGACTAGCCAGTTCGCACTACTAGGGTTGAACCACAGTGAGTAGAGTATTAACAGCCATGTACCACTGTCTCCGTGAGTGATGGTGGAACCCTCTAAAGGGAGTTTTCTCCTTAATTCATAAGCTGGAGAAGGTGGAATGGGACTCAATGTCACACTAACATCGCTAACAGCGAGCAAAACAAAACACAGCCCAACCTAGCAGGGTACCGTGGACCTATAAAGGCATGTTGTCAAGATTAATGGGCAGAACAAATCTACTTATATGCAGCCTGCTCATGCCCTGACCTGAGGTAGATTTGAGGTACCATATTTCTTATATGTTTTGACTGTTGCGTAGTGAGAAAGGCCCATAGGGAAATATATAAGGAACTAATGGTTGTCTGATATGACACTCAGAGCGATTGCAACTGTTATATTTGTAAAGCTGCCAGTGCCATTGTTTAAGACTTCCTGGTTCTAAAAGTGTTTTATCCCTGGTTTTAAGGGAACATATATCCTTAGAAACACTTTGCAATGATGTTTAATTTGTTTAAAAAAAATTCAGTGCATTACATATCATGAACTAACCATTAACAATACCTTTTCAATCCAAATTATATTTTATTTACATCTTTAACATTTTGTAAAAAAAAAAAAATTATTATTTATTCGAGTTATTTTAGGATACTGCCATTTTTGTATTAAAATGTGTTATGTATTTTTTTGCAGCACATTAACACTTAAACGCATACCCCGTGTCTTTAGTGACCCGGGACATCATTCAATCCTTATTCATTTTTTAAAGTTAGAAATCAACCTTCTTAGTATTTGCTCAATCAATTCATTATAAACAATAAAACAGGAAAAAGAAAAATATGATAAAAGAATGCCTGCTTTTCCATTCATTTTTTTGTAAAAAATTGTATAGGGTCACTAACGACCCAAGGTGTGTAACAGTGTAAGTATATATTTTTTTCTGCACAACAATAATTTAATAAGACTGAATAAGTGCAAGGTGGCAATGTCTGATACACAACGATGACGTTTCACTAATAGTTATACCTGCAGGCAGAAAACAAAAGAATAGGAAGTACTGAATTTACTGCAGAGGAAGTGCTGAACCAAATCAAATATTAGTCACATAGATCCCAGTGATGCCAGTCTTCGTGAAACACAACACTTAAATGTGTCCAGATAGTGCTTCTAGCCCTTTCTCAAAATGTTTGTTGCCTCGCAGAAATATGACCATTATCTATCCATTATCATTTCTAAACGCCCTCGTAGACTTGTTACTATATTCCTCAGGCAATTATGACTCAGTGGAATGGAAAAAATGTCTGAAAATAAGTACTGAACGCAATCAAATATTAGTGTCACTGTCACTTGATGGTGGATCTGATGAAGAAGCTGTCAGTGATCAAAATATTGTTTTTGAAAATAGTGAAATGATAGTTTTGAGAATATGTTTGAGATGGCGAATATGAGCCAGATGCTGAATGTGTTGGGGAAATGAGCTCTGATGAGGACAGTGATGATGGTATAAAACATCTGAACTGAACCCTTCCAAGCTCCAAAAGGTAGCAAAATATGCTTTATCCTATTCTTCTGTAATTGTTACTCTAATATCAGGAGAGTTTTATATTATCACAACAGGTAGAGGTCCATTTGTGTTAGATATCGATCCGCTAAATACCCAAATGTGTAATAATAATTGGCAAAACATTCATGCATTTAAGGGTTACGTTTAATACAGTTGCTGTATGCAGGCCTACTTATAAAAAAAAATATTAGAAAGCATAGTGAAGTGAAGAAATATCCATCATTCTTTTGGATACACATCCATAATTCTTTTTACATATCTGTTAATATGGTAGGCTCCTGTTTTTGTCTCATTTGTCAGCTAAATGAATAAATATAATTTATAACATTAAATAGCAATGATGAACAATAGTATATGTATACTTTAACAATGAACTAGATTAATAAATGCTGTAAAATGTTTTATTTTTAGTTCATGAAATCTAACACATTAACCAGTGATAATGAATTGATCCTTTCTGTAAAGTGTTGCCATATTCTTTTTCATGAGTGAAAGGATAGCCGGTTTCAATTCAAAAACAATCAATAACACTTTATAGAGCAACAGCAGCAGTTTATGTAGGTACTCTGTTCGCTTTTGTAGCAGATGAAATGCCAACTCTCATGCCGGCAGAACTTCCACTCCAAATAGATCCCAGTGATGCCAGTCTTTGTGAAACACAACACTTAAATGTGTCCAGATAGTGCTTCTAGCCTTTTCTCTCAAAACGTTTGTTGCCTCGCAGAAATATCGCCATTATCTATCCATTATCATTTCTAAACGCCCTCGTAGACTTGTTACTATATTCCTCAGGCAATTATGACTCAGTGGAATGGAAAAAATGAAGTGCCGTTTCACAGTTTTTATGTGCCTGAGTGTGTTTGTACATCGCTCTCATCCGTCTCAGCCAAATTTGAGAACCCTGCGAAGGCTCGGATGGCTTAGCGGCCGCCTTTGGAACGAGAAGAACAAAAGTGGAGACAGACCAGAAATACAACAAAGAAAGAAAAGGAATAAAATCCTCTTTTCCCCAGAAGGAGGGAAAAAATAAACCAAACATAAGCACAGGAGAGCTGAGATAAAGCGTGACTTATATTCTTCCATGCCAAACCGAGCTGTTACAGGATGAAATGCACAGAGAAGGTGGCCCTGGCCCCAGTTCCCGTGGCTCTCGGCTGACCCCGGTGAGTTCAGACTTCCCCATTCGGGTCCTGGAGGAAGCGCTTCCCCAAGCAGTAGTGCGTTTCCACTTAATCCTGCTAATCCAGCATCTCTCCACATGCGGCTCTTGGAATCTTGTTACTTGGCTTTGATCTGCTGCCTGCAGAGAAGCCGTCCCAACGTGTTCCCTGCCACTGAAGCTCAGACTGGGGCTCCAAAACCCCTCCAGTGATCCACAAGGAGAGGCAGAAACTGGCAGACGGCTCCTTCCGGCAACAGAATATTTAAATCGTGTTAGGAGAGCATTTGTTTCGGGTCACATTCGCAATGACCTTGGAATATTTCTTTCTTAGCAGGGCCAAAAATAGTTATTTACTTCTAACTCTGGTGTGGATTTAAAAATTCAGCATGCTCATATCAACAACTGTTGCTTCACTCAAATATTCACTTTCCACTTTGTTCTGATTGGCCTGATATCAAGCACTTGATTGGAAATCCCATTTGTTTTCGAATATGCAAATGGCGCTGCAAGTTTGTGTGAAGTATGCAAATGAAGACAAAACACTTGCAGGCGTACTTCCAACGCTCAATAATCCACCCACTCACACACCTACTCATACACACACCCTTATACTTAATACTAGACAAAAAATAAATGTCTGGACTTGCTGTTACAGCTGAGGTCAGGTTTTTTTTTTCTTTTTTTTTTCTGAGGTCAGTTCAAGATGCTGCAGTTCAACTTCAGATTATTTCGTTTTTCATTAAATCAAAAACTTTCGTTCTTTGAATAAGTATTAATTAAACAACTCATTAATATTTCAGTGTAATGAAATAAGTATTTTTAAAATCTTTTTCATCTTCTTCATGGTCTATTTAAATATTCAAGTGAAATTAGTGTGTTTGGTTTATAATTTTCTCTTTCCAGCTCAGTCCACTAAATTTAGCCTTGGGTTCATTTGCCTAATAAGCAGCCGATATGTTTTTTAATTAGTGGCAAAGGCTACTGCATCTGACAAGGATAAATGAAAACCATTTTTTGCTAAATTAACTTGTTTACAAGACGAGTGTGAAGACATGGTTTGACCAAAAAGAAAAGTCCATTTGGTGGGGGTGAGGCATGTGTGTTCTACTTAGATTTGGGGGTAAATTTGTCCCTACAGTGCAATACTATATATACAGTCAGACCAAAAATTATTCAGACACCAGATATAATTTTTACTAGTGGATGCAGGACACTATAGTTCATTTATGTAAGTGAGAAAAGCAAAATAAAGTAAACGGTGACATACTATACCCAAAAATTCTTCATAGAGTGGACTACCAGTAAAATTTATAAATATTTGGGACCAAAATTATTCAGACACTTTGACCTGACCAAGTGTTTTTTCTTTAATTGCTAATGCAACCTTTTACACCACAGACTGAACAAAATTAAGCATTGCTTGGTAATTGGTTGACCTAAATTGGTAATTGTGTACTTAAATTTAATAGCTGACAGCTGATGTAATCCATTACATACCTCTCTATCAAAGTTATCTGACATTATCAAGATGAATTTGTTCTGACACAGTTTAACTCTGAGTTCTTGTCATATTTTATTTTCCAAACTATAGCGAATAAACTGACATAATGTGAGAAAATGTTGAAGGTGTCTGAATACATTTTGGTTTGACTTCGTGTTGTCAAAAGTACCGACTTCGGTACCTAGTCAGTACTGAAATTAAAAAAATGTGACGGTGTTGAGCGGACTTGTGAAAACCTCTGACTGGCCATTGTGCTCACACGCTCATCAAACATGTCTGTGATTGGCTACAATGAGCAGCGCTTCAAAAATATGTTGTAAATATACATCAATGGCGCTTGTCACCGAGCGCTTACACATATACACTCGGGACCGTCCGCTGATCTACGCCTGCTTGTGCTTTCAAACGCTACCTCTTCCAAAACACTTTCAAACACTTCTTTGTGCTTTCAAACGCTCCAGTGTGTTGATCATTGTAGCCAATCACAGACATATCCGATGAGCACATGAGCACAATGGCCAGTCAGATGTGTTTACTATTCCAGTTCAACAGCGGTCAAAGCATCAAATTTTTTAAATTTCAGTGCCGGTATACGGTAATACAATCTCACAATAATGAACATGCACGATATTGTTATCGTGGGCACTTCAAAATACTGTGAATAATTATTTATTACGAATTATTCAGATTTTTAGAATGCATTTTAAGAATACTTTACCCATCAACCATTTAAAATAAACAACACGTCAAAGAGGAACGCGCACTTATGTAAACAGACCCAACGCGCATGAGCAGCACATGGCTGAATGAGTGAAGGAGATGCGCTGAATGAAACTGCATATTCACACTCTCTGACAGCAGATGGCACTGATGGAACAGCAGAAATGCAGCCATTTTCCCGGTAATCCTAGTAAACAAACGCTCGCGCTACTAAACACACAGCCATTCGCTACGGTGCTCATCACATAATCAAATACTTAATACTTAAAGACTTAAGGCTATACATTTTCAAACTTAAACATTTATATTTTAATCTGGACTACATGCCCTAGATATTGTTTGAATGTGTTCTGATTCTTTGTTGTTCAGTCACACACTTTACAATAAGGCTCTATTATTTCTATTATTATTTCCGTCCTTTGGATGAGACGTTAAACCGAGGTCCTGACTCTCTGTGGTCATTAAAAATCCCAGGATGTCCTTCGATAAAGAGTAGGGGTGTAACCCCGGCATCCTGGCCAAATTTGCATTGGCCTCTGTCCATCATGGCCTCCTAATAATCCCCATATACGATTGGCTTCATCACTCTGTCTCCTATCCACCAATCAGCTGGTGTGTGATGGCCGTTCTGGTGCAATATGGCTGCCGTCACATCATCAAGGTGGATGCTGCACATTGGTGGTGGTTGAGGAGATTCCCCCCTTCCATGTAAAGCACTTTGAGTGCCTAGAAAAGCGCTATATAAATGTAACAAATTAATTAATTAATTAACATTAGTTCATTCATTAACAAACTGACAATGAAAAATACTTCTAAAGAATTTATTAATCTTAGTTAAATGTAAATTTCAGCATTTAATAACACATTATTAAAAACAAAAGTTGTAACTGTATTATTTAATGGACTGGAGCTAACACTAACTAACAGTTGCTTTTTTTTAACTAAGGTTATCAAAGAAGAATAGCTTCTGTAAAAATGTAGCTATTCGCTCTTTGTTAATGTTAATGCATTAACTAGTGAGACCTTATTGTAAAGTGTTACCTATTGTTCTTTATAATTCTTTTGCACTTTAATCTGTTTGAAATATTTGTTTACTTTATACATTTTTGTGTATTGCTTTATTGTATTTAAATGTTCGGTTCTTTTTGTTATAAGAAAGTTATTAAACCTGTTATAGTATGACAACACTTTTTTTGCAACTTATTTCAATATCGTGATAATACCGTATACCGTGATAAAAGCTTCAGCAATTAATCGCAACATGAAAATTTGATACCGGCACATGCCTAGTACCGACTTGGTACCGAAGTCTGTACTTTTGACAATACTAGTTTGACTGTATATTTGCAATAATATTTTACAGTATATCATCTCCTAACAAGGCGTACATATTAAGGTCTGGGAGGATTAGATGGTAAGCAAACAATCAGTTCTCATAATCTGTGTGTTGGATGCAGGAGAAATGGGCAGGAATAAAGATCTGAATTACTTTGACAAGGGCCAGATTGTTATGGCAAGGCAACAGTCAGAGTATCTCTGAAACGGCAAGGCTTGTGGGTTGCTCCCGGTCATCAGTGGTGAGAATTTACCAACGAAGAGGGACAAATCACAAACTGGCAACAGGGTGTTGGCTCATCGATGTATGAGGGCAAAAAAACGCTATCCCATCTGGTCCAAGCCAACAGAAGGTCTACTATTGCAGAAGTCACACAAAATTTTAATGATGGTTATGGGAGGAATGTGTCACATATGTGCGTATTAGGGAACAATCAGAGTCCGTATGATGACCCCGTCCACCGTCAAAAGCACCTACAATGGGCACACAAGCATCAAAACTGGACCTTGGAGCAGTAGAAGAAGGTCGCCACACACATATATACATATGAAAGCCTTGATCTCCGGTCGCCAGCATGTCCTTCGATGAGACGTTAAACTGAGGCTCTGATACTCTGTGGTCATTATTAATCCCAAATTTGCCCATTGGCCTCCATCCATCATCATGGCCTCCTAATCATCTCCATATATACTGATTGGCTTCATCACTCTGTCTCCTCTCCACCAATAAGCTGGTGTGTGGTGGGCGTTCTGGCTCAATATGGCTGCCGTCGCGTCGCACCAGGTGGATGCTGCATATTGGTGGTCGTTGATGAGATTCCCCCCTTCCATGTAAAGCGATTTGATATATATTTGTGTGTGTGTGTGTGGTGTGTTCCCATTTACAGTAGATGGCTAGTAAACATGTTGTTTAGTTGTGTGTGTTTGTTTCATATTCTCTAGTATCTTGTTTCCACAGAAGAGAAAAGTTTGACAGCAACTTTTAGAGTGAAAAGATGGCATCTTTCTTCCTGTTTTATTCTGCTCTTGCTGTTTTATTCTGTGTTGTTGTCACTGTTCCAGGGATGTTTTCTCCAAGGAGGCAAAGCATACAGTGATTTTTCCAAGAACTGGATAGGAAAATAATCTAAAGGACAAAAATAAATAGATGACAAATGACAAAGTAAAAACCTAAGATTGCACTAAATAAGATGTTACTATAAACATAAAAAAACAACATTTAAAGTATTTGTAGCTTTATGTACCCTAAAACATGTGAGTATATGAACAAAAAAGCCACCCCTAACCTTTCAACACAGATTTTATATCCATGTTTGCATCATTCCAATAGTGAAATGGATGTTAAAACAACACAGACAATCAGTGGCCACAATTCATCCTAGCAAATTCTCCCCTCGGTCTGGCAATTGTTAATATATATGCATGTGTATGTGTGTGTCTGAGTTGTACCATCAGCTTCACTTAGAAACATGAGTATGCGACTGCATTAGCATAGTGTAGTCATGAGTATTGCTGCTGAAGAAGCACTCCATGGACTCGTTGTTCCTCCAAATGAGCGCTGTAAACCTCGAGATCTGTCTGCTGAACAACTGAATGATCTACTCAGTTCTGACTCGCTGGAATCTCATTAGTGATACAACCGCTCAGAGTCATTAGCTAAACGGCTGCTGGTAATCATTCTTAAAGGGACAGGACACTATTTAAAATTTCTTTATGGATTCATGTGTTTATAATGGTATAGATGTTAATTTGAAGTTAATTAGTTTGTCTGCCATGCAGTTTTTGTATTTTCCTAATATAGCCCTCTAGATGATATCTAAAACATGATTTTAACATGAGCTTGATACAGCACCTGTTTAAACACACACACACACACACACACACACACACACACACACCATTTTAAACAGGTGCTGTGTCAAGCTCATCTAGGCCTGGACTTGACGTTTTGTTTTGTTCATGTTTTGTTCGTCCGTGAGTCATTTTGTGTTTAGTTTTGATTAAAGTCTTCGAACGTTCACCAGTTCCCGCCTCCTTCTTGTCATAACAAAGAACATCATTACACATGGTCTGCAACAATGCTTAGGTAGCTGGTACGTGTCAAAGTAACATCCACATGGATGGCAGGACCCAAGGTTTCCCAGCAAAACATTGCCCAAAGCATCACACTGCCTCCGCCGGCTTGGACAGGGGTCAGCATGGGTAAAACAGCATTGCAAACTGCGATGCACTGTGTATTCTGACACCTTTCTATCAGAACCAGCATTAACTTCTTGAGCAATTTGATCGGACCACACGGGCCAGCCTTCACTCCCCACGTGAGCCTTGGCCGCCCATGACCCTGTCACCGGTTCACCACTGTTCCTTCCTTGGACCACTTTTGATAGATACTGACCACTACAGACCGGGAACACCCCACAAGATACATCTAATACTTTGAGGACAAAATCACTTTGTGCCTAATATATCCCACCCACTAACAGGTGCAGTGATGAAGAGATAATCAGTGTTATTCACTTCACCTGTCAGTGGTCATAATGTTATATATATATATATATATATATATATATACATATGTGTGTGTGTGTGTACACGCACACACACACACACACGTATTTAAATACAAATAAATAAACACAAACTTTTATATTAGATGCAATTAATCAATTTGACAGCCCTATAATATATAAGTATATAAGTGTGTGTTTGTATTTTCCCCAGGTATGGTCTTCAACCTAAATAATAATCTTTGCGAATATTATTCTGTTTTTTTTTCTTTCTTAAAAAAAAAGAAAGGAACAGATGCACTACCTACAAAAAAATATGATCTTATTTGTGATTAAAAATTCTATTTGGCTGTCAGCCATACTAGCACACGTTTGTAATATCAGTAGTTATAATAAATCAGCAGGAAGCAGAACCTCCTCCCAATAGAGTGAAGTTTATGTTTTTCTGTCACATAACGGTACATTTAATCTGAAATTATGGCTCCAGTACTTTGCTCAAAATCAACAATGCTAAAATGTAAAGGTCTGACACAGATTTTCATATTTTATCCATAAACCCATAGACTAAAATATGGAAATGACATAGAAGTGTTGTGGCAGAGGGAACACCTGGGCCGCGCTGGTGCAGGTGTAGCAGTAATAAATACTGAGAGCTGCGGTGCGGGCTCTGGCTGTAATTGTGGGCGTCCTCCCTTAGTAATTGTGTGGATAATGAAGACACAGAGGAGCCACAGAAAACCATCTGTGCAGCTTTCGGAGGTAATGTCCACCAGGAGGGAGGGAAACATTGGCTAGATGTTGCTTTTTGGATGTATTTTGAGATGTTATGTTGTTTTTTAGATGCTCTCAACTTTTGGTTGGAAACATAACCAGACCCTCTGGCTGTTTGCGGATGCTGTCTTTTAAAAAAAAAACCTTGACATAGATCTGGGAATACTTTGACTAACATTTGGTGAAGCTGAGCTGGTATGAGACGGAAGAGAGAGTCGGCTCTTGTGTTTGTGTGTATGTGTGTGTATTTGTAAGCTTCCCCTCAGGTACGAGTGTGCGCCTTTGCAAAACATATTTCAGAAACGCAGATGGTCTCTGCATAATGGACTAAAACCGTCCCTTATCGCCACGTCAAAGGAATAATTCAATTTGGAGGACAAACACAGGGCAGAGGAAACAACGCAGGCATAAAAAGAAAGAGCGAGAGAGACTGGAGAAATGCTTTCATTAGTCTTCCTGTATCTCCACATACATGTATTCCCTCAATTCATCCACATTTTGAACACGTTCTCAGCTCCACAAAGGAACTGAAGGGGTGTGTGCGAGTGCATGTATGAGTGAACCTGTAGAAAGAAAAATGCCTGTTGTAAAGATAAATTACAAATGTTTCTCTAGACAGATAAAGTTATTTCTCATCTAGTTCTCTCAAGAGAATTATATCTGACCTGTAAATTCATTCCAACCCATCTACGAATAATTTACTTTTACCATTTTATAAGCGTGTTTTACAGTAAACTACTAGCAGCGATAACAAAAGGAGGCAGAGCTTAAGCTTGTAAAGCCTGACATGTGAAATAATATAATATATCATTTTTGAAATGGAATGGTTTATCAAAGAAATCTAAAATAAATATGTTTTTGTTAAGTATCATATTTGATTAATCAGGCTTGTATGGCTCATATGGTATGATATAGGAGAATATGGAGCTCATACTCAATGAGGAAAAACACCTCAGTTTTATTCAGAGGCACAAATTGAGTTAAAAATATTCAATTTGTTTCAGTTGCTTATATGGCCAATAAGTAAGATGAAATTCTGTGTAATGTAAATCAGTGAGATCTTTTTAACAGTATATCAGTCTTAAATTTAATATCTCCAAATAGTATGTCTTATTAAGATTATATTTAAATGATAAGCATAATGTTTCAAAACTTCTTTGTTTCAAAGTTTTTATTGCAAAATATATTATGCAATGTAATGATGACTGAGAGAAATAAAAGCTCCTCAAAAGCCCGATGTATCATATTTGATTAAAGTTGCTGCAGTCAGGAAAATGGTGTTTCATTTCCCAAAAAATATCAACTATCAATCATATGACAGAAAGCATGTTGTAGATTGTGTTCAACAGGTTGCTAATAATTTGCAGGCCTAAGAAATTGGCATATCAATTATGATACAGTATAGGCTTTATTAGGTTAACGAAGAATCAATTGTCATATTTGTTCCGTTTTTTTTAGGAGAAGCATCTGAGACAATGTCTATATTTATATGAAACATAACTGAGAACCATGCATGTATATGTGCTCCATGTGCACGTGTTTGAGGGAACACTAGGATCAACAGGGGAGACAACATATTAGAGATGAGATGAGAGAGGGTGGACAGGTTGAGGGCGAGTCATCAGACCGGAACTCTCTTAACACTAAGAAGGTCCATTGGGAAATGGAGGGAATGAGAGAGGATAATGGACAGAGAGAGAGGGAGAGAGAGAGAGAGAGAGAGAGAGAGAGAGAGTATGGGGCTTGACTCACGGCTGTTGTTGACATACTGTCTTAAAGGCATAATTTATGTCAAGTCAAGTCAAGTCAACTTTATTTATATAGCGCTTTTTACAATGCCGATTGAGCTTCACAGTGTTAAACAGGAAAATAATGCAACAGATTTTGATTCGGCTGTACAGCCGCTCTGGAGAAAACTGGTCAGTCATCTAGCTCATATCAATTATATAGCAACAATGTAGGCAGATCAGTAATTTAGTTGATATAGCTAATTTAGTTTAGTAATTAAATTTATTTGGATATTTATTTGAAAATTTAGTGTCCCCAACTGAGCAAGCCGAGCCAAAGGTGACAGTGGCACCAAAGGAACCAAAACTCCATCAGGAGTTATGTGACTGTAGGATTCCTGGACACATGGCAAATAGAGAGTCCCGTCGAAGCCGTGTTTCACTAAGGTAGATATCTTTAGCATTGAATTTAATAGAGAAAATATTGATGGTGTAAACATCATTGTAGTATAGTTTTTTATTTTGACGTTTGCAATCATGTTTCTTGCTATTTGTAAATATTGTAGAAATGCAATTATCAGTACATTTTCATACAATAAAAAATAATTATATATAGTATACACTGTAAAAAAATAAATAAAAAAATCTGTAAAAATAGGGCACAATGTAAATATGACAGAATTTTCTGCATTACCTGTATTTTGAATTACGCATTGCATTAGGTTTTAAGGGTTAATGGAAATTTCTGTAAAATTACTGGATAATTTCTTGACAGAAAATGACCCGTACATTTTCCGTTTTTATTCTTTTACAGTGTAGGGTAACATGGGGGAAGATGCCCCCCCTTAAAGGGATAGTTCACCCCTTTGTTCTGTTGAATGGAAGAATGTTTGTAACCAAAGAGTTGTGGGGCACCATTGACTTCTATAGAAAAAAATATAACAGAACAAAGAAACTCATACAGGTTTAAAACAACACGAAGGTGAGTAAATGATGACAGAATTTTCATTTTTGGGCGAACTATCCCTTTAAGAACTATGTGCATTTACTTTAAATTGTAACATATTTAGATATAAGTTTAGCATGTGCAGGAGGAGACTTTATAGAGTGCTGGACTCTTGCATTGTCAATACATGATCTGGACCAAAAATTAATGCACCTCTTGATGAAAATAAATGCTGTAATGTTATTTCCATCAAGAGGTGCATCAATGTTTGGTCCAGGTCTTGTATTGACAATGCAAGAGTCCAACACTCTGTAAAGTCTCCTCCAACATCCCAAAGACTTTCAATGAATTTAGGGTCTGGACTCATAGGTGCCAATTCATGTGTGAAAATGATTCTTCATGTTCCCTCCCTACCATTCTTTCACAGTTTGAGTCTGATGAATCTTGACATTCTCATCCTGGAATATGGCCATGATGTGTCTTCCTACATCTCATTCTAAATCTCTGTTTAAGACTGTTGACAATCTTCTTAAACCAACTAAGGCCATTGTTCACTCCTCTGTTGACCAGTGTAATAAGTTTCTTCATTATTTCACTGGTAAGATTGAGGGCATATAAAGCTCTTTAATAACTATCAACCCAGGTGAGCTAGTTGATACTCAGCCTTTAAATCCTCCAAAAAAACTTTGAAATGGAGTTGATTTTATTAGTACAGTGAAGTCCATGAATTCAACTACAGTATTTTAGATCCGGTTCCCTGCTCCGTTATTATGAACTGTCTTGCATCAATCTGCCCTCATATGACTTAAATTATGAACTTATCATTGAGTTCTGGAATTGTTCCTCCAGAACTAAAAATAGCTGCCATTGCACCAGTCCCTAAGAAGACTGGCTGTGATGTTTCTGATTTCATCCAATTACAGGCCTATTTCTAACCTCCCAGTCTTGGCTAAAGTTCTGGAGCGTGTTGTGGCTATTCAGTTAAATAATCACCTAGCACTGAACAGTCTTTTTGAACCTTTTCAATCTGGGTTCAGAAAAGGGCATAGCACTGAGACTGCTTTAGTAAGGGTCGTAATTGATCTTATTGCAGCAGATTCTGGTGCATGCAGTATTTTGGTCTTATTAGACCTTATTAGTGCTGCTTTTGGTACTATATTGCATTCTCTTCTGCTAGATAGGCTGGAAAATTGGCTGGGTCTTTCTGGAGCTGTATTCAGTTGGTTTCGGTCTTATTTAATGAATCGTACCCAGTTTGTAAGTTTGGGTAATTACAAATCTGATACCGTGCCTGTTCGACAGAGAGTTCCTCAGGGTTCAGTGCTGGGTCCAATTTTATTTAACATTTACATGCTTCCACTTGGGCAGATTGGGCATCAGGAAATATGGTCTTGGGTATCACTGCTATGCGGATGATACGCAGATTTACATCACCACTAGTCCTGATGTCCATTGCTCATTAATAGCTTTGTGTAGTTGTCTAGCAGATATCAGTATCTGGATGCAGAATAACTTCCTGAAGCTGAACGGCTCTAAAACTGAATTGATGCAGATTGGTACAGTGGCGGCTACTCGTAAGGCCGAGTAGATCAGTTTGATTGTTGACTCCCTTAACACAACTTTATGTTGAAAAGGAAAAGAAGAAGGCGAGAGGTATCCTTGCAGACAGCTCTCACCCTCTCTTTAGTCAATTTGAGCCCTTGAAATCAGGAAGTCAGTATAGAACCCCTCTAGCAAACAAAAATGTGTTTAAGGGGTCTTTCCTTCCAAATGCCATTCAAATTCTCAACTCCGCAAGTGACTGATAAATCAAATGAATGTAACATGAATTGTACTTTTTTTTATTTATATAATGTGAATCTGTCTGTCTTTTACTTTTGTTTTTCTTAATGTTGCCTGTCTAGTTATTTTATGTGTTGGTTGAGCCAAAGACAAATTTCCACCTCGGTGGACAATAAAGGAAATACAATACAATTCCAGCACGGTAATTCCCACTTCACAGGTGCAGAATCTTGGTGTCATTTTTGATCCAGAGTTAACATTTGAAGCACACATAAAATACATTTCTAAAACTGCTTTTTACCATCTGAGAAACATTACTCGGCTTAGACCTTTTCTCTCTTTTGCAGACACAGAAAGGCTTATACATGCCTCCATTAGTGTAGATTAGTGTAATGCCTTGTTCTCTGGCCTTCCAGCGAAATCTCTGAGCAGGCTTCAGTATGTTCAAAATTCACTCGTACTTCTCCTCATGAACACATTACACCGGTTCTTTCACAATTGCCCTGGCTTCCCATAAATGTGAGAATTGATTTTAAAATTCTTACTTTAACCAGCAAGGCACTTCATGGGACTGCACCAGAGTATCTTTCTGATCTCATCAGCCCATCACGTTCTCTTCGTTCTGCTAATTCTCTTTTACTACATCAGCCTTTATGTAAGCTCAAGACCATGGGGGAAAGAGCCTTTTCATACAAAGCCCCCAAGCTATGGAATGTGCTTCCTCTTCCCATCAGAAATGCACCAACGTTGGGACACTTTAAAAAGTTGATTGACACATTTATTTAAGGCTGTTTTTCTTTAATTAATTGTTGTATTGCCCTTGTTGTTTCTGTTTTATTTTACTGTAGCACTTTGGGTTTAAGGAAAGCGCATTATGAATAAAATGTATTATTATTATTATGGTTGTTTAAGAAATGAAAAGCTAAACTCTCCATCAATTAGGGTTGGAAGAACTGTTGCCAAACATATAACATGCTAGAAACATAAAAATCACTGCAATAATGATCCAATCATTGACTCTTAAGCATTTGCCAATTTAAATCCAAACAGTGACTTTTTTTTTTTTGGCCGGGCAGTGTATTTCATAATAGCAACATTATGAATGCAAATTGAATGATTTCACTCAACTAACATATAGGTTTTAATTAAAGCGAATATGTCAGAAACGTCATACATCTAATTCATGGAAATATACCACAATAATTTCAATAATTATTAAATGTACAAACAACACTAGTAAAAACTGGATACTTATACAAACTATAACTTTTACTCCATAAATCTAAAAAACATAATGTGTTCACAATTCCCTCATTAACAAATAGACACAAACATATTCAACATAATACAATGTCACCATTTTCCAGAGACATAAAATTAGATCAATTAACCTCAAAACCGTTTCGGATGACTAAATCTCACAATTGTTGATATCCTGATGAAATGACTAAATTAAAAATGGCATAGCCATTCATCAAAAGTATTAGTTCCCTTTCAGTCGAATTGGGGATCATTTTCAGAGACCAATCTACTTCGAGTGTATAAAAACGAGCCAATAATGTTGGCATGCGGTCCACGCACCGCCCCGCAACGCGGGTATAAATACGGAAGTGGAATACCGCATCCTCGCTTTCAACTTCGGAGCCGAACAGTTTGTCTACGGAATCGCTTACCAGTGCGGGTGTGACGGCGCGAATCAGCGAGTGGCCGCTACAACACTTCTTCCTTTTGTTGTTTTTGTTGGTATCGCTGGGCGTTTCCCTCTTTGAGTGCTCACACGGGCTTGCACTTCCGCACCGTTGTGAGCCGCGGCCATCTCCCTGAGTGCTTCAGCACTACTAAAAGAGCGTTTCCATTCCTAAAAGAGCAGCACGGTTTGACCCTGCGTCTATTTCAAGATGTCATTCAAACCGTGTGTTTCTGGATGCCGTCGTTTTCTGTCCCCAGTTGACGGTCATGATCGCTGCCTCACGTGTTTGGGCATTCAGCACGCTGAAGCGGCGTTCATGGATGACTCATGTTCCCATTGTGGGAACATGACCATCGCAGTATCACGGTCTAGGCTCGAGTAACTTAGAAGGGGTGGAGTCCCATTGCGCATCCCCCGATCTAGTGGCCCTCCAGCTGCGAAGCAGAGGGCTGCTACTTTGGCTGATGCCTTTGGTGGAGACCTGAGGGTGACAGTGAGGGCTTCCCCGACGGGCCAACAAGCCCCTTTGGCCCCTCCCCCCTCCGCTGCGCCGGTAGAGCTTCCGGAAGAGCGGCCTGGCCCCGGCCATGGGGGGCCGGCCGTTTCATTTGGAGCTCCAGCTGAGGATATGATTTCGATGGCTGCATCGGAGGAGGAGCCAATGGGTTCCGGAGATGAGGAGTGTGGTAGCGTTGCCCGAATCTGATCCAGAACTTACGGCTATGCTTTCCCGGGCCGCCGCAAGTGTCGGGCTCGAGTGGAACCCTCCACCGTGTCCCGAACCTTCGCGGTTGGACGATTGGTTTCTCGGGACGGCCCGCGCTGGTTCTCAGCGCCCCGCCCCGGTTCCATTCTTCCCAGAAGTGCATCAGGAGCTCACGAAGTCGTGGACAGCGCCGTATAGCGCTCGATCCCAATCTAGCGACTCCTCCATCTTCACTACCCTCGATGGTGGCGCAGCTAAGGGGTACACGGCGATTCCCCCAGTCGAGCGGTCCGTGGCGATGCAACTGTGTCCCAGGGCCGCTGCAGACTGGCGGGCTAACCCGCGTCTCCCCTCCCGGGCGTGTAAGTTCTCGTCCGGTCTAACGGGCAAGGCTTACACAGCCTGTGGAGAGGCTGCGTCGTCTTTGCATGCCATGGCGCTCCTGCAGGTCTATCAGGCCAAAGCGCTAAAGGAACTGCACAAGGGTAGTTCCGACCCAGGGGTTATGCAGGAACTGCGCACAGCGACGGACCTCGCCCTTTGGGCGACGAAAATCACTGCGCGCTCCCTGGGCCGGGCGATGTCCACCCTGGTGGTCCAGGAACGCCACCTATGGCTGAACCTGGCAGACATGCGCGAGTCCGACAAGGTTCGGTTCTTCGACGCCCCTGGCTGTCAGGCCGGCCTTTTCGGCGACGCCATCGAGAGCTTTGCCCAGCAGTTCTCGGTGGCCCAAAAGCAGACGGAGGCGATTAAGAACATTCTGCCCCGGCGACCAGCTGCTGCCTCCACTCCGTCGCCGGTCGCAGCTCCTCCACCTGCCCGTCGCCGAGGGCGTCCCCCTGCGTCTGCCTCTGCCCCTGCTAAGCCCAAGCAGCAGCCTCCACCCGGGAAACAGGGCGCCGGACGCAAAGGGGCCGCCCAGCCCGCTCAGGGTTCCGCCAAACCTTCCGGCAAACGTAAGGGTAAGCGGCCGTGAGACGGGCAGCCCAGGGACGTTGGGAGCTGCTCCGAGGGAGATGGTGTCCGCACATCCCCCCCCCCCACCCCTCTCCTCTTTTCGCCAGAACGCGGTGTGCGGCTAGAGGACGCCTTCGGGCCTTCTCTCCCACACACTGCCCCACCTTGGAGCGGTCAGACAACACTTCGGGTCGCCTCCAGGCCGTCCGGGTCGGGTCTGTCCACTCCCTCTCGCTGCCCCACCCTGGGTACGTCTGTGGTGCCGTTGGTCCCGCTTGCTCGGTCTCTGGGAGCCTGGCTAGCGCTCCCCAGACCGTCTCGCTGGCTCATCCGTACCATCAGACTCGGTTACGCGATTCAGTTCGCACACCGGCCGCCCAAGTACAAGGGCATCCTCTTCACCTCTGTGCGAAGCAGCGATGCCCACATCTTGCGGTCCGAGATCGATGTCCTACTGGCGAAGGGCGCGGTCGAGCCGGTTCCTCCAGCCGATATGAGGGCGGGCTTTTACAGCCCTTACTTCATTGTACCCAAGAAAGGGGGTGGGTTACGACCAATCTTGGACCTGCGTGTCCTGAATCGGGCCCTGCACAAGCTTCCGTTCAGGATGTTAACGCAGAAACGCATTTTCGAATGCATCCGTCCCCGAGATTGGTTTGCAGCGATCGACCTGAAGGACGCGTACTTTCATGTGTCTATCCTCTCTCGACACAGACCGCTCCTACGCTTTGCGTTCGAGGGGAAGGCATATCAGTACAAGGTCTTACCCTTCGGGCTGTCCCTGTCGCCTCGCGTCTTTACGAAGGTCGCGGAGGCAGCCATTGTTCCACTCAGAGAACGCGGCGTTTGCATTCTCAACTATCTCGACGACTGGCTCATTCTTGCCCAGTCTCGGGAACAGTTGTGCGAACACAGGGACCTGGTGCTCCGTCACCTCAGCCTGCTTGGGCTTCGGGTCAACCGAGAGAAGAGCAAACTCTGTCCCACGCAGAGGATCTCTTATCTCGGTATGGAACTGGACTCGGTCAACCAGACTGCGCGCCTCACAGAGGAGCGAGTCCAGTCAGTGTTGAACTGCTTGAATACGTTCAAGAGCAGGACAGCGGTCCCACTGAAATTCTTTCAGAGTTCGTTCGCTAGATTTTATAGCCTCCGTGTAGAGCCGGTTTCTTCCCGTGTACTCGCCTCCAATGGCCGGTAAACGCGAAGTACCCGCTCTTGTGTCGGCTTGCATACGCCACTCCCGCCTCCGGGCCGGATACGTGCGTCTATTGTCTCCAGTTGTGTTCCCCGGAAACGGCTAACCCTGTCGAGCTCCTCCGTCACCCTTCGGTGTCAGACGTTGTGGCCGTCTGACGCCAGGCCTGCACCCGTATGCTTGTGGAACGTGTGTGTAGGCTGGGTCCATATGTTTTGGTTCCCTTACGGTAACCCCATATGTGTATTCCACAGTTGGAAAAGCGAGGATGCGGTATTCCACTTCCATATTTATACCCGCGTTTATACAATAAACACGGAAACAGACAGAAGGTTTAACAGTTTGTACGTGAAACAGGGGTAAACACACACAACACGCAAACATGACCGACAACTGAGGGTGCACAGGGAGGAACTTAAATACATGATGGTGATGAACTGAATGATGAGCAGCTGTGATGATGACTAGTGTCCATGGTTACTGATGAGTGGCGGAGAAAATCAAACAAAGGCACACATGTGATGAATGAAAACTAACTGAAAGTCCATGAAAGTGAAACTAAAGGTGAATGAGTCCAGATAACCGTGACACATATATATATCTGTGTATATACAAACAACAAAGAAATGACAAGAGTTCAAGTTGTGTCTTGTAAAACAACACATTGATTAAAAAGTGGGGTCAAGCCAATAAATTTGAAAATAACTGCTGCCATATACCAGTATTAATGGAAAATCCTTATTTGGAATACAAGGAATATGTAATATGTAATATATTATTTGGTCTGACCCGTTTTTAATCAATGTGTTGTTTTACGAGACATGCATATTTGAAACATATCCAAATTCCAACATTGGAAAGAACCATTTGAAATTACATATATATGATTTGTTATTGTGAATCAGACTTATCAGTGCCATCTTACTGCTACTTAATGATAATGGTTTATTCATTTTGTAATTATGGCAGGTAAAAACTGAGTTGAATTGTCTGCTGTCTAGAAAAATCCTCTTTTCATTTAAACAACCGTGAGGCAGTAAAATTGTAAGTGGTAGATTTTTTTCTAGTTATATTTGGCTCACATTCAGCCTTAGATCTGAAAAGTGAGGAGAGGAGAGCCAGCGACGTCTGTGAAGCATGACAGAGTTTCAGAGCTCTTTTTTTCTGAGGAGATGAGAGCGAGAAAAAGAAAAAAGGGTAGAGAGTGCGCACCCTACATTAAAGGTGTTGGGGGGGATAAAAGTATGGAAAAACTGCATTAAAGACAACGGGAGTGGATGTACATATAGTCTGAGAGGATTTGGAGATAGTTGAGAGGAGGTAAATAAGATGAACAAAGGGTTGGTGTGTAAATGCAAGAGAAGAGCATGTTTGTGAGACAAAACTAGAAGGGGAGGAAGAGAAAGGATGGCTCTGTCCTGTGAGAGCGGGCACAGTGCAGTGACCGTGAAAGTGCTTAAATAAACACTGCAAGAGAGGAGAAGAGCAGGAGGAGGAGGAGGAGGAGAGGGTGCAGGCGAGATAAAGAGATGAACCAGCAAATTAAGCTAGAGGGTTGGAAAAGACAGAGCAATAGACTGTAAAGAGAAAGAAAAGAGAAAGAAAATACAAACACCACTGAAACACTAAGACTGATCATCAGATACTGGCCGGAATGAACAGCGATGGTCCGGACAAATCAGGAGAAAGGAAATTAGATCAAGTGAAGCCAAATGTGTGGAGTTAATGGAACAGCCATTTTGAAAGTGGTGACACCACCAATTCACTGCAATTAACTATTTAGCACTTTTGGGAATACTATGCTATTATGGCTGCAAAATAGCTTGGTAAAACAGATAATTATTACTCTAAAATCTGACTGGATGAGCCACTTTCAGTGCTGTTGTGGACTACAGTCAAAAAAATAAAATATTACATGGCGGAAGAAATATACCTTAATTATTGTATTAATTTGCTATGTATTATCATGGTGGATGTCAAAAAACGTAATGTTTTGGTAATCTTTTTGTACTTGTTATTACTAATATTTATTGAGCATTGATATCTTAGATCATAATGCTGAGGCTATCTTTTTACAAAAGCAATGAGTCACAAGAGGCTCTGCACTACAGTTTTCACCACACTTTAGTGGGTCCATGGGAGTTTTCATGCAACACCTGCTAGTAAAATGTGTTTTAACACAGCTTCTTGAGGCGTTTTGCTTTAAAATGTAAATATCCCATGAATAAAATGCAAGGTTAAACATACACTACTATTCAAAAGTCAAAAGTTTGGGTTGTTTTGATTTTTTGGATGTTTTTGAAAGAAGTGTCTCACCAAGGTTGCATTTATTTGATCAAAAATACAGTAAAACAGTAATACAATTTAAAACTGTTTACTATTGTAATATATTTTAAAATGTAATATATTCCTGTGATGGCAAAGCTGAATTTTCAGCATCATTACTTTACAGTCTTCAGCATCACATGATCCATCAGAAATCATTCTAAAATGCTGATTTGGTGCTGAAAGCGACACTGAGTGTGAATAAATTTACGTCATAGTTTATGTCATACGCAACAAACTGCGATGCACTGTGTATTCTGACACCTTTCAATCAGAACCAGCATTAACTTCTTGAGCAATTTGAGCTACAGTAGCTCGTCTGTTTGATCGGACCACACGGGCCAGCTTTCACTCCCCTTGTGCATCAATGAGCCTTGGCCGCCCATGACCCTGTTGCCGGTTCACCACTGTTCCTTCCTTGGACCACTTTCACTGACCACTGCAGACCGGGAACACCCCACAAGAGCTGCAATTTTGGAGATGCTCTGATACTTGGGCTAGCCATCACAATTTGGCCCTTGTCAAACTCGCTCAAATCCTTACGCTTGCCCATTTTTCCTGCTTCTAACACATCAACTTTGAGGACAAAATGTTCACTTGCTGTCTAATACAGGGTTTTTCAAACTTTATGATGCCAAGGACCCCCAAATACGATGAACCTTTTATGAGGGACCCCCTTCCTAAAATCCATCTATATATTTTTATGTATATGAAATAAAAACATTTAAACCGTTAGATAAATAGTATGTGTGACATTATAAAAACATATTTCCAAACTTAATTTGGCTATACTTAACTTTGGCTGTATAAACCTGAAGAACATTTTCAATTAAAAATGATTTGTATAAGCAACTTTCACAATACTGCATGTAAGCATCTTACGTACTGCGTTAAGAATACTGCCTTACATTCCCAGTGAGTGAGATAAAGGGGGCTATAGTGAGAAAAACTTACTAAAAGCAAACATAAACAATTCTGGAAAGCCGGAAAGAAAGGAGAGAAACATTTAGAAGTGAAACAGTTAGAATGTCGAGTAGACATTTTTGCTTTGTCTTTTTATTCTTTGAAATTTTCTGGGGACCCCTTAGAACCTTCTGGAGGACCCGTGGGGGTTCCCGGACCCCAGTTTGAAAACCCCTGGCCTAATATATCCTACCCACTAATCAGTGTTATTCACTTCACCTGTCATAATGTTATGCTTGATTGGTGTATATGTTCTGTATGTGTTTTTCATGTGGCTCAGGGTATTTTTATAACAATAAAGAATAAGAAATGCTTACATTAAAAATGCTAAGCAGGTGTAGCGTTTAGTTTATTATAAAATACTACAAATAATGCACATCTGCCCATTATTTAATCAAAATCCACTTTAGATTGCAGTCGGAAGTTATTACATGCACTCGGTTTCTACTTTATTTGTTTATTTACTGTTGTATGTTGTGCAGCAGACGAGGTAAAAGCCAAATGGGAAAACCTACGAGATACATACATGAGAAAAAATGTATTCTCGGTCAGAGCCACATATTGTGCAGGCGTGAATTATCTGTTCGTGGTGAAAGCTCCGTTCGTCTGCGATGCGCTTAGCTTAATCGCGTCACGCTCAGTGTGAAAGGGGCTTAAGAAACATTTCTTGTTTTTTTTGTTTTTTTATTTGCCATATTATAAATTACATTCATATATGTTTGCAATAGCTGTTGGGTAAACACAATAAAACCACTAAGCACACTATCATTGTTTCATGAATTATTTTGTGTTTCATAACTGGGTAACGCTTTAGATTACAGCCCGGAAAGTACTGCGTAAGTAAAGATAATTTACTGCGTAACTTTCGGTAATTATAGTGTAACTATAAAGTATGTATGTGTAGGTATAAGGGAACAATGTGTAATATGTAATATGGAATAAAGGGGTAACTATCAGGAAAATTAACAAATCATTTATACTGATAAGTATTTTTTTAATTAAGGGGTAATTATCCATGTAGTTACAGGGTAAGTGGTGCTTGTTATTTCATGTAGTTACAGGGTAAGTATGAATCTACGGGCTGTAAATTTAAGTGGTGTTTGTACTTTTTAAAAACAGATTTACAATGAGATGTATTTTCTTTCTTCAGATGAACACAGAAAAATAAATAATCTCTGCTAATGAAAACTCATTCGGGATCCTAAAAGTTGAAGCATCAAACAGCACATACAGCAATAACTACAGTAATCCATATAACCCCAATAGATGAATCAATGTCTTCTGAAGTGAAACGGTAAGTGTTTGTAAGAAAAGTACCAATATTTAGCTTTTTTTAAACTGTAGACTAACGAAAAAGAAGAAGAGGAACAAGAGGAGCCAAGCAAGAGAAACAAAAAAGGGACAAAACGTGCCTCTTTCTGTCAGGACGTTATTATTTTAATTGAAAAGTTTATTTTAAAAAAAATAATAAGAAGTGTGGTTTGAAAGTTGTTTTTCAAATAAATGTTTCCGAGTGATATCAGATTTTGTACGTGTTTTTATTGTATTTACCCTGTAACTACATGAAACAAGAGGGGAACACACACCACTTTATTTACAGCCTGCAGATTCATACTTACCCTACATGGATAATTACCCCTTAATTAAAAAATACTTACAGTATAAATAATTTGTTAATTTTCCTGATAGTTACCCCTTTATTCCCCAAATATTACATATTCTTCTCTTATACCTACACATACTTACTTTATAGTTACACTAAAATTACCGAAAGTTACGCTGTAAATTCGTTTTACTTACGCAGTACTTTCCGGGCTGTAATCTAAAGCGTTACCCATAACTGTTTAAATTGTGCTGAAAAGCTCAAAAAAGCTCATTAGCTTTTTTGTAGACGTGTGTCTATAATGTACAAAAACTGACTCTCAAAGACAACACCACTCTGTGAAATATTCACCAAAGTAAAAAGTTACAGTTGTGATGTTCCTTTTCAAGTGGTACACCCCGAAGTTTGTGTCATTTTTATGGTCACTGAATTGTGCTCATGAAATTGGATTCATCACATAACGAAATGAAAAGAAATGTGCAGTGAAATGTTAGTTGAGGCTGAGAGAGAGATACAGGCAGACAAAGAGATGATGAGAAGCCGTTCACCCGCCGCTGCGCACACAAATACACATAGCGATACAAAGAGAAGTGTTTATGATAATTAACTTATAAGCACCAGCTGGTGTCTGGCTGCGCACATCAGAAAGTGTGGCGATGTTGCGGTTCATGTACACCTCATAGGTCAGGGGTCGAAGCCACAGCTGTCACACATGGTCCGTGTTGTGTTTATGGCCAGGCAGGTCTTCTATGTAAATGCATTAGAGCGGAGAGAAAAAGACTGACAGAGAAACGACAACGAGGTCATGGTGGGGGGAGAAGGTGAGGGCCGGAGAGAGCGTCATCTATGGAGCGAGGAACACAGATTGGAGTATGTAATAAGCTGGGGGGAATGGGATTTTGCTTGGAGCGAGGATTGGTTTGTTTAATAGTTAGAGCATCTGTGTTTTCTATACTGCTTTGTCATGAACATATTAACAACCGTGTTAAGCACAGTGTTAATAAATTATTAGCTGAAAGAAATGTGGAATTTTGGAATTAGCATATGCATGCATATAATTAATAATATAATATAATATAATTAATATATAGTTCAGTCATGACAACTCTCAGAATAGTTTAAACACAATTTTATTAAATGAGTAATGTTGCTGTAGATGTAAATAGGATTGGTTTTGGCGGACTAGATCTGCTATGCTGCTGCTGTGGTTGCAGGCAAGCACACAAACTTGCTCTGCTAGACCACGAAGACCGAAAATAAAACTGCTGCTGCAAAGCAAGTATGAATACTTGCTCCATAAACAAGGTGACATTAAGTGCTGCTGCAAAAGACCCCCGTAGCAGATCTAGAAGAGTGGTGCTGGGGTGAAGGAGGGTGAAGACAAGCGCGCAGTCTAACGCTACCTGTGTCGGACTGAAATATATATATACTAGCCTAGTTAGTTAGAAATGCTAACTCAGCGATGAGTTAGACTTTCATGACTGAACTGGGTATTAATTTTAATATGTATATATATGAACACTGAAGAAAAAAAATACAAATAAAAAAATAATATATATATATATATATATATATATATATATATATATACAGTGGTGGTCAGAATTATTGGGACCCCTGGTAAATATGATCAAATATGGCTGTAAAAAATAAATCAGCACTTTATCTTTTTGATCTTTTATTCAGAAAATTCACAAATATCTAACCTTTCATTGAAGTAAAAGAATTGAAAGTGGGGGGTAAACCACATTATGAAATAAATGCTTATCTCCAAAACACGTTGGCCACAATTATTGGCACCCCTAGAAATTTTTACAACATCACATGTTGTTTGGGAGGGATTCAAGAAAAATCCTTCTTGCTCATCCAGAAACAAACAGCATATTCAGTTGTCAGACACGACTGAAAATTCAAAAGGGACCTGGTTCTGTGGTCAGATGAAACTATAAAAAGAGCTTTTTGGCAGCAAATCCACCAGATGGGTTTGGGGCAAACAGGGATAAAAAGTACCCCATGCCCACGGTTAAAAATACAGCTGGATCTTTAATGTTTTTTTGTTGGAGGCCCTGGACATCTTGTTCAGATACATGGTATTATGGATTCTAGCAAATACCAACAGATAAAAAATCTAAACCTGACGGCTTCTGCTAGAAATCTTATAATGGGCCGTGGTTGGATCTTCCATCAGGAAAACAATTCAAAACAAACATCAAAATCAACACACATATGTGTCACTGAACACAAAATGAAGCTTCTGCCATGACCATCCCAGTCCCCTGACCTGAACCCAATAGAACATTAGTGGGGTGAACTGAAGAGAAGAAGCACCAACATGGATCTGGGAATCTGAAGGATCTGGAGAGATTCTGTATGGAGGAATAGTTACTGATCTCTTGTCAGGTTTTCAGCAAACTCATCAGGCATTATAGAAGAAGACTCAGAGCTGTTATCTTGGCAAAAAGTATTTAATAAAAGGGTGCAAATAATTGTGGCCAACATGTTTTGGAGATAAGCATTTATTTCATAATGTGATTTACCCCCCACTTTCAATTCTTTTACTTCAATGAAAGGTTAGATTTTTGCGAATTGTTTTAATAAAAGATCAAAAGGATAAACAATGCAGATTTATTTTTTACAGCCATATTTGATCATATTTACCAGGGGTGCCAATAATTCTGACCACCACTATATATAAAGGAAGGTTAATTACTCAAATCTGTGATCTGTATATTTTAAACATACTTCATGTGCTTTTGCCAAAAGCAAACTTAGCTTTGATACATTGCCTCTGTGTGCTTCTGGGCTTTGTCATGCAATATAACATAACGCCATTTAAAATTTTACAGATCTATACAGTGGAACTGCAACAGTGCAAATGTTGTAACAGATTGAACTTGGAGCAGGAAAATCTGGAGTGGATGCCGAGCGGACTGATTACAGAGCATTTTGAGATTGAAGGGGAAATTGCTGGCGCTCTGTTCCACTCACATACTCTGACATGGATGCAGTGAGCGAGAGCACAGAGGAGAGTGACCCCTCCGGCCCTGGGCCACGGTCACGTGTAATCACCCCACGCTCGTTCTCTTTCACAGTTATTCTATATCCCTCTGTTGGCCTGCTACTTTTTTCTTGTTCCCTAGTTCTGCCACTGTCTTTTATCCTTCTCTGTGTTTCTCTTTCGCTCCACTGCTCAGCTGGCTTTAGGCAGTGCTGTCTATTCCATTCCTTTACATGATGATGGAGAGAAAGCCAGTGGAAGGGGGAGCTGTGACGAAATACGGCCTCTTGCAGGTGAGACAAACAGCTCTGTTTTAAAACCTACTGAGCTGCTTGCTGTCTACATAGGCATCTACTTTCTAAATCAAGTCATCTTTATTTATATAGCGCTCTTCACATTACAGATCGTTTCAAAGCAGCTTTACAGGGATAAACAGGAAAATAATGATTCAGTGATGCAAACAGAGTTCATTTCTGCTGTAAAGCAGCTCTAAAAAGAAGTCAGAATCTAATTAGATTGGATTTGGAGCACTCTTCATATGCATCTGTACAAAATTGCACTTAATTCAACTTAAAAACATATTGAATGAAACAAAAATGAGCAAATAAAGCTTTTTTTAAACAAATTAATCATTAATGAAATTAATGAATCATGCTCCAGACCCATATATAACCCAATCATAATTCTTATAAAAATTGATTAGGTAAAATATTATATATTTTGTTTGTTTTTTTCACTATTGAATAAAATATATTTATTATGATCAACATTTCTCTTGATAAACTTCCATGGCAATGCATTGTGGGATTACCTTATGATGAATACATGTGATGTTGCATTAGAATTATGCAAAATTAAAAAAAATTTTGGAGATTTTGGTAGGCCTATCTCAGAAAATTACATTTATGCATTTAGCAGACATTTTTATCCAAAGCGACTTCCAAAAAGAGGAACAAAGCAATTTGTCAAGGAGCCAAGGTGTGTGTGTGTGTGAATTGGTTTAAGGGTGTGGGGTGGTTAAGTGCTTGTGAAAGTGGTGTGTCTTCAGCTGCTTCTTGAAAGATGTGATGTTCTCAGCAGTTCGGTGGAGTTTGGCAGCTCATTCCACCAGAGAGGAGCAGAGAGGGTGAAAGTTTTGGAGAGTGACATTTTGCCTCGTTTTGTGAAGGAACAGCAAGGCATTGCTCATTCAGTGACCTTAGCTAACAAGAGGGAGCATTAACTTATATATAGTAAATTGAGGTAGGGAGGTTCGGTTCCAGCGGTAGTCATGAAAGCCAGCGTTAAAGCCTTCGTTTTTATTCTGGCCGCAACTGGGAGCCAGTGGTGTGAGATCAGGAGGGGTGTGACATTGTACAGCTAGCAATTTTGCATTTAAAAGACGTCTCATAGCCGTCCAAACACAGCCCTGACATCTAGGCTAAAACAAGGCAAATTTTGGGCTGTCAGTGAAAATGTAATAGATGTCTAACCATAGTCAAAGAATAGGCTAGTCATCTAGAACATGAACATGTCAAAGAAATGAAAACACCTTGTAATCACCGTTGACTTTGCTTACATGATGGAATAGCATACATCTGACAAAATTACATTTAACCAAATTCAAGGTTATTTTGGCTAGAAGTGGGTTACTCATAGCCGGACTACATCGGGTCTATAGTTTCCCGAGATGGTGAAATGACAGCTATTGCTTGCTGGGGGTTCTCTTAGGCTGGTTGAAGACCAGGGGCCTATACCATGTGTTACAATCCACGCCTGTCCTAGACTCCATTTCCCATGATCCTCCCTGTCTCACACCTGAAATCACTCACTCCTCATCTCTCCCACTCTCCCTGGATTCCCTGCACCTGGTCATCGTCATTAGCACTCCCTTTATATTGATCTCACTTCCCTGCACTCCTTGTCCGTTCTTATGTGTTATGCCTATGTGTGTCGTGTTCTGTTTCCCTTTGGAAATAAAAACCCGTCTTTGTGGAAGCCCTGGATCTTCTCTTCCCTGCTGCACTACACACCGTAACACCATGAAGCTGGTTTAGCTGGCTAGCCAGATATGTTTAAGCTTACTTTGTGCCAAACCCGGGTTTTAGGTACCATTAAAGTGGTTTGGTTTTTAGCAGTGTTCATCTTCATAGTAACTTGCGCTCCACGGCTAACCTGCTCTGGGGCAGGTTATGTTCCAGGTAAGAGATCGGGAACCGAAATTGGACCAATCAGCTGTGAGCAAAGGGTCACATCTCTGATGCAATAAAGTCACTCCTCCTGTTTCTACTCCAAATTAAAGGTCACTACATAGCAAATTGTTTTTAAAAGCGTCTAGCTTTTAACAATGCTTATTTATAATAATAATTTTGAATGATTTAGAGATCATTTATGTAATTATTATACCCTTAATTTATTACACATATATAATTTTAGTTAATCAATCAATAATAGGCTCTTAGTTAAAATTAATATAAATAGTCTATATAAAGGTCATACAAATAAGCTTTCAAATCAATAAATAAAGCTATAAAAATGTCAATTCTCTCTATATCTATATCAGCTAAACTAACTTCATAACTTTTACTTGCACTGACATAGTAAGATTTTTCTTTAAGTTGTCCTCTTTCGTAGATAGCTCTTTTCTCCTTGCTGTGTAAATTTGTTTAAATTCTTAATATTTTTCAATCATGTAATATACTGTAGAAGAGGGAAGTGAATTGTGCTGCTTCTCTCGCGAGAAGTAAATCACAGTTTTACTGTTCCACAGCATGTTATTGGCTGTTCACTACTGATGTCACAGCTAAACTCAGGATCAAAGCCTGAGTTGACAGAGAAAGTTGATGATCAGCATCATGGGACCAACAAAGCCTGAATTGATTGGTTTGGTTTTGTCAACTCGAAACTAATCCTGTAACCCAGAGTTTGTTAAACTACCATCATGGTACAGGTACAGATGGTACAGATGTGCTGCTGCGTTCTGGATCATCTGCAGGGGCTAAGTTGCGCTGGCTGGAAGACTTGCCAGTAGAGCGTTACAGTCGTCCAGTCTTGAAATGACAAGAGCTTGGAGAAGAAGTTGTGTCACAAATTCTGACAAGAAGGGTGTGGTTTTCCTGGTGTTGTAAAGAGCAAACCTACAAGACCGGACCGTTATTGAAATGTGGTTGGAGAAACTCAGTTGATCATCAAACACAACCCCCACAAACACAATGCTGCAATGCTTTTCCATGAGCATCATGGTGGGGAAAAATTGTAATTATTAAAATGATTATGGAATTAAGACATTTTTTAACAGAGCTAATGTAGGTCTTCCTCTCCGCTGGCATATTTTCCTCTATATGTCCTTCACAGGGACAAATCATAAAACTCTAAAATGGCCCAGTCTTCTCTAGTGAGATAAAACCGACCTGCTACTGTGTGTGCGACCCACTAAGGCTGTTAGTTCAGTCCAATACCTTTTATGCAGGCATGACTTTTATTTTTTTTCCCGATCCAATCTTAAAATCGTTATGTCCACCCTTGCATATATTAAAATACTGGGATATTGATTTATAATGCATCTCTCATCAGTTCTCCTCTACAGAGGTGGGATGAATCTAATGGTGGATTCTGCACCTGAATGCAACACGAGTGCAATATCACTGTTCAGCTACTGCGGCTACAAATTATGTATGAATGCTCAAATATTTAGCACATGCTGCCCCTCACTTTAGTCAAACATGTTTTTAATACATTACATTCTAGAATAAAAACCTCATCTAAATGTTGCAAACTGCATGCATGCTATTATATGAAGCATATCTCCATCATAATCTTGTTTTCAATTAGCGGCTTTCAACATGAGTGCTGTGAAAAGGGATATAAACACACACACACAAAATGAATCAAGTGATTGTATTATTAAAACAAGAGATGAATCACTTGATTTTGATGATGATCCAAGTTTTATTATTGCTTATAATGTTTTCAACAAACCTCTAACAAACAAATTTGTTTTCAACAAACCTGTGCCTGTTCACACAGAATGCGCTTTTCCATTCCACTGCACTACTTTTCCATATTTTTTTTATGTAAACGCGCTAGACAGACGTCTTTAACCGTTTAAAAAAAAGTTTTAAAAAAGCGTCTCTATCACAATAGCCTACTCTTCTAAATAATACAGTAAGCTTCAATGTAAAATATCAACTGAGAACAAACATGTTTATGTTGCTAAGAGTGTTGTGCAGTGCAGCTTCTCTTTCAATGGGGAAACATCAAATTTTCCAAAATTGTTCGCCAAGCTTACTATTAAATTTCATATTTAAAATCACCAATTAAACAACTGTCTCATAAATTTTGTTTCTAAACACTTGAATCAAGATAAAAAAAAACATGAATTTTTTAGCCTGGACAAAGCTAATGTGCATGCACAATCCTAAACGCGCGTCTCAGAACACCTGTTTCTATAGCAACTGGTGCTTCTAAATGCTGCAGTGATGCGATGACTTTACTAATCAACGATTGGCTCTTTCATTTAATAGGTGGGGCTTACTCGCCACATTGGGCATTGCGCAGACGTACATAGTGTTTAAGTCCATAGTGTATAGAGCATCATTTGGGACACAACTTTACAAACCACCCAGAACACTCTAGAAACTGCATCGCAACACATTAGCAATCTCTTAGCAACACCCTGGCAACAAATCACAACACACAGTGTTGTTGTGGCAAGTTCTGCGTAGACACAGCAAATGTAGCCTAAGTATCTTGATTGTTTTATATTACCTAACTATAGATTTGAATATATTTTTCATAAGTACTTCTGTTTGTTAAGTTACTATAATTATAATTAAACCCACACCTCCATATTGTGTTGTGTTCCAGCAATTAAATCCCATGAGCCCGGCACCTTCATCATCATTTCGGTAAACATGATTACCACATGATTCCTGCCCTCGGCTACACTTTCATCAGCCTCAGCTCTAAACAAACGTACTATCAGTCTAATTCAATTTATTTAGCACCTTGATTTTTCTCCTCATTTGCAGAATCTTGCATCGACTTGAGCTAAATGTGCCACTACATGGACAAATGGTGCTTCAGATAACACAGTATTTAGAGCTGTCACTCAAACGTTGCGCTGGTGTTCAGGCCAATTGCAAGCGTTAGATAGCTCCCGCCGACAAAACTGGGTCACATCCAAACGTTATTGCAAAGAAATAACTGTGGCAGAGGTACAACATGTAGAAAAGGTCAGGATAATACACTTGCTCAACCCAACGGACACTGCTTTCAATGAAACACTTGTCAATGGGTCAATGAACATATTTTTGTATCCTTAAAATGTGAGAATTTTACTTGAGAAGCAAAACTGCAAAAGATAATGTGAATAAATCTTGAAAAAGTCCACAGGAAGTGACAGCTGTTTAGTGCTGCCAGCTCTTTCTATCTGTCTCATTATCACCTCTTAGCATTTCAACTGTACCTGCCTGAGCTTTCAGCTTCAAAAAACAGCTGTTAGCAAGGAGATTTAGCTTCCGCTATCCTTCCCCTGTGAGTTTAACTGTTATTAGCTTCTGCTATTGAACAGGGTTAAGAATTAATACCGTAATGGAGCTTTATTGGGAACATGTCCTAGCCACAGTCCTCTAGGTCAAGGATAAATCATTCTCAGCTATAAGAACAGTGGCTTCTCAACATTGACCATAAAGGGGCCTAATAACTTTAATCAGAGCTAAAGCACTAGACAACCGGCTAGCACTTACTGAAATGAAAACATATGCTGCTCTCATCTGTAACAGCCTTTCCATGTGTGTCCATTTGCAGTTCTTGCATCAGGGGACTGAAGCGTTATAATTTGTGTTTTTATCATTCCCAGGTCAGGGCAGTTGGCGCTGAGAAACAATGAAGCTAATTACAGAACAGTTTCAAGGACAAAATGTGCATTGCTTTGTATTCGAGCCTGCACTGCAGGAAAAGCATTTCCTTAATCATTTTTTTTGTCATTTTTGTCAGTATAAAATATTTTTGTAGGAATGAGAATATAGTGAGAATTAAGTTAAATTTTTTTACCACACTGGCAAATTTTTCTTGTTAAAACACAAATCTGTAGTGCGAAATTATGACACTTTAATAAATATATCATAAAAAGTTGAAATTGACATACTACTTAATACTTGAAAATATGACTTGCTGTAAAATGTCATAATTATGAGATAGAACGTCGAAATTCTGCATTAAAAAGCCAAAATTATGACAGTAAGTTGAAATATGACTTACATAGTTATACTTAAGAGTATTTAAAGGTGCAGTGTGTGAATTTTAGCAGCATCTAGTGGTGAGGTTGTGAATTGTAGTCACCCAACGCTCACCCCTCCCTTTTCGAATTTTTTCGACTTTCTATCTCATAATTATGGCTTTTACAGTAGTTATGAGATAGAAAGTTAAAATTATGACATACTAAATCGAAATTATGACTTACTGTAAAAGCCATAATTATGAGATAGAAAGTCGAAAAAATTATACGACATAGTAAGTCGAAATATGACTTACAAAACATACTTTGTTATAATTTCTACTGTAATTATGACTTTCTATGTCATCTCAAAATGTAATTACAACTTTATCTCATAATTAAGACTTTTGAAGTCATAATTTTGGCTTTTCATCTCATAAATATGAACAAGTATGAAATAATTTTGAATTTGTATGCATGATTTTCTTTCTTATGTGGCAGAAATGTCCTTCCATTCCATATTATATATATAGCCTGGACAACAAGATTATTATTTTTGCTTTGTCCTTGAATCTTTGCAATTAGCAGTTATACATCAAAACAAGCATGATTTGAGTGGCAATTTACTTCTCCAAGATCAGTCATACTGAGGAATAGTTTGTGAAAATTTTTAACACACCTCTGTGACTGTGCTGCACTGAGCCATACTCTCAGTGTTCCAGTTCTTTCAGAGGAGAAAAGAGCGATTGTCTCACCTTTTTTGAAACAAACAAAAGACCCACAGTTAGTGAAATACTTTCCATTATTGAAGTCAAGGTTGCTAACTGTTTCCGGCACTTTCTTCTTCTTTGTTCCTAAGTGCCATTGACTGCTGCTTATTCTCAATGAGGGAGAGCACTTCACTTTAATAAAACCAGGCTTTTAATAGTATTCACATTGAGAACATTGAGGCACAGCTTAAATGAGATTAATGCTGTCTGTGTTTGTGCAAACCCCATCAAGTCAATCAATGTGATGGGTTTGGTTTCTACATCCAGTGAGTCTATATGTAGCAAATTGAATATAATATAAAGCAATCAGGGTAATACTTACAGGATGATTGATACATTAGATGGTTGATGTTAAGGGCATAAGGTTGTTGTAGCTTGCATTGATTTATGCTACTAATAAATGTCTCAAAAATACAGAACTTCTATAGAACTTCATAAAAGTTAAATATATTTTATAATAAGCTACTTGCACTCCTGTTAGTTTCAGCTGAGGTCTGGGTTTGTATTTCTTCAATTCTACTGCCATCCACTGGCACCAGATATCTTTACAACATAATGGCACTTTGTGTCTTTGCATTAGGTCTTTGCTTAAAGGACCCTAAAGTTCACACAAACATTTTAATTCTTTCATAAGTCTAAACCTGTATTACATACATGCACTGTTCCAAATGAAAACCTCTTGTAATTACAACATCTGCATATATTATTGATCAAAAAATAGAAATATTATTACAATTTAAAATAATGTTTTCTATTTTAATATGTTTTAAAATGTAATTTATTTCAGTAATGGCAAAGCTGAATTTTCAGCATCTCTAGTATTCAGTGTCACGTGATCCTTCAGAAATCATTCTAATATGCTGATTTGATGCTCAAACAACATTTCTTTTACATTTTTCAGGATATTTAATTAATAGAAAGTTCAAGAACAGCATTTATATGAAATAGAAATCTTTTGTAACATTATAAATGCCTTTACTGTCCCTTTTGATGAATTTAATGTGTTCTTGCTGAATAAAAGTAATCATTTAATTTCACAAAAAAATTTAATAAAACTGATATACAGTGTGGGAAAGTTATAAAAGGTATAATTGCAGTGCTTAGTTACTTTTTAGTAGACTACGAGTTACGTCAGTTACTGACGGAATGAGCGAAACCTCCATTCCGCCAGTAACTGACATAACGTCTTCGTTCCCTTCCTTCAGGGAACGAGGGCTACATACGTAACCAAGACGTTCTTAAACGTCATTTCAGGAGAAGTGAGCCTGAACATATAAGCAGCCACTAACCTTGCTCCGGCATCAGCTGTTTTGGCATCCCTCCACCTCCCCAACTCCACCAACATAATTTAGGTATCTTGCTATGCATGCTCATCTTAAGCATTAGTAGTCCCACTGGGGGGTATATTTAAGCTTGGGTTGAAGCTGCTTTCTGGAGCCCCTCCATTGCAAGCCAAATACATTTAACCTTAAAAGTTTAAGTATTATAGAAAAATAAGAAAGAAAAAGCAAAAGTTCTATTTTTGGCAAATGTAAAGGCCCTTTCACATCAAAAATTAAATGAATAAGCCTCAGGCTGAAGGAAGTGCAAATTCACAACTTTAATAAAGTGAGATTAAATTCATATTTAAAGGGTCAGTTCACACAAAAAGTACTCACCCTCATGTTGTTCCAAACCCGTAAGACCTTCATCTTCGGATCTTCGGAAAAAACACAAATTAAGATATTTTTGATGAAATCTGGGAGCTCTCTGACCTCTCCATAGACAGCAATTTAATTACAACTTTCAAGGCCCAGAAAGGTAGTAAAAACATTGTTAAAATAGTCCATGTGACTCCAGTGGTTCAACCTTAATTTTATGAAGAGGTTTTATGTGTGCAAAAAACAAACAAAAATAATGACTTTAGACAATGTCAGACGTCAGAACGCCGGTTATTGGCCAATGCTGTTCACGTGAGCACCACAATGCTCGCCAATAATGAGCAGGCGTTCTGACGTAGAACTCGGAGGCGCTGCACTGTATTTGCAGCGTAAACTGCGTAGGAGACTGACACAGACAAGAAGAAATTGTTGAATAAAGTCATTATTTTTGTTTGTTTTTTGTACACAAAAAGTATTACCTTTCAGGGCCTTGAAAGTTGTAATTAAATTGCTGTCTATGTGGGGTCAGAAAGCTCTCGGATTTCATCAAAAATATCTTAATTTGTGTTTCAAAGATGAATTAAGGTCTTAAGGGTTTGGAACGACATGAGGGTGAGTAATTAATAATAATTTTAATAATTAAATCATTTTAATTTTTGGGTGAACTAACCCTTTAATTACTGCAGGTGTGCGTAATATTTGGAGTATTTCACTGCATTTCGCTGTTTTTATTCATTTTGAGGAATACTGAATCTGTTTACACAGTGCACACGACGCCTCTGCACTTGCTCCTGAATTCTCTTAATATAGGAGAGCTGCCAGTCAACACATGGGAAAACAAAGTAACTTGTTACTTATTTGAAAAAGTATCTTAGATATTTTGTTGTAAATTTAAAAGTAATGCATTACTAGTTACTTGAAAAGGTAATCTGATTACTTAACTTGAATTACTTGTAATGCAAAATCTCCAACACTGCTGATATAGATATATTTGGAATCGTTGTGTTTGATTCATTGAACTGAGTGATTGAAAATATATGGCTCAAAAAACTATAGGATTCAAATAATAGAAAAAAATCATACAGGTTTGTGAGTAAATATTGACACCATGTTCATTTTTGGCTGAACTATCCCTTTAAAAACACTTTTAATCCTTTATCCTTATGTGTCCATACAATGGTGATCACCAAAGGAAAGTTTAGAGATGAAAGCACATGGTCATCTCCCTAACTATTACAGTACAACCCCAAACCAAGAAAAGTTGGGACAGTTTGTAAAATGCAATAAAATTAAGAATCTATAATTTGTTAATTTTCTTTTAACTTTATTTAACTTACAGAAGTACAAATAAAAGATTTCCAATGTTTTCACTGAACAACTTAATTGTATTTTGTATCGCTGCAAACCAATCTCGGGGACGGAAGCATTCGAAAATGCATTTTTTTATTAGCATCTTGAACGGGAGCCTGTAAAGGGCCCGATTCAAGGTTTGCAGGTCCAAGATTGGACGTAACCCACTGCTTTTCTTGGGTACAATGAAGTAGGGGCTTCATATCCGGCTCGATCGCATCCTTCGCCAATAGGACCTTGATCTCTGCCCGCAAGACAGGAGCATCGCTGCTCCACACAGAGGTGAAGTGGATGCCCCTGTACTTGGGAGGGCACCGGGTGAACTGAATCGCATAGCTGAGTCTGATGGTATGGATGAGCCAGCAAGATGGGCTGGGGACAGGGACCTGACTCGGGAGGCACGGAGGCGGCCTGAAGTGGGGTCTGAGTGTGCTGTGCAACACTTACCTGGTTCCAGAGAGAGACAGAGGGTGCATGAGAAGGCCTTGTGGCATCCTTGAGCCACACACTACTGTCCGCTGGCGATGGGAGAGGAGGAAGAGGATGGCAAGGCATTGCAGTGTCGCACACTGCCAACCTCGCTCTCTTGGGACCCAGGGGGAAAGGAAACTGCTCTTTTTTTGAAAATGTTGGCACCAGAAATAAACAAAAAACGAAACAGAAGATTCTCCACCCGGCCCTCCTCTGGGGGAGGGAGTGGTGCGGACACTATCTCTCGAAGAGAAGCTCCTTGCAGCTGGCCGCCTGCTGCCTAGGTGGAGGCTGCTGCTTATGCTGAGCAGGGGCGGACATGGGGGGAAGCCCACGGCAACGAGCAGGGCGGAGGTGCTGCAGCCAATGACTGGTCGTCTGGGAAGAATGTGCTTGATCGCCTCCGTCTGCTTCTGTGCTGCTGAAAACTGCTGGGCGAAGTTTTCAACAGTGTTGCTGAAGAGGCCGGCCTGACAGACAGAGGCGCTGAGGAACCGAACCTTTTCGGGCTCATGCATATCTGTCAGGTTCAGCCACAGGTGGTGCTCCTGGACCACTAGTGTGGACTTTGCCCAACCCAGGAAGCATGCAGTGACTTTTGTCGCCCTGAAAGTAAAGTCCGTTGCCGTACGCAGTTCCTGCATAACCCCTGGGTCAGAACTACCCTTGTGCAGTTCCTTGAACACTTTGGCCTGGTAGACCTGCAGGAGTGCCATGGCATGTAGAGCAAATGCAGTTTCTCTGCAAGCTGTGTAAGCCTTGCCCGCCAGAGAGGACGAGGGGAGGGGAGACGCGGATTACCCCGCCACAGTTGCATCGCCACAGACCGCTCCACTGGGTGGAGCTCCACGTACCCTTTAGCCGCGCCGCCATCGAGGGTAGTGAGGGGGGAGGCAGCCCCAGACAGGATTCGGGCAGAAAAGGCTGCTGTCCACAATCTGGTAACTTCCTCATGCACTTCCGGAAAGAAAGGCACTAGGGCGGAGCGCTGAGAATCAGAGCGGTCCTCCCGAAATACCAATAGTCCAGCCTTAAGGGTTCGGGACACGGTGGTGGATTCCACTCGAGTCCGACGCTCACGGTGGCCCGGTAAAGCATAGACGTCAGCTCTGGGTCATACTCTGGCAACGCTACCACACCTGAAGAGGGCAGTGCAGCCGAATCCTCATCCCCGGAGGACATAAAATCACCCTTAGATGCAGCGATCGACATACTATCTTCCGCTGGAGCCCCAAAATTAACGACTGTGTATTAAGCTTTTCCCCATCATAGTTTAATTCACAGGACCAGACACCAGTTATTTTGCCAAGAGATTTTCTTTTTTATTATTTTATATGTCAGCATAGGAGAGAAAGACAGTTTTCTGGGAGATGGTCTTTATTCCAGCTTTCTCTATCTTTCTGGACACTCAGTTTGGATTTTACAGGCTGCTTAACCAGAAAAATGTATTACATTACCAAAAACAGGTTGTTTACGTCTAATATACCTCATGCTTGCACAAAGCACAATATACCCTTAGACATATGCATCAGTGGAAACGTAGAGAAACTTGTTGTTCATTGTTCAAAATAGGTGTCTTATAGAAAACTTGTGACTTGTGTCATATGCACTGGTAGGAAAACAACATTATGCTACACAATTCTTCCTTACAGAGAATTTCTGTCACATGTGCATAATTGGAAAACTTATGCTACATATTCCTGTGTTCAAACTTATCTCCTCTCCATGTCTTTCCTCACACTTCTGTGCTCAGGCCCACTCTGACTAAATAGTAATGATAATACAAATGATTATGAATATTGGCCACCTAATGGAGCGATAGTGAAAAGGAAAAACAGACCAAAGAAACAACAAGATAGACCAACACAATAAACAGACAATAAAACATAAGGAAGACAGAAAAAAAAAACATAACCCCAACCCATGTTATGTCCCCGCATACTGTGTCATTTAACGTCTATGTGTACGCATTTAAAAATTAACCCCAATCTTCTGAGTAAATAAAAATTTAATAAATCTTCACCAGTGCCTGGACTCATTCAGTACCTGAACTCCTCCAGTTCCTGGCCAAAGTAACAAACTAACATAAACGTTGATGTTAAAGAATTCCTGTCCCTTGGGGTTGTGAATCAGTAAGCAGTTGTTAATTGTTTGTGAGGTTGTGTTCTGTAAGTATAGTAGTATTAATATCTTTATCAGTTGGAGCAGACAGCACGCTATTAAGCCACTAGTTGAATCTGCTCAATCTCTTTGTTGGTCCCCCTAAGGAACTCTTCTGCCTCTACCAGGGTTAAAGGCACGCCTAGTGTTCCACTTCTCAACACTGTCCATAGTGTGCTCATGGATCTCGCTCCACGACTCAGATGGTCTTTCCTAGTGGTCACAACCAGGTGTCAGTCAGAACAGCAATCCGATTCTATGAAGATGAACCCATGTCGTTCCAATCTCTGTTAATATCATACATAATTTAGTCTCTGTTATCTGATTTTCTTTCTATCATTTCTGTTCTTTATGTGTGATATACAGTGCATTTCAAAATCATTAACCATTTAATATTTTCTACCTGGAAAACACACTTTTAACATGTTAACAATCACAATGTAGTTCATGCATCTGTCACAAAATCAGCTCAGGAATCCATCCTGACATTCTGAAAAGGAAAAGTTAGGTGTGCGCTGTGTGGGTGTGGCACTGTTTCTTTTTGCCACAACAATATCCCAGTCCAGGATAGTTAGCCAAATTCATCCATGACCATTATTTTATCGGGCATAATCCAATTTGTGTGCCCATTTAGAAAATTTCGATACAGCTGTTCATGGCATTTTTATTGCCTTGGTGCACCATCACTTACACACACTTTCACAATCACACCGCCTTTCTCTCTCTGGCCAGATCATCATCTCATTTTGTCACTGCCTCCGCAGACAGTGAACTGAATGGGGAATGTACACTCACCTAAAGGATTATTAGGAACACCATACTAATACTGTGTTTGACCCCCTTTCGCCTTCAGAACTGCCTTAATTCTACGTGGCATTGATTCAACAAGGTGCTGAAAGCATTCTTTAGAAATGTTGGCCCATATTGATAGGATAGCATCTTGCAGTTGATGGAGATTTGTGGGATGCACATCCAGGGCACGAAGCTCCCGTTCCACCACATCCCAAAGATGCTCTATTGGGTTGAGATCTGGTGACTGTGAGGGCCATTTTAGTACAGTGAACTCATTGTAATGTTCAAGAAACCAATTTGAAATGATTCGAGCTTTGTGACATGGTGCATTATCCTGCTGGAAGTAGCCATCAGAGGATGGGTACATGGTCAGAAACAATGCTCAGGTAGGCCGTGGCATTTAAACGATGCCCAATTGGCACTAAGGGGCCTAAAGTGTGCCAAGAAAACATCCCCCACACCATTACACCACCACCACCAGCCTGCACAGTGGTAACAGGCATGATAATTCCATGTTCTCATTCTGTTTACACCAAATTCTGACTCTACCATCTGAATGTCTCAACAGAAATCGAGACTCATCAGACCAGGCAACATTTTTCCAGTCTTCAACTGTCCAATTTTGGTGAGCTCGTGAAAATTGTAGCCTCTTTTTCCTATTTGTAGTGGAGATGAGTGGTACCTGGTGGGGTCTTCTGCTGTTGTATACCCATCCGCCTCAAGGTTGTGCGTGTTGTGGCTTCACAAATGCTTTGCTGCATACCTCGGTTGTAACGAGTGGTTATTTCAGTCAAAGTTGCTCTTCTATCAGCTTGAATCAGTCGGCCCATTCTCCTCTGACCTCTAGCATCAACAAGGCATTTTCGCCCACAGGACTGCCGCATACTGGATGTTTTTCCCTTTTCACACCATTCTTTGTAAACTCTAGAAATGGTTGTGCGTGAAAATCCCAGTAACTGAGCAGATTGTGAAATACTCAGACCGGCCCGTCTGGCACCAACAACCATGCCCCGCTCAAAATTGCTTAAATCACCTTTCTTTCCCATTCTGACATTCAGTTTGGAGTTCAGGAGATTGTCTTGACCAGGACCACACCCCTAAATGCATTGAAGCAACTGCCATGTGATTGGTTGATTAGATAATTGCATTAATGAGAAATTGAACAGGTGTTCCTAATAATCCTTTAGGTGAGTGTATATGGTTACTAGTGGAATAACACCAAGTCTATTTGAATAACACAACTTTGATGACGACGGAAGCTACCAAACTTAGGCACTGTGGCATTCCCTGTGTGACAGTGTCCAAGCGCTTGAAATCACACAGTCAGACGATGTCAGTTGCAACCAAATTTCTCAATATCTAATTGATCAAATGTGATGTGATCTACGAAACCCCATCAAAAGCTGGGGTCAAGCCCTTTTCAAATATATTTTTATTTCTTTCATGGCTTGTCTGAAACAAAAGTTATGGCTATCTGAAGTCGGCTGATCGCTATGATTTTTAAGAACGGAATTTTGAGAAAAACAGGTTTAAATAACCGTCACCCTATTTTTTCGCATAGACATGAAAATGCACTATCCAAACTTAAATGGCTGTAATTCAAGATTGCTTTGGAATATAGACCTAAGGTTGGTCTTGTTTTAAAATAGACACTTGGCAGATTATTGTTGGCAGATAGAAGTCAAATAAATTATGAAAGTAAAATAGAAAATATAATAGAAAAGTAAAATAGAATAGAAATAAAATAGAAAAGTAAAATATATATTTTATAGTAACATTTTATATAATATTTTATAATTATATGTATTTTACAAAACATGTTTTACTCTAAAACTACAAGACAATCAAAGCCAGAAGTTGTGTTCCATGTTTTAGGTTGATATATCAAAAAATGAGCTTTCAGTAAGATTTTGTTTGGGCACAGTACCAAACCTTTTCACTAGATGACATCCAAGCTCCATCACTGACCTTATATGGGCACCTCCATTTCCATAAGGTTTGAGTGATCTGAACCATATATTTCCATAATTTTCATACATTTTATGAAGTAGACATCCTATTCAGAAGTAGTATAGGCAGTTTGCAGTATTTGATTTGAATTCAACCTGCATCACAAATGGCAGATATATTTTTTCCTTTATATTTAAAACATTTCCAGAATTTTTAATCTCGAAAAATTGACTGGATGTTATATTTTGAACTCTTGGCATGAAAACAAATTGGGTGTCTACCAATCTTTAATTTTTTTTCTGTGTTCATCACTATTTCAAAATAAAGGTCTGAACTGAATATGAAAATATGAAAACTAGAATTTATAAACTGCATCACTACACAAAGGGGACTAGCTAACGTTACCCTGAAGAGGACAACAATTTAGTAAGTAGTGAAATAAGTTTTCCATTGTTTATCATGGGCAGTCTCTGAACTTAATCCCCCGTTGTATGTTTAGATCGCACTAGTGTACAAGAATAGCCAGCACAGCGCACCTGCAGCATAGCTAAACTGACTCCTCTTCAGTAACTTCATCATCCGATCCTTCATCTCTGGATGTGAAATAATCCATTATATTATCGTTTAGGGCACTGACACCACCAGGATTAAGCAGATTGAGGCGAGTGAGATCATTTAAGCGATCAGCTACGTTACTTCAGGCTGTGTTGTTCTGCTCCGCAATCTCACGATACGATCAACGTTTTATTAAAAAAACCTTTGCGTATCGTAGTTTGCATAGGACTGGCTTTGATACACCTTTATTCTACATGTAATGGGGTTTATTTTGATGGGTGAACTGTCTTTGTGGTGTTAAGAGAGCGAAAACTATGGCTTTTTTGCCTATGGCTTCCGCCGGGCGTGTTCTAAACATTATAGAGAAAGATGCAGTCTTTTCAGCTTGCCGCTATAAATCGCTATTTTTTCCAGTCCAAGTTTTAGCTGATTGATACATGTAAATCAGATGCTTAGCTCTTAATCACACTTAGCTTCCTTTTATAAAGTCGGACTGGTGCCTATCAAAAGAGTGCATACCAAAATATCAATGTATGGATCAAAATTCAAACATTTTACCAGGGATAACAAGTACAAATTTCAGACACCTTTACATAAAAGGATATAGCCTATTACAAAACTATATCTCATGACATTAATTTAAAATTGTACTATTTATTCATTTCTTTCTTTGTTTGCAGCCATTTTACAAATAATTTGTCACTCTGTGTCTGTGCGCTCAGAACAGCAACAGGCTATCTTTTTATAACTGTCTGTGTGAGTGTGTAGAGGAGAGTATATGGTGAATTCTGAAGGGAGGGGCTGCTTCCCTCTCCCTTCTCTGCTCACTTGAGGGACAAAAGAAAAGGGAAAAAACATTTTTAAAAAAGTTAACTCTTATATTTTCAGTTTAACTCAGAACTCAGATTCCCTTTCAGTCGGTGACTCTCAACGTACGTTGAGGCATAAATATGGAAGCGGGTGCCCACATCAGATTGTATTTCACTTCGGAGCTGGTTGGTTTCGTGGTGAATGAACTCATTGAGTGTTTTCTTTACAAGTCTGGACTGCCTTTTGTGGAAGAGCTTACCTTGTGCTGGTGTCACGGTGCGTGCAGCGGAGTGGCAGCGTGGATAGAGCGCCCAGTGTGTGTGAGCGTTCTGAGACGCGACAAAGGCTGTTTAAACAGCTGGTATCGGGTTCCTCTGTCTGCGCGCCGCGGGCACCTCCCCTGTGTGCTTCAGCACATATATTGTGAGTTTTCTCCTAAAAGAGCACCACAGGTGTGCATTTGTGTCTTTTTCAAGACGACATTCCGGTCGTTTGTTTCTGGATCCAGTTGTTTCCTGTCCTTATTTGACGGCCACGCTGTTCGTCTCACCTTTCTCGTAAGGGCTTAAGCGCTCAGCGCGCCGTGTGCCGTCGAGCTGCCGGCTGACAGCTGACAGCGCGAGTTGTCATGGCAACCCAGCGCGTTACTGCGCTCTAGATGAGTGGTCGAGACTATGAAACCTCAAACGGTGTGGAGTCCCTTTGCCTATTCCCCGATCTAGCTCCAAAAGGGCTACTGTAGCTAATAAGCTTTGGTGACCTGAGTATCACAGTGAGCACTTCCCTGACGAGACCACCTGTTCGGGTCCCTCACTCCTCTCTCATGAGAGCATGAACACGTCGGTGCGTTGTTCATCTTGCCTTTTTCATAAGGGCTTGAGTGTTCAGCGCGCCGTGTGCCGCCGAGTCTGACGGCCAAGCTCACTGTCTCACATTCCTGCTGGTAGCTTACAGATGGGATTGCTGGTCCATATGGAGGGACCTAGCATTTCATTTGGGGCTCTGGCAGAGGACAGATGTCAATCGCTGCATCGGAGAGAGGGCTGTTATGCGCTGGAAATGAAGACGATGCTGAGATTCCCAGTATAATAGTGTGTGCTCATGCTAAATAGGATTCAGAGTTGACAGCCAAGCGTAAATCACCTTGCCCACTGTAATGACTGAGACAAATCAGACACAATTATTTGTTATATTTAATCATCTTTTAATAACCTTTGAAACTGGGGTCTTTAGAACCATCCTCCCCTAGACATACCACTAAGGGGGGCCTCAGTTACCATGCATACTAACTGATAAGACAGTTTATGGCTCTAAAAAATGTAGCCACGTGGAAAAGAAAAAGGCCACATTTAAGACACAAAGCCTGTACAAACACACTCTTTTGCCTCAAGTTATAGACAAACCGTTCTATAAATGAACATGCACCCCAGGACATTGCGTGTACAAATATAACTGTCTTGTAAAGCGTCTCTTGTATGGTATTTCGTTTTATGCATATCTTATGAGCAAACTATTAGTTCATGTAACCTCGTATATGTTGTGTCTCCTATCAAACTAATGCTCATTTCACAACTTACACTTTAGTGTATGTCACTTCTGCATAGGTGGCAGTGTGTGTTTGTTGTATTAAATGGAGTAAAAATGGGCACAAACCCAGTTTGATCATGCTTGAAACAAAGAGCCATAAAATCTCCAACAAAAGAATTTCAAGCTGGGAACAATCCCATTGGTCAAGTCGACCCTGGGGGCGTGACTTCTCGCAGACCTTAAAGAGAGATGCACAGATCCGCCTCGCTCTCTCTCTCTCTGGACTGACGACTGAAACAGCATCCCGGCTGCCTCTCAGCAGGCCAGGCTGGCAGGCCTACACACACATCAAACCATGCGTGTGTGTGTGACCAGAAACCCGAGCCAACCACACGGCAGGCCCAACACCACAAGCCCAACACCACAAGCCACATGCAACTTCCCCGACCTCGACGGAGTCGAAATAACTGCAAGTTCATCATTTCTTCTTCAGTCAACGCAGAAGAAATTGATTGCAACTTCAACACCATCGGACCGAACTATCAAGACTTTCTCCTGTGATTGTACGTTGGATGCTCTTCAACAGCTCAGGCACAATGCAAGTAACGTACGATATACAAATTGCTGTGTAGTTAGTAAAAGCTGTAAACCCCTTTGTTCAGACAAAGGAGCTTGTAGTCACTGATGGTTCTCCCAGGTGTTTTCATAGTTTCATTCATTTGTTCCGATCTGCTTCTTCATTCTCTCACTTCCCATCTTACCCATGAATGTGTCATTTGTATGTATGCATTAATGTTAGTTTGGTCGTGTTCGTGATTTAGTAAATAACATTTGTGCACAATAGATATTTGGTTCTGACTCCCTGCCTGCAAACAAATTGTCACTTAAATGATCGATTTTGTTACGCGCTCTAAGCGCTGTAAATGTAAAGGAATTATTTTTCTGTGGCATTGAAAAATACCCTTTTCTTAGAATTAATTAATAATCAATACTGAGTGTTCACAGGATGAACTAATTGATTGATTGTAATTTTAATGTAGCTACATCAAGTAGATCTCATTAACTGATTCAAATATTCATAATTAATCATAATGAATAATCATAATAATAGTTATTAATAATTATTAATATTTCCCTTTTGAGCTAAGTCGCTATACCACCCCCGTGCCACTCTGCCACAGCCACTGCAATGATGAGCCCCCCGCAGAAAGACGATGCCACCCGTGTCTCAGCTGCCAATCGGTCGGCTGAGACGGGTGACCCAGACTTGGTCAGAGCTGCTCTTTCCCGGAGCAGGGCCGGGTGGAGAATCATTTGTAAAATTCTGTTCCGCCACTGGTTTTACAGCCAGTGGTACCCAAATTCTTAATATAAGAGCAGTTCCAATACCTCTGGGTCTCAGGAGCTCAGGAATTACAGTGTGTGACGCTACGAAGACTCGCCGCTCTCGTTCCACTCTTCTCAGCGGTGTGAGGATGACAGTGCACGACGCTATGCCTCACCGCTCTCGTTCCTCGCTGCGGAAGCCTCTCCTTCAGTCGCCAGAGTATGTCAGAGCCGGGAATCAAACTCGGGTCTCTGGTGTGAAGGTCTTAGATTCCACCACTGAGCCACAGGAGGGGTTTGAACCCAATAGTCAGACGCTCGCTTAGACTGAATCAAAAAGAGTTTATTAACAACAAAAAAGGAAAAGCGCATAAAAAGCCCTTTCTTCTCAGCAATCACAAAAACAGAAGAATATCCAGTCCAAAAAGGACATAAAAATCAAAAAGGAGAGTCAACAATCTCAAAAACAGAAACTCAGGAAAAAGGTTCCAATAACAGCAAAAAGTAAACTCTGGAAACAATCCAAAAGGCAAAAATGAAAACTTCTTGGGACAAGAGCAAACTTACGGCAGTCACAGGCTTAGGAACAACAATAATCAAGCGAGGATGCAGAGAAACAGACCAGCTTAAATACACAGCACAGAACGAGACACAGGTGAAAACATTAGCACAGATTACAAAAGGCGCATGTTTAACGAATAAAATGAATGACGAATAAAACATTACAAGGCAAAAACTCTGACAGGACCCCCTCCTCTAGGAACGGCTCCTGATGTCCCCTCCAGGATGACTGGGCTTGGAAGCATGAAATTCTCAAATTAGTTTCAAAACTAATTCTCGTTATTAGTTTCGGGTCTAAGATGTCCCTGGCAGGGACCCAGGAGCGCTCCTCAGGGCCATAGCCTTCCCAGTCCACAAGATACTTCCGGGACCCACGTACTTGATGGACATCCAGTATTCGGTGGACTGTGTAGGCTGGCTGGCCACCAATGATACAAGGAGGGGGAGGTTTACCTGTCGCAAGAAAAGGAGAAGACAAAACTGGTTTTAACAGCGAGACATGAAAAGTGGGATTTATCTTTAAAGACTTAGGTAAGTATAACCGATAAGTAACTGGGTTAACTTTCCTGGCAATCTTGAAGGGGCCGATGACATTTACATTTACATTTATGCATTTAGCAGATGCTTTTATCCCCCTCCAGTTCTAACGTCCCGCCCACAGGCCATGCATACAGCAAGGGGTTAACCCTTTACAATTCCTGTAAAATGTTCCTAAAACGCTTTAAAAAAGCATACAGAATCACTGTAAGTCATACTGGTATTGGGTAATAGAACTTTGAACACACTGAAAATATAAAAAATAAAATTCCGCCAACATTTTTTTTGTAAAAAGATGCCTGCTTTTGACTATAGCAGGGAGCTATTAGCTGGAAAACACAATAGGATCACAGCATGAAGCCTTACCAAGTCCAATTTCACATTTGATAACTATACCTTTAGAGAATGAGTGTTTTGCACATGCTTATCTAAGTTTATGTCTAGGCGCTTCCCAAAAAAAGCCACTTGGAGACTCCAAATGACCCTTTGTAACCATTGACACATACAATGCTGCTATTCTTGAATGCTTTGATGTACAGTCATCATTTTGGGCTCTAATGAAAGGTTACACTTAGAGCTATTCTATTCCTTATCCAGATTTCAAATATTTAGGTAAATATTTGCTGAAACATAAACATTATAATGTTTTTATAGTGTATATTATAGTGTTTTTCCAATTTTTGAAACTAAACTTTGTGCAAATAAAGACAAAACAAGTGCTATGGTATTTATAAAACTCTTTAATAATAAAACTCAAACTAATATATAATAATATATATAATAATATATAATATCAAACTATTTGCACACTTTACATTTCACTGTCTCCCCCTCCCCCCTCTCTGGGAAGAATATGGCATGCTGTCCTGTCCTGTGTCCTCTAACACTTTATGGTCAGTGAGATGATAGTCTGTGATATAAAAAAAAACAAAGAAATAAATACATTTACAAAAACATTTACACGCAGACACACACACACACATACACACGCGCACACACACACACACACACACACTCTTGTTCATTGGCTATCAGAAGAGTCAGTCATTTGCAATCTCTGATGCAATTGGATCGAGTTACTGTCAATCAAGAGAGTGCCAGCAAAACTGAATGGCCCGGGCATACTGTAGCAGTGGCTCTGTCAGTCTGTAAACACCTCATAACATGCCCCAATTGGTTGAAATGAGCTGTCAGTCAAGAGTTCAGAGGTCAGCGGCCATTTTAGAATCAATGAATCAGCAGTGCATATCTTTCGCTGTTATTTTCATATACATCACACATTCTGCTCACAGAAGATTGGATTTCACTCTCCGCTTTTTGGAAATGGTACCACTACATTCTGTGGCTGTTTATTGCTATATATATGTGATACGGACTTCACTGAATTTGGATTGCCTGGACCCTATAGAGTGGAATTACACCGTTTTTGTTGGGATGTTATTGATCATTGGAGTACAGGATTACTTCATAGATGAGTTCGTTAAATTTTGTTGGCGGTTTCCGTTTGTTGGTGGGCTGACAAAGACACTGATTGTACCTGCTGTGTTTATTGCATCTTGAAATGGTTTACACCAGCTTTCCAAAGGTATGTGGCATGTTTAGCTTTTATGTTTGAGTTGTTGTGTATCATGCAATTTAACCAAAGCGACTTACAACTGAGGAGTACAGGAAGCGATCTGTTATGAAGAGGCGAAGAAATGCAAAAAGTGCCTTAAATACTAAGTTTTGGACATTGCTCAGAGTAACCTAAGCTAGAATAGAATTTTTTTTTTTTTTCGATGAACCTCTGGGAAAGTTTACGGGACTCCACCCGCAAGGGAATGTTCTTGGTGGACAGCCAGACTCTTTGGCCGGGGCGCAGAGTGGGGGCAGGTCTGCGTCTGCGATTAGCCTGGTGCTGATACTGCTGGGAGACTTTAAGGAGCTTGAGTCTGACCTTCTTCCATGTCTGGTGGCAACACTTGATGAATTGTTGAACAGAGGGAACTGGAACCTCCACTTCTTGCTCAGGGAATAGTGGAGGAGTATACCCGAACTGGCACTCAAAAGGGGACATACCCGTAGCAGAGGAGCGAAGGGTGTTGTGTGCGTATTCTGCCCACATGATGAAGGAAGACCAAGAGGATGGGTTGTTAGCCGCCATACACCTCAGGGTAGTCTCAAGATCTTGGTTAAGCCTCTCTGTTTGCCCATTGGACTCCGGGTGGAATCCAGAAGATAGACTCACCATAGCCCCCAGGGACTGACAAAATGCCCGCCAGAACCGGGAGGAAAATTAGGGCCCACGATCACAGACAATGTCCTGTGGGATGCCAAAGACGCGAAAGACATGATTTACAACCAATTCAGCAGTCTCCTTTGTGGTGGGTAGTTTGAGCAAGGGAATAAATCAGGCAGCCTTGGAGAATCTATCCACTATGACCATGATAGTGGTGTTGCCCTGTGATAGTGGAAGTCCAGTAATAAAATCCATGGAAAGAGAGACCATGGTCTATGTGGTATGGCAAGAGGGTGTAGTAGCCCCTGGGGTGAACGATGAGAGACTTTACCTTGGTTGCACGTGGGACAGGCATTTACAAATGTTGTGACATCCTCCTTGATAGTTGGCCACCAAAACCATCTCTGGAGGAACTCAAGGGTGCGAGAAGTGCCAGGATGACAGGTGAGGCGTGAGGAGTGCCCCCACTGGAGGATCTGGAAGTGGACAGCTTTCGGGACAACAAAACAGTTGGTTGGCCCTCCTCCTGGGTCAGGTTCTCGGGCCTGGGCTTGTTTTACAGTCTTTTCCAGCTCCCACCTCATATGAGCTATTATCTTGGAACTGGGGATAATTGGAGTAATGGAATCTTCATGAGGAGTGTTTACATATACTCGGGACAACGCATCAGGTTTAAGGTTTCTGGAGCCGGGGCGGTAGGATCAGATGAACTGGAATCGGTTGAAGAATAAGGACCAACGTGCCTGGTGGGGGTTGAGTCGCTTAGCTTGCTGAATGTATTCTAAGTTATTGTGGTCTGTAAGCACTTGAAATGGGTGTTTGGCCCCCTCAAGCCAATGCCTCCACTCTTCAAGCGCTAGCTTAACTGCCAGTAGCTCTCGATCCCCCAGTGGGAGCTGGAAAAGACTGTAAAACAAGTCCAGGCCCGAGAACCTGACCCAGGAGGAGGGCCAACCAACTGTTTGGTTGTCCCAAAAGCTGTCCACTTCCAGATCCTCCAATGGGGGCACTCCTCACGCCTCACCTGTCATCCTGGCACTTCTCGCACCCTTGAGTTCCTCCAGAGATGGTTTTGGTGGCCAACTATCAAGGAGGATGTCACAACATTTGTAAATGCCCTCTCAGTTGGTGTAAGGCGGTGGGAAAGGAATGCACAAGGGTGCAGCTTATTGTCCTCCACCCTTTGGGACAGCACAGCTCCAACCCCAACGTCCGAGGCATCAACCTCCACAATGAAGGGAATATCTGGGTTCAGTAGAATAAGAACAGGTGCAGAGGTGAAACAGCGTTTGAGTTTGTTGAAGGCCAACTCCGCTTCAGGCCCCCAACAAAAGCCGGCTGTGTTTCCCTTAGTGAGGGCAGATAAAGGAGCCACTACAGTACTGAAATTCAGAATGAACTTGCAATAAAAATGGGCAAAGCCAAGAAAACGCTGTACCTCTTTTACTGATGAGGGGGTGGGCCAATCCACAACTGCTTGAACCGTGTTGAAGGCAGTCTTCCACTCATCTCCTTGTCTGATGTGCACAAGATAGTAGGCATTGCGCAAGTCAAGCTTAGTGAAGATGGAGGCTTCTTGCAGAATTTTGAAGGCAAGGGATAGCGGTTTCGAACAGTGATCTTATTAAGGCCCCTGTAATCAATACATGGCCGAAGTCCACCATCCTTTTTCCCAACAAAGAAGAATCCAGCTCCAGCAGGGGAAGTGGATGGACGGATGATTCTTGCTGAAAGGGCTTCTTCAATGTACTTGTCCATAGCAGTTTGTTCAGGGGTAGACAAAGAGAATGTACGACCTCTGGGAGGACAGGTTCCAGAGAGTATCTCAATTGCGCAGTCATAGGGGCGGTGTGTAGGTAAGGAAGTGGCCTTCCGCTTGCTGAACACCACCTTGAGGTGGTGATACTGAGTAGGTACTTGAGACAAGTCTAAGGGTTTCTGAGACTCGAGAACAGGATCAGAGGAGTTCTGGGCCAAGCATGTAGTCTGACAGGTGGAACCTTTTCACTCAGCTCTCTCGTGACTGCGACCTCCGCTGTCCGCGCTGTCTTACCCACACCACTGAAGAGGCGTCCTCTGAATGGCAGACTTGTCTAAATTCAACACTGTTCGTAGAAAACGAAATGCCTAGGAAACAGCAACTGTTCAGCTCCGAAACAGAAAGCAAAGATGCGATGCATTCACTTTCTTATTTATACCCGCAAGGCGGGGAGGAGCGTGGAATGCGTGAACCGCATGCCAATGTTCATTGGCTCGTTTAGTTTACACTCGAAGTAGATTGGTCTCTGAAAGCGATCCTCAATTCGTCTGTCAGTTCCGATGTACGTCGAACGTGACCGACTGAAAGGGAACTTTTCTTTGTATTTTTGTCATGTCAAGTTGAAGGAGAATTAACAAAAATCACAGATTCTTGAATTTATTGCATTTTACAAAATGTCCCAACTTTTCTTGGGTTTGGAGATCAACACAAAGCTTCCATTCCACAGCACAGTTAATGCAAGAACTTATTTGAGGGACTGATAATACTGCATCTCCTGCTCTCTTTCCCTGGCTTTGCTTTGATGAAGCCATGTTTATTGGTTGCTGTGGTCTGGCTAAAGGAGGTCAGGGTGAGGAAGGTGTGCTGAGATACTGTATGTTATTGCAAAATAATCAGATCAGAGTGCACTATTAGAAAGACATCAATGCATTAGACCTTTAGCATATGTGTGGTTTTTAAGTGTGTGTTTGTTTGTGTAAGTAGGATGGAGACAAATGAGGAGGAAGGGGTGGGTAAAGATTGACTCTTAACTTTTCCCATCTGTAAGATTCTTTCTTTAATAGCTCAATAGTTCTTTTCTTGACAGCAATGAGATTAAGCGGAGAGGTAATGGAGACTTTTTCTCACTTCTAGTATTTGTCAGATTGTTCTCCTGAGAAACAGACTCTAGTAATCTCATGTTTTCAAGGGTTTCTGAAGTGATCTCAAACAGTAGCACAAGCTGTGCTCAGAGGAGACTGAATTTTAAATGCATAGTCTGCTAAAAACTAATTTTCTCAAGTTTTAGGATTATATAGCACGTGTATATAGATGATATCACAGATAACAATGATATAAGGGCCAAAAAGGAGTCCAATTTTAGTCTCTCGAGCTGAAAAAGCAGGGTTGATAATGCCATATGGAAATGAGTGAAGTTGACTTTTATCACCATTGCAGGACTATCCACCAATCACACACACACACACTTCATCAGCTCTATGCAGCAGTGTTTGAGTCATTGTTCCTCCAGCTCTCGGGTCAAGATGAGAGGACCTCATTAGTGAATGCCATTCATAACCTATGAGAATTAATAAAGGGAATTCAAAGACTAGAAAGTGAGGATGAGACCACGATGACTCCAGTGCTCCAATCATGAGTGTCACTTTGTTTTAAAAAGTGGTGGAGACAGTTGTAAGGTCACATCATGGTGAAGGCTTAGCAAATAAAAATTCTTACACAAACCCATCAATTCGCTTCAAAAGGCCTTTATTAACCCCCCGGAGCCGTGTGGATGGATGCACTTTTTTGGGCTTCAAATTTTGGGCTGCCATTCACTGCCATTATAATGCTTGGAAGAGCCAGGACATTTTTTAATATAACTTCAATTGTATTTGTCTGAAATAAGAATGTCATATACACCTAGGATGGCTTGAGGTTGAGTAAATCATGGGCTAATTTTCATTTTTGGGTGAACTATCCCTTTAAACAGCAATAACTCATTGAGTTGCTATTTTTGTCGTAAATTATGTTCTCATTACACAGTGATTGAGGGATCAATCATGCTTGTCAAGTGCTCAAATGAACTTGTGACACTTCATTTGATAACTTCATTCTGCTAATGTCAGTCCTGGGATTTTAAGGTCGGTGGATAAATGCATCAGTAATTGATTGTCAAATTTGATACGTTGGATTGGATTTGCACTTTGAATTTGAGGGGTTTAGGATTGTAATTAGCCCTAATGTAACTTTTTCATTTGATTTCTTTTTCTTTTCTTTTGTATTCGATCAATCCCTGCCACAAGATATTTCATAAAGTGGTGTGGACATATCCTGTACTAGACATGTGAAATTAATGTGGGAAAAAATAAATACTCTGAACCCCAAGTGGATTTACACAAACTGAGAAAGTCAAAAAGTGTAAGGTTGTGCCCTGCTCTCCCCTATATGATGATATGACTCCTAAACTGAGGGACAGAGAAATAGTCATAATAATTAACCACTATTGAGCTCAAATACAGTAGGCCGCCTACTTGAGCCAGAACACCCACTCATTTGTTTGCCACAACATTCATCAGGCTGTCTCGCCATCTTTCTGCCTGTCTGTCTATCTCTGTCTTTCCCTTTGCTGCAATAAGCAACAAAAGATGATTGATCTGGCAGGCTCCCTGATGGCTGCCGGCTATTGTCTTACAGTGATGCAGCTAAATGAGTCTCTTTATCAAAGCGCACAGGATCAGGATTCGCTTAATTGAGATGCACGGCGATTGTCCAGAGCCGAACGCTGCGAAGCGCTATTGATCGCCAGCGTCTTGTTTATGTCACATGTGACTGAGCATGATCAATGCTGTCCCTGCACTGTAATTGATCACCGATAGCCAGTCACCTGTATTGATTGAGACTCATTCTGGCTGGAATAATAGCTGTCAACCCTGGTGGGAGGAGGATTTCTGCCCAGCTCTGGTCCTTATTCTTTCTGTCCAACCCCTGTTATGCCTATTCTGTTATTTTGCACTTAAGGTTGTCATAACATACATTTGTAAAATATTAATATTTTATTATAATAATAATCTTATTATAATGAATGTATTATAATTATTATTAACTATTAATGGTATTAAAATAAATATTAATATATTTTTGCTTTTAGAATAAAAAAAATATATATATATATATATTTATTATTTTAATTTATTTTTTAGCAATTTAAAAACACACCAAAATAAATACTCAAACACCTGAGGATTTCACAACAAGTAAATGGGGAGGAACATTTTAGAGTATGTTTTCATCTGATATGTGAAAATATCATATTTGGCTCCTTATGATACAAGCCCTTTAATTTTTATCATCTAATCTCTTCTTGCATTTTCATTTAATTTTTTCAGGACTCCAGCAGCTTTATTGAGTCCATCTGTGAAATTCTCTCCCTTTGGTCACTCTCTCTCTCGCTCTCTCTGTGTGTGTGTGTGTGTGTACTAGTCCTAGTCCATCCATCTCTGTCTCACTCTTTCCATTCTGTCCACCACCATCCATCTTTCTCTCCCCATGTGCTACAGCTTTATCCCGCCAGCACCTCCTAATTCTTCTCTTTTCGCATGTTTCTTGTAAGCCTGATCTCATTCTCATTGATAGGTATTTGTATATAAAGTGTACTTTATTTTTTATTTTTATTTTATTAACTTTTGAAATGTATAGCAAATATTAACATATTCATAGTTTTCACAGGATGTCACACATTTATAGGAATGCCACCTGCAGGGCAAAACAAAGCTTTCCTCCATTACCTGCCATTTTTTTAAAACCAGGCTTGTAGTAAGACAGTGATATTAAAATACATTCAGTATACAAGTATTCACAAACTTTGCTCAATACTTTGTTGAAGCACCTTTGGCACCAATTACAGCCTCAAGTCTTTTTGAGTATGATGCTACAAGCCTTGCAGACCTATTTTTGGGAAGTTTATACCATTCTTCTTTGCAGGACCTCTCAAGCTCCATCAGGTTGGATGGGGAGTGTCGGTGCACAGCCATTTTCAGATCTCTCCAGAGATGTTCAATCGGGTTCAAGTCTGAGCTCTGGCTGGGCCACTCAAGGACATTCACAGAGTTGTCCTGTCTCCACTCCTTTGTTATCTTGGCTGTGTGCTTAGGGTCGCTGTCCTGTTGGAAGATGAACCTTTGCCCCAGTCTGAGGTCCAGAGCGCTCTGTGGCAGGTTTTCATCAAGGATGTCTCTGTACATTGCTGCATTCATCTTTCCCTCGATCCTGACTAGTCTCCCAGTTCCTGCCACTTAAAAACATCCCAACAGCATGATGCTGCCACCACCATGCTTCACTGTAGGGATGGTATTGGCCAGGTGATGAGCGGTGCCTGGTTTCTTTCAGACATGACGCTTGCCATTCAGACCAAAGAGTTCAATCTTTGTTTTATAAGACCAGAGAATTTTGTTTCTCATGGTCTGAGAGTACTTCAGGTGCCTTTTGGCAAACTCCAGGCGGGCTTTCATGTGCCGTCTAGCCACTCCATACTGCCCTGATTGGTGGAGTGCTGCAGAGATGGTTGTCCAATCAACTGAATTTACCACAGGTGGACTCCAATCAAGTTGTAGAAACATCTCAAGGATGATCAGTGGAAACAGGATGCACCTGAGCTCAATTTTGAGTGTCATGGCAAAGGCTGTGAATACTTATGTACATGTGATTTTTTTTCGTTTTTTATTTTTAATAAATTTGCAAAGATTACAAACAAACTTCTTTCATGTTGTCATTATGAGGTATTGTTTGTAGAATCGAGGACAAAAATAATGAATTCAATCCATTTTGGGATAAGGCTGTAACATAACAAAATGTGGAAAAAATGAAGTGCTGTGAATACTTTCCGGATGCACTGTACATGGATCACAACTTTTGGGAGGTGATTAAATATTTTGAAAGAGATGGGAAAATTGACAGGCCTGTGTTGCAATTCTATAGATGTTTTGCCCTCCAGGTCTCTGCATCAATAACGTGACTGAAAACAGTGAATTGGGAGAATTGGTAAAAATAGTTTTAACTATTATTTACTTTTTTTTGTTATTAGAAATCACACGTTAAATATGATGGGGTTAAACATAAAACCAACTTAGAAATTGAGATTTGTTCATGTGTAAAAATATTGATGTTTTAGATGTTGCCAGTATGCTAATATTGTCAGTTTCAGGTTTTATCCATTTGTACAAAACATACGTCTGCTGGAAGCACACTTGATGTACGAATGTCTGACACATATAGAGACCGGTAAAGTCACCATAAAATCAAAGTTGACAATTCTTATCTTTTATGGAAAATTGAAGTATTCACAACAACATCTCTGATGACTTGTTTACTGGTGCGAGGGCGGGACAATCTGTCATTCACGTGAGATCGACCAATAGCAAACCACAACTATCCAATATTCCAATTAGTTCCGATGGACAAAATCAAGTTCCACCCTACGTTTTTTCTTGTTTGAGAAGCTGTTTCACTTGGATATACACTATATTGTCAAATGTTTTGGGGCGCCTGCCTTTACATGCACATGAATTTTAATGACATCCCATTCTTAATCCGTAGGGTTTAATATGGAGTTGGCTTACCTTTGGCAGCTATAACAGCTTCAACTCTTCTGGGAAGGCACTTCTCAAAGCGCATTTGTGAGGCACTGATGTTGGACGAGAAGGCCTGGCTAGCAGTCTCCGCTCTAATTCATCCCAAAGTTGTTCTATTGGGTTGAGGTCAGGACTCTGTTCAGGCCAGTCAAGTTCCTCCACACCAAACTCGCTCATCCATGTCTTTATGGACCTTCCTTTGTGGACTGGTGCGCAGTCATGTTGGAACAGGAAGGGACTATCCCCAAACTGTTCCCACAAAGTTGGGAGCATGAAATTGTCCAAAATGTCTTGATATGCTGGAGCATTAACAGTTCCTTTCACTGGAACCAAGGGGCCAAGCCCAACCCCTGAAAAACAACCACACACCATAATCACCCCTCCACCAAACTTTACACTTGGCACAGTGCAGTCAGGCAAGTACCGTTCTCTTGGCAACCGCCAAACCCAGGCTCGTCCATCGGACTGCCAGACAGAGAAGCGTGATTTGTCACTTCATTGACCTCCTGAGAGCGATTCTTTCACAAATGTTTGTAAAAGCAGTCTGCATGCCTAGGTGCTTGATTTTATACACCTGTGGCCATGAAAGTGATTGGAACACCTGAATTAAATGATTTGGAGGGGTGTCCCAATACTTTTGGCAATATAGTGTATGTCACAATAGGGAAGAAAAGACTATTGCATTTTACATTTCGTGGTGACTTTTAAAAAATAGATGCTATTTAGTTTACACTGAGTATAGTGTTAAAAACTATTTGCAATAGCCTGTATTATAATCTAATAGCCTATATAATAATCTAATTTATAAAAGTTAAAATCAACGTATACATTTGAAAGTGTTTGTTTTAGATGTTTAATTCTCTTCTGCCATTTCAAAATTATGACAAACACCGGCGTTCTCTCTCGGCTCCTCTTGCTGTACAATCCACCATCAAACTTTCCCCTCATTTGCGCTCATACTTGTCTCTCTCCCGCCCCTTCATGTGCAAGGCCAATTAAAGTCAAACCAGGCTTCCTCTCCGGCTCTCAAGGGTCACTCAGTAAACGCAGGTCATTTCTTTATTTCTGTTCTTTTCTTTTCCTCATCTCATTTAACATCTCTTTTTCTGTTTCAGTTCTCCTTTTCCCTTTCTGCATCATTCTCTCAATCAATGTCACATTAGTGGAATGTATTACAATAAACAAGACATGCAAATCAGTTGTTTTGTATCATGTCAACCTGTCTTCTTCCTTGCCAGTGCTCCCAGTTAAAAGACAGACAAGATGTTGCCATGGAAACACAAAACAGACACAGCTTTCCATCTAGCAAGGGAGTAATCTGAAAATCAAGATGGGGTGATTCAAGGAGCCATAAATAACATAATACAAAGCATGGAAATAAACTGTTTAAACAGTGATTTATATAATTATTGGTAGTGTCATGAAACTGTATAATTTTTTAACGTTTAATCTAAGGGTTATTGTTTATGTATTTCTCTGATTCTTGAGATAAGGGACAAAACATGTCCCAAACACATAAGCCCTATTTATGTTAAAAAGTAAGAATGTCAGAACAATAAAAATACTTAAAAAGTTACATCTAAGGAAAATGTGTATACTTAGGACTTTCATTGCTTATACTTTTAAATAATTTCTTTAGTATTATTTTAAAAGCACACTCTATACTTGGAAAACACATGTAATTTAACCTGTCCTCAGCATTAGGTCACAATGTAAAACTGCCAAACGAATTAATTAATGCAACAAATTAATTACATTAAAAATACATTACATTAAAAGGTGGAGATCTTTAAGATATCAAACAATACAACAAGTGAATATTGAATTATATTTTTCATTAAAAATAGCTATAAAAGTTGTTTCCTCACTTTGCGTCAACTCCGTCAGGATTTTTTAAATAAATCAGGCAGTGTTATGGGCAGCTTTAACTCTGAGGAGCACTTACTATTTCCTGCTCACTGTGGATCTCACAGTAGGACACATAATGCTGGAAGTTATATACATATTTTTTATATTTTAAACAAACAATATTGAAGTCTCTGCGGTCACAGCTTTAACATGTCAACTTTGTCATTGCAGTGTAATAGTTTCTGTATATATATTGATATATATAATATAGTTTATATTGGTATATATAAAATAGTTGTTTCTGTAAATAGTTCTGTAATTTTTATGTTTATTAAGGCAGCTACAGCAGAGGAAAAAAATTAAATTGCTCCACTATACAACATGGTTAAGGTGGGAAAAAAAATTACATTTTGTCAACTCTGTCAGATGTCAACTCCATCATGTTTTATTGTCTGATGGATGACAAGTGCTCTCAAAAAGTCTGTATAAGGAAGGAAGGGAACGGAGACGTTACGTCAGTTACTGACGAAATGGGGGTTTCGCTTAGAAGCCAATCGCCTTTGAGCTTTACAAAACGAGCCAATGGCATGAAAATGCCATGGGTCTGCGGAATTTGCACGGCGCAACCCCGCCCCACCGCGTGGGCATAAAGGGCGTTGCGTTGCAAACTCGCATTATGTTACCTGCTGAAGAGCCGAGGCATGAGCGCCTGGCCGTTCCAGCGGTACAGCGGAAGTGGAATGGGGACGTAACGTTCCCTTCCTTCAGGGAACGAGGGTTACAAACGTAACCGAGACGTTCCCTTTCAGTCAGTACACTACGAGTTACGTCAGTTACTGGCGAAATGGGGGTCCCAATACAATCTCGCCACAATGGCTGTCTTCCAGCGTCCTGCACTGACCAGAGCTCCCTGCCGTGAGTGTTAGCACGAACGAGGGGCTAGGCTCAACTTTACCAAGGTACACTGGGAAGCATATCCCACGTGGAGAAATGCAACACAATGCCTGCCCGAAGGGAGGACTCAAGAATACACCTATGACCCCCGAAGGGACTGCATAAGGAACACTCTGGGGTATCCAGCCGCAGGTGGAAATTTTTCAACCCCAGGCGTGGCAAGGTGTCTTGCCAAGGGAAGACACGCGCTCAGAGAGACTTACCGTGGAGATACACATGTGGGGGTTACCCAATGGGGGAACCATGCACACGGCGGCACCTAGCCGAACACGAGGGCTGACCGAGCGGGCATGCACTCTGGTGTCGACATCAACAGTGCTGGAGGAGCTCAGGGCTTACTGTGAAGCTCACCTGAGGAGAAATGCGCACGTATCCAGTCCGTAGAGTGGAATGGCGCAGCAAGCGAAGACACCTGAGCCTATCCAGTTACTGGCCACTTGGGGCGAGTACACGAGAGGACACAGGCTCCATTCGGAGATTATAAAATCTTGTGAATGTGTTAGGTGTCGCCCAGCCTGCAGCTCTACAAATGTATGTTAGCGAGGCGCCATGCGCTAAAGCCCAAGAGGAAGCAACACTCCTGGTGGAGTGTGCTCTTACCCCAAGGGGGCATGGCATGCCCCGAGCCTGATATGCCAGGACAATGGCATCCACTATCCAGTGGGACAACCTCTGCTTGGAGAGAGCCTTCCCTTTCTGCTGCCCTCCGTAACAGACAAAGAGCTGGTCTGAGGTCTTGAAACACTGCGTCCGGTCTACGTAAGCGCGAAGGGCGCGTACTGGACAGAGCAGTGCCAAGGCTGGGTCTGCCTCCTCCACGAGCAGCGCTTGCAGGTTCACCACCTGGTCCCTAAAGGGAGTCCCCTACCATCTTGATGGAGGCCAGAGCAATCAAGAGCGCCACTTTCAATGAAAGGAACGTCCGCTCCACAGACTGCAGTGGCTCAAAGGGAGCTTTCTGCAGGGCAGATAAAACCACTGCAAGATCCCAAGAGGGTACTTGAGGCGGGCGAGGAGGATTTAATCTCCTCGCGCCTCTAAGGAACCTGCTGACCAGGTCGTGCTGTCCTACCGTTTTTGAGTCCACCAGGTCATGGTGGGCCAAAATAGCGGCTACATAGACCTTCAGGGTGGAGGGAGACAGCCTTCGCTCCAACCCTTCTTGGAGGAAGGAGAGCACAGACCCGATCGGGCATTTCCTGGGGTCCTCTCGGCGAGAGGAGCACCAGGTGACGAAGAGGTTCCACTTCAACGCATAGGCCTGTCTCGTGGACAAGGCCCTAGCGGAAGTGATGGTAGCTGCCACCTGAGGTGATGGTAGCCGCCACCTGAGGTGGCAGGGTACTCAAACCTACCGCGTCCCGTCCAGGTTCCACACGTGGAGGTTCCAAAGGTCGGGACAGGGGGGTCATATGGTGCCCCGTCTCTGAGTAAGGAGATCCTTCCTCAGAGTAATCGACCAGGGAGGGGCTGTCGCAAGGAGTACGAGTTCTGACAACCAGGTCCGGCCAGGGCCAATATGGGGCGACCAAAAGGACCTGCTCCCTGTCCTCCCTGATCTTGCACAGAACCTGTGCGAGAAGGCTCACTGGGGGAAACGCATACTTGTGTGGGCCCCGCGGCCAGCTGTGCGCTAGTGCATCAGTGCCGAGGGTCCCCTCGGGAATCCAGCCCACCTTGTTATGCGGCGATCGACATGGAGTCCTCCGCCGGTGCGCCAAATGAAACGCAGGGCCCCGGGACAGGAAGCCCCAGCGCCCTCATCTGGCAACACCACAGGTTGCAGTGTGCTAGAGAGTTAAATGATAGCATATTTTCAATTTAAAATGATGAAATTTCATAAAAAAAGTTTGTAGTCTGCTACCCTCACCATACCACGTAGTCTTTCACTATTAAAACTAAAGCGCCATGTTCATATTTGTACTCGTCTTCTCTGAACAGTAAGGCCCACCTTCTTTGATTTAAATGGTCCTCTCAATCATTTCGACACTGACAAGCAGGGGGTGGGGTGGTATTTCTATTTGGAGGTACTTGCCCCCCTCAATAGGGGCTTTCGCACCAGAGGAAGGCTTTCATAGTTTCATATAACTATTAACGGAAGTACCCGCTTTTGGCTTGTTTGCACAGCAAGAACTGGGAACAATTTTAGTTCTAGGAACCCATTTTGAGGGGACTAAATTAGCTCCTACTTCAGTAGGGTCTAACCCAGAACAATAGGAACTACCAGTGGCGTAAGTGTATGTCGACTGGCCGTAAGCATGCCATTCGAAACACCAACACCCGCCATTTTTAAAAAGCTGTGTAAACACACAGTTTACATATACTTGCTCCATGGAAAATGCAATGCATACATGGAAAATAGCGATAATTAAATACACATTTACCTGTTGCCTTTGTCTGTGGCTGTTCTTTTCTCAGCCCTCCTTTTTGCTCCTTCAGTCGCATAACTTATACCAAAGACTTTATATACAGAACGATGGTGCACTAGTATTACTATGAATTGGAGAAAGTGCAACACGCAATATGGTGGAATAAGACATTGCGTCACAGCAGCTGTCGTTAGAAGCTCCGGTTCATATAGAAACAGTCAGTGTTCTGAGATGTGCACTTAGGACTGCACATGGGCATGCACATTAGCTTGGTTCAGCCTTTTTCATGAGTTTCATTTTCACAGTTGTTGTCAGAATTCATTGGTGATTTCAAATATGAATGTAATCTTAATATAATCTTAAGCTTGTTAAAAAGTTCTGGAGAATTTGATGTTTCCCCATTCAAAGAGATGGAAGCTGTACTTGCATGCCCAAGAGTTGTTTCAAAGATGGCCGCCAAGTGAATAGCTTTGCTTATATGTCTACATTCCATCTCTGTTAACAACAACACCCATGACACACAACAAAAACACATGCTCCATCCCCCAGTCGTTGACGATATTGAATGCCACGCTTAAATGACGATGCTGTTGGTCAAAGTTCCTACTGGCAGTGCGAATGCAACCAGAAAAATGACTGTAAGGGAAAAGTTAGTTCTCAGGTTAAAACTCTGGTACCCGGTGAGAAAACCCCTATTGTCTATGGTGGTTAGGGCCCTGCTATGAATCAACAATCACTCTAATGAGACTTTAGCCAAACACCCACAAATAGAAGAAACAAGAACCAAATTTTGTTTAACCAAAAGTTTAATATCTATATATCTGGATAAACCATTTCACAAAAGACAGATAATCTCTGGTGTGACTTGGGATGGGAACAATATCACCTTGCTAGTTAGATGAAGAAAAACATGCTGAACATGATGCACCCAAAAGAAGAGAGATCGAGGCTGCTTACAACTGAACAGAACCAAACCTTCTGCTGATGGATGTACCACTTTTCTGGTACATCAAAGAAACAGTAATCGATAGAAGACACTTTGTAAGTGACTTGAAGTTTAGAAAACTTTACCCTTTTTGGTCTTGCTCAAAAGATTAAAAACTGTATTTTCAGTTGTACCTTCAGCATTGTGCCACGCTGGAAGTGTAAGAATTCACAGCTTTTCCACCTATGATGCAAGCCGAGATCAAGAAATGTTCTCACATCCTCCTCTCAAGCTTTCACTCCTCAAGCAAGACTAATCCCCACTGAACTCACAGAATTCCTCATTTTCCAGGATCCCCCCTGCACCCGGTAAAGCCTATATGCGCACACACATACCAACCCTCTAGTGGCACTAATCCTGCTCTTTTCCCGGTTTCATCTCTCTTCTCGCCTCTCCTGTTTTGCAGATCTGTCACTACCGGAGCAAAACTAATCTTGCCCCTATCCACTTCCTGTGTTGCGCATCACTCTCTCTCTTCACCCTTATCTTTCAGTTTCCCTTTTCTTCTCCTCTGCTCTCACAGTAGGAATGATGTTCCAGACGCTGTGATACAGTACACTCTTAAAAATAAAGGTTCTTTATTGGTGTCTATGGTTCCACAAAGAACCTTTAACATCCATGGAACCTTTCCATTCCACAAAAGGTTCTTTAGAGTAGAAAAAGGTTCTTTAGAATTTTAAAATGTTCTATATGCTAAGAAAAAAATGGGGAACCAAAGAACATTGATTATTGATTAAGCCAAACGACATCCTTTATACATGTCATTCATATAAGCTGCAAAAGTTCAGAGTGTAGGTTTACATATTAAAGCATTAGTTTACAATGAATGGACTTTTTGTACATTGCAACGGTGCTTGTTTTACGTTCTGGTGCTTTTGGTGGTCTTGCTGATACATGTAGAAAAAACAAAACAAAAAAACATTTTAGTACTTGACATTCACAAAAAAAATTGACCAGAGTTATAGACATACAGTATACTTTTTAATGTTTTTGAAAAGAAATTTAAGCTCACTAAGGCTGCATGAACACAGTAATAGCCTATTGTGAAATATTATTACAATTTAAAATAGTTGTTCCCTTTCGAAAGGGAACTCGTACTGCGTCCTATAGGGAAACGCCTCAGTGTGACTGGCATCTGAAGCAACTGTAAAATCACAGCAATTGTATTGGCCGGCGACAACCTATGACATCATACTAGTGCAACCAGGAAGTATATAAGGGGCGCTTAGAGAACATGTCATCCTCTTTTTTATCTTCAGGGACTGTTTGTTTGAAGCGATTGTTCGTAATCAGGTAAGAATGGCTTGTGTAAGCAAACGTTTCAAGTGGTGTGTGGATTTGTGTTCAAAGCTTTTTGACACTTGACCACACACACAACTTGTGTGTTGTTTCTTTGGGTGAGGAGGCATCCACGCTCAGTTCTTCTCAGGATCTTTTCTGTTTCAGCATTCAGCCTGCGCCAGGTCAAGGGTTACTCTTTCGCCGTAAATCGATGCGTACGGCCGTCTGTCGGGAGCTAGTTATTTTAGTTTATAAAGTTTTAAATACAGATATTTTTCCCACACAAACTCATGGCTTCGCTTCAGAAGGTCCCTGGAGCTGTGTGGAACACTTTTATGATGGCTAGATGCACTTTTATAGAGTTGAAAACAGAAATAATCATTCACTGCCATTATAATGCTTGGAAGAGCCAGGACATTTTTTTAATATAACTCCCGATTGTATTCGTCTGAAAGAAGAATGTCGTATACACCTAGGATAAATTGAGGATGAGTAAATCATGGGGTAATTTTCATTTTTGGGTTAGCTATCCCTTTAAGCAGCAGTGCAACGCAGCAACTACTAATGGGATCGGCTAATGTCCAGCAGAAAATTACCTGGTGACCTCCAGCAATTTACGTCACGTTCTTCTTTTCCTGCAGTCTTAATCAATCACAGTGTGTTTTCAAACCATCTGATCCCTTGTGATAGCTCTGACCATACGATCTCTCTGCCTTTTATGGCCTTGGCTAATAGCATGTCTGTCCCCTCACTAATCACATGTGTTTTTATACCTCTGTGAAACCACATTTCTCCCTTTTTCCGCTGCCTTTTCTCTGTAATGTTCTCTAAAGCCTTTTTTTCTCTCTCCCACTCATCTTCTTTTGTGTCTCAGGCTCTCTGACAGGCCGCGGCAAGCGACGCTGGACCACGAGAGCCGCTTGTCAGCATCCTTCTCTAGCGAAAGTGGATATCGAAGCTCGCTACATAATTACGGTCTTATCTTAGCCATTCACGGCCACTCATACGCTGACAGCAAATGAAAAGCCCCCAATTAAGCAATTATCTTTAAAGGTACTGCCTAATGCAGTCATCTGAGCAGCAGAGAGAGAACTGGAAGACTCGCTCGCCATCGCCATGCCTGATAACTAAACGTAGTGGAGCTAAGATGTGACTGTTTAATGAACACAAAAAGGGGGTAGACAGCCAGCCCCCTAAACCTGACAAATCTGTCAGGAGAGATACTAAATTGAGGCTACTAATGATAAGAATACACACACATGCTCTGGTACAAAATCTAGTGAGCTGGCTTACAGTCTACATGGGGCCGTTCATGTGTTTAAAAAAGCTGGAGGTAGTGCAGTGGAATGAAACAAAATGCATTTTTTTTTATCTTTTAAAAAAACTGGTTTTAACATGACACAGCATCTTGAAAATATGGCACTCATGTTGTGAGATGCTGAAAAATCCAATTCTCTAAACTCTAATGAGCATAAAAATATGCCGCATACACAAATATAGGTTAAAATCTTTAATAATAATAATAAAAACATTTTCTAAAAATATTTTAGCCACACAGTAACCAGCAATACCAAAACAATTAACCCAGATTATTTAAAAAATTTAATTTCAAAATTTTCCAAAATTCAATATTTAACCAATATGCAGTTTCACGCACGGCCTGCGGTTTCGACTCATGACTGGGAACAAACAAACACACTTGCAGAACAAACACACTTGCAGATTATATTATTACTATTTGGTTAAATAATATCTGGTTAAAGTTTTTGAATCTATTTATATTTTAATCACAAATATTGGGTAAAACAATTTAAATATTGGGTAAAATAAATTTGTAAATATTAAAGTATTCATTTTGTAAATAAATAATAAAATGTTTAAAAAATAAAATAACATTGGGTAAAATAATGAATTTTAATTATTTAATTATTAAATAAAAATACAATACAAATTAATTGTTTTAATCTATTTTAATAACAAATCTATTTTAGTAAAATGACCCAACATTTTATGTATTTAATTATTACGCTTATCAAAAAAATATCTTTTTAGTATATTTTTAAGTATTTTAGAAGATACTTTTTAGTATTGAATGAAATATACATTTATTTATAATAAACATTTCTAACACTTTTTCTTCACTGAGTTTGTTGCAGTGCTTTTTTTTCCCCTATGTATTCTGCCTTTGTGTTTGGCCGGAACATATTTAAAAAGGCAGCATAATTTACTTTTGGAATATAGAGTAGGCAGCTCACTAGATTTTGAACAGACCTACAATTAGAGGCAAAAAAAACTGTACCGTTGTGATATTTGACAGACACATGTGATCAAAAGTCTAGATGCAGACAGTGAATTGAAAGGAAGCCATTAAGTGCACATTCAGACAAACAAAGACTCCGTTCCTCTTGGCTCATGTCCTCGCATCTGTCAGCAATGAGACACTAAATAGTTCTGTTGTTTTCGTTGTCTTCCTCTCCATCTTCTCTTCCTGCCTTTTACTGCCTCCCTGCTGCTCATTATAGACATTTTCTCTCTAATTGATCCTCTCTTCTTTTTTGTCTTTCTGTCTGCTGTATGTAGCGTCTAATGGTCAGCTGTGCTCCCAGTATCACACAACCCTGGCTACAACGATACAGTCTCTCTCTATTTTTCAAACATAAATGTATCCACCTTTTTTGTCACCCTCCTACTCGGTTTCTATTTTCTCTTTGCCACATAAATCCTCCCGTCACCCCGTCACCCGGTCTGTGCTCTTTCATCATTGGGCCGATGGCTGGTTTGCTGAGAGATGCATCTTTGATGTTAAGGGATCTGTTCTTCGTTTGTCTTTCACATTAGCAGACATGTACCTGGACTAATACAGAACACAGGATGTGAACAAGAAACAAACCTAGAGAAAAAAGGTGCAAAATTAAGAGACGTGTGATAATGAGCTCTAAACATAAAAAAAGGAAAAGAAAAAATAAATAATAGTAGCAGTCACAATATTATATATTCATGGTTTATGCTTCTTCTGTTCTATGACTTCATATTGTGATGTATGTAATCTTCTAGGACACTTTAGATTTTTTTCAGGACAATATTGGCACATTTTACCCTTCAATTCTTATTACTATAATACAGGCATTTTTTTGTACTGTATTACAGTAAAATACTGTTTTGCAATGATTTTTTAACCCTTGTGTTGTGTTAAACCCTATAACACCTTTGGTCTTCCCGGTCAAAAATGACCAGCCTTTTAAAAATTGCTTGTAAATCGCTTGTTATGCTATATTCCATATATTATCACCAAATCTTGGATTCAATCTTTTTGGTTTTCTTTCACTTAGGACAGGTTTTACATTTCTTTTTGGAACTGAGTGATCATAGTCCTCATTGACGTGAGCATGTGCACCTTCAGTTCCCTTTCGAGGGAACTCGCACTGCGTCGGAACGACACTTTGGGGACGCTCCCTTAGCGTTGCGCGTCTGAAGCATGAATGAAACTAAGACCGATCTTGATTGGTGCTACGTCATAACGTAGTATGTGACGGCATACCCGAAAGTATAAAGGGACGCCGGCTCACAACCGCGCTAGCTTTTTCGCTCTTCAGCAGCACTCTGTGTGTGTGTGTGAAGTGAAGTAAGACTGATATTTCTAGTTCAGTAATATATTCTGTGTTTGGAAAAATGACGAGTGAGCAGTTTAAGAAGTGTGTGCACCCCTGCCCTCGCTACATCACGGGTGGGGACACGCATTTGTTATGTATAGACTGCTTGGGAGCGCAGCACGCTCGGTCAGCTCTCGAGGGGGCTGGCTGCGAGCACTGTGAAGCACTATCGATCAGAGTGCTGCGCTCCCGCCTGGCCGTGTTTGACGAGGCCGGCCAGGCTCGCGTTCCCCACGGTTCAGGTCCCGTGTCCGTTGAGGCGGCGCGGCGGCTTAGATCGTGGGGATCGCAATGGGAACTGGCTGATGAGATTGGGACTGCCGAGGCACTTTCCCAATCATCATCAGACAGTTCTGATGCCCTTCCTCCCCGTGCAGAAGCCCGTGCTGCGGCTTCTTCTGCGCGAGGAGAGGGTCCGATGTTTGTGCTGTCTGCATCTGAGGATGTGGATGTGCTCAGCATCGAGACGGGTGACGTGGAGGTTCACTCGTCACCTCACAGGCCCGCTTATGAGGAGATCGTAGGGGTTGTGACTCGTGCGGTGGCCAGACTTAACATCAGCTGGCTATCACAAGTGCAGGAAGCGACAGTATTAAAAAGCAAGCTTGATGAGCGCTTCCTGCAGCACAGGTCTCAACCTCAACGCCGGGGTTTACCATTTTTTCCTGATTTGCACGAGTTGTGCAAATCGTGGAATAGACCACACTCCTCCCGCCTCTCTAATCCATCAGTGATGGATTATAGTAACATCGTGGGGGCGGGAGAGCATGGCTATGGGAGGATGCCGCGTGTGGAGGAGGCTTTGGCCAGCTACCTCTCTCCTGATGCGGAGTCCTCCCTAAAAACCCCGGTGCTGCCCACCAAGCCATGTATATATACATCGGCGATGGTGGGCAGGGCATATATGGCGGCAGGTTGGGCTGGTGCATGTTTGCATACCGTGGCTCTATTACCTTCTAAAAGACTTGGATGAGGGCGAGGGACTCACACCTGAGGATGTGGCTGTGCTCCGCAGAGCAACAGATTTGTCTCTCCGTGTCACCAAGGAGACGGCCCGCGCTGTGGGCCGCTCCATGTCGGCTATGGTGGCCACGGAGAGGCATCTGTGGTTAAATCTGTCGGGCATCAGGGAGAAGGATAAAGCTGTCCTCCTTGATGCTCCTCTTTTGCCTTCTGGCCTGTTCGGTGACGCTGTCAACTCGGTCGTCGATAGGTTTCAGGAGGCAAAGAGGCAGTCTGCGGCGTTCCAGCAGTTCATCCCTCATATCTATTATCGTGAATCAAATTCCGTCCGAGGACTGGTTTGTCCTCTAAAGGACGCATACTTCCATGTTTCCATCAGTCCTTCTCACAGGAAGTTCTTGAGGTTCGCTTTCGGGGACGAAGTGTTCCAATATTGGGTTCTTCCGTTTGGCCTAGCTCTTTCCCCTCGCACGTTCACCAAATGCATGGATGCAGCTCTGGCTCCACTGAGACTCCAGGGCATTCGTGTACTGAACTATATCGATGACTGGCTCATATTGGCCCAGTCGCGAGAAATGGCCACATTCAGAGCTTGGGGTTGAGACTCAACACGAAAAAGAGTGTGTTGACGCCCTCCAGAGGACCACGTTCCTGGGAGTAGTATGGGACTCAATGACGATGCGGGCACAAATGTCTCAAAGCGCTTTACATGGAAGGGGGAAATCTCCTCAACCACCACCAATGTGCAGCATCCACCTGGATGATGCGACGGCAGCCATATTGCGCCAGAACGCCCACCACACACCAGCTGATTGGTGGAGAGGAGACCGAGTGATGAAGCCAATCGTATATATATATATATATATATATATATATATATATATATATATATATATATATATATATATATATATATATATATGGGGATGATTAGGAGGCCATGATGGACAGGGGCCAATAGGCAGATTTAGCCACGATGCCGGGGTTACACCCCTACTCTTTATCGAAGGACATCCTGGGATTTTTAATGACCACAGAGAGTCAGGACCTCGGTTTAACGCCTCATCCGAAGGACGGTGCTTGTTACAGTATAGTGTCCCCATCACTATACTGGGGTGTTAGGACCCACACAGACCACAGGGTGAGCACCCCCTGCTGGCCTCACTAACACCTCTACCAGCAGCAACCTAGTTTTCCCAGGAGGTCTCCTATCCAGGTACTGACCAGGCTCAGCCCTGCTTAGCTTCAGTGGGAAACCAGTCTTAGGCTACAGGGTGATATGGCTGCTGGATGTCATGTCGCCGGAAATCTGTTTCGACAGACGCCTCCCTCACTGCCGCTTTACCCAGGGTCTGTGGCAGGACCATCATCAGTCATGGCATATAAATTGCCTGGAGATGCTGGCTGTGTTCAGGGCTCTGAGGAGCTTCCTCACAGATCTCAGGGGTTATCATGTTCTGGTACGATCCGACAGTATGTCAGTGGTCGCGTACCTGAACCATCAGGGGGGTCTGAGGTCTCGCCCTCTATGCAGACTGGCGCATCAGATCCTCCTGTGGTCCCAGGGGAAATTGTCGTCTCTCAGAGCGATGTATATCCCCTGGGACCAGAATCAGGGAGCAGACATCCTGTCAAGGCAGGGGCTGAGGCCCGGGGAATGGAGACTTCACCCAGAGGTGGTGAAGTCCATATGCGAGAGGTTCAGCCCAGTGGAAGTGGATCTATTCGCGTCTCGAGAGACGTCCCACTGTCCACTGTGGTTCTCCCTCACGCATCCAGCCCCGCTGGGGTTGGATGCCATGGTGCAGACGTGGCCGAGGCTGCGCCTGTATGCATTTCCCCCGATAGCTCTGCTCCCGGGAGTTCTGGAGAGGGTCCGGCAGGACGGGGTCAGTCTACTCCTAGTAGCCCCGTACTGGCCGGCCCGAGTATGGTTCTCAGACATCATAGCACTGCTGGCAGGTCCTCCATGGCAGATCCCTTTGAGGAGGGACCTGCTGTCTCAGGCAGGGGGCACAATATTTCACAGCCAGAGCTGTGGAAGCTTTGGGTCTGGTCCCTGAGGGGGCTAAGTACTTAGAGGCTGGCCTGTCGGCAGGTGTAGTGGAGACTGTGGAGTTCTGTCACTAAAGGTGGCACTGCTCCTTGCTATCACCTCACTTAAGAGGGTGGGGGACCTCCAGGCCTTGGCTATAACGCTGACTTGCCTGGAGTTTGCCCCGGGCGGAGCATTGCAAATTTATTTGCGGAAGTCTTCGCAGTGGAGAAGGTCGGACCAACTGTTAGTGTGTTTCGAGTCTCCTAGGAAGGGGCTGCCCGCGTCCAAGCAGACGGTTAGTAATTGGATCATCCAGGCGATTGCCTTGGCCTATCAGGTGCGCGGTTTGCCTTCACCTTTGGCCTTAAGGGCGCATTCCACTAGGGGCATGGTCTCTTCTAGGGCCCTTCATTTGGGGGTCCCACTTCAGGAGATCTGTGAGGCAGCCGGCTGGGCTACCCCAAACACTTTTATCAGATTTTATAGTCTGCATCTTCTTGCAACGCCAGGCGCTAGGGTGCTCTCGTCCTAAGTGTGCCTGGGTTCCAGCTTCACACTAGGGCAGGCATGGTTCGTGGTGGCATAGTGGGCATTTAGTTTCCCAAAGTGTCGTTCTGACGCAGTGCGAGTTCCCTCGTAAGGGAACGTCTCGGGTTATGACTATAACCCTTGTTCCCTTGCCACGCCTCTCCTTGCTTCATTGCGAAAGAGCTAGCGCGGTTGTGAGCCGGCGTCCCTTTATACTTCCGGGTATGCCGTCACATACTATGTCATGACGTAGCACCAATCAAGATCGGTCTTAGTTTCATTCATGCTTCAGACGCGCGACGCTAAGGGAGCGTCCCCAAAGTGTCGTTCCGACGCAGTGTCTCGTTCCCTTCTCAGGGAACAAGGGTTATAGTCATAACCGAGACGATTTTGAGTGAAAAAAGCATTATTTGTGGATAACTTATCAATATTTAATATTTATAAGGGAAAAATGCACAGATTATCACACTATTACTTTAATATTTAAACAGGAATTTTGTTTTGAAATGCTTTTATCTTGTGTTTGTGGTAAAAAATGACTGTCCTACAAAAAAAAAAAAAAGCTTATAAAACTCTCGTTATGCTATATAAACACCAAATATTGGGTTCAATATTTTTGTCAGCTCATTTTCTTTCAATCCAGACAGGTTTTGTATTTATTTTTGGAACTGATTGATCGTAGGCATCATTGATCTGAGGGTAAAGATCTCTGTGAAAAAGAAAGCCTCTAATACTCAAAATAGTTTGTTTGTTTGTGTACATGAACGTGTGTGTGTGCTCATTTTTTTCTATCCCAGTGGGGACTTCAGCATGAGACACTGGCACACTGAAAATGCAGAAAGTTTTCTGTGATGGGTAGATTTAGAGGTAGGGTTAGTGTAAGAGGATAGAATAAACAGTCTGTCCAGTATAAAAACCATTACATCTATGGAAAGTCCCTGCAAAGATAGCGAACCAGACTTGTGTGTGTATATGTGTGTGGTAGCACGAGTGTGCATGTATCCATGCATGCACAGGTCTTTGGCCTTTATGTTTGCAAGCACATGTGAACATGAACATGATGGACATGCTCCTAAACACTAAATGTTTCTCTTATTTTGATCTCCCCCATTTATTTACAATCACTGCAAAAAAAATAATTATTTGTTATCACAATTTTTTATCATTTGTCAAATCCACTTAAATAATTAATGGAGTTCAGATAACAATATTTTGAGTTTCCATTTATTAAACCAATCTCCTTTGTTGTATTAACTCAAATTCAAACTCAACCAGGCAACCAGGTAACTTACTTTTTTTTTTAAGGTAAACCAACAATCATTTTTTACAGTGATGGATGGTCATTTTTGACCAATATAAGCTCAGATCAATTAGGCCTACAATCAGTCAGTTTCGAAAATAAATCCAAAACCTGTCCTAATTTAAAGAAAACAAACTGACAAAAAGATTGAATCCAATATTTGGTGATAATATATAGTAATGAGAGATTTATTAGTAATTTTTTGTAGGCCGGTCCTTTCTGACCTGGAACATCACAAGTGTAACAAGGTGGGGGAAAATCCCCCAAAAAGTACAAAAAATATCCAAAATTCTTTGGTATGTAGTTAGCAAAATCAGTAAGTTTTAGCCCAATCTTATAATGACATCAAAACTCAGTATTTTACATTCACAAGGGGTAAAATGAGGGGTAAAATGGGAGGTGGGGGAGGGTCAATTAAAACAATTCAAATTTGTATTTGTTTAAAAACTAATGTTAAAAACAGTCAAAAGAGCTTCGAACCCATGACCTTTCACACATGCTGTTCTTTTGAGGATTTTTTATTTATCAAAGAATCCTGAAAAAAAATGATCTGTCTCCACAAAAAACTGTTTTCAACATTGATAATAATGAAAAATGTTTCTTGAGCAGCAAATCAGCATATTAAAATGATTTCTGAAGAATCATGTGACACTGAAGAGTAATGATGCTGAAAATTCAGCTTTGCCATCACAGGAATAAATTACATTTTAAAATGTATTAAAATAGAAAACGTCTCGGTTACGTATGTAACCCTCGTTCCCTGAAGGAGGGAACGGAGACGTACGTCGGAACTGACCGACGAATTGGGATCTGTTTTCAGAGACCAATCTACTTCGAGTGATTAAAAACGAGCCAATGGACATTGGCATGCGGTTCATGCATTCCACGCACCGCCCCGCAGCGCGGGTATAAATACGGAAGTGGAACACCGCATCATTGCTTTTCAACTCAGGAGCCGAGATAGGTGACTCGGCCTTCAGCTGAAGCACAGCACCTGGCTCCTTCAGGGAACGAGGGTTACATACGTAACCGTCTCGGTTACGTATGTAACCCTCGTTCCCTTTCAGTCGGTCACGTTCGACGTACGTCGGAACTGACCGACGAATTGGGATCCCTACTAACACGCCAGAGATGCTGGCCCTTCCAGCGCCCTGCCCGAGCTCGCTGGACCACACCTACGTTGGTGCGGGAGTCAGGGCTCCGGGCAGGGAGGCCAGTCACAGCTGTTCCTGCAAGACCCACTAAGCGTGACTATTGGATAACGCTGGGAAGCGTGCCCGTCTCGGGGAGATGGTACGCTGCGGAGCCACGTCCTTCAGTGGAAGGAGAGGTGGAAATACTCATAAGGACTAACCTAGCAGGGTAGTGCTACATAAGGCAGTCTCTGGGGTGGATCCAACCTGGTCCCAGGGGGGAAAGAACACCACCAGAGACGACAGAGCGAGCTCTGTCAAGGGAAAGACACGGGGCTAGCCGAGTAGGGTAGCTGGTACCGTGGAGAATACACATATGGGGTTGCCGTTAGGGAACCGCTACATATGGAACCCAGCCTCACTCCTCTGTGAGGTGCGCAGTCCGGTTGACCGAGTCCAGCTCCATACCGAGATAAGAGATCCTCTGCATGGGACAGAGTTTGCTCTTCTCTCGGTTGACCCGAAGGCCCAACAGGCTGAGGTGACGTAGCACCAGGTCCCTGTGTTCGCACAACTGCTCCCGGGACTGGGCCAGTATGAGCCAGTCGTCGAGATAGTTGAGAATACGAACGCCGCGTTCTCTGAGCGGAACAATGGCTGCCTCTGCGACTTTCGTGAAGACGTGAGGCGACAGGGACAGCCCGAAGGGCAGGACTTTGTACTGAAATGCCCTCCCCTCGAACGCAAAGCTAAGGAACGGTCTTTGTCGAGGGAGAATGGAGACATGAAAGTACGCGTCCTTCAGGTCGATCGCTGCGAACCAATCCTGGGGACGGATGCATTCGAAGATGTGTTTCTGCGTTAGCATTCTGAATGGGAGCTTGTGCAGGGCCCGATTCAGGACACGCAGGTCCAAGATTGGTCTTAACCCACCCCCTTTCTTGGGCACAATGAAGTAGGGGCTGTAGAACCCCGACCTCATATCGGCTGGAGAAACCGGCTCGATCGCGTCCTTCGCCAGCAGGACATCGGTCTCTGACCGCAAGACATGGGCATCGCTGCTCCATACGGTGGTGAAGAGGATGCCCCTGTACTTGGGAGGCCGGCAAGCGAACTGAATCACGTAGCCGAGTCTGATGGTACGGATGAGCCAGCGAGACGGTCTGGGGGACCTAGCCAGGCCCCCAGAGACCGAACAAGCGGGACCAACGGCACCACAGACGTACCCGGGGTGGGGCAGCGAGGTGGAGTACGCAGACCCGACTCGGGAGGCCCGGAGGCGGCCCTGAGTGTTGCCTGAGTACTCCAGGGTGGGGCAGAGTGTGGGTGAGAAGGCCCGGGGGCGTTCTCGGTGCCCATACTGCTGCCCCCTGGCGAGGGGGAGAGGAGAGGAAAGGAGCGGCAAGGCCCGGGGGCGTCGCACACTGCCAACATGGCCCTCTCGGGGCCCAGGTAGGGAAGAAACTGCTCTGAGAATGTGGGTACCGCTGGACTCCGGAGAGCCAGCGGCAGGACTGAAACCGAAATATTTTCTACCCCCCGGACCTCCTCCGGGGGAGGGAGGGGTGTGGACGCCGTCTCCCAAAGAGCAGATCCCCTTTTCACTGGGCTGCCCGTTTCAGGGCCGCTTGCCCTTGCGCTTGCGCTTGCCAGCAGACTTCGCGGGACCCTGAACGGGTTGGGCGCCTCCCTTGCGCTGCTTTTTTTTTTTTTTTTTTTAAAGCACCTTTGTCCGCCTCTGGGCCACCAAGAACTGCTGGGCGAAGTTCTCGATGGCGTCGCCGAAGAGGCCAGCCTGACAGACAGGGGCGCTGAGGAACCGCACTTAGTCGGGCTCACGCATATCTGCCAGGTTTGGCCCCAGGTGACATTCCTGGACCACTAGTGTGGACATCGCCTGACCCAGGGAGCGTGCAGTAACTTTCGTCACCCAGAGAGCGAGGTCCATCACCACACGCAGTTCCTGCATAACCCCTGGGTCGGGACTACCCTCGTGCATGCAGGACAGAGGGTAGTGAGAGAGGGAAAAAATTTATACAGTTTATGGCCCTTTTAGTGTTCCATATTTTGACACCAAATAGTTCCACACTGCTAAACTTTTCCGATGCACATCCGGGAAAAAAAGGCACAGGGGAAGGCAAGGCGATTTACGCGTTGCACTATGCCTCAGCCGCCCAGGAAAGCATGGCTGTCAACTCTGAATCTGATTCAGCTCGAGCACACACTATTATAGTGTGAGACTCAGCATTACCATTTCCAGCGCATAACAGCCCTCTCTCCGATGCAGCAATTGACATCTGTCCTCTGCCAGAGCCCCAAACGAAACGCTGGCCCCCCCCCTTTTTTTTTTAATTTATTTATTTTTAGGACCAGCAATCCCATCTGTAAGCTACCAGCAGGCATGTGAGACAGTGAGCGTGGCCGTCAGACGGCACACGACGCGCTGAACACTCAAGCCCCTATGAAAAAAGGCAAGATGAACAACGCGCCGACGTGGCCATGTTCTCATGAGAGAACATGAACCACCCACAAACAAAGTCTCAGCACGCACGTGATGCGATAGAGGAGTGGGGGCCCGAGGAGATGTACCCGGCAGGGAAGCCCCACTGTAATCCTTAGGTCACCAAGGCTTATTAGCTGAAGTAGCCCTTTTCTGGTGCACCAGAAAATAAACTAGATCGGGGAATAGGCGAAGGGACTCAACCCCGTTTGAGGTTTCATAGTCTTGACCGCGCATCTAGAGCGCCGAGTGACGCGCTGGGTTGCCGTGACAATCCCCGCTGTCAGCAGGCGCTCGACGGCACACGGCGCGCTGAACGCTCAAGCCATTACGAAAAAGGTGAGACGAACAACGCGCCGACGTGATCACGTTCTCCTGAGAGAACATGAATCACCCACGAACGCAATCACACGTTTATATGCGAGAGAGATCGTGGCCGTCAAATAAGGACAGGAAACAACCGCATCCAGAAACACACGGTTTGAATGACATCTTGAAAAAGACGCAGGGTCAAACCGTGTTGCTCTTTTAGAAGGAAATGCTCTTTTAGAAGTGCTAAAGCACTCAGGGAGATGGCCGCGGCTCACAGCAGTCCGATTGCAAGCCTGCGTGTGAGCACTCAAAGAACGGCAACGCCCAGCCAACCAACACAGGAACAAGTGTATGTTGCAGCGGCCACTCGCTGACTTGCGCCATCACACCAGCACCCAGGTAAGAGAGCGATCCTCCTCGAGACTCGTCTAAACACTCTTCGTAGAAACAGCTTGATACAGCAAACCGTTCGGCTCCGAAGTTAAAAGCAATGATGCGGTGTTCCACTTCCGTATTTATACCCGCGCTGCGGGGCGGTGCGTGGAATGCGTGAACCGCATGCCAATGTCCATTGGCTCGTTTTTAATCACTCGAAGTAGATTGGTCTCTGAAAACAGATCCCAATTCCCAATGAAAGGGAACACTTATTTTAAATTGTAATAATATGATCACAATATTACTGTTTTACTGTGTTTTTGATGAAATGACAAACATATTTTTAAAAAGATTTTATAGACCCCATACCTATTTGCTGTGGGAGGATTCATTTTCAGATGCCCAGCAAGGTTTTATGTAAACCTGCTTCCTAGATGTATTTTAAAATTTATTAAACCTTAAGAGCTCAGTTTAGCAACAAGTACATACAGTCATGCTTTGTATAGTCTCATCTCCAGCAGTTCATTAGCACACGCTCAGTGTGGCACCTGTCGGGTGACAGTCTGAAGAAGACGATTCAATATAACCACCACACCGACTCAAGGCTGATCAATAGAGTGGTCTCCAAGTCCTTCCTGGTGTAATATCAAGGCCAGTGAAAGCTGTGCGGTCTCCAGGATCAATAGACTCAACTCCATTTAAACACCTTTTTTTAACCCACCGTCACAGTGTGATGCAGCCATTTGTGGAAATGAAATGACTTCTAGCAAGAGGGGCACCTTGTTCGACATAAAGAATGGTCAACCGCTTCGATCCATCAGGGTGAAATATTGTGTTGTAAGGAGGCCTTAATGACGAGCCCTTTGAAAGGAAATCTGAAGCTAAATGCGAAGTGCTCAATAGATGTATTCACTGTCTAGAGAGAGACGTTTACTTTGTAGTGTCCATTACCCTGACAATGGACTTATAGGTCTTCTCTGTGATTCTTATCAGCAAATGCCTTTTAAAACTAAAAGGGAAAGATCAGTTCTAAATCCATTTGCTCCATATTTACATTTTAGCTTTACCTTCACTATACATTAAATTAGGCAGCATGCATTAGGGGGCAACTTTCAGAGTATTTCTTTACTACTATGTCTATGCTATACAATCTTGTGTAATCTATTCTAAATTAGATAACATGTTTGTAGAGTCGTTGATATGTAGGTGTTTAGACACATTAAGAGCCAGGCCACGAATCAGATATCCTTCCTTAAGATGAGTTCAGACAGGTCACAATATTCAGGGCCAATAGACAGCAGTCCATATGTTTTCTTTTTATATGCAGCAGAGAGGATTCATTAGTCGAATATATATTTATGCTCTTAGTTGTCAGTGGTCAACAGCAGCAAAGATCCTATCCTTTCACTTCTTGTCATCCTACTAACTATACCAAAAGAGATCAAATTATATTGTTACCAATTTCCAAACAATAAATAGTTATTTATGTTTGATACAATTATAAAGTACAATGTTTTAGTTATGTTTGTAGTACTGTGTTTCACATAACATATACAGTGCTCTACTCCCTCCAGTGGTGAACTGTATCAATTTTGTGAGGTTAGGCTGCCCTCTTATGGAAAAACAAGTGAATATTCTTTAGGAATAAGATCATATTTTAGGACTGGCATTATATACATACAAAAAGCTGCTATGTAATCATGTACACAAAGAAAAAAGTGATTTATCCCTTTTTTTAAATGTGTTGTACGGTATTTGTCACCAAGGAGACTCAAAGTAGTACAGTGCATATCTAAATTCTTAAGTCCATCTATATGTCTAAATTCTACATCTAACTTCTATATATCCATCTCTACAATATGTAGCTGAAAGTAAAATATTTTGCAGTAACAAATTTGACACATTATTGGTGGCAAATTTGACAATAATTTAGTTGTATTAAAATGAATTGTTGTTGTCCACCATAAAAATGTAACATTTGACAGGTCACATTGCATTTCAAAGTATGCTACACAATAAAGATTTATTTATTCATCTTTATGCTTTATTCTGTAAACGGGAACACTGGAGGCACATTCAACATCTCAACTTAAAGTGAAATATTTAATGCATACTTATAGTATATCTGCATTATATCTCGTGTTTCGTGGGCAATAAGAGTTTAATTGATTTTTAAATAATAATAAAAAAAATATTCTAACAAAAACAACTCCTTCAGCATTACTTCAAAATCACAATGAAACAGAAGTAACGACATCTTTTCTGCGAGGTACATCCAGGTTATCAAAAATAAAGAAATGTAGGGCTGCAAAACTCCCTAATATCTCTAATATATCCCCAATATCTACAATGTTCACTTTCACTTTTCCACCCGAGCTCATGAAAAATATGTGATTTGTTGCAACATTTCTGCAAACTTTCTAAAATGTACCTTAACAATTCTCTGCAGTTTCCAGCATATTTTTTCATACAAGGCCCTTTCAAAAACTGACCAACAACACTATAAAAGTATTAACTTATGTTGCATTCCAAGTCTTCTGAAGTCATACGATATCTTCATGTAAAGAACAGAGTTGATCTTAATGTTTTAATCGCTGAAATGATGATCCTGCCGCTCCGTGAATGCACACACTCACTCAGTCAAACAGTCATATCTCATTCAAATGATACACCTGACTCTTGAGCATGACACAATCGGTCACGAGAGCCAATGACATTTACAATTTGATTTACAATCAAAGCTGGCGTAATGACGCAATTGGTCACGAGACATACGAGAGACAATGCAATTTCACTATGAAATCTGACGTATTTTTGAAATTTGAATGTGTGCATGATCTTTAGCGGATGGAGACGCTGATCGCTTTTGGGGATTTTCTTCACACAAATTAATCGTTTGGCCTCGGAACACTTGGAATATTTGTACTTTTTGAATAAATTGTGTCTGCAGTCGTATCTGTCTGTTATAACCTGTATTTTATATCATATAATACACAAATGGGTAGGTTTAGGGATGGGATGGTGTTGGGTTACATGTTCAAACGTGTCTAAATAGCGTAAATAAAATAAATGTAAATAAAAGTATGCCGGCTGATTAAATTGATAATCACACTCCAACATGTCATAATGGCAAAATCATAACCCAATATATAATTTCATCATGACGATAACATTCCCATGCCCAACACGTCTGTGTATGACGCCAAAGGTTTCTCATTGAAATCAATAGAGCACACTGCGCGTCGATATAGTGATGCCTAGGGGTACCTTTAGCGTCTTCATTGTGCGTCTTCACATGCTCCCAATTTTGACGCCTTGGGCGTGAGAACGGGTTGAGAAAGTGGATCCCCAGCTCTGCCTCCAGTTGCTGATCCCACCTCGGCCTGTCGACCTTTACAAGTAAAGACTAGCATCCTGTACTTTAAAAGGCAACAGTGCCATACTTAACAACTAACACTGACTTGTTATTTGTATAATTCATTTAACTAAATTCCTGGGCATTTCTAGGCAAAAAACTAAAATTATTAGGGGGCCCCAGCAACACCCCTGATGGCAACCTTTGATGGTTAAACATTGGTTTACATAGACACCTGTCATTAAAACGTACACATATGGACAAAATTATTGGGACACACCTCTTAATTATTGAATTCAAGCGTGGTTCTCTGATAGGATGCCACCTTTGCAATAAGTGAAAGCATTTAGGAACAGCAGCTACTCACAAGTCACAAAGCGGAAGACCGCATTAGAGCCCTGCATTTCAGCCCGAGCCCGATGGGCCCCGACTTTTTTACGCCCCTAGGGCCAGGATTCAGGCCAATTTTTCCGTCATACCTCACACACAGGCCGGGCTTCGGGCCTGTTTTAGGATTCTCCTTCGTTTTATATTTTAGACATACATTAATTAAAATAAACTATGAGATGTGCTGCGCTGGTGGAAACAACAAGAGACCATGCTCCCGCGAGTGTTTAGAGTGTGCGGCCGCACCAGCAGCAGCGAGCGTTTCTTCAGTGCAGCTGCAAGAGTTATGGCCTTTTTACAACTGGTCACTTCATTTGTTTTCTCTGATAAGATATCTATCCGATTGTGAAAAGACCAGGAGTAAATGCCTTCCGAAATTCTTTGTCTGGGACGCATTTCAGACGAAACTTTACACTAAAGTGTAAATGCATCTGGTTGTTTAAATCACATATGTAAATTTGACTCCTGGCAAAAGAGTTGTAACACTACCAATTCTACGAATCACAGATTAGATGGGAGTCATATGACAATTTCAGTTTCTTCTGGCTTCCTTTACGATCCCACATGGAGGTTTTCCAGTCTGTGTTGCTATCTTTCCTGAAGCTACAGCAGAAAATCTAATTCTGAGGTAAAAAAAAAACAAGATATTTTATTTAGTACAGTGGTGGTCAGAATTATTGGCACCCCTGGTAAATAAGATCAAATATGGCTGTAAAAAAATAAATCTGCATTTTTTTATCCTTTTGATCTTTTATTAAAACAGACAAAGAGCTGATCTGAGGTCCTAAAGCTTTGAGTTCTATCCACGTAAATCCACAGAGCGCGGACGGGACAGAGCAAAGCTAGTGCTGGGTCTGCGTCCTCCGGGTGCAGCGCTTGCAGGTTCACCACCTGGTCCCTGAAGGGAATAGTAGAAACTTTGGGCACATAGCCAGGCCGGGGTCTCAGTACCACGTGGGTGTCACCCGGCCTGAACTCTAGGCACGATTCGTCGACCGAAAAAGCCTGCAGGTCCTCTACCCTCTTCATGGAGGCCAGTGCGACCAACAGCAAAGTCTTCATAGACAGAATCTTTAGCTCTGCTGACTGCAAAGGCTCAAATGGGGCATTCTAAAGTCCTCGGAGCACCAGAGCAAGATCCCAAGAGGGTATGGAGGGAGGTTGAGGAAGATTTAACCGTCTCGCCCCCCAACCGTCTTACCTTCTATGTGGTCGTGATAGGCGGATATTGCAGCAACATAGACCTTGAGGGTGGAGGGCAGGAAGGAAAGTACAGACGCGATCGAACATCTTCGGGGGTCTTCTCGGCGAGAAGAACACCGCTCGACGAACAGGTTCCACTTAAAAGCATAAGCCTGTCTTGTAGACGGTGCTCATGCCGAAGTGATGGTGTTAACTACCTCATGGGGTAAGTCACCTAGAACCTCCGCGTCCCGTCCAGGGGCCAAACATGAAGCTTCCACAGATCTGGATGCGGGTGCCACAGGGTGCCCCGTCTCTGAGTCAGAAGGTCCTTCCTCAGAGGAATCGGCCAAGGAGGGGCTGTCGCGAGGAGCATAAGTTCTTGGAACCAGGTCTGGTTGGGCCAGTACAGCGCCACCAACAGGACCTGCTCCTCGTCCTCCCTGACCTTGCACAGTGTCTGTGCAAATAGGCTCACTGGGGGAAACGCATATTTGCGCAGCCCCTGGGGCCAGCTGTGCGCAAGTGCATCCGTGCCGAGTGTAGCCTCGGTCAGCGAATAGAACCACTGGCAGTGGGACATTTCTGGGGAGGCAAACAGGTCGGCCTGTGCCACCCCGAACTGTCTCCAAATCAGCTGAACCACCTGGGGGTGGAGTCGCCATTCCCCTGGGAGCGCAGCTCGTGAAAGCTCGTCGGCCATATGGTTGCTCGCACCAGGGACATGAATGGCCTGAAGCGACCTCAGACACTTCTGACTCCAGAGGAGGAGATGGTGGGCGAGTTGCGACATGCGACGGGAGCGCAGACTACCTTGTCGGTTGATATAAGCAACGGTCGCAGTGTTGTCCGTGCGGACCAGTACATCTTTGCCCCGTAACAGCCTTTTGAGGTGGCTCAGAGCAAGATGCACTGCTAGCAACTCGAGGCAGTTGATGTGCCTCGAGTGCGGGCCCGTCCAAACCCCTGACACTGCATGCATGTTGTACGTGGCTCCCCAGCCCATGGCAGAGGCATCCGTGAAGACCACAGCATGCCTGGACACCTGTTCCAGGGGCACTCCGGCCCGAAGGAACGAGGGGTCTGACCATGGGCTGAAGGATTGGCGGCAGGCCGGTGTGATGCTCTCCGGACTCGGCCGTGTAGCCAATGCTGAAGCGTTGTTGGTGCCAGACGGGCCGGTCTGAGTATTTCACAATCTGCTCAGTTACTGGGATTTTCACGCACAACCATTTCTAGAGTTTAAAAAGAATGGTGTGAAAAGGGAAAAACATCCAGTATGCGGCAGTCCTGTGGGTGAAAATGCCTTGTTGATGCTAGAGGTCAGAGGAGAATGGGCCGACTGATTCAAGCTGATAGAAGAGCAACTTTGACTGAAATAACCACTCGTTACAACCGAGGTATGCAGCAAAGCATTTGTGAAGCCACAACACGCACAACCTTGAGGCGGATGGGCTACAACAGCAGAAGACCCCACCGGGTACCACTCATCTCCACTACAAATAGGAAAAAGAGGCTACAATTTGCACAAGCTCACCAAAATTGGACAGTTGAAGACTGGAAAAATGTTGCCTGGTCTGATGAGTCTCGATTTCTGTTGAGACATTCAGATGGTAGAGTCAGAATTTGGCGTAAACAGAATGAGAACATGGATCCATCATGCCTTGTTACCACTGTGTAGGCTGGTGGTGGTGGTGTAATGGTGTGGGGGATGTTTTCTTGGCACACTTTAGGCCCCTTAGTGCCAATTGGGCATCGTTTAAATGCCACGGCCTACCTGAGCATTGTTTCTGACCATGTCCATCCCTTTATGACCACCATGTACCCAACTCCTGATGGCTACTTCCAGCAGGATAATGCACCATGTCACAAAGCTCGAATCATTTCAAATTGGTTTCTTGAACATGACAATGAGTTCACTGTACTAAAATGGCCCCCACAGTCACCAGATCTCAACCCAATAGAGCATCTTTGGGATGTGGTGGAACGGCAGCTTCGTGCCCTGGATGTGCATCCCACAAATCTCCATCAACTGCAAGATGCTATCCTATCAATATGGGCCAACATTTCTAAAGAATGCTTTTAGCACCTTGTTGAATCAATGCCACGTAGAATTAAGGCAGTTCTGAAGGCGAAAGGGGGTCAAACACAGTATTAGTATGGTGTTCCTAATAATCCTTTAGGTGAGTGTATATTTAACACAGTAAAAAACGCAGTGTCAAATTAACACTTAAAGTGTTAATTTTAACACTACTTCGGATCATATATGGTCCCAATCTATTTAGTGTAAAAAGTACACCATTTCAAAATTTCAAATTTCAGTATTAATATAGCACCTTACAGTGTAGATAAATTACACCGCGAGTGTAAAGTGTTACACTTACAATTGTTGTTTAAATTTTACACTATGGGGTGTTTAACACCCCTGGTGTTGATTTAATTCCATTGGATTACACTATTAAGTGTTATTAATAAAGTATTCTGTTTAGTGCAAAAATTCTTTTACACCATTATATGGTGTTAATGTACAAGATCACACATAAAATCAAGAGTCTTTAGACAGATGTATAAATCCAAAGTTTATTTAACAAATGGGCAAAGCGGCTACTTTAAAAAATATGCCAGATGTGTAAAGGTCAATTATTCAATCACATTCTTGAGGTGTTGCACAGAAAGAAAAAAAAAATAGAAAAAAAAAAGTTATATATATATAAATGTTAAAATCACATAAAATCATCAAATTTTCCTAGACATGAACAAATATGACAGGTAGATTTGAACAAGATTGCATAAAGCTACTTCGACAGTTGTGTAGCATTCATGAATGCTGTTCATCTTTGTCCCATCAGCGAGCAGGTATGGCTGTGTGGTCTCTCAATGCAATCAAGGTGTTGTTTTATGTTAGTCCCTGCCTAAAGATCAAAGACAAAAATTACACTCAAAGTTAGCTTTTTCACAGTACAATCAACCAAGCTGGCAATATGTTGAGGCAGACAATAGGTAGTGTGACAGAAATGTCCAAATGTACCTTTTTGAAGACAAGGTGTTTTTCAGCTTGAAATGAGGACCTCTTTCCAAGTCTCTTGCAGCCTTGTGGTGATGGTCAATCAAATGAAGTAGGAGACGAATTGATGCAAGATCGCTGACCCATTCTAAATAACAGATGTGACAGCTTTAGCAAAAAATGCATGACAGTGTATAGATAATCTTATTCTGAACTATAGTCAAACCTGAATCATCGGTTTCATCCTCTTTCACAGCAGATTCTGCAGTCAATCAGGTCCTTGAAGGTCTTGGGAGAAGCCTTTCCAGGAACTTAGCTGAGGTCTTCTCACCAAAAATCAAAACAAACAAAATCATCATCAAACAGTTACATAGCATAATGACAACCATATCTCTCAGGAACCATTCTGTTCAGATGATTGTGTAGTCACAGAGTAGCGCCATTCACATTCATCTTGGGTGACGCACAAGTGAACAACTGAAAGTACAGGTGTAAAGCGCACCCAAGACGCATTGAGATTCGATTGTTTTAATGAGGTCTAGGCCACATTCTTTTATTAAAGAGATAGTTAAGGTGGCCCAGTAGTGCACAACACAAAATTTAAAAAGCAAACATAAGTTCACAACACAGCGAAATCAAGCCACAACACAACGAAATCAAGCCACAACACAACAGAATCAAGCCACAACACAACGAAAAAGCCACAACACAACGAAAAAGCCACAACACAACGGAAATGCTCCCGACCACTAGGGGGCTCTCGGAGTGCAGTAAAGTTAGTTTTGCTTGCCATTGTTCCATAGATTTGTCTTACAAAGAAATTAACACTACGATCAGTTTTAAGTGTGTAACCATTGTATATCGACATGAAATATAAATTCAAAATCACCTACATGCATTATAGCTGCATATTTATACTCCAGAACGCTTTTACCCGCTACCACGGCGCTTGATGCCCAAGGGAACGTCTGCCAATTCCACCATGCTTGATTCCGTTGTGTTGTGGCTTGTTTCCGTTGTGTTGTGAACTTATGTATGCTTTTTAAAATTCGTTGTGTTGTGCACTACTGGGCCACCGTAGATAGTTCACCCAAAAATTTTAATTCTGTTATTTACTCACCCTCATGTCGTTCCAAACCCACAAGACTTTCTTTCATCTTTGAAACACAAATGTAGATCTTTTTGATGAAATCTAAAAGCTTTGTGTCCCTCCATTGACAGCCACACAACTGCCACTTTGATGCTTCAAAAACTTCATAAAGAGATCATAAAACGAATCCATATGAATCAATCAGTTTAGTTCAATTTTTCTTTTTCTTCTGTTTATGTTCGTTGATTAATGTTTATATGTAAATAAGTCTAAATTCAATCTATTCATCACAAAGCAATCGAGTCTCCTCAGAAAATTTGGACTAAACCACTCAATTCATTTGAATTAGTTTTACGATCTCTACAAACGTTTTGAAGTGTTAAAGTGGTAATTGCATGGACTGTAAATGGAGGGACAGAAATCGCTCAGATTTAAAATATATTCATTTGAGTTCCCGAAGATGAACAGAAGTCTTTTCGGGTTTGGAATGACATGAGTGTGAGAAATTACAAAAATGTTACACTTTTGGGTCAACTAACCCTTTAACACTTTTGCAGTTTAATATTTTGAATTAACACAATGACAGTGATTGATGTGTCATCATGTATCAAGACACACGTAAATTCCAGGTCTGAACAAGGCAGATATTGTGTGGTTGCTCAGTTACGTTTTAATTTTTTTCATGTTCATTCATCATGTTTTAAAATTTGTACAGCACATAGAATAATATATAATGGCACTCACAATTCTGGATTTATCTTCAGCATTCTGTTGCTTTCTTGAAGGGCTTCCATCACTCAGAAGAACAGTGTCATCAGACTCACAGTTTGCAATCTCATGAGAGGAGCTTCCTTCACTTGACACTGCAGGGGTTTGGGCCAATTCTATTGAAAAAGGATTAAAAAAAATACTTTGGTTGAGGCTAATATTTCGAAAATTCAGTAATGCAATACAATTTAAATTAGGGATGTAAATATGGTAAAAAATAATTGTGACCCTTAATTTTTATTATGCTGAGAGCTGTCTATAAAGCCTGGGTGTCAAATTGTAAACATATTTATTCACATCCTTCATTTTAGGATCAATTAAATGACTTAAAAGTTAAAAACCTTGTGCAATGTTCACATGGAGGCCTGAAACTTTATTAAATACATTTATATAATTTAACGACATGACAGACATGATATTAGTGCTAAGAACAAGCAACGTACAGATTATGTAATTCACACTTAAACATTGGGCGATTAAAACGCTTTTAAACGCTTTCCCACCTCAGTCTGCATTTGTTGTTTGCACTGTGCGCTACAAGACACTTAAACACACTGTTAATAGAGAGGCGAAGGGAAGGAAAAGATGTGGTAGAAAAAAGTGTACAAGCAATAGGGATAACCGCACCCTGGAGAGGATTGTGAAACAAAACCCATTCAAAAATGTGGGGGAGATTCACAAAGAGTGGACTGCAGCTGGAGTCAGTGCTTCAAGAACCACTATGCTCAGAGGTATGCAAGACATGGGTTTCAGCTGTCGCATTCTTTGTGTCAAGCCACTCAGACAGAAAGCGTCAGAAGCGTCTCGCCTGGGCTAAAGACAAAAGGACTGGACTGCTGCTGAGTGGTCCAAAGTTATGTTCTCTGATGAAAGTAAATTTTGCATTTCCTTTGGAAATCAGGGTCCCAGAGTCTGGAGGAAGAGAAGAGAGGCACACAATCCACGTTGCTTGAGGTCCAGTGTAAAGTTTCCACAGTCAGTGATGGTTTGGGGTGCCATGTCATCTGCTGGTGTTGGTCCACTGTGATTTCTGAGGTCCAAGGGCAACGCAGCCGTATACCAGGAAGTTTTAGAGCACTTCATGCTTCCTGCTGCTGACTAACTTTATGGAGATGCAGATTTCATTTTCCAACAGGACTTGGCACCTGCACACAGTGCCAAAGCAACCAGTACCTGGTTTAAGGACCATGGTATCCCTGTTCTTAATTGGCCAGCAAACTCGCCTGACCTTAACCCCATAGAAAATCTATGGGGTATTGTGAAGAGGAAGATGCGATATGCCAGACCCAACAATGCAGAAGAGCTGAAGGCCACTATCAGAGCAATCTGGGCTCTCATAACACCTGAGCAGTGCCACAGACTGATCGACTCCATGCCACGCCGCATTGCTGCAGTAATTCAGGCAAAAGGAGCCCCAACTAAGTATTGAGTGCTGTACATGCTCATACTTTTCAGTTAGCCAAGATTTCTAAAAATCCTTTCTTTGTATTGGTCTTAAGTAATATTCTAATTTTCTGAGATACAGAATTTGGGATTTTCCTTAGTTGTCAGTTATAATCATCAAAATTAAAAGAAATAAACATTTGAAATATATCAGTCTGTGTGTAATGAATGAATATAATATACAAGTTTCACTTTTTGAATGGAATTTTGATGATATTCTAATTATATGACCAGCACCTGTAAATGACTTCTTTTTTTTTTACTTCAAATGTTTTGTTATGTTTGAGCTTGAAAATAACTCTTACTATCCTTAATTAGTCTTGTTATTTAGCATTTTAGGCTTATTTTAAGCAGAAAGTATGTGTATTCTGCACATGTATTTGTTGCAAATGTAACGTTAATTGTTTGGGGTTTTTTTATAGTTAAGATGGTAATCGCTGCTTTGTGACTGCAGAACTTTTGGGGACAAAACAATCCCGCACCCTGTTGAGGCTCTGTTATAAAGCACATACAAACAGTATTACATTAATTTAACATGAATAGTTAGTATGTTACTACCTTGAAAGCGATAACGATGTTTCTTTTGATATTTGTCGATAATGACGCTCTGCTCTCGGTTACGTTCTTCATGAAGTAGTAGCGGCACGCGTGCGACCAAGTAGAGTCAGCGTATCTCACAGCGCCATCTGCTGTTGAAAATAATCACTACACGATTGCTCCTATAACCAGCAGACTGCTGTATGTTGGTTGGGCGCTTTTTTGCAATATATCTGCGGGTTGTTTTGAACGAGCTGTAAAACGGGGACATTTCCGGGGACAGCTCCAGTCGGGGACAGAACACCAAAAACCGGGACTGTCCCCGGAAAACGTCTGGTCACCTTACAGTTCAGACCTCCTCATCAACTTCAGTGCCAGACTCGTCGTATAACCAGGCCTCTGCGTGACTGGAGGCGGGAATGCCTAATTTCATGAAGGCTGTCAACAAAACAAAATGAAAGAAGCTAAAAGTATATACAACAAATTGTAAGCACATTCCAACAATTTTTTTTTTTTAAATCCATGAAATCAAAGCGGCATGAGAAACTTGATCACATTCTTCTGTAACGTACATCTCTCTCTGCATCTCATGAACTTGACGAGCTTCCTTAATCCTGACAAAAATGCAGTTAATTATTTCTAAATGTGTTAACAAATGTTAACAAATGTATTTACTATTTAATTTTATAAAGAGAAAAGCAATCCAACTTACCTTGGTCGCTTCAGGATAAAATGGCGTTGCCTGGCGAGGAGGCAGTCATCGAAGGGCGGAGTCAAGACTATTCAGTGTGTTTTTTTGCACTTTCAGTGTAAAAATAAAATTACACTATGTTGCACCCCGTAACTGCACTGAAGAGGAGTACTCTTTAACACTGTAGATTGTTAATTTCACTCTTTGAGAATTAATAACTTTTAACACTATAATTTTTACACTGCCTATTTTACTGTGAACTAATTCAGCATTTAAAGTTGATCAGGCATTTGTCAGCATTGTGTTTGGCCAGCTATTCAACTTCTGTTGCATGCTGAAAAAATATACTACTCGATTTCAGTTATGCTGATGTATACAGAAACTTTTTTTTTAGCAGATACTGGAGATTTTATATTAGGTGTTCAACTATAATGTAGGATGAATGACAGCGAAGACTTTTACACTTTTTTTTATAACAGAACAATGTTAATATACTAAAATTATATTTTCAGCACTGGTATCGATAGTTTGCCTCAGTTGCAAAGACACTCATTTTTTGAATCAATTAACCATTTTCTCAAAAAAGTTTCTAAACTACATTCACACAACATATTCTCAGATTAATTTGACAGGGAAAAAAATATTGGAGCATGTAAATTGTGTTGGTATTTTTGTTTTAAGAGCTGATCTAATGTTTAAGATTGTCAGTATAACATCCATAAACATTGAGATGAACAAGAGCCTGCAAAAACATGCCTAAACCTATTCTAACCTGCTGAATCTAAGAAAAATAAATTCTCTGTACAATTTGTGATCTTGTTCATCATCAATCAAAGATTCCCCCGAGGACTGTAATGTCACCCAATAGTCACATTGACATCTAATTTCACTATTGTAAGACTTCATCTGTCTAAAAAAAGGCAAAAGCAAGGTAAATGTCACATGCAATTATGGTTTATTCTGAATAAAATCATATCTTATTGATGGAACATTGAAAAAGACAGAATTTGCATATTTGAGTTATTTGTTATTGATGAAAATACATGCTAAAACCCCTACTATCATAACCTGAAAACACATTCTCCAGTATTTAATTATTTCCTTCAGTTAGCTAAAGAGAAATTAGAAGCATTGTAAGCATTTTATCACTAGAACCAATATTTGGAGCACACAATGTCATGCTAGTTTAGTACACATAGCCTATATTACAGAATGAATGTTTAATCTGTAAACAGTCACGCTTACATGACCTATTAGTAAAACTCATTCATGAATAAAAGACATTCCCATCTCTGACTGAAAGGCACTGTCCAGCAGTGAGGGAGAAGTCACTTCTGAAGTCACACCTGCAGGGGAAGGAGGTATTTATACAAAGTATACAATGATCATTAAACAACTGAAGGTGATTTTCTTAACATAGAGGTATGCCTTGACTAAACCTTCATGGAAAATCAACCTATAGAAAGTATGAGATTATTACAAATCACTTGCTCATAATATCATCACTCACCTCCACAAACTCTTGGTCTCTTCCGACCAATTCGATCAATTGTGTACCACAGATAATTTTTTATTTCATTTTCACAGTCTACCCTCAATACACCTTGTTTTGATGCAGCATCTGAAAGAGGAAAATCGAAAGAATGAATTGGAAATGTGTTGGAGGTTAGTCCTTCATACTCGCGACCGCTCTTCTTCTCTCTTAAAATCAAACTGGCAGAAATCACAGAGTTCACCAAGTGATTGAGTACAGACAAAACATAATTAATTGCAAACTTTCTTGGTATGTGGGAAATGTTCATGCAGAAGTGAGTTTACCTCGGATTACATCTGTTAATCTGAGTTTAGAGAAGGCCTTTTTATCTCCTCTCCCCTGCCAGTTGAACTCCATTGCCAGATCGTCTGTTAGGACTTGCTGCATTATATTCTTAATCACATCCTTGGTCCCAACACCTCCAAGCCCTGACAAATATTGTACCTGTAAAGAAAATACTTTTAAATATTTTATTAAGTGTTGTTTATTATTATTATATGTCTTGAAATACTTGATTCATATTGGTCAAACACGGCATTGGTTAAATATTTTGTGTAATGACCACAAAACTGTATATGTAGAATATAGCTCATTTGCACTATCATGAACCAACTAGTTAAACAATGAAACAGAGCTGGGTGACTGAGAACTTGAAATATATTATTATATGTGTTATTATAATGTCTAGAGTCTTGGTTTTGTTTCATGTTCATGTTTCAAGTTTTCTGTTTGAGTTTAATCAGTCATGTTTCCTAGTTTGTCATGTGATTCCATTGTGCCATCATGTGATCATGTCATGTGCTTCCCTAGTCTCTTGTGTCATGTTAGGCGTTTTCGACATTGGCTGCGGCTGGATACAACCGATCGTCGAGAGTTGCCGCGTACAGTTGGGGAGGAGCTGCAAACAGAGACGTGAAGTCACTTTCTGCTTCCCGCAGTGTCGCTTGCGCTGTGTTTGCATACTTTATCACAGCTGGAGTGAAATAAATGCAATACAATGCACATATGTTCGTATTATTTTCATGTAGGCTAATACTTCATGTACTGCTTAATACATTGTGTGTTTGTACAAGAATCAAGTTCAACATAAGTGAACTATCAATGAAGTGATGTCAGAGCTTTTTTATCAGTTTTAGTTTAATAAACATGACACAATATATCATCGCAACTACATGGAAAGAGGTTTTACTGTTATAAAATACAGATTTGTGAGGTTTTAGAATAAACACAAAACGCACGTGATTGTTGTCATGCGGTGAATCTGGCCAATCGCTGAACAGCTGTGTCGTCATTAGCGCTCGTGCAGTCACTCTGTAGAAGCTGCGCAAAATGCACCAGCCGGCTGCTCTCGAATCACTCTCGCGGCACTTTGATGGCATACATCACAGTCACATGTTGCCGGCGCTGCCTCAAGTTGGACAAAATTTCTAACCGGCATGCACTGCTTCAAGTCAGCCGCCAATCAGCCGCCAATCAGCCGGTCTGCGCATCGCTGTATGAAGTCGAACAAGCCTACTGTGATTGGTTGATTTAGTCATGTGGGTTCTCAGTTCATTTCTGTCATTGGTTCATTGTCTTATAACAAATAAATAAATAAACAAATAAATAATTTATTTTATTTATTTTTGTTGCCGTGGAATAAGCAGGATAATGTGCTGTTTTACAGTTCAGAGTATACATTACAGCTGACTGTACATTATCCTTTTCTTTAAATGCTGTGTTGACTCACATATTTTTGGCGTGTTGTTACATTAGTGAGCTCGAGTTCAGTCCTGCTCACATCTTGAAAGGTGCTAAGAGGCAGATTTAGGCCTGTTTTAACATCTTTAGTGGGCAGGCTGGTGCTGCTGGGGGCTTCAGAAACCGTATTGTCTTTCAGTAGTTTCTTTAACATGGCAGAGTTTTCCTGAACTGTGCTCTTGATGTCTCTCAGCATATGGAGGAGCTCATTCTTGTCTGTTGTGTAAAATGAGTTGTGCTGTAATTACAACAACAACAAAAAAAAAGAGAAAAGAGAAAAAAACTGATTATGACAAAAGAATCTGACTCACCATCAGCTGACATTCTAGATGTAGATGTTGTAGGAGGAAGTGAGTTTTTTGACATTCCGTGAGTGCTTTCAGCTCTTTGTCTTTTAAGTATTCTAGGGAATCCAGTGGCTAATAGAAAAGTTCTTTATTTGAAAATAAACAATATTTTAACAAAATGGTACGAATGAATTGTTTGAACTTTTAATAGGTAAAATCCTTTAAACAATTTTGTTTTTGGAAACAAAGTGTAATTGTCTGTTACTTACCGTTCTTTCTGTTCTGTAATTTCTTTTTGCCCCTCTTTGGCCTTATCAATAGAGTCTGCAATAAGATAAATATTTTATTATATTATTTGAGAACTTAATAAAAAAAAATCCTAAATTTAAACAATTACTTTAAAATAGTGATCATTACCATATTCTTTGTGAAAGCTAATATTTAATTTCTCCCATGTCTTCCCTCCAGTATCAGGTTTAAGTCTGTTCTGAACAGCTTCCATGCACTTCTCTGGTGATTTGAATGGGGGCCAGTAACTTTGTTTCTTGTCTGTGCTCAACCAATGTGATGGTGCCACCATCACCTCATCTGAGTCTTGCAAGGTAACAACTGCATACATGGTCAGTCTAGTGAAGGGGGGAAAGAATTATGTTTAGCTCTGATTGAAAAATAAATATGCTTAATTTTATAGTAAATTGAAAAGGTAACCAAACAAATAATTTTAAAGTCATGGGATGAATGAAATTTTGACAAAATACACAGAAACAACCAATTCACAGGTATTTTCTTCCATTGGTTGGGCTACTTCAGTTGCACAAATTATGGCACAAGCAAAATTGCACTGAATGCAAGACAGATGTATATTATTAATAACAAATCAGCAAATGTGATCTTGGTCGTCTTCATGATCCTCACCTTCCATCTCCCTCAATCAAAATATATTTTTCCTCATTTATAATTGACTGAAAATCTCGCTCTTCACACACTCTCCTCTCTGTATTGCCTTTGTCAGTTTTAGACCAACTGACTTCTGATTCTTCCTCTGTGTTATACACAAGTGTTTCCTCCTTCCTTTTATTCCAGTCCTCATCCTTAAACTCATTTCCCAAGCATTTTAATTGTTTACCACTAACGCTTCCTTTGGATAATTCCTTAATGTAATACACTTCATTATCTCTGTTCCTCACAGCAGCTATTACTTCCTCAAGATCCTCAGGTTGGATGCAAAGTATCACGCTTTCTTTGAAAACCAGAATATCATTCTGTTTTAAATGCCCAGCTAATGCAGAGGCAAAGCATTTCAGAGCCAGTGTAATGAGAACTGGGGTCAAAGGGCAGCCCTGATCCAGCAGTTTGTCTCTCTCAATTGAAACATCTACAGATTCAGTATCAACTTCTGGTGCATCTCTGAGAAGGTTTTTCACAATGAGGAAATCTTGATACAGAGTCGGGTTTGACCGTTTTTGCTCTTCTATTTTATCCTTAATACAAGACAACCTCATCTCAGTGCAGAAGGTTTTGGGAGTGATCATGACAGTAGCTGATGGTACACGACCCTTTTTTGGTACACGACCCTTTGCCTGAGACTCCAAGAAATCATCTAGTCGTTTTGTCAGAATAGTTGCAATGATGAGGTAGTCAACATTAAAAAAGTGTTGACTAACATCATGTGGACTTTTCACAGTTTCATTAAAGTGTGTCTCAGAGCAGTTAAATGAACCGCTGTGGATTCTGTTATAGAGTGTCTTTATGTATGGAATTATATCCTCAATGTTATCCTTATAGAAGGAAACCGGGATGCCGTCTGGTCTTGGTGTGTCTGACACTTGAAGAGAATGTACAGCTGACAGAATGTCAACCTCACTGACTGGATGTGAGCTTTCTTCACCCAGTGATGAACCTGTCTCATCTGTCAAAAGATCCTTTTTTAGATTCAGCAATTGGAAATCTGATTGTATCTGGGGATCTTTCTGAAAAAGAGTTGTGGAAACATTGTTGATCTCCAAGTACACAGGACGATGGTCACGCATCTTTGAGTCTCTGATTTCACAACTTCTGACACGCCACATACACTCTTCTGGAACAAAAAAGTAATCCAGCCTGGACGCAATTTGGAATGTATAATCCTGCTTTACAGGGTTCTTTCTTCTCCAGATGTCTATTAGCTGAAGAGATTTCATGAACTTATTCACACAACGGCGCAGATTTCTGTGGTTTGTGCTGTCTGTCACCTCTTTTGAACTGTTTTTGTCGATAAATGGATTGAGAACCGTGTTGAAATCTCCACCAATCACCAGCAGCCCTGTGGTCATTGACTGCAGGTACCTTGAAAGATGTTCAAGGGTTTTTGTGTCTGTTTCATGGTTATAAACACTAACCAGTGTGTACAGCTGACCTTCCAGTTTACATTTCAACACAACATAAGCTCCACAGTTATCTTTTTCATCACTTATACATTCAAAATCTAGTCTTTTCCTGACTAGTATGGCTGTTCCCTTTTGACAGGTAAACTTTGTGTAGAAAACATGCCACTCATTTTTTAGACCTTCTATAATATGTTCATCTCCTTCTTTAATGTGTCTCTTGAAAGAAAACAACGTCCGCATTTTGTAGTTTTTGAAATTTCTTATCTCTGTTTCGTTTAAGTCCATTAACATTCCAGATCATAAAATGTATTGTCTGTGTAGCCATCGACAGATCTGCTCTCTGCTTTCACAAGTCCCTGTCAAAACAAAGAGTGATGGAAGGATTGATTGATTGATTGATTGATTTTGTATTCTGAGAGAATTACTGAGACTGAGATTTAAACATTCTGCTGTCCAAAGATATTGCTTTCTTATTGTTATATTCGTTGTCTTTCATTTTGTCTTGGGTTTAGCAGCAGTGTGTTGCCAAAAACACACACTGTGCACATATGTGTATACTACATCCTGTAAAGATGATGTTGTGGTGAACTGTAGGTGAAAGAAATTCTAGGGGAGAAGAGCCTTGTTGTGTGTAGCTGCCAAATATGAAGACAGTTAGGAATTAAATGTCTAGAAAGGAGAAATCTGATAAAATGTACAATAAAGAATGAACAATTGACGCAAGTAATGTAACAATTAACGCAAGCAGGAAATATCTTAAATGTAAATGGACAGAGAGAGAGAGCATACACGCAAGCGGCAGCAAGCAGAAGCCACAAGACCACATCCTCAGATTACAGCTCACAAATAAAATTATATTTATTAATATTTAAAATTGTATGTTGTGTTTTTAAGTGTATTTTATGGTCATTGTCCCACAGCAAACAAAATAAATATTACATGATGAAATGGGTAAACAATTAGAAAGCCTGTTTTTGTTTAACATTACATTTTATGTTGTCAATACGTCATTATCATACGTTTAATGTCTGTCGAAATGTCACTAAATAAGTGTCTGCCCAAATATAAAAGTAATTGTATGTGTGATAGAACCACACTTTATGTAAAATGCATAAGGATTCTAATAATAATAATAACAATAATAAAATGCAACACTTCAGTTGTGTTTTTTAATGGTATATACCTTTTAATAACGGCTTTTTAATGAGTGCCTTTTTTTGCTTTGTCAAATGTTTGTTGGAAAAATTAAACAACAATACTATTATGTATTTCTTTAGATTGTTAAACAATTTTTTTTTTTAGTCAACTTTATGAATCATAATAATTTGAAATTAAAGTTACCTTATATCTCCAGATAAAGTCTGTGGGACAGGAGACTGTCGTCGATTCAGCTGTCAAGTTGAGCAGATTAGATGCACTTATGCGCTGTTTGATCACTGTTTCCTGATATATCGACATTTCCTGAACCTGCCACATTTTTACTTTCACTTCTACATAAGTGTGCTGAGTTTCTATTTCTCACAAAACAGCCGAAAGGAAACATCACGTTGTTATCAGTTTACATTATTTACATGTTTCCAGAGCTCCTCACAATGCACATTTGAACATGAAATCTGAAGATTTGGAATACAGTGCACAAATAAAATGATCAATATTAATGATCAGTGTATGCTTGTTACAATCCACGCCTGTCCTGGACTCCATTTCCCATGATCCTCCCTGTCTCACACCTGAAATCACTCACTCCTCATCTCTCCCACTCTCCCTGGATTCCCTGCACCTGGTCATCGTCATTAGCACTCCCTTTATATTGATCTCACTTCCCTGCACTCCTTGTCCGTTCTTATGTGTTATGCCTATGTGTGTCGTGGTCTGTTTCCCTTTGTAAATAAAAACCCGTCTTTGTGGAAGCCCTGGATCTTCTCTTCCCTGCTGCACTACACACCGTAACAGAAGAACGGACCAAAAACTGCCAGGACTGCCCTGAAGATGGGAATCTTCCTGACCCCGATCTCTCCCGTGTCCCCCCTTAAAGACACGACAGCGGTGGATCGCCTGTGGGGTCTCAGGCAGGGCGGTCGCCCGCTGGAGAGGTACGTGGAGGAATTCGCTGAGCTGTCTTCTTTGGTGAACTGGCCAGATGCACCACTTAACGCGTGTTTTCTGATGGGCTTGGACGAGGACACTATTCGATATATTGAACCTGCCTGTTCCTTTTCCCTAGTCGAGTCGATGAATCTGATTCTCTGTTTAAATTGTTCCAATTTCGAAATTGAAGAGGTTCAAGAGAATGAGTGTCTTCCTCGTCCGGTCCCCTCAGAGAAGCACGCGGCCTGGTCAGTTCACCCACAGCCAGTTCCCTCCACATATCCCTCCAGTGGGTCTTCCCGTGTTGTCCTGCCTGTCCACAAGCCCAAACGGCAGAGAAGGAGGGCCAACGGCAAGCCCTCGTCTCCGGCCAAGATGGCCGCAGCCACGGCAGAGCCCTCGTCTCCGGCTAAGATGGCCGCCGCCACGCCAGAGCCACAGGACCTCTGGACTTTTGGACCGATCCTGCCGCCTCAGTTCCCACTCCGAGTCTCCTGGATTCCGCTCCAGGCTTCCCCGTTCCCGCTCCGAGTCTCCTGGATTCCGCTCCAGGCTTCCCCGTTCCCGCTCCGAGTCTCCTGGATTCCGCTCCAGGCTTCCCCGTTCCCGCTCCGAGTCTCCTGGATTCCGCTCCAGGCTTCCCCGTTCCCGCTCCGAGTCTCCTGGATTCCGCTCCAGGCTTCCCCGTTCCCGCTCCGAGTCTCCTGGATTCCGCTCCAGGCTTCCCCGTTCCCGCTCCGAGTCTCCTGGATTCCGCTCCAGGCTTCCCCGTTCCCGCTCCGAGTCTCCTGGATTCCGCTCCAGGCTTCCCCGTTCCCGCTCCGAGTCTCCTGGATTCCGCTCCAGGCTTCCCCGTTCCCGCTCCGAGTCTCCTGGATTCCGCTCCAGGCTTCCCCGTTCCCGCTCCGAGTCTCCTGGATTCCGCTCCAGGCTTCCCCGTTCCCGCTCCGAGTCTCCTGGATTCCGCTCCAGGCTTCCCCGTTCCCGCTCCGAGTCTCCTGGATTCCGCTCCAGGCTTCCCCGTTCCCGCTCCGAGTCTCCTGGATTCCGCTCCAGGCTTCCCCGTTCCCGCTCCGAGTCTCCTGGATTCCGCTCCAGGCTTCCCCGTTCCCGCTCCGAGTCTCCTGGATTCCGCTCCAGGCTTCCCCGTTCCCGCTCCGAGTCTCCTGGATTCCGCTCCAGGCTTCCCCGTTCCCGCTCCGAGTCTCCTGGATTCCGCTCCAGGCTTCCCCGTTCCCGCTCCGAGTCTCCTGGATTCCGCTCCAGGCTTCCCCGTTCCCGCTCCGAGTCTCCTGGATTCCGCTCCAGGCTTCCCCGTTCCCGCTCCGAGTCTCCTGGATTCCGCTCCAGGCTTCCCCGTTCCCGCTCCGAGTCTCCTGGATTCCGCTCCAGGCTTCCCCGTTCCCGCTCCGAGTCTCCTGGATTCCGCTCCAGGCTTCCCCGTTCCCGCTCCGAGTCTCCTGGATTCCGCTCCAGGCTTCCCCGTTCCCGCTCCGAGTCTCCTGGATTCCGCTCCAGGCTTCCCCGTTCCCGCTCCGAGTCTCCTGGATTCCGCTCCAGGCTTCCCCGTTCCCGCTCCGAGTCTCCTGGATTCCGCTCCAGGCTTCCCCGTTCCCGCTCCGAGTCTCCGCTCCGAGCCCTGGATCTTCTCTTCCCTGCTGCACTACACACCGTAACACTTCAGAATACTGTTCCATCATCAATGAATAACTACATAGTTAACTCTAGTAACTACTATTAACTAACAATAAACTCTAACTCATTTATTAATCATTTTTAAAATGAGAGAAATCACTGCTTATTCAGAATTTTTACAAAATGCAGTTTCACTTTTTTCCTTCTCCAGCACAAAATGAATAGCCTAAAACAATGTAGGCAACTTGCAATGTTAACTTATGAATTAATACAAAAGAAACATCAAACATTAAAAAGATTATGTGTTTGATAAAATTCCTCAGCATAATCGCCTGCGCCAGTCACAAATATTAAACATGTTCAATACAATTTTTGTGAGGACAACTGGCAACAGCTGGTTCTTAAATTCTAAAACTAGAATCTTTGTAAACACCCATTGTAAACACAGACTGAATGCATCTGACTCAGCGCGTTTGGGCATGATCAACCAAACAACCAAATTCCATTCTAATCGTTAGGTGTGTCCCTAAGAGCTGAACAAACAAAGCATAAGGAGTGCGCATTAACGTCTCATTCACAAACTCTCTCTCTCCAATTATCATTAACATACACAGCAAATTATACAAAAAAAACTCATACAACTAACAGTAAACAACATATACAGACATTATGCCTTGTCGGGGGTGCTAATAAACTGTAAACTTTGTATCTGATGACAACTCTGTTAAACTGCGAGTGCAAGCTCTCCTTTTCACTACCTGTATCGCTAAGGAGTCCCTCCTTAGTAAGACAGATAATGCAGACCTTAAACATATCTAAACTAACTAAAATTACAAAAATGTAAGCAACAACTAATTAGAAGATAAATCACAATAAATTCTGTGACACAGAAGGACCACCTCTCGTCGAGGAGCATTCAAGTGGGACTTAAATATGCCATGGAGGGATATATAAAAGATTTTAAAATAAATATGGTGGGAGATTAATTTGGAAGCGAGGGTTTACAGATCACAATGCATCCGGGAGAAGCCTCATATTACGGTCATCACGAACGCAGATGACAAAATCCAGGATCAACACTGTTCATGTACCACAGGGTAAATTAAATACATTTACATTAAACCATCTTAATATGGAGAGATGCACTGAAATGTAGACCTTCTTTTATGTGTTTTTGACCTACACTGTTAACGTTACATGACGTTGTCACAGAGTCACAGCCCACGCCCACCATCACACATGCATTGTCACCAGATCTCCACGCTCCGCCCACTCGTTCACTCCAGAGCCATAGAAAAAGAGAGTTGCGACACACTTTGATCTCGCCACCACTTGGTCACGTGGTTTATACAGCTCTCAATAGTTCCAAACAACTCTGCACTGTCAATCTGTTTGACTAGGATTATGCAGGATAGACAGCAGTTTCACTATATTTGCAGCAATTTCTGGTAAATATTAACACAATATGTGCATCGACTTTGACTAGGCTTTACAGTTGCATTTTATTCTGGGGAGAGATAAAGAAGAGACAAAGTTAATGTTTTTCTTGAGTGATCTGGTTATTTTATTTGGGTCATGTGATTGACATGATTTTACAGCGTTGAATATTGTAGCCAATCACAGGCATTTCTGTTGAAAATAATGACCAATCATATGTTTAATTTACAGGGAAATCCTCTCAGTATCGATCAAAAAAGTGTTTTATACAATCTCAAAACACTGAATGAATTTTAGTGCAAGTTTACATTTTACACAAATCTTCTCATTATCTACAAATCCTCTCATCATAACAAACAAAGCACAATTTAAATAAAGATTTATTGTGAAGTTTAGTCAGATGTTTTTGTTTTTCAGTAGACTTTGTGATGTTCCCTACAATTAGCCTATATATTTAACACTTCAGTACAAATAAAGTAACAAAAATAGATATTTTAATATATGTTATAATAGTGATTTGATAATCTATACAAATTAATTCAAAAGAAAAAATGGCTATAATGAGCCAATAAGTGTTCCTCTTTCGCCATCTACTGGTTATAGTGGTAATTTATTTTATCATTTTAATGTTGTTAGCGTCCTAATGTTATTTTATGATACTGGAAGCATACACAACAGGTGAATATAAATGAATGATGCTAGTATATACATAATTTAACCCAAGAAATAAGTTTTAAATAGTGTTTAAAAAAAAAAAAAAAAAAAACAGGGCAACCAATTTAATTCAACTCTTTATATCCAGGTGCTAGATACATTATTCCTTAAATGGGCTGACTTCATAGAAACACATTCGACAGAATTAAGATCTCAGAGAAACTAAAAACTGTTGAAATATGATAGATAGCATCTGGATATAGTAGCTGTTGCAGTGCTGCTCACGTTATCTAACTGCAGTTAGAGTCTAACGATCTATTATATAACAATAAACATTAACTCTAACGTGCTTCATAAAATACATATTCTATCAATATTCCTGAGAGGTCAACTAATTTCATCAATTTGCCAGCGAGTGTGCTTGAGATACACCGATATGAATGGGGTTCAATGCTGGAACTATTGGTTGTTTGGAACTATTGGTCGCTCCGTGACACGCTTTACTTCCACATCCCTCAGTTCCTATGGAAGTCTATGGGAGTGTCGTAACTCTGTTTTTCAACGGCTCTGGTTCACTCTCCCCGGAGTACTGATCACGTGCACCTGCACCTCGTTATCACAGACACTATATATACTCACCTCACACTCTGCTCCACGTCTGGTCTCGTCATTACATACCTGGACTTCTTACCTGTTACTCACCTGAGAGTTCCTTGCCATCATTGTCTCCTGTTCCTTGGTTCCTCATCTTCAGATTTCCTGCAAACAACTAGACTGTTTACTTCAGCTAAGTGACTGCTCTCAGTGATTCATCTGACTTTCATAATTATCTGCAAGTTATCTGTGTTTGTGCCTCTGTCACTAATAAACTTTGCATTGAGTTCACTTATCCCTCTGTCTCTGTCTGTTGCCTAACAGAAGACCAGACCTCATGCAGAGCTCCACAAACACAGGTGGAGATCGCCCGCCAGACCCATTCGGCGGAGGATTGCAGTGGGTTCCTATTACAGTGTTCACTCTATCTGGAAGCCCAATCTCAACTCTTCCACACTGAACGCGCTCGAGTGGCTTTTGTTATTTCCCTGCTGTCGGGGTGAGCGTTACAATGGGCTCAACCCCTCTGGGAATCCCAAGCTCCAGTGATGTCATCAATTGCTGCCTTGTTCAGTCACTTCTGGGAAGTGTTCGGCCAAAACACGGCCGATCTAGCTATACACGACCAGTTGTACAACAATCGTCAAGGAGAAGAGGCTGTGAGCATGTACGCCCTTCGGTTTCGCACCCTGATGGCCGCTAGTGGTTGGAATGAATCCGCTCTCATCACTGCTTTTAGACACGGTCTCAACGCACACATTCGTCAATTAATGGTGGTATATGATGACAACATGGGTTTGGAAAGCCTGATTCAGAAAACTATTCACGTTGCTCAGCGAGATTCAGCCTGCACTGTAAATCCTCTGCCCGCCACACCATCTGTCGCCCTTCCAGCACTAATCGCCTGTCCCGTGCGGAGCGTCAGAGAAGAATCTTGCATCACCTGTGTCTGTATTGTGGGGGAGAGGATCATATCGCCAAGTGTCCCATCCGAACACTAGCCCAGTAGTGAGTACTATCCAACTACCCACTCGAGTAGCACCCCTCACTAGAACTACAGTGTACCTCTCTAATTCTCATGTTTGTGTTGCAGCCCAATCCCTCATCGACTCCGGTTCCGCAGGGAACTTCATCAGCCCACAAGTTCTCCAAGAGATGAATGGTCGTCACAAACACTGCAATCAGGATCTCAGAGTTCATACTGTAAGAATCGGTTTTACTGCTAAGACAAAAGTTGAAGATCCAACCCCCTGCAATAGAACAATAAAACTCCCTAATTTGGAGAGAAGATCTCACAGAAAGAGTGTAGGACATCGGCCTGCCCAAAACCTTCTCCCCCTCTCCCTCCTCCCTTCCCTCCCCCTGATTCAAGTCACAGAATGCAGATATACCACAGATGATGTATCTTGTAAATCTATTGTTTTTCCCCTTTCATGTGTGGTATCTTTTTAAAGGTCTCAGTGCTATTGGTAAAATGGTCTCAGCTTCACTGTAGTCACTGGTAGGATGAGAAAGATTGAAACATATGAGAATTATGTTCTCCCTTTTTGAGTGGTCTCCTCAGATATCTGATCCTCTCCCCCAAACTAGGTGCTGTGTTGTAAATATTTACAAACCCTTTGTTCTGGTCTGGGTATTTAAGGAAGGGTAGCAGGGCTGCCATTTGGGAACATTCTGTAGCCAGAGCCCCCGAGCAGTGCTGTGTCAGTGTCCAAGAGGCACTCACACACACTGTGTGTACTGTGCCAGATATAATGACTCTTTGAAACTATTTTCATATTACTTTGTAATTGTATTTTATATTTTTATGCTGAAAGTTGTGTACCATAGATGCGTGTTTAATTATGTTTATTTAAGTTCTGTCTGGCCAAAATAAATGTTAATCTTGTATTATTCTGAAATCATTATTCTAGTATGGATCAATGTGGAGTCCTTTATTTCCGCAAATCTTTTGCCAGGATAGATCAAACCGAGGACCCAATGACTGGAGCATGGAGCACATCATTTTGGGATAATCTGATTTCTGACTATCACTGTATTAGCAAGTTGCAGCTTCCGTGACTATTAATCAAATTACACTTTTTGTTGAGTAAGCAGGTGCGACCACTTAAAGGTAAAATATTCACTCTGCAATCATCTGACTAATATCAGAACTGGACAGTTTGTGTCCGTGAACTCGCAAATCGTGACGCGTCTGTTTCTGTGCGATATCGGGTCCCTTGATGAACGAATATTTGAAAATAAGAGATACTAAGAAATCAACAATCCAAATTAAATCACAACGAATCATCAGCTGTTAAATTACAAACGTAACAAAATAAACGAAGTCACATAAAATTGGAGTCAGATCACTTTATTCATGGAGTCAGATTTAAAATTAGATATTAATAAATTAAGTGAATTTAACAGAAATGCTGAAAAGGCTTACACGCAGAATCCTTCAACCAGCTGCTGGATTTCGTTCTTCTTGGGCCAGTAGGTGGAGCTTACAATACCATCCAAGGAAAACCACTGGGTCGTGGTCACATCCGACATTACTCCCCCACATTGACGCTCCGCATCGGTTGTCTTCACTCAGAGGAGATCATGTTCATGGTGCTGGAAGGCTCCACCGCGGACATCATCCTGGGACGCCCCTGGCTCATACAACACCAACCATCCATCCAATGGAACACTGGTGAGATCCTTAAATGGAGCGACAAATGTATCCTTAAATGTATAACTCCTATCACGAAATCTTCTATGATTCTTCAATGTTCTTCTCCTGACTCCAAGACTCTTCCTCTCCTGTCAATGTCCATTGAAAGTCCTGAGTCAGATCGTCATGTGGAGATTGGATGTGTTCAGCAAGCGGTTGGCAACTCAACTACCACCTCATCGGCCATGGGACTGCGCCATCGACCTGCTGCCTGGGGCCACTCTTCCCAAGGGTAGAGTGTACCCTTTGTCCATCCCGGAACAGAAGGCCATGGAGGAGTACGTGCAAGAAGCACTCCAACAAGGCTTCATTCGTCCATCCACGTCCCCTGCCGCTTCAAGCTTCTTCTTCATGGCCAAAAAGGACAGAGGCTTGAGGTCGTGCATTGACTATCGTCACCTGAACTTCCAAACGGTTAAGTTTAGATACCCCCTTCCTCTGGTCCCGGCAGCTCTGGAACAGCTGCGAGAAGCTCGTATCTTCAAGTCAAGTCAACTTTATTTACACTCACCTAAAGGATTATTAGGAACACCTGTTCAATTTCTCATTAATGCAATTATCTAATCAACCAATCACATGGCAGTTGCTTCAATGCATTTAGGGGTGTGGTCCTGGTCAAGACAATCTCCTGAACTCCAAACTGAATGTCAGAATGGGAGAGAAAGGTGATTTAACCAATTTTGAGCGTGGCATGGTTGTTGGTGCCAGACGGGCCGGTCTGAGTATTTCACAATCTGCTCAGTTACTGGGATTTTCACGCACAACCATTTCTAGAGTTTACAAAGAATGGTGTGAAAAGGGAGAAACATCCAGTATGCGGCAGTCCTGTGGGCGAAAATCCCTTGTTGATGCTAGAGGTCAGAGGAGAATGGGCCGACTGATTCAAGCTGATAGAAGAGCAACTTTGACTGAAATAACCACTCGTTACAACCGAGGTATGCAGCAAAGCATTTGTGAAGCCACAACACGCACAACCTTGAGGCGGATGGGCTACAACAGAAGACCCCACCGGGTACCTGTTGAGACATTCAGATGGTAGAGTCAGAATTTGGCGTAAACAGAATGAGAACATGGATCCATCATGCCTTGTTACCACTGTGCAGGCTGGTGGTGGTGGTGTAATGGTGTGGGGGATGTTTTCTCGGCACACTTTAGGCCCCTTAGTGCCAATTGGGCATCGTTTAAATGCCACGGCCTACCTGAGCATTGTTTCTGACCATGTCCATCCCTTTATGACCACCATGTACCCATCCTCTGATGGCTACTTCCAGCAGGATAATGCACCATGTCACAAAGCTCGAATCATTTCAAATTGGTTTCTTGAACATGACAATGAGTTCACTGTACTAAAATGGCCCCCACAGTCACCAGATCTCAACCCAATAGAGCATCTTTGGGATGTGGTGGAACGGGAGCTTCGTGCCCTGGATGTGCATCCCACAAATCTCCATCAACTGCAAGATGCTATCCTATCAATATGGGCCAACATTTCTAAAGAATGCTTTAGGCACCTTGTTGAATCAATGCCACGTAGAATTAAGGCAGTTCTGAAGGCGAAAGGGGGTCAAACACAGTATTAGTATGGTGTTCCTAATAATCCTTTAGGTGAGTGTATACAGGTTCATAATGAATGTGAATAATGCATCACTAGTAAAGACTCAAGCATTACCAAATCTTTCAGAAGGAACTACAAATTGGGATCAGTATTCTAAAGTGAAAAACACGATAACTCTGTAGTAATTACTGAAGTCATTGTAAACTTTTGACGTTTTGTAAGGTTTTGGATGGTAGTGACTATTTCAAGTATTTTAGACCATCAACCCTACCTTTATGCTTAGAAAACCACTTTTATAGAGAATAAAATAAATTATATTATTGTCAAGAGAAATGGAGTGTTCTCTTCCAAACAATGAGAAAAAGTCCTAAATAAGAAAAGAAAAAACAAAAGGCAGAAAATCCACATACATGCTCATATATGGTATACCACATCCTGTAAAGATGATTTTGCACAGGGGTGCAACTGCACATTGCTGAGGGGTAAGCAAGATCAGTGTTGGAAAGCAGTGAAATAAAAAAAACAGACATACACAACATATGCAACATAACACAAAAAAATATATAAGAAATACTAGTTCCAAACCAATTAAATTTTACCTTCTTATAAATCTAATATATTTTCTCTATTTAGTCTTTAACTACTTTAACTTTTACTATTAGCTATTTCTCTTCTTGTTGACCTATTATAATATTTTGATTCAAGCTAATAAGATTTGCTATTTATTCAATTCCTAGTCAGTGTGTTTATTTTGTTTATTTCAATTAAAAAATACCCCTTTTATAACTCTCCTTTTGTTTGTAAGACCCACCTATTCGGCCTATATGGTTTCCAATAGCCGAGTGAAGGTTTCTGCACGTTTGGTCTTTTCAGCGTGGCAAAGTAATTTAATTCCAATTATACTTCTATCTGACTCCATTTTATCACTGTCACGGTTAGGTTCCATTTTGAGTTTATTTGTTAATGTTTAGAGTTTGTTCTTGATCTGTTTCTCTGTTCAGTTAATGTCTGAGTTTTAGATTAGTTTTCATGTTGTTCACTTCGTGTTTACCCATGTGTTTGTTTCATTCACCTGTTTTGCTAATCACCTCAATAATTATCTTGTTTGCTCCTTGGTTTGCCCGTGTATATAAGCCCTTAGTTTCAGTCTAGTCTTTGTTCTGTATTGTTTGTGTCTAGCGCACTGTCTCACCTGTTGGCTTGTGTTTTTGGTATTATAATAAATCCTGTTACCTTTCAATCATCTCCTTCATCTTCCTCGGATCTTCCAGGGACACCACAGTCCGTGACAGAATACAGGACCCGAAAAGAAACAATGGACTCAGCTGGTAGGATCTTGTGCTCCATTTTTCTAGATTTTTGCGATATAAAAGTATACGTAGAGGAGTTCATACAGCACTGCCATCTGACTGCATTGAATAGTCAACAGTTGGTGGATTTATTTCACACTTCACCTCGTGGATACCACCTGGAAATTCCAATATGACCCTTGAGTGCTATCTGGATGCAGTTCTAAGATGTTGTGGCTCACCGTACAAGGTTGGTGAGATTTGATTTTTGCCAATACTAACACCACACTATCACAGCCATCCCAGCCCACTCCAGCCCATGGAGCCACCATGCCAGAGTCATCACCCAAGATGAGGTCCAGTGTCCATGACACTCCCGCCTTCCCTGACACGGCAGAGGAGGCTGTCCCTGCTGCCAGCACCTCCATGGTCCCCTGAGCTAGTCATGCCCTTGTCATTCATCTCATTCACCTTTGTCTTGCTAATCACCTTGTTAATTATCTTGTTTGCTCCTTGGTTTACCTATGTGTACATAAGCCCTTAGTTTCAGTCTAGTCTTTGTCCTGTGTTTGTGTGTAGCACACTGTCTTGCCTGTTGGCTAGTGTTTGAGTTTATAATTTACCTTTCAATCATCTCCTTCTCTTCCTCGGATCTTCCAGTGACACCACAGTCCGTGACAATCACGACCTCGAATTCAGGTTAAAAATGCCACTTCATTATAATAAAGTCAATCATTTCAGAGTAAAGGCCCTTTCACACCAGACATGTAACGAAAAAGCAAATATTTTACATGTGACTAGTTCATATCAAAACCATTCACATCAGCTGCGATGCGAATTTGCGACATTTCAGAGCTCCAACATTCCAAAAAATTTGCTGCGACAGCTGAGAAACATGGACACTTCATCATCCAGTGAAAACGAGCTTTTCATTTCCTTTAAAAGACCAGGTTTTGGGTGCACCCAGTCTTAAAGAACAGAGAGTCTGAAGGGGAGTATGCTAATCTTTTTCAGGAGCTAAAACTTTATCATGGCCGATTCCGCACTTACTTTCGAATGTCCATGGGACAATTTGAGGAGCTCCTCCAGAAAAGACCCCAAGAAAGTTTCCAAAACTCCAACTTTAAGAGGCCTTTTTCTTCTCCGTAGCACTCATGCTAACATTCAACTGGTCTCGTTCATTGATGACGTTCAATCCACACTTTCATCTCAAAATCTCTCTATTTCTGTAACACAACTGTTAATTTAGTTTGTTCTAATTCTATTTTTCTATTCTTTCTAATTCTATTTATTTTTCAATAAATCTCTTGATTTATTGTGAGTTTTGTCTTCTGAAATTCTTTTGTATTCTATTTTTTTCTGGTTGTTTACAAACAAAGAACAAAAGGAGAGTTATAAAAGGGTATTTCAAAGGGTCATTAATCTGAAGAAACTGGAAAACTGAAAGAGGGGGTGACAAGGGTGAAAGAAATGAATATTTGAAACCGACAGTAACATCCACATCCCCAAACTGAACTGGGATATTGCAATAACAGTATTTCATAAGTTCGCCTACCCATTCAGTCTTGACGGATAATAATAAAACAAACTTGGTTTGCTGTCCGCGGAGGAGGCTCGAACCCGAAGCTCAGCTTGAGCTCAGTGTTAAAAACAGGTAGGAGGAGGGTTGTCGGAAAAATTTGTCAATGGGATTACGTTAGCAAATTTCGTGATCGTTTGCATGCTGCTTGCTCGCTAGCAAAAGAGTCTTTAGCCAGTTCGCAGAAACGTATGAAACACAAATTCGATAAGAAAGCGGTGGTGCGATCTTTTTCGCCTGGTGATCAACTGCTTGTACTTTTACCTGTTCCAGGATCATCACTGTCGGCCCATTTCTCAGGGCCTTATGTGGTGAAAACAAAAATGAGTGAAACTGATTACTTGCTGCACACACCTGATAGAAAACGAAAAACACGAGTTTGCTATATAAACATGTTAAAGCCTTACCATGCCAGAGAAACACTGATAAACGCTTCGGAAACGACTGCCGGGCCCGCGGTTACTTCTGTCACCATAGCTGTGGATCTGGCGCCATCTCCTGGTAGCTCGGTGTTCGATGAGGATGGTGTTGTACTGCGAAATGCTCCTCAGCAATGTGCAAGGTTAGCTAATTCACAGATTTTAAAAGATCTCAATTCTTATCTTGATCACTTGGCTCAGGACCAAAGAATGGACATTGTTCAATTAATATCTGATTTTAACTGTCTGTTTAGTGAAGTTCCTAAACAAACAAATGTATTACAACATGATGTTTTTGTAAATGGTGCTCGTCCTATTAAGCAACATGCTTACCATGTGAATACAGTTAAAAGATCTATTATGCGTCAGGAGGTCATTTATTTGTTAGAGACTGACTTGGCAAAACCCAATTGTAGTCCCTGGAGTTTCCCATGTCTGCTTGTACCTAAACCTGATGGCACATTTAGATTTTGTACCGATTTCCGTAAAGTGAATGCTGTAACGGTACCAGACAGTTACCCGTTACCCCGAATGGACAATTGTATCGATAACATCAGATCCGCACGTTTTGTTAGTAAACTTGATAAGTTGAAAGGGTACTGGCAAGTCCCACTCACTCCCCGCGCATCAGAGGTTTCAGCATTCGTAACTCCAGACAATTTCCTACAGTATACGGCGATGGCTTTCGGTCTCCGAAACGCACCAGCCACTTTCCAATGTCTTGTAGATATTGTTCTGGCTGGTGTTGTTCTGGCATTGTTCCATAATGGAGAAGATCAACCTATAGACAATATGTATGACAGTATGACAATATTGCATAAAATCACTTATAATATCATATAATATCATTTTCACTCACCTCCACAAACTCTTGGTCTCTTCCAACCAGTTCGATCAGCTGTGTACCACAAATATTTTTTTATTTCAGCTTCACAGTCTACCTTCATTACACTTTGTTTTGATGCAGCATCTGAAATGGAAAACTCGAAGAATGAATTGGAAATGTGTTGGAGGTTAGTCCTTCATACTCGCGACCGCTCTTCTTCTCTCTTAAAATCAAACTGGCAGACATCACAGAGTTCACACAAGTGATTGAATTTTCAAATACAGACAAAACATATTTAAATACAAACTTTCTTGGTATGTGGGAAATGTTCATGCAGAAATGAGTTTACCTCGGATTACATCTGTTAATCTGAATTTAGAGAAGGCCTTTTTATCTCCTCTCCCCTGCCAGTTGAACTCATTTGCCAGATCATCTGTTAGGACTTGCTGCATTATATTCTTTATCACATCCTTGGTCCCAACACCTCCAAGCCTTGAGAGACATTTTACCTGTAAAGAAAATACTTATTAAGTGTTGTTTATTATATGTTTTGAAATACTTGATTCTTATCAGTCAAACATGGCATTGGTCAAATATTTTGTGTAATGACCACAAAACTGTATAGAATATAGCTCATTTGTACCATCATGGACCAACTATAGTTGAACAAGGAACCAGAACTGGGTGATTGAGAACATGAAATAGTTATCTGTGTTATGCTAATCCATAAAAAAGAGATGCCTTATTAAGCAACGACCGACACCCAACAACTGAAACTCAGAGGTTTAAATATATAGGAACAAATAAGCTTAACAAGTTAACAAGACACACCTGGGGAGACTAATCAACATGAAAAACTACAAAGAACTACAAAACATGGAACAAGACAGGAAATAACAAAAGTCGTCACACAAGACAGGAAACACAGGCTGGGATCATAACAATTATAATGCAGTATGTAATGTCCATTTATTTTATTTATTTGTTTATTAAGTAGCCGTGGAATAGGCAAGATAATGTGCTGTCATTAATGCAAAATAAACCCTTTACAGGCGTTACAGGTCAGAGTGTACATTACAGCTGACTGTACATTATCCCTTTCTTTAAATGCTGTGTTGACTCACATATTTTTGGCATGTTGCTACATTAGTGAGCTCATTTTCAGTCCTGATCACATCTTCAAAGGTTCTAAGAGGCAGATTTAGGCCTGTTTTAACATCTTTAGTGGGCAGGCTGGTACTGCTGGGGGCTTCAGAAACCGTATTGTCTTTCAGTAGTTTCTTTAACATGGCAGAGTTTTCCTGAACCGTGCTCTTGATGTCTCTCAGCATATGGAGGAGCTCATCCTTGTCTGTTGAGTAAAATGAGTTGTGTTGTAATTACAAAAAAAAGAGAAGAGAAAAAACTTCTCAAACTGATTATGACAAAAGAATCTGACTTACCATCAGCTGACATTCTGGATATAGATGGTGTAGGAAGTGAGTTTTTTGACATTTCTTGAGTGCTTTCAGCTCTTTGTCTTTTAAGTATTCCAGGGAATCCAGTGGCTAATAGAAAAGACCGGGTAACGCTTTAGATTACAGCCCGGAAAGTACTATGTAAGTAAATCGAATTTACAGCATAACTTTCGGTAATTATAGTGTAACTATAAAGTAAGTACATGTAGGTATAAGGGAACAATATGTAATATTGGGGGAATAAAGGGGTAACTATCAGGAAAATTAACAAATTATTTATACTGTAAGTATTTTTTAACTAAGGGTAATTATTCGTGTAGTTACAGGGTAAGTATGAATCTGCGGGCTGTAAATTAAAGTGGTGTTTGTTCCCCTCTTGTTTCATGTAGTTACAGGGTAAGTACAATAAACAACATGTACACAATCTGATATTGCTCGGAAACCTTTATTTAAAAAAAGTTTTTTAAAACAGATTTACAACACTTATTCGTTTCTCTTGCTTGGCTTCATCCTGCTCTTGTTCCTCTTCTTTTTCGTCCTTGCCACAGATGAATCTTAAGAAGGAATCATGTCTCTAGCTATTCTGTATTATGTATATATAACTGTTACACTGAAAATACAGTGCACACAGAAATGTCCTCACCGTTTACTCGCTTTTACCCTCATGCCATCCGAGATGTGTTCAACTTGCTTTCTTCAGATTAACACAGAAAAATAAATAATCTCTGCTAATGAAAACTCATTCGGGTTCCTAAAAGTTGAAGCATCAAACAGCACATACAGCAATAACTACAGTAATCCCTACGATCCCAATGGATGAATCAATGTCTTCTGAAGTGAAACGATAAGTGTTTGTAAGAAAAATAACAATATATATATATTTTTTTAACTGTACACTATCACTTCCAATCAGCAGTCACCTGCGCGTGCATGAGAGGGTTAAGTTTCACGCTTGACGTAACTTGAAGCGTGACGTGAGCGCGCCAAGAAACTCTAGTCATGCAGATGTCGTTTTTTTTTTTTTTTTTAATTAATGCTCACAACAGTATACAAACAATAACATAATATATGATAATAGCAATGAGAAACAAACAAGACTAGAAGACAGAGATGCCAGTTCTCGCGTGTTTCAGATGAAACGCGCACGTGAACGCCATGAAAGCTTGAAGCTTCTTTACTCATGCACGCGCTGGTAACAGTTGGTCGGATGCAAAATGATTAGTAAATTATGAGAGCATTTCTTGGTGTACATTTTCTTTTAATAAATAATAATACAAAATATCAAAAGACATGGGTTTTTTTCTTAAGATCCATCAGTGGAAATAATGAAAAAGAAGAAGAGGAACAAGCAAGGAGGAGAAGCCAAACAAGAGAAACAAAAAGGGACAAAACGTGCCTCTTTCTGTCAGGACGTTATTATTTGAAATGAAAAGTTTATTTAAAAAAATGAATAAGAAGTGTCATAAATCTGTTTTGAATTAAGTTGTTTTTGTTGAAGTTGAAGTTGTTTTTGAAGTAAAACAACTTAAAAAGGTAACGCTTTAGATTACAGCCCGGAAAGTACTGCGTAAGTAAAGCGTTTTTATTGCGTAACTTTCGGTAATTATAGTGTAACTATAAAATATGTATGTGTAGGTGTAAGGGAACAATATGTAATATTTGGGGAATAAAGGGGTAACTATCAGGAAAATTAACAAATTATTTATACTGTAAGTATTTTTTTATTAAGGGGTAATTATCCGTGTAGTTATAGGGTAAGTATGAATCTGCGGGCTGTAAATTAAAGTGGTGTTTGTTCCCCTCTTGTTTCATGTAGTTACAGGGTGAGTATAAATCTGCAGGCTGTAAATTAAAGTGGTGCTTGTTCCCCTCTTGTTTCATGTAGTTACAGGGTAAGTACAATAAAAACACGTACACAATCTAATATCACTCGGAAACCTTTATTTAAAAAAACAACTTTCAAAAGATATTTACGACACTTCTTATTAATTTATTCATTTTTTTAAATAAACTTTTAATTTCAAATAATAACGTCCTGACAGAAAGAGACAAGTTTTGTCCCTTTTTTGTTTCTCTTGCTTGGCTCCTCTTGTTCCTCTTCTTTTTTTGTTAGCTACAGTTTAAAAAATTTAAAATATTGGTATTTTTCTTACAAACACTTACCGTTTCATTTCAGAAGACATTGATTCATCCATTGGGGTTATATGGATTACTGTAGTTATTGCTGTATGTGCTGTTTGATGCTTCAACTTTTAGGAACCCGAATGAGTTTTCATTAGCAGAGATTATTTATTTTTCTGTGTTCATCTGAAGAAAGAAAGTCGTATACATCTTGGATAGCATGAGGGTAAAAGATGAGTAAAGGGTGAGGACATTTCTGGGTGTACTGTATTTTCTTTTAATACATAATACAGAATAGCTAGAGACATAGGATTTCTTCTTAAGATTCATCTGTGGCAAGAACAAAAAAGAAGAGGAACAATGAACAAAAAATGGAGGATGAAGCCAAGCAAGAGAAACAAATAAGAAGTGTCGTAAATCTGTTTTAAAAGTTGTTTTTCAAATAAATGTTTCCGAGTGATATCTGATTGTGTACGTGTTTTTATTGTACTTACCCTGTAACTAGATGAAACAAGAAGGGAACAAACACCACTTTAATTTACAGCCCGTAGATTCACACTTACCCTGTAACTACATGGATAATTACCCCTTAATTAAAGATACTTATACAGTATAATGTATTTATATCCTGATAGTTACCCCTTTATTCCCCAAATATTACATATTGTTCCCTTATACCTGTTACAATCCACGCCTGTCCCGGACTCCATTTCCCATGATCCTTCCAAAAACTGCCAGGACTTCCACGAAGATGGGAACCTTCGTCACCCCGATCTCTCCCGTGTCCCCTCCTGAAGACACGTCAGCGGTGGATCGCCTGTGGGGGCTCAGGCAGGATGGTCACCCGCTGGAGAGGTACGTGGAGGAATTCGGTGAGCTGTCTTGTTTGGTGAACTGGCCAGATGCACCACTTAACGCGTGTTTTCTGATGGGCCTGGACGAGGACACTATTCGATATATTGAACCTGCCTGTTCCTTTTCCCTAGTCGAGTCGATGAATCTGATTCTCTTTCTAAATTGTTCGGATTTCGAAATTGAAGAGGTTCAAGAGAATGAGTGTCTTCCTCGTCCGGTCCCCTCAGAGAAGCACGCGGCCTGGTCAGTTCACCCACAGCCAGTTCCCTCCACATATCCCTCCAGTGGGTCTTCCCGTGTTGTCCTGCCTGTCCACAAGCCCAAACGGCCGAGAAGGAGGGCCAACGCGAAGCCCTCATCTCCGGCCAAGATGGCCGCCGCCACACCAGAGCCCTCGTCTCTGGCCAAGATGGCCGCCGCCACGCCAGAGCCACAAGACCTCTGGCTCATAGACTTTTGGAGCGATCCTGCCGCCTCAGTTCCCCACGAGCCAGCTCTCCACGAGTTCACCCCAAACCTTCCAGTTCCCACACTTCAAGTCTCCTGGATTCCGCTCCAGGCTTCCCAGTTCCCGCTCCGAGTCTCCTGGATTCCGCTCCAGGCTTCCAAGTTCCCGCTCCGAGTCTCCTGGATTCCACTCCAGGCTTCCCAGTTCCCACTCCGAGTCTCCTCGAGCCCGCTCCAGCTCTCCTCGAGCCCACTCCAGCCCAGGAGCCCGTCCCATTCCACAAGCCCTCCATACTACCCCTGAATTCCCCCAAGAAAATTTTTGGGGGGGCTATACACCTGTGGGTGGTAAGTATGTGGGTGGAGCACATGTGGGTGGGGCTCCTGATCCGCCATGGCATTCCACGGCTCCTGATCCTCCATGGCCGCCTGAGACTTCTGACCCGCCATGGCATCCCACAGCTCCTGATCTGCCATGGACTCCCGAGGCTCCTGATCCGCCGTGGACTCCCGAGACTCCTGATCCGCCGTGGACTCCCGAGGCACCTGATCCGCCGTGGACCCCCGAGGCTCCTGATCCGCCGTGGACTCCCGAGACTCCTGATCCGCCGTGGACTTCTGAGGCTCCTGATCCGCCATGGACTCCCGAGGCTCCTGACCCGCCATGGCCGCCCAAGGCTCCTGATCCGCCATGGTCTCCCACGGTTCCTGATCCGCCATGGCATTCCACGGCTCCTGATCCGCCATGGTTTCCCACGGTTCCTGATCCGCCATGGCATTCCACGTCTCCTGATCCGCCATGGACTCCCGAGGCTCCTGACCCCCCATGGCCGCCCAAGGCTCCTGATCCGCCATGGTCTCCCACGGTTCCTGATCCGCCATGGCCGCCCACGGCTCCTGATCCGCCATGGCCTCCCATGGCTCCTGATCCGCCATGGCCGCCCAAGGCTCCTGATCCGCCATGGTCGCCCGAAGTCCTAGTCCCGTCCTGGAGAGCTCTATACCTGTCTGCACCTCCCCTACACCTGCATGTAGGTCTCCAGGGCGCCCACCCCCCCCTCCCCGGTGTTACATCTAAGGCACGAGGACGCGCCTACTGGGAGGGGGAGGTAATCTTACAATCTACGCCTGTCCCGGACTCCATTTCCCATGATCCTCCCTGTCTAACACCTGAACTCACTTCCTCATCGTTCTCTCCCGCTCTCCCCGGATTCCCTGCACCTGGTCTTTGTCATTAGCACTCCCTTTATATTGATCTCACTTCCCTGCACTCCTGGTCCGTTCTTGATTGTTATGTTAATGTTGACTTGTGTATGGTGTTCTGTTATTGTCTTGTAAATAAACCCGTCTTTGTGGAAGCTCTGAATCTTCTCTTCCCTGCTGCACTACACACCTGTGACAATACCTACACATACTTACTTTATAGTTACACTATAATTACCGAAAGTTACGCTGTAAATACGCTTTACTTACGCAGTACTTTCCGGGCTGTAATCTAAAGCGTTACCCATTTTTTTCAGAGCACTGTGCACAGTTCTTCGTGGCCATCCTCTCATTCTTGGACAAGAAACATGTTTTTTTTTTTTTCTTGAAATGTTGACCCACACATACATTACATACAGTATAGGCATTCAATATGTTTCATTTAACTCTCTTATCTTGTATCAGACATGCAAACTCTGCATTTATTTCATTTATTTATTTATTATGTTCAATGCAAGTTCTGTCATCATTATTGTTTGTTTTTTTTTGTCTATGTTTCAGACAATACTTTAACAACCACAATAAATCTCTGCTAGTTGTACATATACCTGATACGTTGTTATGTGTATGTACATTTGGGATTTTCATTTGTAATGTAACCAGAATTGTAATATTGCTGTTCCTGCTTTTATTAGGACTGTCACACACCCAAGGATCCTGACCGTGACAAGAGAAGACAGCATTCTCCTTCCACAAGCACTACATTTGGAGTCTTCTTGCACAGCATTATTCTAGATGGAGCCATAGTTGTGGATGATCTTGAAAACCTTCCAGGTGCCATGTGCCTATAATTTTTAGGCTGATATATGCGCTAAATTTGGGGGTTTTCTTTCCCTTGGACACAAATCTCTGAAACCAAAACTACATTCACTTAAAAACGTTCTGTTGATGTAAGCGAAGGCTGTTTGAAATTGTGTTAAAAGTATAGTTCACCTAAAATTGTAAATTCTGTCATCAGTTTGTCACCCTCATGTTGTTCCAAACTAGACTAATGTTTGTTTTTGCACAAAAAGTCAACATTCTTTTTAATTAAAGTGTTAAATTGTTACCAGTCAACCTTAGTTGAATTTTTTTTTTTAAAGAGCACTGTTACGCCGTTTTCACAGCGCAAAAGCTGTGCGTACGGAAAACGGGAGCAGCATGCGCCCATTGTGCATTCACACTCAAGAACTATGCACTGTGACTTTAAGTCAGCGTGAGGAGCGCAGCAAAAATAGACTCGGCACCGAAACAATCGTGGCACTGCTGCTTCTGCTCTACTCCTGTTCGTGCTGCCGCACCGCCTCTGCGTGCGGTGTAAATGCTCTAATCAGTTAACATGAGCACCGAAAAAAATACGCTCTGCTAACGCGTGCAGTGTGAAACCGGCCTTATACGTATTTCTGTCAAATATATATTTTTTAAAGTGTCAAAATTAAGCAAACATTGATTTTTACAGGACTATTCAGATATTCAGTTTCTTGTCAGTATTCTTGGTTTATTTATTGTCGTAATGCATTATGTTTGTTATATCAATTTAAAAAATTTCGCCAGAATGGGCATTGTTTGGTACATTGTAATGCCTGAAGAAGATTGAGTAATAAATAATGTTTTGCCTAAGATCTGTTGTTGCTTTTTGTCTTAACATATTTTTTTTTTAGTTCAGCTTACTTGAAAATTTTAAGGCAATCGGTTTCCTAAGATTTTCCTAGTAATGTGAACATTAATAATAAGTTAATGCAACTAATGATTTTGAGTTAACAATACTTAACCAACAGGTTTTTTTTACAAAATTAATTAAGTTTTGCCAACTAAAAATAAATATACTACTTTACTTAGAAATTTTAAGCCAGCTGGTTTCCTCACTTTTTCTAAGTAAAGTCAACTTATTACATTTTACAGTGTGAGATCTTAATTAAAAAATCCTACATTTAAACAATTACTTTAAAATAGTGATCATTACCATATTCTTTGTGAAAGCTAATATTTAATTTCTCCCATGTCTTCCCTCCAGTTTCAGGTTTAAGTCTGTTCTGAACAGCTTCCGTGCACTTCTCTGGTGATTTGAATGGGGGCCAGTAACTTTGTTTCTTGTCTGTGCTCAACCAATGTGATGGTGCCACCATCACCTCATCTGAGTCTTGCAAGGTAACAACTTGGTCAGTCTACTGATTGAAAAATAAATATGCTTAATTTTATAGTGAATTTAAAGGTTAACCAAACAAATAATTTTGAAGTCAAACAAAATACACAGAAACAACCAATTCACAGGTATTTTCTTCCATTGGTTGGGCTACTTCAGTTGCACAAATTATGGCACAAGCAAAATTGCACTGAATTCAAGACAGATGTATATTATTAATAACAAATCAGCAAATGTGATCTTGGTCGTCTTCATGATCCTCACCTTCCATCTCCCTTCATCAAAATGTATTTTTCCTCATTTATAATTGACTGAAAATCTCGCTCTTCATACACTCTCCTCTCTGTATTGCCTTTGTCCGTTTTAGACCAACTGGCTTCTGATTTCTTCCTCTGTGTTATGCACAAGTGTTTCCTCCTTCCTTTTATTCAATTCCTCATCCTTAGACTTATTTCCCAAGCACTTTAATTGTTTACCATTAATGTTTCCTTTGGATAATTATTTTACTTCCTCAAGATCCTCAGGTTGGATGCAAAGTATCACGCTTTCTTTGAAAACCAGAATATCATTCTGTTTTAAATGCCCAGCTAATGCAGAGGCAAAGCATTTCAGAGCCAGTGTAATGAGAACTGGGGTCAAAGGGCAGCCCTGATCCAGCAGTTTGTCTCTCTCAATTGAAACATCTACAGATTCAGTATCAACTTCTGGTGCATCTCTGAGAAGGTTTTTCACAATGAGGAAATCTTGATACAGAGTCGGGTTTGACCGTTTTTGCTCTTCTATTTTATTCTTAATGCAAGACAACCTCATCTCAGTGCAGAAGTAGCTGATGGTACACGACCCTTTGCCTGAGACTCCAAGAAATCATCTTAGTTTTAAACATTCTGGTGTCCAAAGATATTGCTTTCCTATTGTTATATTCTTTGTCTTAAGTTAATTTTGTCTTGGGTTTGGCAACAGTGTTGTCTGACAAGACTTGTATCTGTTTCTCCTACAACTGCCACTTTCTGTTTAAGCAAGTGTTAAGATTCTTACTGAACCCAGACTGGTCTCATTATTTATACTTATAGGTATTAGTTCGTAATATTTACAGGGACAGAAAATATTTTTTGTATGTACAATATGGATGTATTGACAATACCAAACACTTAAACATAATTACAGCTATATGTATTTAACATAAGATATTTACAAATCTATCATAATTCATACGCAAATAGAATGTACGTAAATGTAGAGATAATGTGTGTCAATAGTGATTATAAAAGAGGGCATTTAGAGCTCTCAGGGGTGGAAGATCTTTTGGAAAGAGAGAGCATTCACGCAGGCAGCAGCAAGCAGAAGCCACAAGACCACGTCCTCAGATTACAGCTCACAAATAAAATTATATTTAACAATACTGATAATTTTATGTTGTGTTTTTAGTGTATTTTATGGTCATTGTCCCACAGCAAACAAAAAAATATTACATGATGAAATGGGTAAACAATTAGAGAAATGTTATTGTTTCTGTTACTGTTTTTGTTTAACATTATATAATCCATAAATTACATTTTATATGTTGTCAGTACGTCATTATCATACGTCTAGTGTCTGTCGAAACATCAGTAAATAAGCATCTGCCCAAATATAAAAGTAATTGTATGTGTGATAGAACCACTTGATGTAAAATGCATAGGGATTCTAAATAATAATAATAATAGAATGTAACACTTCAGTGCCTTTCTTGCTATATATATATATATATATATATATAATTATTATTTTTTTTAATTTTGTCAAATTTATGCATCATAATAATTTGAATGTAAAGTTACCTTGTATCTCCAGATAAAGTCTGTGGGACAGGAGACTGTCGTCGATTCAGCTGTCAAGCAGATTAGATGCACTTATGCGCTGTTTGATCATTGTTTCCTGATATATCAACATTTCCTGAACCTGCCACATTTTTACTTTCATTTCTACATAAGTGTGCTGAGAAAAATATATATTTTTTTAAGTTTCTATTTCTGAAAACAGCCGAAAGGAAACGTCACGTTGTTATTAGTTTACATTATCTACATGTTTCCAGAGCTCCTCACAATGTTGTTCTGCAATAAAAGCAATGCACATTTGAGCATGAATTCTGAAGATTTGGATTATAGGGCACAAATAAATTGATCAATATTTATGATCAGTGTATGCTGTGTTCCCTTTCAGTCGGTCACGTTCGACGTACGTCGGACGTCACCGACGAATTGGGATCACTTCTGGGAGCCCCTATCAACTTCGAGATATAGAGAACGGGCCAATGGCCATTGGCGTGCGAGATTTGCATCTCGCGCTCCGCCCCGCGCTGCGGGTATAAACAGGAGGCGAATGCAGCGCACTATTGTCATTCACTTCAGAGCCGAACACGGTGTTGATGAAGGAGACTGTTCCTGCTTCAGCAGAAAGAGAGAGAACGAGAGAAGATGCTTCTTTGAGTGCTGGGAGAGAAGGCACGATCAGCGGCGGCCGCGAGCTCACTGATACAGTGATAAACTGCTGTTTTTACAGCATTGTTGGTTTGGTGAGGGCGTTCCCAACGGTGAGTGCATACACAGGCTGCACTACTCTCCTGTGTTTTGCCGCGGTCGTTCCTGGGTGCTTCAGCACATTTAAAAGAGCTTTCTTCTAAAAGAGCAGCGCGGGTGTGACTGCGTCTTTTTCAAGACGTCATTCCACCCGTGCGTTTCTGGATGCGGTTGTTTCCTGTCCTTTGACGGCCACGATCCCTCTCGCATAAGCATGTTGAGATTGCGTTCGTGGGTGATCCATGTTCTCTCAGGAGAACGGGATCACGTCGGCGCGTTGTTCGTCTCGCCTTCCTCGTGAGGGTTTGAGTGTTCAGCGCGCCGTGTGCCGTCTAGCTGCCGGCTGACAGCGCAGGTTGTCACGGCAACCCAGCGCGTCACTCGGCGCTTTAGATGCGCGGTCGAGACTTAACCTCAAACGGGGTTGAGTCCCTTCGCCTATTCCCCGATCTAGTTTCTTTTCTGGTGCACCAGAAAGGGGCTACTTCGGCTAATAAGCCTTGGTGACCTGAGGATTACAGTGGGGCTTCCCTGCCGAGTACATCTCCGTGGGCCCTCACTCCTCTATCGCATCGCAAGCATGCTGAGACTGTGTTCGTGGGTGGTTCATGTTCTCTCATGAGAAGAGAGGCGCGTGTACTACACTGGCTACACTGGCTACACTGGCGCGTTGTTCGTCTCGCCTTCTTCATAGGGGCTTGAGTGTTCAGCGCGCCGTGTGCCGTCTCGACGGCCACGCTCACAGTCTTGCATGCCTGCTGGTAGCTTACAGGTGGGATTGCTGGTTCCAAAAAAATAAATAAATAAATAAATAAATAAATAAATAAAAATAATAATAAATAAATAAATAAAGGGGACCTAGCGTTTCATCTGGGGCTCTAGCAGAGGACAGATGTCAATTGCTGCATCGGAGAGAGGGCTGTTATAAGCTGGAAATGAAGATGATGCTGAGTTTCCCACTATAATGGTGTGTGCTCATGCTGAATCAGATTCAGACTTGACAGCCATGCTTTCCTGGGTGGCTGAGGCGTAGTGCAACGCGTAAATCGCCTTGCCCGCCCCCTTGCCTTTTTCCCGGATGTGCATTGGAAAGCTTTGGCAGTGTGGAACTATTTGGTGCCAAAATATGGGGTGCCAATGGTGCCATAATCTGGATAAAGTTTTCCTCTCTCTCACTACCCTCATCGGTGAGGTGGCAGTGCCACTGGCAGGCCACCTCCGCCCTTCGCTCTTAGTGCACGAGGGTAGTTCTGAGCTGAGGTTGAGCTGCGCACCGTGACTGATTTACATTTAAAGTCACAGCGCTGGCCCTTGGCCAGACGATGTCCACCCTGGTCCAGAAACACCCTTGGGCTACCTTGCAGGGGTGTGAGACGTCGCCAGAGTACGCTCTCTCGATGCTCACATCTCACAAGGTGACCCTTTTCGGCGACACTGTCGGTGACTGTGCAGCAGTCCTCCACAGTGCAAAGCAGATGGAACCCCTCAGTCTGCTCGCCATGGGCATCCCACGATGCCACCCGTCTTGGCTGCCAGTCAGCTGAGACGGGTGACCTGGACTTGGTTGAAGCTGCTCTTCCCCGGAGGAGGGCCGGGTGGAGAATCATTGCTAAATTTTGTTCCGCCACCGGTGTTACAGCCAGTGGTACCCAAATTCTTAAGAGCAGTTCCAATACCTCTGGGTCTCGGGAGTTCAGGAATGGCAGCGTGTGACGCTATGAAGCCGCGCCGCTCTCATTCCCCTCCCCACAAGAGGGCGAGAATGGCAGTGTGCGACGCCGGGGAGCCTCGCCACTCTCATTCCCCTCTTCTCAGCGGTGTGAGGACGGCAGTGCGCGACGCTATGCCTCGCCACTCTTGTTCCCCGCTGAGGAAGGAGGTGAGGTAGGCAGTGTGTGACGCCACAAAGCCTTGCCACTCTCTGCCCCTCCTTCAGTCGCCAGCGGACCGCAGCGTATGGCTTGAGAACGCTACCATGCCTTCTCTCATACCCTCCGTCCAACCGTGGGGGCAGGTAGGTGCTGCGTGCGCACTCAGACCCCACTTCAGGACGCTGTGCCTCTTGGGTCGGGTCCCTGCCCTCCACTTCGCTGCCCTACTGCGGGTACGTCTGTGGGGCGGGTGTGTTCATGGTACGGTTTCCGGAAGCCTAGCTAGCACTTCCGGGACGGTCCCGCTGACTCACCTGCACCACCAGGCTCGGCTATGCGATTCAGTTCGCACGGCATCCTCCCAAGTTCTGGGCGTCCACTTCACTGTTGTGTGGAGCTGCGACGCCCATCTTGTGGAAAGAGATCGAAGTCCTACTGGCGAAGGACGCGATTGGAGCTGGTCCCTCCAGCCGACATGAAGTTGGGGTTCTATAACTTCTACTTCATTGTGCCCAAGAAAAGCAGTGGGTTATGACCAATCTTGGACCTGTGAGTCCTGAACCGGGCCCTTCACAAACCGCCCGTTCAGATGTTGACGCAGAAGCGCACTTTCGAGTACATCCGTCCCCAAGATTGGTTTGCAGCGATCGACCTGAAGGTCGTTCCCTTCAGGACTGTCCCTGTTGTGTGAATACAGAGACACGGTGATCAGTCACCTCAGCCTGTTGGGACTTCGGGTCAACTGGGGAAAGAGCAAACTCTGCCCCGTGCAGAGGATCTCTTTTCTCGGTATGGAGCTGGACTTGGTCAATCTGACAGCGCGTCTCACAGAGGAGCGTGTCCAGTCGGTGTTGAACTGCTTGAATTCGTTCAAATGCAGGACAGCGGTACCACTGAAACATTTTCAGAGGCTCCTGGGGCATATGGCAACCGCAGCCGCTGTAACGCCGCTCGGATTGCTTCATATGAGACCGCTTCAACGCTGGCTACACGACCGAGTCCTGAGATGGGCGTGGCACAGCGGATCCCTCCGTGTCCCCGTGACTCCGAGGTGCCGCCAAACCTTCAGCCTGTGGTCGGACCCTTCGTTTCTACGGGCAGGAGTTTCCCTAGAACAAGTGTCCAGGCATGTTGTTGTCTCCACGGATGCCTCATCCACCGGCTGGGGTGCCACGTACAACGGGCTTGCAGTTTCAGGTCTGTGGACGGGGCCTCAACTGCAATGGCATATCAATTGCCTCGAGTTGTTAGCAGTTCGTCTTGCGCTGGGCCGCTTCAAAGCGCCGCTACTAGGCAAGCACGTTCTGGTCCGTACGGACAACACTGCGGCCGTTGCGTACGTCAACAAACAGGGTGGTCTACGCTCCCGTCGCATGTCTCAACTCGCCCGCCATCTCCTCCTATGGAGTCAGAAGCATCTGAGGTCGCTTCGTGCCATTCACATTCCGGGCCTGCTCAATCGTGCGGCCGACGAGCTCTCACGACAGCCAGTGCTCCCCGGAGAGTGGAGACTCCATCCCCAGGTGGTCCAGCTGATCTGGAGTCGCTTCGGGACCGCACAGGTAGATCTGTTTGCCGCCCCGGACACGACCCACTGCCAGTTGTTTTATTCCCTGACCGAGGGGACCCTCGGCTCGGATGCGCTGGCACACAGCTGGCCCCGGGGCCTACGCAAGTATACGTTTCCCCCAGTGAGCCTTCTTGCACAGACTCTGTGCAAGGTCAGGGAGGACGAGGAGCAAGTCCTGTTGGTTGCTCTGTATTGGCCCAACTGGACTTGGTTCTCGCGACAGCACCTCCCTGGCCCATTCCTCTGAGGAAGGACCTCCTGACTCAGAGACGGGGCACCCTATGGCACCCGCGTCCGGTGTCTGGTCCCTGGACGGGACGCGGAGGTTCTAGGTGGCCTACCACAGGCTGTGGTAGACACCATCACTTCCGCTAGAGCTCCCTCTACGAGGCGCCTCTATGCGTTGAAGTGGAACCTGTTCGTCGACTGGTGTTCTTCTCGCTGAGAAGACCCCCGGAGATGTTCGGTCGGTTCTGTGCTTTCCTTCCTATAGGACGGGTTGAAGCGAAGGCTGTCTCCCTCCACCCTCAAAGTCTATGTTGCCGCTATCGCCGCTAATCATGACATGGTAGGTGGTAAGTCTCTAGGGAAGCACGATCTGATCGTCAGGTTCCTGAGGGGGACGAGGAGACTAAAACCGCCTCGCTCTCCCTCTATACCCTCTTGGGACTTAACTCTGGTGCTAACCGCACTGCAGAGGGCGCCCTTTGAGCCTTTGCAGTCAGTTGAGTTAAAAATCCTGTCTCTGAAGACAGTACTCCTGACTGCATTGGCCTCTATCAAGAGGGTAGGGGACCTGCAGGCATTTTCGGTCGACGAATCGTGCCTGGAATTCGGGCCCGGTAACTCTCATGTAATCCTGAGACCCCGACCCGGATATGTGCCCAAGGTTCCCACCATTCCCTTCCGGGACCAGGTGGTGAGCCTGCAAGCGCTGCCTTCGGAGGAGGCAGACCCAGCCCTAGCTTTTCTCTGTCCAGTCCGCGCTCTCCGGACTTACGTGGACAGAACTCAAAGCTTCAGGACCTCAGAGCAGCTCTTCGTCTGTTATGGAGGCCAGCAGAAGGGAAAGGCTGTCTCCAAGCAGAGGATGGCCCACTGGATAGTGGATGCCATCGTCTTGGCGTACCAAACCCAAGACGTGCCCTGAACGCTCGGGTTAAGAGCCCACTCCACTAGGGGTGTAGCTTCTTCCTGGGCGTTGGCTCGTGGCGCCTCGCTGACAGATATTTGTAGAGCTGCGGGCTGGGCGACACCTAACACGTTCGCTAGATTTTATAGCCTCCGTGTAGAGCCGGTATCTTCCTGTGTGCTCGCTTCCCATAGTCAGTAACACCGAAGTGCCCGTTCTAAGTGTCGGCTTGCTGCGCCACTCCCTTCCCTGTGGAACGGATACGTGCGCTTATATGCTCCAGTCGAGTTCCCCAGAACGGCGAACCCTGTTGAGTCCTCCGCAACCCGCGGCAGTCGGATGTGGCGGAGCGTCCGACGCCAGGTCTAACACTCGTATGCTTTGGTGGAACTTGTGTTAGGCTGGGTTCCATATGTTGTGACCCCCACGGCGGTCCCATATGTGTATTCTTCCACGGTACGGCTCCCTACGGCGAGCCCGTGTCTTTCCCTCGGCAGAGCTCTCTGCCGTCTCAGTTAGGTGTTGTTCCCCCGCCTGTTTGGCCGGGGCCACCCCTGGGACTTCCGTATGTTGCACTGCCCACGGCCAGTCCATACGTGTATTTTCCACATGGTAACTCCCTTCGGGCATGATGTGGCTTCCGCAGCGTCCCTCTGGGCACGCTTTCCCAGCGTTATCCTTATCCAATAGTCTGCTGAAGTGGGTCTTGCGGAACAGCAGTGTGACTTCCCTGCGTGAATTCCCCGCCCGGAACAGACGGGGTCTGAGGGGCTCTCGCTGGGCGCTGGAAGTGGTAGTAACTGTGGCGTTTTCCAAAGGGATCCCAATTCGTCGGTGACGTCCGACGTACGTCGAACGTGACCGACTGAAAGGGAACGTCTCGGTTACGTATGGTAACCCTCGTTCCCTGAAGGAGGGAACGGAGACGTACGTCCCGTCGCCACAGTTGCTGTACCATCACTGCATGGCCGAGTCACTAGTTCGGCTCCTCAGTGAAAAACAATAGTGCGCTGCATTCGCCTCCTGTTTATACCCGCAGCGCGGGGCGGAGCGCGAGATGCAAATCTCGCACGCCAATGGCCATTGGCCCGTTCTCTATATCTCGAAGTTGATAGGGGCTCCCAGAAGTGATCCCAATTCGTCGGTGACGTCCGACGTACGTCTCCGTTCCCTCCTTCAGGGAACGAGGGTTACCATACGTAACCGAGACGTTTTAGTGTATTTTATGGTTATTGTCCCACAGCAAACAAAATAAATGTTACATGATGTAGAGAAGAGTGGAGCACAACCTAACACTTTTTGAGTTCTCGGTTTGTGTAAATCCATATGGGGTTTAGAGTAAGCCTATTCATTTTGTTCCACATACATTTTACAAGTCTAAAACAATTATGTGGTTTTGTTTCATTATTACAGTGTTTACTTTTTTTCTTTATTTTACCTGAAAGAATGGAAGTGAAATTTGACAACATGCCCCATAGGTGGGGCACATTTTAACATATGAGGGGCACGTTGTAACATGACCATTATGACAGCCTGTTAACCTTCACAAGGACGCCGACGCACTGAAGAATTCTTTGTTTAAATTAGCTCAAAGTTGTAACGTGCGGCAATCCTCCCTCTCAAACAGTGACTACGGAAATGAGCGTGAAGAGGGTGCACTATTTCCAGATTTGGACCAGTTAACAGAAGACTAAACTCGCTCAAGAGACAGGCAAGATGTATTGAGGAAAAAAACTAAACAGTGAAATTTAAAACAACATCATAATCATTACACAAAAGAAAAGAAAATAAAGACTTAAATTGGACTTTCTTATAAATCGTATATATTACGGGCCTACCATTACAGGCTGATCTGACTACAGAATCGCACCTTGAGCCCCTTGCATCTTTTCCTTAAATACCTGACCTAGACAAATTATCCCCCAAAGTGAGACAGGAACTTACTATAAGAATTCACATTGAATAGGGTCATAGACCTGTGTAGTTTACAAATTGAAAGGGCAAATTGCATGAAAGACCTATTGGCAGAGGACCCACCCTCCACGGAAAGTAAAATATCTCTAAATTCTTAAAACCTTTATTACCCTTTGGTTTACTTCTGTGGGAATGATACCTTTGTACCAGTCACACTGAGACATTTCAAATGATACCAAACATGCACAGTGTTGTGTGACAATTTTTCATAATTTTGGGTGAATTTCAAATGGTTTCAGCTTGTGGAGAGAAGAAATGGGTAAAGGGCAATGAAGGGATAGACATGTAAATGAAGGCAATACTTGAGTAACCAACTTAACAATGTGATTGCGTCTCAGATGGGGATGCTACTTTCGCAAGAGAGTTCAAATGTTAATTTCCTTTGTTTTCTCAGAGTCACCCTCTCTTCCAGTTTTCCAGTTTCTCCAGTCTTACATATTAATAACCCTTTGAAATACCCCTTTCATAACTCTCCTTTTGTTCTTTGTTTGTAAACAACCAGAAAAAAAAATAGAATAGAATTTCAGAAAATAAAAATGACAATAAATCAAACTAACAATAGCAATTTTCGGTAAAAATTGGAATTTCACTCAGTTTCAGTCCAGTTCAATACTGCTTACACAAGATCCTTCTTCCGGGAGGAGTCAGTTCTGAGCTACACAGTTAGAAAGGAAATATATATTGCACAGTCCTACCACTTCATTGATTTCTTGATCCTCAAAGCTCAGTCCTTATATGGGCATGGCACGCCAGTTCCCGTTGGCAATAATATTTTTAGTGTGAAGCAGGGACAGTTCAAGTTCAAAATCTTTCTCAGAAATCATCCCGTGTCCAGAAGGTGTGCAGCATCCAACTCAGGGAATGATGGAGAAGGAGAAGATAGAAAAAAGAGGAAGACAGAAAAAGGGAATAAAAAAAAAGAAAAGACCAAGAGAATTTGATTTTCAATTAGAAAGTTTCCAGAAAGGCAAAACTCCAACTTTAAGGGGCCTTTACTCCTCCATAGCACTCATGCTAACATTCAACTGGTCTCATTCATTGATGACGTTCAATGCACACTTTTATCTCAAAATCTCTCTATTTCTGTAAAACAACTGTTCATTTTGTTTGTTCTAATTCTATTTCACCCAACACGTTCTCACTCCCAATTTACTCCCGTAAATTTTTAACACACAGGGTACCCCTTAAGCGTCATTTTTCGAAGCGCAGGGTACTCCATTGATTTCAGTTGTTTGCCCAATGCATCAAATCAAGATGCATTTAATTCTTTGCGTCTATGTTTATAGGCTACTTTTATATTTTGGAGCAACTAACCCACTCCTACCCTAAACCTACCCACTTCTCAACAATATAAAACACGTAACATTAACAGACAAATAAAAGTACAGTCACAGGTATTTATTGCAAAAACTGACCAACAACACTATAAAAGTATTAACTTATGTTGCATTCAAGTCTTCTGAAGTCATACAATATCTTTATGTAAAGAACAGAGTTGATCTTAATGTTTTAACCGCTAAAATGATGATCCTGCCGCTCTGTGAACACACATACTCCACTCATTCATATCTTATTCAAATGATACACACGACTCTTTAGCATGACGCAATCTGTCACGAGACACACAGGAGCCAATGACATTTTACAATCAAAGCTGACATAATGACACAGTTGGTCACGAGACATACGAGAGCCAATGCAATTTCACTGTCAAAGCTGACGTAACGTTTCTTAGGGCGGCAATTTTTGAATGTGTGCATGGTCTTTGGCGGATGGAGACTTTCTTTACACAAATTAATAATTTGACATTGGACCACTTTTTATTACTTTTTGTTTTATATCATATAATATACAAATGGGTTTAGGGATGGGGTTGGGTTACGTATTCAAAAACGGCAAAATCATAATCCAATATATAGTTTCATCATGACGATAACATTCCCATGCCCACTGTGTGTGATGCCAAAGGTTTCTCAGTGAAATCAATGGAGTACCCTGCGCATCGAAAATGACACTAAAGGGACACTAACTGTGCATTAAAAAGTGACGCCGAAGGGTCAATATGTGACGAGTTGGGTGTGAGAATGTGTTGATTCACCAGCTGTTCTCTCTCTCTCTCTCGCAAAGAACATTCCATCCCTGTCTGTCCCAGCTCCACCCATTAGGGCAGGGCTGATTTTCCACTTGTCTAATTGGGCGAATCTACCACTTGTTTAATATAATAAGTATTCTAAATTAGTTATTTAAATTACTTATTTTCTCTTCTCAGATATTAACAAAATAAAATACATATTCATGAATGTTTTAGTCAAGTCAACTTTATTTATATAGCGCTTTTTACAATGCAGATTGCTTCAAAGCAGCTTCACAGTGTTAAACAGGAAAATAATACAACCGAATTTGATTCGGCTGTACTGCCGCTCTGGAGAAAACGGTGATATCATCTAGCTCATTTCAATTATCATATATATATTCAAGTAATGTAGTTGACATAGTTAATTTAGTTTAGTAATTAAATTTATTTTGAAATTTATTTGAAAATTTTGTGTCCCCAACTGAGCAAGCCAAGCCAAAGGCGACTTTAGTTCTATCTTTGTTTTTTCAACTCTAACAGGATTTTTGTAACGTCTCGGTTGCTGAAGGAGGGAATGGAGAAGTACGTCAGAGATGATCCGACGAAATGGGATCACGCAAGGGAGACTCAATCCTCCTTGAGTGTAACTAAATGAGCCAATGACGTCTGTCCGCCACATCTGTCTGCCGGAGAGTGACAGAGGAACTCACCTGATTAGCCGTTACTAGGTAACCAACTGGAGCAATTAGTGCACATATCTGGCCTGACAGAGAATGGTGCAGCAAGCCGACACTTAAGCGATCGCCCCACGCTACTGGCCGCTAGATGCGAGTATGTGGGAGGAAACCAGCTCTACACGAAGGCTATAGAATCTAGCGAACGTGTTAGGTGTCGCCCAGCCCACAGCTCTACAGATATCTGTCAGGAGCCAGCACCCAGGAGGAAGCAACACTCCTAGTTGAGTGTGCTCGCAACCTGAACGGGCAAGGCGTGTCTTGGGCTTGGTACGCCAAGATAATAGCATCCACTATCCAGTGGGCTAACCTTTGCTTGGAGACAGCCTTTCCCTTTTGCTGACCTCCGTAACTGACGAAGAGCTGCTCTGAGGTCCTGAAGCTTTGCTTTCTGTCCACGTAGCACTGCAGAGCGTGGACGGGACAGAGCAAAGCTAGGGCTGGATCTGCCTCATCCGAGGGCAGCGCTTACAGGTTCACTACCTGGTCTCTAGACGGAATGGTAGGAACCTTGAGCACATATCCGAGCCAGGGACTCAGGATCACGTGAGAGTCAGCCGACCTAAACTCCAGGCACGATTCGTTGACTGAAAAAGCCTGCGGGTCCCCTAACCTCTTGATCGAGGCCAATGCTACAAGGAGGGCGGCCTTAACTAACAGGATCTTTAACTCCACCGATTGTAAAGGCTCAAAGAGAGGCCTCTGAAGTGCCCTGAGCACCAGAGACAGGTCCCAAGAAGGTATGGGAACCGGGCGAGGAGGATTTAACCTTCTTGCACCCCTGTGGAACCTGATGATAAGATCATACTTTCCTAGTGACTTACCTTCAACTGCATCGTGATGTACGCAAATCGCGGCAACATACACTTTGAGGGTGGAGGGAGACAACCTTCACTCCAAACCATCTTGCAGGAAGGAAAGCACGGTTCTGATCGAGCATCTTTGGGGTTCTTACCGGTGGGAAGAGCACCATTTAACTAACAGGTTCCACTTCAATGCATAGAGGCGCCTTGTAGAGGGGACTTTAGCGGGAGTGATGGTGTCTACCACCTCCTGGGGTAGGAAGCCTGCGTCCCTGGGACAAATTGTTAGGTGGAAATGCGGCTTAATTCATCAGGCATTTGTCAGCATTGTGTTTGGCCAGCTATTCAATTCTGTTGGATTAAGCAGAACAGATACTCTAGTTTATTTCTAGTTATGCTGATGTATACTGAAACTTTTAATCCTGGATACTGTTACTCTTAATAACAGATACTGGAGATCTTATATTAGGTGTTGAACTATATAATTAGGGATGAATGAAGCATAGCAAAGAAGTACACTTCATTTTTACACTTTAATATTACAGTACAATGTTAATATACTAAAATTATATTTTCAGCACTGGTAGCATCACATTGCCTCAATAGCAAAGACACTCATCTCTTGAATCAATTAACCATTATCTCAAAGCTAAACTTTCAAAGTTTCTAAACTGTACTCAAACAACATATTCTCAGATGAATTTGACAGAAAAAATAAATATTGAACTGATGTAAGGGTTTGAGATTGTCAGTAAAAAACAAAAAAAACTGCGACAAACAAGAGCCTGCAAAAGCATGCTACTAAATCTATTTTAACCTACTGATTCTAAGAAAAGTTAATTCTCTGTACAGTTTGCAGATTTGTACATCATCAATTGAAGATTCCCCTGAGGACTGTAATGTCACCCAATAGTTGTAAGACTTTGCCTTTTTTTTAAAAAAAAAAAGGCAAAAGCAAGGTAAATGTCATGTGCAATTATGGTTTATTCTGAATAAAATCATATTTTATTAATGGAATGTTGAAAAATACAGAAATAGTAGATTAAAAACTATTTACAACAAATTGCATACATTTGAGTTATTTGTTATTGATAAACATACATGCTAAAACCACTACTATCATACACCTGCACCATGCGTGCAGTTATACCACAGTCAAACACATTTTCCAGTATTATTTCCACCAGTTAGATAAAGATAAATTAGAGTTATCTGAAAAAATTTAAACATGTAAGCATTTCAACACAAGAACCAATATTTGGAGCACACAATGTCATGCTAGTTTAGTACACATAGCCTATAGTTCTATACAGAATGAATGTTTAATCTGTAAACAGTCAAGCTTACATGACCTATTAGTAAAACTCATTCATGAATAAAAGACATTCCCATCTCTGACTGAAAGGCACTGTCCAGCAGTGAGGGAGAAGTCACTTCTGAAGTCACACCTGCAGGGGAAGGAGGTATTTATACAAAGTATACAATGATCATTAAACAACTGAAGGTGATTTTCTTAACATAGAGGTATGCCTTGACTAAACCACCATGGAAGATCAACCTATAGAAAGTATGATGATATTACAAATCACTTGCTCATAATATCATTTTCACTCACCTCCACAAACTCTTGGTCTCTTCCGACCGATTCGATCAATTCCATGCCAGAGATATTTTTTTATTTCAGCTTCACAGTCTACCTTCATTACACTTTGTTTTGATGCAGCATCTGAAAGAGGAAACTCAAAGAATGAATTGGAAATGTGTTGGAGGTTAGTCCTTCATATTCGCGACCGCTCTTATACTCTCTTAAAATCAAACTGGCAGAAATCACAGAGTTCACCAAGTGATTGAATTTACATATACAGACAAAACGTCTCGGTTACGACTGTAACCTTAGTTCCCTGAGTAGGGAACGAGACGCTGCGTCACCGCTTTGGGAACGCCTCTGCGTGATTGCGTCGTGAAGCACATGTGTAATCAGTCCAATGGAGAGACGGAACGTCATAGGCGGGTGACGTCATCGACCCGGAAGGTATAAAGCATACCGGCAAACAAACGCCGCTAGCTTCTGTGGTAGAGTGAAGCAAGACGCTTTTGCGGGCATGCGGGGAGTATGGCAGGGTGACGCAGCGTCTCGTTCCCTACTCAGGGAACTAAGGTTACAGTCGTAACCGAGACGTTCCCTTTCGAGGGAACTCGCGCTGCGTCACCGCTTTGGGAACGAGAATACCCACGTCCCCATAGGAGCCGGATGCCCGCCTGTGCATTGTCTAAAAGGCGAGCACCCGAGCCCCTGGAGTAATGTCAAGTTCGTAAAACCTCACGAAAGTGAGCGGCGAGGACCACCCCGCCGCATCACAGATGTCTTGCAGGGAGGCCCCTGCTAGGAATGCCCGAGAGGCAGCCATACCCCTAGTCGAGTGTGCCCAGACAGCCAAAGGGGAAGGCTGCCCGACCACTTCATAAGCAAGTGAAATAGCCTCAACTATCCACTTGCTCATCCTCTGCTTAGAGACCGGACCCCCTCTCGAGGGTGGACCGTAACACACGAACAACTGTTCCGATTTTCTCCACAGGGCAGCTGTGTGGACATAAGCGTCTAGTGCGCGAACAGGGCAAAGCAGATTGGATCTTTCCTGGTCAGACGTCAGAAAGGGAGGTGGACAAAAGGCCATAAGTACTATGGGTCTCACAGTATTAGTGGGAACCTTAGGAACGTACCCCGGTCTGGGGTGCAGAAAAGCTTTAGCCATACCGGGAGCAAATTCCAAGCACGAGGGTGCCACAGAGAGGGCTTGTAAGTCCCCTATTCTTTTTAAAGAAGAGATAGCCAGCAGAAAGATGGTCTTTAAAGTGAGGAGTTTCTCAGAAATTTCTTCAATGGGCTCGAAGGGAGCCTGAGAAAGGCCCTGAAGGACAATAGATAAGTCCCAGGCCGGCACCCTGCGTACTGCAGGCCTCAGTCTGATAGTGCCACGGAGGAAACGAGTAACTAGGGGGTGTCGCCCGAGCGTAACACCATCGAAAGGAGAGTGGTAAGCTGCTAAGGCCGCCACGTACACCTTCAAAGTGGAGGGAGCTAACCCAGCGGAGAATTTCTCCTGCAGGAACTCCAGCACCGCGCTCGCAGGGCAGTTAACTGGATCCCACAGGCGATCTCTACACCATAAGGTGAAGAGTCTCCATTTCAATGCGTACAGTTTCCTCGTGGAGGGAGCTCTAGAGTGTAGGATGGTCTCCACAACCTCGGTTGAGAGACCGGAGCTTAGGAGCTGGGCCCCCTCAGAGGCCAAGCCCACAGATTCCACAGCTCTGGGCGTGGGTGCAGGAAGGCACCGCCCGACTGAGAGAGCAGGTCCCTCCTGCACGGAATCTCCAGGGGAGAGCCGTTGAGGAGCGACACAATGTCCGAGAACCAAACCCGGGCTGGCCAGAACGGAGCTACTAGGAGCAGATGGGCACCGATTCCACGCCCCGGCACTCGGGCGGGGTTAATGGAGAGACCCTGTGAGGGTACCGGAAAAGGACGGGCACCGTATGCTGAGGTGAACACCGCCTGTTCCCGAAGGGGGAAACCCTCATTGCCCTGGGCCCACTGGCGTCAGGGCTTCTTAGACGCAGCCTTCCTAGAGATGAGAACAGTCCGCAGATCTGCTCTACCCCTAGAGGGCTGCGTCTGGGGGTGTCGCCCACCGCCCCACCCTTTCTGAGGGGGAGTACGAGTAGCGACACTCTGTTTCTGTTGCGCCCAGTGTACGGAGCTTGTACTGGGCAAGGTCGGAGTTTTAATGGCCGATGCCGACTGAGGAGAGAGATGGCTCGCAAGCGTCTCCTCCACCTTCGGCATCGAACCATACCCATGCTTCTTCAGCCCCTGGATGTTACTATACACGGACGTTAGGGGACTGAAGACACGAGAGGACATGGGCCGCTTCCACGTTCTCGACACCTCAGTGTGGAGATCCGTGAAAAACGGTAAACTCCGACGTGGAGGCTGAGCAGAGCGGGTGGGGAGAAAGCGCTCGTCCAGACGGCTCTTGGACGAGACGCTCTCTTGATTCTCTTGTGGCCAGTCAATGTTTAGTTTGGCCACAGCTCTGCACAGCACCTCCATTAGCTCCTCACCAGCAGGGGATTGAAGTGGCGAGTCTTCAACCACCGCGTCAACGCTGCAAATATCGATCTCCTCAGAGCTCGATAAAAGCAGCGCTGAGGCTGCCCCCTGGGTGGGAGAAACCGCGGGGCGGGCTCCCGAACCCAGAGAGGCAGCACTGGATCTGCCAGGTGAGGGCAGAGAAAGGGCTGGGCCCGTCTCTAACCCCTCTGACAGATCCATCTGCGAACCCCACGACATAAGCTGCCGCTGTGCCTCAGCAACAGCGGGGCCTGTGCCGCGGGGAACGCGAACCGGGACACCCTCCTCAAAAAGTGCCCGGCGGGATCGCAGCACTCTCATAGGCAAAGCCTCACAATGCTCACAGCCGGCCCCCTCGAGAGCCGACTGGGCGTGCTGTTCACCCAAACAAACAACGCACATCAAGTGTGTATCCCCGCTCGTGATGTGACGAGAGCAGGGAGGAACACACTTTCTGTAACGCTGCTCGCTCGCCATAATGTCTCTCTAAATGTCAGTGTGTGTGCAAACTTGTAGGTGAAAACAAGAAAAGTCTGAACTCAGACACAAACACAAAATCTGACAATGACAATGACACAGAGCGCTTGCTGAAAGCAACAGAAGCTAGCGGCGTTTGTTTGCCGGTATGCTTTATACCTTCCGGGTCGATGACGTCACCCGCCTATGACGTTCCGTCTCTCCATTGGACTGATTACACATGTGCTTCACGACGCAATCACGCAGAGGCGTTCCCAAAGCGGTGACGCAGCGCGAGTTCCCTCGAAAGGGAACATAAGTAAATACACAACTTTCTTTGTATGTGGGAAATGTTCATGCAGAAGTGAGTTTACCTCGAATTACATCTGTTAATCTGAGTTTAGAGAAGGCCTTTTTATCTCCTCTCCCCTGCCAGTTGAACTCCTTTGCCAGATCGTCTGTTAGGACTTGCTGCATAATATTCCTAATCACATCTTTGGGCCCAAAACCTCCAAGCCTTGACAGACATTTTACCTGTATTTAAGGAAAATACTTAAATATTTTATTATGTGTTGTTTATTATTTTTACATGTATTGAAATACTTTTCTTATTGGTCAAACACAGCATTGGTCAAATATTGGTCAAATATTTTGTGTAATGACCACAAAACTGTATATGTAGAATATAGCTCATTTGCACCATCTTGCACCAACTAGTTGAATAAGGAACCAGAACTGGGTGATTGAGAACTTGAAATAGTTATCTGTGTTATGCTAATCCATAGAAAGAGATGCCTAATTAATAATAATAATAATAATAATAATAATAATAATAATAATAATAAATCTGCATGAATATTATATGCATGTAATGTCCATTTATTTTGTATTTATTTATTTATTAAGTAGCCATGGACTAATCAGGATAATGTGCTGGGATTAATGCAAAATAAACCCTTTACAGGCGTTACAGGTCAGAGTGTACATTACAGCTAACTGTACATTATCCCTTTCTTTAAATGCTGTGTTGACTCACATATTTGTGGCGTATCGTTACATTCATGAGCTCATTTTCAGTCCTGATCACATCTTGAAAGGTGCTAAGGGGCAGTTTTAGGCCTGTTTTAACATCTTTAGTGGGCAGGCTGGTGCTGCTGGGGGCTTCAGAAACCGTATTGTCTTTCAGTAGTTTCTTTAACATGGTAGAATTTTCCAGAACCGTGCTCTTGATGTCTCTCAGCATATGGAGGAGCTCATCCTTGTCTGTTGTGTAAATTGAGTTGTGCTGCAATTACAAAAAAAAGAGAAAGGAAAAAACTTCTCAAACTGATTATGACAAAAGAAGCTGGCTTACCATCAGCTGACATTCTGGATGTAGATGGTGTAGGAAGTGGGTTTTTTGACATTCCGTGAGTGCTTTCAGCTCTTTGTCTTTTTAGTATTCCAGAGAATCCAGTGGCTAATAGAAAAGATCTTTATTTGAAAATAAACAATATTTTAACAAAATGGTACGAATGAATTCTTTGAACTTTCAATAGGTAAAATAATATAAACAAATGTTCTTTTTGAAAAAGTGCAATTATCTGTTACTTACCGTTCTTTCTGTTCTTTTTGCCCCTCTTTGGCCTTATCAAAAGAGACTGCGATGAGATAAATATTTTATTATATTATTTGAGAACTTGAATTATTTGAGAACTATATTATTTGAGAGAAAAAATCCTAAATTTAAACAATTACTTTAAAATAGTGATCATTACCATATTCTTTGTGAAAGCTAATATTTAATTTCTCCCATGTCTTCCCTCCAGTTTCAGGTTTAAGTCTGTTCTGAACAGCTTCCATGCACTTCTCTGGTGATTTGAATGGGGGCCAGTAACTTTGTTTCTTGTCTGTGCTCAACCAATGTGATGGTGCCACCATCACCTCATCTGAGTCTTGCAAGGTAACAACTGCATACATGGTCAGTCTAGTGAAGGGGGGAAAGAATTATGTTTAGCTCTGATTGAAAAATAAATATGCTTAATTTTATAGTAAATTGAAAATTTAACCAAACAAATGTAATGGGATCTACGAAAACCCATCACATGGTGAAATTTTACTTTTTACAGCTACAGATATTAATACAAGCATCTAACTTTACCATATAAAAGCTGAGGTCAAGCCCTTTTCAAATTTATTTTTAGCCTGTCTGAAACAAAAGTTATGGCTATCTGAAGTCGGCTGATCGCTATGATTTTTAGGAACGGAATTTTGAGAAAAACAGGTTTAAATAACTGCCACCCTGTCACACTATCCAAACTCAAATGGCTGTAATTCAAGAATGCTTTGGAATATAGACCTAAAGTTTGTCTTGTTTTAAAGAAGACACTTGGCAGATTATTGTAGAAGTCAAATAAATTATGAAAGTAAAATAAAAAATAGAATAGAAAAGGAAAATAGAATAGAATAGAAATAAAATAAAAAAAAGTAAAAAAATATATATATATTTTATAATAATATTTTATATAATATTTTATAATAATATGTATTTTACAAAACATGGTTTACTCTAAAACTACAAGACAATCAAATCCAGAAATATGAACAAGTTGTGTTCCAAGTTTTAGGTTGATATATAAAAAAATTATCTTTCAGTAAGATTTTGTTTTGGGCACAGTACCAAACTTTTTCACTAGATGACATCCAAGCTCCATTACTGACCTTATATGGGCACCTCCATTTCCATATGGTTTTAATGGATCTGAACCATATATTTCCATAATTTTTATACATTTTATGAAGTAGACATCCTATTCAGAATTAGTATAGGCAGTTTGCAGTATTTGATTTGAATTCAACCTCTAATAAATATAAAAAGATGTGCATTATAGCTTACTGCTGCATCACAAATGGCAAATCTATACTTTTTTTCCTTTATATTTAAAACATTTCGAGAACTTTTAATCTCGAAATATTGACTAGATGTTATATTTTGAACTCTTGGCATGAAAACAAATTGGTTGTCTACCAATCTTTAATTTTAAAATAAAGGTCTGAACTGAATATGAAAATATGAAAACTAGAATTTATAAGCTTCATCACTACACAAGGGGACTAGCTAACGAGGACAGCAATTTAGTAAGTAGTGAAATAAGTTTTCCATTGTTTATCATGAGCCGTATCTGAACTTAATCTCCCGTTGTATGTTTAGATCGCACTAGTGTACAAGAATAGCCAGCACAGCGCACCTGCAGCATAGCTAAACTGACTCCTCTTCAGTAACTTCATCATCCGATCCTTCATCTCTGGATGTGAAATAATCCATTATATTATTGTTTAGGGCACTGACATCACCAGGATTAAGCAGATTGAGGCGAGCGAGATCATTTAAGCGATCAGCTATGTTACTTCAGGCTGTGTTGTTTTGCTTCGCCATCTCACGTTACGATCAACGTTTTATTAAACTTTGCGTGCCATAGTTTGCATAGGACTGGCGGGAATATGGCTTCGATACCCCCTTATTCTACATGTAATGGTGTTTATTTTGATGGGTGAACTGTCTTTGTGGTGTTAAGAGAGCAAAAACTATGGCCATTTTTTTTTTGCATCTCCGCCGGGCGTGTTCTAAAACGTTAGAGAAAGGCGCAGTCTTTTCAGCTTGCCGCTATAAATAGCTATTTTTCTTCACTAAACAAGTGAATTTTGCCAAAATATTTTTAGAAATGATAGACAAGATGTTATAGAATAATATTTTAATGAAAACCCAATTTTGACATTCAACCTATTCTTCGACCTCACTGAAAACGTTCCAGCGCGACATCTGACGGGTTTTCCCAGATCGCATCACAAATCATCTTAAAGCCATGGGATGGATGAAATTCTGACAAAATACATACAATCTTCAGAATAACGCCAGAAATGTCATGGGCATAGATTTTTCTTGTGGGGGAGCCCTAGTACTCAGAATAGTCTGTACGACATCAGCTAGAAGCCCAGCATCACTCAGTTGGTCCTTCCTGTATGGAATCGCCAAGGGCAAGCCGTCAAGGAGGGATATATTCTCCGAGAACCAAATTCTGGTCGGCCAAAAAGGCACCATAAGAGGCAAGACCTTTGTTGACGGACCTTGGCCAGGACTCCCAGGAGTAGAGTGATCAGAGGAAATGCATAAAGACACAGTCTTGACCACGTATGGGCCATGCCGTCCAGACCCAGGAGGGCTGGGTAACTCAAAAAAAAGTAGAGGGGACATTGCGCTGTTTCCTGTGAAGTGAAGAGGTCCACCTCTACTTCAGAAAATATTTCCCAAATCTTACTACTTTAGAGTGCCGTTTCCATTCTCCATGTGTCGCAAGCCTGACAGAAAGTCTGCTCCTACATTTAAAGGCCTAGGGTTGTAATAAACTGAGGGACAGGAACTTCCAAAGCAGAAGACCACACCATTGGCGGTGCACAAATTGTATTCTGTAGCCTTTTCCTACGGTTCTCAAAACCCAAGGAGATATGTGTGGCAGTAGTTTCCACGCTGGCAACTTCTTGGAAAGGGCCACCAATTTCGACACAACGTCTTGTGACACATTGTCTTGATGGGTGAATGTTAAATATCATGTGTCCTGGGAAATGGCAGGAAGCAACCGAATATTTAACATTTCTGCCCCTGAAACACCAGAGGTGGCAGGGATGGAACAGTGGTGTCGGGGAAGGAGCTACTTAATATATATTTTACGTGCCCCGTCCCAGGGGGATTTATTTTTTCAGCAGGTCAGCTTGGTAGTGTGCAGAGCGGCACCAGCATGACCTGATAACTGAAACGTTTTCCCTACCAGTGTGAATGTTGTTCTGCACGGCTTGTTCGGTCTGCTGCAAGTGCTGACTTTCTAAGTGACAATGAGCTCCCTGGAGAGATAGCCATTGAGCGTCTCTTCCAAATGGGGCATCATCGTATAACCATGTGCCCCTGCACCCACGTTGAATAGTTGAATAAGTTGAGGTCGAGGGAATAAAGACACATGAAGAATAAGGTTTCCCCTATGAACAAGTTAAATCATCATGAAGGTCCTTGAAGAAGGGGAGAGACGGTCGCTGAGGACCCTCACCCTGGACAGAAATCTGCTCTAACTTTGAGTGCTTGCTCTTTTCTCATGTGGCCAGTCTAGCTGTAATCTGGTCACTGCATGAGTGACTACCTCGAGTAACACCTCATGCCCTTTATCATTGTGGGAGGAGTGCTTGGAGGTGGCGTTGGCCATTTAATTCCTCAGAATTAAAAGAACACGCAGACAAGATATTAATACAAGCATCTAACTTTTCAAATCAGATGAGAATTAAATCATTTCTCAGAATTAAATGCAGCCAAATATCAATAACATAATCAATAACATCACACACTGTGCTCAGATATTTCTCCTTTACTAGAGAAAATGGAGCTCTCATATTTGTCTCTTTTAAAATTTAGAAGAGACCTAAACAAGATCAAACACTGTGCTCATATTTTTCTCAACTCTCACATTTATCTCTTTTAGGGCCAGATTTAGTAACAGCTTGCACCAGCACAAACCCTATTTTGCCATTAAAAAAACTACTGTCAGGATTTACTAAAGACAACTAAAGCGCGGAAAAGGCATTATTTTTGTGACCTTTGCTGACCGAATTGCATATGCATTTGTAGGAGTTTCCCTTTCAGCTGCAAAGTTTATCAGAGAGTATTTAAATGAATCATTATTTAAAAATTATTCATTTAAAAATCACCCCGACGCGAGACGCGTTTTTCACAACCCATTCTCATTTTGGACTCCTTTCTCTCACAACTTTCTCATGTCTCAGTTATGTCTATTTTAGGAGAAACATCTGAGACAGTGTTGACACTAAAATGAGAGATATTTGAGAATCACAATTAATCCTCCTGAGCTTAAAAAGAGCCAGCTCTGATCAACAGAATATTCCTGTAATGGAGTCTTGAAAGAGATTGCAGTTTCTTCTACCACATTCTCAGTTTTGCCTCTATGAGGCGTCTCTATGCTTTGAAGTGGAACCTGTTCGTTGAATGGTGCTCTTCCCGCCGGGAAGACCCCCAAAGGTGTTCGGTTAGTGTTGTGCTTTCTTTCCTGCAAGATGGGTTGGAGCGAAGGCTGTCTCTCTCCACCCTCAAAGTGTACGTCGCAGCAATAGCGGCGTATCACGATGCAGTTGAAGGTAAGTCTTTGGGGAAGCACGACCTAATCGTCAGGTTCCTCAGAGGTGCGAGGAGACTAAATCCTCCTCGTCCAAACTCGTTACCCTCTTGGGACTTAGCTCTGGTGCTCAAGGCACTTCAGAGTCCTCCCTTTAAGCCTTTGCAGTCCATAGAGCTAAAAATCCTGTCCATGAAGACAGTTCTCTTGACGGCATTGGCCTCTATTAAGAAGGTAGGGGACCTGCACGCATTTTCGGTCAGTGAATCGTGTCTAGAATTTGGATACGTGCCCAAGGTTCCCACCACTCCCTTCCGGGACCAGGTGGTGAACCTGCAAGCGCTGCCTTCGGAGGAGGCAGACCCAGCCCTAGCTTTGCTCTGTCCCGTCCACACTCTCCGCACCTACGTGGACCGAACTCAAAGCTTTAGAACCTCAGAACAGCTCTTCATCTGTTACGGAGGCCAGCAGAAGGGAAAGGCTGTCTCCAAGCAGAGGTTATATCCACTGGATAGTGGATGCTATCGTCTTGGCCTACCGGTCACAAGACGTGCCTTGCCCGTTCGGGTTGCGAGCACACTCAACTAGGAGTGTGGCTTCCTCCTGGGCGCTGGCTCAAGGTCTTGCAGAAACAGCAGTGACTGACCTTCCCTGTTCGGAGCCCTGACTCCCGCTCCAACTTAGGAGCGCTCCAGTGAGCTCAAGCAGGGCGCTGAAAGGGCCAGCATCCCTGGCGTGTTGGTAGGATCCCCAATTCATCGGTCAGTTCCGATGTACGTCAAACGTGACCGACTGAAAGGGAACGTCTCGGTTACATATTTAACCCTCGTTCCCTGAAGGAGGGAACGGAGACGAACGTCCTGTCGCCAGGTGCTGTGCTTCCACTGAAGGGCCGAGGCACTAGTTCGGCTCCTCAGCAGAAAAGCAAAGATGCGGTATTCCACTTCCGTATTTATACCCGTGCTGTGGTGCGGAGCGTGCAATGCGTGAACCGCATGCCAATGTCCATTGGCTCGTTTTTCAACACTTAAAGTAGATTGGTCTCTGAAAATGATCCCCAATTCGTTGGTCAGTTCCGACGTACGTCTCCATTCCCTCCTTCAGGGAACGAGGTTTACATACGTAACCGAGACGTTTCTACTCATGGTTTCTTAATATAAATTCATAAAAGTTAATTACACTCTTAAAAATAAAGGTTCTTAAATGGTTCTTTGAACCTTTCCATTTGTATTGTATATTTTTTGATTACATCAATATAGTCATATAGTCATGTTACAACGTGCCCCGCACATGTTACAATGTGCCCAACCTATGGGGCATGTTGTCATATTTCACTTCCATTCTTTCAGGGTAAGTAAAGAAAAAAGTATACATTGTTTTAATGAAACAAAACCACATAGTTTTACTAGACATTTGTGAAATTAAATGGGTAAAAAATAAAATACTCTGAACCCTAAGTGGATTTACACAAACTGAAAAGTGTTCAGTTGTGCCCCGCTCTCCCCTACTCCTGGTGGCCACAGCTACATATAGTAGTTTTTGTTCTGCTTTGTGAGAGAACTGAATCTGACTGAAATAAAGGAACCAGTTTTTCCACTAATTGGGCTACACTGAATGCAAGATGTGTATATTATTAATAACAAATCAGCAAATGAGATCTTGGTCGTCTTCATGATCCTCACCTTCCATCTCCCTTCATCAAAATGTATTTTTCCTCATTTATAATTGACTGAAAATCTCATTCTTCACACACTCTCCTCTCTGTATTGCCTTTGTCTGTTTTAGACCAACTGACTTCTGATTCTTCCTCTGTGTTATGCACAAGTGTTTCTGCTGTCCTTTTATTCCATTCCTCATCCTTAGACTCATTTCCCAAGCACTTTAATTGTTTACCAACATTTCCTTTGGATAATTCCTTAATGTAATACACTTCATTATCTCTGTTCCTCACAGCAGCTATTACTTCCTCAAGATCCTCAGGTTGGATGCAAAGTATCACGCTTTCTTTGAAAACCAGAATATCATTCTGTTTTAAATGCCCAGCTAATGCAGAGACAAAGCATTTCAGAGCCAGTGTAATGAGAACTGGGGTCAAAGGGCAGCCCTGATCCAGCAGTTTGTCTCTCTCAATTGAAACATCTACAGATTCAGTATCAACTTCTGGTGCATCTCTGAGAAGGTTTTTCACAATGAGGAAATCTTGATACAGAGTCGGGTTTGACCGTTTTTGCTCTTCTATTTTATCCTTAATACAAGACAACCTCATCTCAGTGCAGAAGGTTTTGGGAGTGATCATGACAGAAGCTGATTTTTTTGGTACACAACCCTTTGCCTGAGACTCCAAGAAATCATCTAGTCGTTTTGTCAGAATAGTTGCAATGATGAGGTAGTCAACGTTAAAAAAATGTTGGCTATCATCATGTGGACTTTTCACAGTTTCATTAAAGTGTGTCTCAGAGCAGTTAAATGCACCGCTGTGGATTCTGTAATAGAGCATCTTAATGTATGGAATTATTTCCTCAATGTTGTCCTTATAGAAGGAAACTGGAATGCCGTCTGGTCTTGGTGTGTCTGACACTTGAAGAGAATGTACAGCTGACAGAATGTCAACCTCACTGACTGGATGTGAGCTTTCTTCACCCAGTGATGAACCTGTCTCATCTGTCAAAATATCCTGTTTTAGATTCAGCAATTGGAAAACTGATTGTCTGGGGATCTTTCTGAAAAATTGTTGTGGAAACATTGTTGATCTCCAAGTACACAGGACAATGGTCACGCATCTTTGAGTCTCTGATTTCACAACTTCTGACTCGCCACATACACTCTTCTGGAACAAAGAAGTAATCTAGCCTGGACGCAACTTGACTTTGAAATGTATAATCCTGCTTTACTGGGTTCTTTCTTCTCCAGATGTCTATTAGCTGAAGAGATTTCATGAACTTATTCACACAACAGCGCAGCTTTCTGTGGATTGTGCGGTCTATCGCCTCTTTTGAATTGTCTTTGTCGATAAATGGATTGAGAACCGTGTTGAAATCTCCACCAATCACCAGCAGCCCTGTGGTCATTGACTGCAGGTACCTTGAAAGTTTATCAAGGGTTTTTATGTCTGTTTCATGGTTATAAACACTAACCAGAGTGTACAGCTGACCTTCCAGTTTACATTTCAACACAACATAAGCTCCACGGTTATCTTTTTCATCACTTATACATTCAAAATCTAGTCTTTTACTGAGTAGGATGGCTGTTCCCTTGCTAGAGGAGGTATACTTTGTGTAGAAAACATGCCACTTATTTTTTAGACCTTCTATAATATGTTCATCTCCTTCTCCAACGTGGGTCTCTTGAAAGAAAACGACGTCCGCTTTTTGTTGTTTTTGAAATTTCTTGTCTCTATTTTGTTTAAGTCCATTAACATTTCAGGTGATCAAATGTATTGTCTGTGTTGCCATTGGCAGGTATGCTCTTACAGTCCCTGTCAAAACAAAGAGTGATGGAGGGTAGGAACTTATTTTTTTGCATTCTGAGAGAATTACTGAGACTGATTACTGAGTTGTAAACATCCTGGTGTGCCAAAAAAATGTCTTTCCTATTATTGGTCCCAAGAGAGTACAAGGGGAGAACGAGGAGGATTCAGTCTCCTCGCTCCCCTCAGCGACCTGATGACCAGGTCGTGCTGACTTACCTTTTTTTTTTGTCTCTACAAGGTCGTGGTAGGCTGAGATAGAGGCCACATAGACTTTCAGGGTGGAAGGAGACAGCCTTCATTCCAACCCTTCTTGTAGAAACGAGAGCACAGACCCGATCGGGCATTCCCGGGGGTCTTCTCCTCGACCAGAAGGACCTGCTCCTTGTCCTCCCTGATCTTGCACAGTGTCTGTGCAAGAAGGCTCACTAGGGAAAACGCATACTTGCGTAGGCCCCGCGGCCAGCTGTGCACCAGTGCGTCTGTGCCAAGGGTTCCCTCGGTCAGGGAGTAAAACAGGCGGCAGTGGGAAGAGTCGTGGGAGGCAAACAGGTCTACCTGCGCATTGCCGAACTGTTCCCAAATCAGCTGGACCATCTGGGGATGGAGTCTCCATTCCCCCAGGAGTGGCTGGAGTCTAGAGAGCTCGTCGGCTGCACAGTTTAAATCTCCCGGAACGTGAATGGCACGAAGCGACCTCAGATACTTCTGACTCCATAAGAGGAGGTGGCGGGCGAGTTGCGACATCCGGCGGGAGCGTAAACCACCTTGATGGTTGATGAACGCTACTGTGGTCATGTTGTCTGAACGGACTAGAACGTGTTGACCCTTGAGCACACTCGGAAGCGGTCCAGGGCGAACCTTGCCGCTAGCAACTCGAGGCAGTTGACATGCAGGCGGCACTGGGGTCCTGTCCAGGAGCCTGCGGCAGCACGTCCATTGCACATGGCACCCCAGCCCGTGGAGGAGGCATCTGTTGATACAACAATATGCCTGGAAACTCGTTCTAAGGGAACACTGCCCGTAGAAAGCTGAGGTTCGACCACGGGGTGAATGTCTGTAGGCCAGCCCGAGTTACTGGAACCCGGAGCGTACCTGTCTGCCATGCCCACCTCGGGACTCGATCGCGAAGCCAGTGCTGAAGCGGTCTCATATGAAGCAATCCGAGCGGCATTACCGCTGCAGATGCCATATGCCCCAGAAGCCTCTGAAATAACTTCAGTGGAACCGCACTCTTGCCCTCGATTTGATGGAGGCAAGTCAGCAGAGACTGAGCGCGCTCGCTCGAAAGCTGCGCGTACATGGCGACCGAGTCGATTTCCATACCGAGAAAAAAGATCCTCTGCACTGGGGAGAGTTTGCTCTTTTCCCAGTTGACCCGAAGGCACAGACGGGCTAAGTGGCGGAGTACCAAGTCTCTGTGTTCGCACACCTGCTCTCGAGAGTGACTCAGAATCAGCCAGTCGTTGAGGTAGTTCAGGATGCGAACCCTGTGTTGCCTGAGTGGCACAAGGGTTGACTCAACAATCTTTGTAAGATGCGAGGGGACAGAGCTAGCCCGAATGGGAGAACGGCGTACTGATATGCCCACCCCTCGAAAGCAAACCGAAGGAACGGTCTGTGTCGAGGAAGGATGGAGACATGGAAGTACGTGTCCTTCAGGTCGATTGCTGCAAACAAATCTGCTGGACGAACGCATTCGAAAAGCCGTTTGGCTGTCAACATCCTGAACGGAAGCCTGTGAAGGGATCGGTTCAGGACGCGCAGGTCCAGGATTGGTCGTAACCCACCGGTTTTCTTGGGTGCAATGAAGTAGGGGCTTTAGAAGCCGGACTTCATTTCGGCTGGAGGAATGATCTCGATCGCACCCTTCGCCAGCAAGGTAGCAATTTCCGCACGCATGACAGGGGCATTGGGGCCCACCATGGTAAAGCGGACTCCCCGAAAGCGGGCAGGAGACCGAGCGAACTGAATCGCAAAGCCAAGCCTGACGGTTCTCGTGACCCAGCGGGACAACCTGGGAAGCTCTAGCCAGGCTTCCAGGAAGTGCACAGCGGGGTCATACCGACCACAGACATACACCGGGTGGGGCAGTGAGGCAGCGTAACTGGCCCGGACGTGGGAGGTGTAGCGTCCCGGTGTGGGGGCACAGTCAACTGCCGCGTCCTGACAGAGGAGACCAGGGAAGGACGCATGTTCCACTGGGGTCTGCTCTGAGAGGAGGCTGGCGCCAGAGGGGGATGAGAGTGGCATGGTCCGGGGGCGGCGCACACTGCCATCCGGGCTCTGGGTGCTCAGGAATGGGTGAATTAGTTCTTTCTCACTGAGAAAAGATTCTCCGCCAGCCCTCCACCAAGGGAAGGAGTGGTCCTGCAACCAACCCCTTGAAAGAACTGCCATCCCTGAGCTGTCCGTGTCAAGAGCACCGCTAGCCTGGCGTACGGCGGGGCTGCGGGGCTGGGTAGCGGACAAGGGCGCCTTCCTGCGACCACCTCCACAGCGCGGCCCGGGAATTGGCTGCTGCTGGGGCCGGGCGGGAGGGGTGGAAGCCGTAGGAGGGCGCCCTCGGCGGCAAGCAGACTGAGGCGACTGAGCCGGCGGCTGAACGAGGCAGCAGCTGGCCGCCGGGGCAGTATATATTTCATGGCTTCAGTCTGCTTCTGAGCAGCCGAGAACTGTTGGGCGCAGTTCTCAGCCGTGCCGCCGACGAGGCCAGCCTGGGACATGTGAGTGCTGAGGAAGCGGGTTCACTCAGTCCTTCCCATATCCACCAGGTTGAGCCACGTCTCTCCTGGACCACATCTGTGGACATCACCTGACCCAGGGAGCGCTATGCCACATCGCAGCCCTCGGTCACCCTGGCCACCAGCCAAGCATCCCGTCACGTGGAGAGGATAATAGGGGTGTGGCAGAGGGGACTCTACCTCCATACGGGGGTCATTGAGTCTCGAGATTGCAACAGAGCATCAACAGGGGGGACCCCAGTGTACCCTTGGCCACGGCCCCATCGAGGGCAGAGAAGGTGGAGAAGGCCTGCGGACGGTCACGGGAAGACAACGGGGACTTCCAGGACCGTGTGACCTCCTCATGCACCTCGGGAGAGAAAGAAATCGGGGGCGGGGCCTGACAGCTGTCAGGACACACCGCACCCAAAGACCAATCATCCCCCGAGATGACATGGCTGTCAACTCTGGGTCGGACTCGGGCAATGCCGACGCGCCCGAAGGCGGCAGCACAGTCGAATCTTCATCCCCAGAGGACTCCAGCCCATCTTGAGATGCAGTGATCGACATCTCGTCATCATCTGGAGCGGCAAACGAAACACGCGGGGCATCCGCAGATGGTCCCGCTGCTTCAGTCCGACCATCCGCGGGTAGCTGTGTGCGAGAGGGGGGTGTGGCCTGAGGAATGATCGTCGGGGTTTGTGCCACACCGTAACCCTCAGGTCACCCTGGCCACCAGCCAAAGTACCATCACTCTCAGAGACAGTAGATTGGGGTGTGGCAGAGGGGACTCTCTTCCCTTTACAGGGGTCATTGAGTCTCGACCGCAACATCGCAATGGTCATGTTCCCGTAGTGAGAACATGACTCATCCACAAACGCTGCTTGAGCGTGCTGAAGCCCAAACACATCAAGCAGTGATTGTGCCCATCAGATGGCAACAGAGACCGACCGCACCCAGAAGTGCACGGGCGAATCATCTTTAAAAAGACGTGCCACGCGCAAGCTCTTTTGTGAGAGAAAGCTCTGCAGAGTGCTGAAGCACCCAGGGAAACACACACACAGCTGTTGCAGATCACTGCACAGATCAGCAGGCAGGCAATGTGAGATCGCTGGAACGCACCGTCACACCAACACCGACTGGAGAGCTGCTCGTCTCGAAGAAGCTTGATATACTCAGAAGGCTTAAGGAGTGAAGAGATAGATGCTCTCAGCTCCGAAGCAGAAACATAATGCGATGTTGCCAGCGTACTTCCTTATATACCCACGAGGTGGGGCGGAGTTACGCTATGCAAATTCCGCATGACCATGGCATTGCATCGCCATTGGGCGCTTTGTTACATCTCGAAGATGATAGGCTTCTAAACGAAACCCCCATTTGTCAGTCACTGACGTTACTCGGAGTGACTGAACGAAAGGGAACCTGATTCACTTTACCTCATGTCAAAACATAAAGTTCAAATGATAATTTATTGTATCTACAATGCTCTCTGACAGTATGGTTTTGTATGAGGTACAGAGTAAACTTTAAGTTGTTAATCTCTGACGATCTTATGTTGATATAAACTGTAATAGCACACATCTCATTCAAATGCATACATTACCTAAAACACAGCCCGTTGCAATAGGTGACTATTGAGCATGGATTTTAGTTTTTAGTGTATTTTGTGGTCATTGTCCCACAGCAAACAAAATAAATATTACATGAAGTAATGGTTAAACTATTACCGAAATATTATACATTTTTAGGCTTTAAACTGTGTTTTTGTTCTACGTTACGTAATCCATAAATTAAATTTGATACGCTGTCAGTTTGTCATCATCATACGTTTCAGTGTCTATCCAACCATAAAAGTAATTGTGTGGTAGATCCACACTTAAAACACATAGGTATTCTCACAAGATCACATTGCAGAAATAGAAAAAATAAATAAATAATAATAATAAAAATAAATAATACAACACTTCAGTTGTGGTTTTTAATGTTAATGTTGTAAAGCTCTACATGGGTGTCTTTCTTTGTCAAATGTTTGTTAGATAAATTAAACAACAATACTGTTATGCATTTCTTTGGATAGTTTTTAGTCTAAAAAATGACAAAATACATTTTGGACATAAACTAAGTTTTAGAATTTTAGTTCACTTTAAGCATCATAATAATTTGAAGGAAAGGTTACCTTTTATCTCAGGATAATATGTGGGACAGTATGATGTCAATTGATCTGTCAAGTTGAGCAGAGTAAGATACCTGGCCTTGTATCTGATTCTCCTTTGGGTGTTGTCAGGATTATGTTTTGTTCATAATGTTTTCACCACCATGGCTCCTCCCTCCCCCCATAGACTGTTATGCCTGTCCCTGACTGTTTTCATCACTCTCCTGTTCCACTTCTTCCTCCGGAGCCCCCGCATTCCCCGCCTCCTTTGTCATGCATTCTGTATACAACAGCCACACGTTACAGGTGTGGACTTATTGATGCGTTAAGCAAATGAAAAAGATAAAAAAAATTTCCTTTGGAATTTTTAATGAATTTATATTGTACAGAATAATTGTAAAATCAGTAGCATACATACTGTTCCTATACATTCCATGCATTTCCTATCTGAAAAGAATAGGAATAGGTTTAGGGGGAAACTAAAGTGAAAGCACATGAAGTGAAAGCAAACAGTGCTTTTTGTAGGTCTGTTTGCCCTGCAGGAGAAATGGAGATGATCAGACTTGTTAAATGAATGCATGCATATTAAACAATCAAACATCTTCATTATTGCATGTAAAGGCTTCAGGTCTGTTTTCATTCAATGAATTGCTGTTACATTTCTGAGAATGTCAAGTCAAGTCAAGTCAAGTCAAGTCAACTTTATTTATATAGCGCTTTTTACAATGCAGATTGTTTCAAAGCAGCTTCACAGTGTTAAACAGGAAAATAATGAACAGAATTTGATTCGGCTGTACAGCCGCTCTGGAGAAAACGGTGATGTCATCAGCTCATTTCAATTATCATATATATTCAAGTAATGTAGTTGATATAATTTAGTTTAGTAATTAAATTTATTTGGATATTTATTTGAAAATTTTGTGTCCCCAACTGAGCAAGCCAGAGGCGACAGTGGCAAGGAACCAAAACTCCATCAGGTGTCCTAATGGAGAAAAATAAACCTTGGGAGAAACCAGGCTCAGTCGGGGTGCCAGTTCTCCTCTGGCCAATTAACAAACAGTGTATGTTTATTATTTTGGCAGCCTTATAGGTCAGAAGTAATATTAGATCGGATTATTCGAAAGATCGGAGGCATCACACCGGGTTTATTGAGGATGGCGTGTCAATTAAACAATTATTAAATAGGAATGTCATGAGACATGTCATGAGAAAAAATTTGATTCTGAAAACAATAACATCTTCAGGACAAAGATTAAGAGTTTTTATCGTTAGGTCAACATATAGTGAACTGATTACAGAAGCATTAGCATTTCTGGGTGAGGTTTTGATAAGAGTCACTAGCAGTTTTCAATTTTGTTTAGTTTTACCTTTAGTGTGTAGAAATGATAAATATGTTTAAATAAAGATTGATTGCTAGTTATCTGTACAAGAAATTTTTTTTTTTAAGGATAATTCACCAAACTTCTCACCTCGGTTTGATGGACATCAGCAGCAGTAGTTTTGTTATTGACATAGTATGCAAATGTTAATAAGGAAATACAAGTTTGTAAGAGTTTGCATATTGTTTACATTTCTCCTTTGCATGTTACCTTTTATATCTCTGTGTTCACCCTTAGGTGAGGTTACATGCACAATCACGACAAACTGCATTTCTGTTTGCCACCACCCTGTATTATTAAATCACATGAAAATTCCAAAATGTAAGCAAAGCTATAATAATAATAGTTACAAGTAATAATAATAACATTTAACTATTGAATATTAATATTTGATTAAAGTCCATGTAAAGCAATATTAAATATGTGTTCTGAGTTTGTCACAGCACAGAAAAATGTGTTGTTACCACCCAGCCAAATTTGAATGATAAAAAAACACAAAGTAAATAAAATAAGATATCAAAATCTTGAAAAAAATAAGCAGTATTCTCTGCTCTCAAATGCTGGGGGTGTGTCCGCTGTCAGAGCTGAAATGACCTACAGCCAATGAAAGAGCAAAATACAGGGCAGCGGGAAGTTCGGGGAGGAGTTATAGACCACAATATCAGTATTTTAATAGAGAAAGAGCGACACGCGTCATAATCTGAAAACCACGCCAACCGGGGGGGGGAAACAAACCAACCGTCTCCATTGACTTTGTATTGCGTGAAGCGGCCTCCTTGTCATTTCTTACTTATAACAAAAAACAGAACAATGTCTAAAAGCTGATATGTGACCAGGTGTACAGAAAACAAACTAAAAAAAAAAACTAAACCAAAAGCCCAGTTGTTTTTATAAGCTGTTGACCCAAAAAACGAGCGTTTAAGGACACAAAAGTGGATACAGGCAATTGAGCACGGCATGTTATATAACACTGAGAACTACACCCACTAGAGGGGAATGTAATCAGCGACAGGAAATATAATATATAAAACTGACATTTGTATATTTGACTTAACAGTGACAATGTTTACTGCACACGTAGGCATACTGAGGCATACTGAATGTCAGGAACGCAAAATGTACCCATTCTTCACGTCTTATTGCCTGTATCCACTTTATTCTCATTAAATGCTTGTTTTTTTTGGGTCGACAGCTTATAAAAACTTAGTTCTGTGTTTTTTAGCTTGTTTGCTGTACACCTTGTCACATATCAGCTTTTAGACATTGTTCTATTTTTAAAGAACATAAAGTCATAAAGTCATAAGAAATGATAAGGCGACCGCTTCACGCAATATAAAGTCAATGGAGAGTTGGATTGTCCTTTACTTTAGAAGTACTTTGTCCTTATTTCTTGACCCCACCCTAACAGCGTCCAGGTGTGTTCTGTTCATTTTTAAATTATGAGGGCAATGTCGGTCCTTAGCTCCTCACCTGCCTTTAGCCTTAAAGTGAGTTCATGCCATATCGTAATTATGTGATGTGAAAAGCGTTCACGTCCTCATAGAGCTCATAATTACAGCTGTAAGATGAGAATTGTCTGAGAGCTCCTACTTACCACATGCCTGCTGTACCACCTGATCTCAGAATAATTTAGGCATTGATAATGGTGCCATAAAAACACATAATTCCCAGTTCGAGGACGTGAACAGCTCTGAATATAATGTCACGTGTTGTCATCTTGAGACTATGTTAGTTATAACATGGCGAGAATGCAGGATTAATATTCCTGAAGACATTGATTAGCTTGTTTGGGTGTGTTTGATTGGGGTTGGAGCTAAACTCTGCAGGACAGCGGCACTCCAGGACCGACGTTGCCTACCCTTGATTTATAGCCTTTGTGGATAAGCTTTGACACTAGGTTAAACATTCAACACATAAGCATAAATGTTTGAACAGCTCAATCATGCCACATGTGGGGACTAATGATTGATCAATGTCAATCCTGGTATAACGGGTGCTTGAATGTTATGGATGTGTGGTATTATTATTTTTTTTTTTATCCAATATCACCAATGTTGCTGATATGATCATTCATGTTCAGTATTATATTTGTTTGTGCTTTCTCGGGATAAAAATGATTTCCTGGTGATTTTATTAATTTAACATTTATAATTAACTGTTATATAGCAGACACCTGTTTTATTTATTATCAACAATTACAGAAATTTCAGTCAATCAAATTAACTGCCACATTTATCTTCAGAGTTATTTAGTTAAGTGCAGTAACTCCAGATGATGTTTCTTTCTGTCATGTCCTGGTTAGCACTGCTCTCTTGAGTGCTGTGAGTGTGGTGACCTCTGTCTATGACTGCTATGTTTCTGAATTCTACTGTGTTTTTTCTCAGGTAATACGAATAAAATTATGTTGTCCAATTGTTTATTATCCTACTACATATATGAGGTTGCTTTTCTAATACAACCAATTAAAAATTGGTAAATTTTGCACTGGTGAATTTGAACAATATTCCACAGTTTTATAAATAAAACAGAACTTTGTGCCGATGTCCAAAATACTTTTATTCTTTATTGCTTCATAGATCTCCATTATCAGAAAAAAACTGTGTAGATCTTTCATAAATATTAAACTAAATATTAAAAAAAAAATGTGTTCAGTGGACTTGTGTTGCTGATATGAATAACAACTCAGTTACGTATTGGTAACCGTCGTTCCCTGAAGGCGGGAACGGAGACGTACGTTGGACTAGTGACTCGGCCATGCAGTGATGGTACAGCAACTGTGGCGACGGTATGTACATCTCCGTTCCCTCCTTCAGGGAACGAGGGTTACCATACGTAACCGAGACGTTCCATTTCAGTCGGTCACGTTCGACGTACGCCGGACGTACCGACGAATTGGGATCCCTTTGGAAAACGCCAGTTACTACCACTTCCAGCGGCCAGCGAGAGCACCTCAGACCCCGTCTGTTTAGGGCGAGAAAACTCACGCAGGGGAGTCACTGCTGCTTTTCCGCAAGACCCACTCAGCAGAGTATTGGATAACGCTGGGAAAGCGTGCCCGGAGGGACGCTGCGGAAGCCACTTCATGCCCGGAGGGAGTTACCATGTGGAGAATACACGTATGGACTGGCCAAGAAGCCAAGACGATGGCATCCACTATCCTGTGGGCCGCACTGCACTGCAAGTCCGGTTGGGCCAGTACGGAGCAACCAAAAGGACTGTTTGTTTGCTGAATTCAAGCAGTTCAACACCGACTGGACGTGCTCCTCGGTGAGGCGCGCTGTCAGGCCGACCGAATCCAGCTCCATACCGAGAAAAGAGATCCTCTGTGGGGCAGAGTTTGCTCTTTTCCCAGTTGAACCGAAGCGCCAACCGGCTGAGGTGACTGAGCACCATGTCCCTGTGTTCGCACAACTGCTCTCGCGACTGGGCAAGGATCAGCCAGTTGTCGAGATAGTTGAGGATGCGAACTCCACGCTCTCTCATGCGAGCAATGGCCGCCTCCGCGACTTTCATGAAGACACGGGGCAACAGGGCCAGCCCGAAGGGTAGGACTTTGTACTGATATGCTCGTCCGTCGAATGCAAAGCGTAGGAACGGTCTGTGTCGAGGGAGAATCGAGACATGAAAGTATGCGTCCTTCAGGTCGATTGCTGCAAATCAATCTTGGGGACAGATGCACCTGAAGATGCGTTTCTGCATTAACATTCTTAACGGTAGCCTGTGAAGGGACCGGTTCAAGAATCGCAGATCCAAGATCGACCGTAACCCGCCGCCTTTCTTGGGTACAATGAAGTATGGGCTGTAGAAGCCGGTCTTCATATCGGCTGGAGGGACCAGCTCTATCGCATCCTTCACCAGTAGGACTGCGATCTTCGACACAGAGGTGAAGTGAATGCCCCTGAACTTGGGGGGACGCCGAGCGAACTGAATCGAATAGCCAAGTCTGATGGTGCGGACGAGCCAGTGAGACGGGCTGGGAAGTGCTAGCCAGGCTCCCAGCGACCGTACAAGCGGGACCAACGGCACCACAGACGTACCCGCAGCGGGGCAACATGCAGGAACCCGACTCAGAACGCCATGGTAGCGGCCCGAAGTGGGGTCTGAGTGTGCTGTGCAACACGGTAACTGCTCTTTCTTTGAAAATTTGGGTACCGCTGGCGCTGGGGCCAGTGGTGGAACAGAAGTTAAACGAGAACAAAAGATTCTCCCCCGGCCCTCCTCCGGGGGAAGGAGTGGTGCTGCAGCCATCTCCTGAAGAGCAGTCTCCTCCATCTCTGGGTGGCCTGTCTCAGGGTCGCTTACGATGGATCTTGCCACCTGGCTTGGCATTGTCCTGAGCGGGCTGGACGTCCTTCCCACGGCCGGCGCCCGGATGGAGGCTGCTGCTGGGCTGGGGCGGGAGCGGGGGCAGCAGCGGGCGGACGTCCTCTGCGACAGGCAGGCGGAGGCGCTACGACCTGCGGCAGGGTGAAGGCAGCAGCTGGCCGCCGGGGCAGGATGTGCTTGATGGCCTCCGTCTGCTTTTGGGCGGCCGAGAACTGCTGGGCAAAGCTCTCGACCGCGCCGCCGAACAACCCGGCCGAGGAAACGGGGGAGTCCAGGAACCGATACTTGTCGGTCTCCCTCATGTCGGCTAGGTTGAGCCAGAGTCCCGTTCCTGGACCACTAAGGTGGACATCGCTTGACCGATAGAACGGGCAGTGACTTTCGTCACTATCCACAAAGGAGCTCTGGGTCAGGCCTGCCCTCGTGCATGTCCATGAGTGCCTGGACCTGGGCCTGGAGCACCTGGAGCACCTGGAGCAGCGCCATGGCATGCAAGCCATCATGTGTCTTGGCATTCAGCATGCTGAGGCGGCTTTTGTGGATAGTTTGTGTTCCCACTGCGGGAACATGACTATCGCGGCGCTTAGGTCGAGACTCACCTACCTTCGGGAAGGTGGAGTCCCCCTACCCATACCTCGATCTAGTGCTATTCCTGTCCGCATAACACTTTGTTTAGCCATTTTGTTCAGAATTGTGAAGGACACTACAAATTTCTTGTTCATATAAACATATTTGTACATTACATTTTATTTTTATTCTGTGATGTACATCTGTTCTGTTTCATTTTTCAAACTTATTTTCATCAGTCATCAAGCTCGGTAAACACTGTCACAGGCACAATGTACCTTTAATTTCACCAAAACGGATTCCTCACACACACAAAAAAAAACACACATTCATCATGTTTTAAGGCCATTTCAAGTTTTATTTTGGCATGACAAAAAGATTGATATCTATAAGTGGCTGAGTTATTAATTAGTCTTCCCATTAACTGCATAGTTTTGTTCATTCATACTGATTTGCTAACGTACACAAAACAAGACGCAGGATTTTTGTTCATTGGAAAAATGTACCCAGTGTTGGGGAAAGTTACTTTGAAAAGTAATGCATTACAATATTGTGTTACTCCCTTAAGTAACTAATTGTGTTACTTAGTTACTTTTTAAGAAAAGTAATGTGTTACGTTACTTTCACGTTACTTTTTCTCACCTTTTTTATAACAACTTTGAGCTCATGATTGTCCCGTATATCAGTGTTTCATTTCCATTCTGATTCAGTTGTAACTTCCTGATGATTAGGCCATGCCACACATTTAATAAGTACTGAATGCACATAAGAAGGGTTTTATTTAAAGATTAGTCTTACTGTTTATCTGAATACATATTAAGTTGTCTGTGTTCACAAGCACAGCACAGTTCGTTTCAACCACAGTTTCCGTAACATTAGTTAATGCATTAGGTATGAACTAAAAATGTTATGTTATTTATTTTTACAATTCATTAATATTTTTTTACAATACATTACCTAATGAATATATCAGAAAGAAAAAAAAAACATTAACTAATATAAAATTTACTTGAAATGGTGTATACAAAATAAATGATCCTCACACCTCAGTGTGTATTAACTGGATTTAGAATCAACACAATCACATTCAGTGAACTACAGGTACAAGCAATTTACAATATATGAAATAAAATAGGATTCATTTTACTATTCTACTTGAGTCTATATTTAGTTGTTTTACTTAACAGCAATAGTATACACCTCAATTACACAGTCAAAAGTTTGCTCCAACAAGTTAGAAGAAGATTGGAAATAAAAAAAAAAGCTTTAAAGGGGTCATGCACTGGATTTTTTTATTTATTTTATTTTATAATGTTTCCTAATGTGGACTCATAATGTTAATATGATTTTTACATCAAAAACCAATTTGTAAATAAATGGCTATTTTCTATTAGCCCTCTGGTTTAAATGCTCTGTTTGAAGGGGCATGTCTGCTGTCAGATTTCAATGTAAACACCCACTGCTGTGATTGGTTGACATCTTTGCATATGAAATAAGTATTTAGTGTGGAACCCTCTCTAAAACTTTTATTACGTTTTTACTATTACAGCTGTCGAGATTAACGAATTGTGAAAAGTGTTGATTATTGCATTATATTTAGATCTATTCCCATCACATGGAATGTTGCAGTGATGAGCATGCAGATGACAGTCTGTTGATCACGTAAATTACAGTGATCTCATCATTGCAAGGCCATTTCTGCATGCTCACGAATGCTTTCACCATAAATAACAATGCAGACATGATGTAAATACATATCTTTTTGAAAATCCCATCGAATTGTGCCTTTTATTTGTGCCAAAGGACCAAGTTCTTACTGATGCGTTCTGGAACTTCATTAAAAATAAAGTTCATACACTCTTTCCTAATGTTGGAATCAGATGGAAGGCAATGCAAAGACTGTGTTTTTCCACAACTTGTCACTGCACAACGTCTTGTTGTCTTTGGATGCACCTTTATCGTTTTGTTTCTGCGTAGACATGCGTTTGCCTCTCTCGTTATTTACCTACATGTAGACCACAAACGGTTGGCGGTGCTAAACAGGCAGTGATGTAGAAGCAGGCGTTGATCTTCTTCTGCAAAGGCGGTGTTTAGCTACACTATTACGTAATAAAGTGGCACATTCCACATCCTGTCATTTTGACAGATTGGCTTTAATATAAGCTGTTTTTAAACTAACGAGAACGTTTTGAGTTCAGCAACTTACAGGATGTTTTAATAGTACAGTGACCTCTTATATGTCAAAAGATCAAGGGAATTTAGATTTCTCATTCATGACCCCTTTAAGAATATGATTTATCATACAAATGCCTTTATCCTAAAATAACTGAAAATGCTGAGATGCTGTTTCTCTTGTCCTTGTTTTTAAATGATGATTTCAGTCAGATAGCTGCTTTGACAGTATCTCCAGCTTTTCAATCTCTCTGGAGACATCTAGGAAAGACATATTACTGGGTGTTAAGCCTGATTTCGAAGTATATGTATTCATATTTATGACAAGGCCATGATTCAGAATAATCATGCAAGTAATTTACTATGCATCAAAACTTCTAAAAACTGTTGTTGTTATTTAATACTCTTTTACCCATCAGGGTGGTTTGGGTGGTTTTGCTGGTTTGTGAATGTGAGTGTTCCACTGATTCCTTTAGCTCAGATTCAAGGGTCTTCCATATATACCGCTTCAGAAAGAAACAACAAAAATATATAGTCAATGTACACTCACCTAAAGGATTATTAGGAACACCATACTAATACTGTGTTTGACCCCCTTTCGCCTTCAGAACTGCCTTAATTCTACGTGGCATTGATTCAACAAGGTGCTGAAAGCATTCTTTAGAAATGTTGGCCCATATTGATAGGATAGCATCTTGCAGTTGATGGAGATTTGTGGGATGCACATCCAGGGCACGAAGCTCCCGTTCCACCACATCCCAAAGATGCTCTATTGGGTTGAGATCTGGTGACTGTGGGGGCCATTTTAGTACAGTGAACTCATTGTCATGTTCAAGAAACCAATTTGAAATGATTCGAGCTTTGTGACATGGTGCATTATCCTGCTGGAAGTAGCCATCAGAGGATGGGTACATGGTGGTCATAAAGGGATGGACATGGTCAGAAACAATGCTCAGGTAGGCCGTGGCATTTAAACGATGCCCAATTGGCACTAAGGGGCCTAAAGTGTGCCAAGAAAACATCCCCCACACCATTACACCACCACCCCCAGCCTGCACAGTGGTAACAAGGCATGATGGATCCATGTTCTCATTCTGTTTACGCCAAATTCTGACTCTACCATCTGAATGTCTCAACAGAAATCGAGACTCATCAGACCAGGCAACATTTTTCCAGTCTTCAACTGTCCAATTTTGGTGAGCTCGTGCAAATTGTAGCCTCTTTTTCCTATTTGTAGTGGAGATGAGTGGTATCCGGTGGGGTCTTCTGCTGTTGTAGCCCATCCGCCTCAAGGTTGTGCGTGTTGTGGCTTCACAAATGCTTTGCTGCATACCTCGGTTGTAACGAGTGGTTATTTCAGTCAAAGTTGCTCTTCTATCAGCTTGAATCAGTCGGCCCATTCTCCTCTGACCTCTAGCATCAACAAGGCATTTTCGCCCACAGGATTGCCGCATACTGGATGTTTTTCCCTTTTCACACCATTCTTTGTAAACTCTAGAAATGGTTGTGCGTGAAAATCCCAGTAACTGAGCAGATTGTGAAATACTCAGACCGGCCCGTCTGGCACCAACAACCATGCCCCGCTCAAAATTGCTTAAATCACCTTTCTTTCCCATTCTGACATTCAGTTTGGAGTTCAGGAGATTGTCTTGACCAGGACCACACCCCTAAATGCATTGAAGCAACTGCCATGTGATTGGTTGATTAGATAATTGCATTAATGAGAAATTGAACAGGTGTTCCTAATAATCCTTTAGGTGAGTGTATATAGAAAAAATGGATGGCTTTATATTGTTTGTAAATATCTTCAGAAGGAAGCAGAAAATTATATATGTTCAAACAATATTGGGAATTTGTGAAATACAAATACCTTTAAGAGCTCAAACTCATTCAGCACTTCCATTTTTGCATCTTTGAACATGTTGCATTTTAACAATTCAATTGTTTCCATTATTTTTTTTTCTCTCTTCTCCATTGCTTTTTTTCCATTCAACTTTGCAGCTTCTGTAATAGGTAACATTTAATGTTCATTCATATTCTTTAGCATAGGCAATACAAACATAGAATGTCTCTGAGAGTCTGAAAAAAACAGTAATTAATTATATAAGGGGGGAAAAAAAATTGTTTTGAAATGAACAGATACCCCCTCATGTGGACAAGTTAGCATGTGTTTTTTTGTTTTTTTATTTAAATGCTGCCTTACGTTCATAGCCAGTAGTCATTTGATTCTGAATTGTTGTTTGGATTGATGAGTAGATTTTCTTCTTTCTATTAAGAACTTCTCTTTTGAGCTCTGCCTTCACTCTGGTTTCCTTTTTAGAGGGTTAAAGCAGATACAATTATTATTATTATTATTATTATTATTATCATTATTATGTAATAATACATCAGTAGGCCTAAGCAAACATGCCATGATCATTGTTGATGAAAATAAAATAATTCACACTAGGTATAAAACAGGATCCCTTTTGTAGAAAACACAGCACAGAGAGATCAGAACTAGATGATGACATCACAGCAGAAGTGACCTGTTACCCAGTCATGTCTCTCTCTTTTAAAGGAAAATATTTAGCAGAAAACAGCATTTCTGCTTGAGAAGGCCTTTGCATTTTGACACTTGAGATTTGACAATGTGTTATTATTTTTTTTTTTTTTTTGAGGCAATGAAAGAGATTTGTTATAAAGGCACTTTTTTGCTTGCTCACCATTAATCATCCATTGTCATAGAGTTGTCTGTAGACAGATGATGTATAAATCAATGGAAGTAAAAATAAAGACAACTCACCTCTGTTTTGATGAAGTTTTCCATGTGGTATAGCATGGAAGATGGTGGGTAAACAGTGCCACTTTGGATGATACTAAATTTATCAATCTGTTCTTGCACTGATATCCCTGTTTTGATATTGGCATCAACACTGTAGTATTAAACAAAAAACAATAAAACAAAAGATAGAATTTAAATGAGACAAGACCAAATAGTAATAAATACCAAATAAAATACTAATGGGTAAAATCTAGTCATCCTAGACTCTTCAGGTCACTTGCATTATTGTCTTAAGGCCTTTGAATATCAGAGTCAGAGTTGAGCCAGAGTCAGAATATATTATACCATTATATTATATATCTATACCACTAGCTGAGGTAGATGTGCTTATATATATTTCAATACACTGTTGACCTAACAATGTAAATAGTTTTTGTTGTTGTTGTTTTTCTCATCTGAAGGTATAGTGTGTAGGGAATGACAACATACGGAAAAATTGAATTAAACTCTGTATCGATGTTGTCATGCATGTGTTTGGCCAAGATCATGTTTAGATCTAGGGGAGCGTCCCAGTTTTTTGGCCAATGGTATCCTTTGTTCTTGTACATTGCTTGAAGGGATTTATGGAATCCCCTTTTATCATTAGGTGCAACCTGATTTAGAATGAAAAAAATAAAAAATAAATAACTTCAGTTAGAAAAATGGCTTTTCAAACATTTTCAACATTTTCACACACAACAGAATCAAACTTACAGATGCCATTTTGGACTTTGTGGTTGCAACACACAGTTCCACAGATTCCTCTACTCCTTTTAAGAGACATTGATCCAAAATCCTAGCAGGCAAGTCAAAATTATGATTCAACTCATTCAGCACCTTCACTAGGTTCTCCTCCAAATCTCTATGGACTACAGTTTTTATCTCTGCCTAAAACAGAAAAAAAGACAGAGTAAACCTATTGGCTGATTTCTGAAGACATTTGTAAGTGAAATATCAGTAATTCTGACTCATACCATGTTTTCATCTGTATCCAGTTGGAAACTTTTTATGAAGGACAAAACTCCCATTGCCTGATTGATATAATCTCTGGTTAGTTCTCGGTTAATTCTCCTGTTAGTGTTCTTCAGAACGTCCTGCAGCTTTGGGATTTCTATAGATAATTGCCAAAATGTCCATATTTAAATGAATAGAGAGTAATAAGACATGTAAACAAACTTTTGTTTTCCAATTTTACTTGATTACCTGTTTCAATAGGTTCCAGATGTGGATTTTTATCAAAGTATGCCTTGGAGCTGACAGTGAAAACATCTGTGATGAATCTATCTTTTAATTTCTAAATAAGAATAAGAATAAGAATAAGAATAAGAATAGGCAAGGCAAGGCAAGTTTTATAAGAATAAGAATGTGGGAGTATACATGTATACCATGTTTCCAAGATCTTTAAACGCCTCTTTCATGTGTTCCTTTGCACAGTTGTTCCTATGAAGTATGCACCCTGTTTTCAGGTTCTGAAAAAAGTTATGATACAAATCAGATGAAGTCCCGATAAGTATTATCTGATTTAGTGGATGATAGTGAGCAAGATAACTATGTAAGCTAGTTGGAAATGTATAATTAGCCTGTGAGTCAGATCAGATTCTGCATTTTTGCAGAGCAATCCAGTGTAATTTCTTAGACAGCAACTGCTGGATTTAAGTCAAACTTTCAACCCTTTAACATGGATTGAAATTAACTTAAAGGGTTCACTTTAAAATGAAAATTAACCCATGATTTACTCACCCTCATGACATCCTAGGTGTACAGTGGGGAAAATAATTATTTGATCCCCTGCTGATTTTGCAAGTCTGCCCACTTATAAAAAAAATAAGGGTCTATACTTTTTATGGTAGGTTTATTTTAATGGATAGTGACACAATATTGATCCAAAAATCCCAGAAAAAAACACATTATATAAAGGTTATAAATTAATATGCATTTCAGTAAGGGAAATAAGTATTTGATCCCCAAGCAAAACATGACTTAGTACTTGGTGGAGAAACCCTTGTTGGCAAGCACAGTGGTAAGATGGTGGTAAGTGGTTTCTTGAAGTTGCACACCAGATTTGCACATATCACAGAGGGATTTTGGTCCACTCCTCTTAACAGATCATCTCTAAATCCTTGAAGTTTCTTGGCTGTCACTTGTCAACTCAAAGTTTCATCTTCCTCCACAGATGTTCTATAGAATTAAGGTCTGGAGACTGGATATGCCACTCTATGACCTTAATGTGCTTCTTCTTGAGCCACTCCTTTGTTGCATTGGTGGTATGTTTCGGGTCATTGTCATGCTGGAAGACCCATCCATGACCCATCTTCGGTGTTCTGGCTAAGGGAAGGAAGTTCTCGTCCAAGATTTTATGGAACATGGCCCTGTCCATCGGCTGCTCAATGCAGTGAAGTCGTATATACCCTTAGCAGAGAAACAGCCCCAAAGCATAATGTTTCCACCTCTGCACTTACCTGTAGGGATGGTGTTCTTGGGGTCATAGTCAACATTTCTCTCCCTCCAAAAACGATAAGTTGAGTTGATGCCAAAGAGCTCAATTTTGGTCTCATCTGACCACAGCACTTTCTCCCAGGCCTTCTCTGAATCATTTAGATGTCCATTGGCAAACTTCAGATGGACCTGCACATGTGACTTCTTGAGCAGGGAGATCTTGCAGGCGCTGCAGGATTTCAATCCATTGAGGTGTAGTGTGTTACCAATGGTTTGCTTGGTGACTGCGGTCCCAACTGCCTTGAGATCATTAACAAGCTCCTCCCGTCTGGGCTGTTCCCTCACCTTTCTCATGATCATCCTTACCCCATGAGGCGAGATCTTGCATGGAGCTCCAGACCGAGGGTGATTGATGGTTATTTTGTATTTCGTCCATTTCCAAATAATCGCACCAAAAGCTGGGTCCTTCTCACCAAGCTTCTTTCTGATGGTCTTGTGGCCTATTCCAGCCTTGTGCAGGTCTACAATCATGTCCCTGATATCCTTTGACAGCCCTTTGGTCTTTCCCATGGTGGTGGAGAGGTTGGAATGGAAGATACAGATTCTGTGGACAGGTATCTTTTATACACATAATGAGCTGACATTAGGAGTACTTTCTTAAAGTGACAGGACTAATCTGTGTTCCACATGGGCACATAACCAATCTGTGGGAGGCAGAATTATTGCTGTTTGGTAGGGGATCAAATACTTATTTCACTCAATCAAATACTAATCAATTTATAACCTTTATATAATGTGTTGTTTCTGGATTTTTTGGATGATATTCTGTCTCTATCCGTTAAAATAAACCTAGTATAAAAATTATAGACTCTTCAATTCTTTGTAAGTGGGCAAACTTACAAAATCAGCAGGGGATTAAATAATTATTTTCCCCACTGTAGGCGGTCTGGCGGATATTTTACTTTATGAAGTTTTAAATATGGATATTTTTACAAAAAACTAGGGATGTGCGCAGCAACTAATTTCATCACCGTTCTAACTGAAATTTTGTAACCGACTAGTCGACTAGTCTTGAGCGTTCACTGAAGCAACGTTAGCCATTATAGACATATTTATTCAAATCAACTGTGTCAATAGGCAGCGCAGGACCAATAAGTTCAAACCTAATAACCTATTATAAACCGATTTCCTCAAATAAAAGTTAGACTATATTTCAGCACGTTAAGGTATTGCTGTTCTTTTCCACGGCAACCACTTACGTGTCCGGGTTTGAACGCGCTTCTCGTGAATGAAAAGTATATGTACACATGACGAGCGGCAAAATCATGTATTTAACGTAGGTTGACGTGTTGTCAGTGCCGGCCCTACCTAATAAGTGATATCAGCGGTTGCATAGGGCCCCATGGCCACTAGGGGGCCCCATGCCGTGCGTTCAGATAAAGTTTGCTTGTGCGTTGTTGTGTCTCCTGGCTGTCAATCATGTGTGTTAGCATAAATTGCACACTGTTTAAAATGAAAAGGTGGCACTATCAAACTGGTGCAGAGAAAAGGGAAAAGGGAAAGAAGATGTGGAAAGAAAGGAGCAAGAAAAAGTGTTGAATTTTGACAAGACATAATATAGGATTTTAGGAGGTTTTAACCCCCCTAATTTTCCAGCCAGCCACACTTAAAGTTTCCCATTAACTCCAAAACACGTGAAAAGCAAAGAACTATAAAAGGGAGTGGAAATGGCAAATTAGCTAATGCGTTGTTCTTTGCTGCCATCTATGTTAAAAGTATATTTGTTTTCCACCAAGTGACAGAAATCCTCCACTAAAGCATGGCACATTTTCCATGTTATCTCCATGAATGAAAATGATAAATGTTGATCTTCTTTAAAGTTTTACTGCAGAGTGTATGAGTGAATGTAGAGTTAAAAAAAATAATAGTGTTTAAAAATTTGTGTTGAAAAAAATATTTTACCCACATACAGTAATATAAAGTTGAATATAAGCTGGTTATTTAAAATTATTAGAAATTAATTTAATATTCAGGGAATGACTTGATAGTGTAGAACCTACTGTATTGTTCATGCCTACCCTAGTATACAAACAATATATAAAATAATATAAATATTTTTAAATCACACCCTCATTGTTTATTTATTTAATATAGCAAATTTTCAAGTGTAAAGTAAGTTTCATTCACAATGTTTCTCCTTTAATCCGATATAAAATGTCATACCGGTTATGTCCGTCATAAAGCCTAAGCAAGCTTAATTGTTAGTTTGATATGACAGAAGAAAATGGAAAAGTTTTGTATAGGCTTTCAAAATCCTCCCTCACCTTGCTCATCTTCCGAGTGGAGATTTCTCTGAACCTGCCGCGAGCGCCACAGAGTAAACCAAAGCATGCAAAACCTGAGGTAAAATGTTTTTTTTTTTTTGCTGCAGATATACACATTTCAAAATAATATATTAATTTCAATATGTAACATTAACATGACGGTAATTTAAACGTAGCCTTTGTAAAAATATAAAGCAAAACATTAAATGTGCAAAAAAAAAATTGTAAACGACTAGCATTTTCCAAGTCGACTAGCAGCAGCAGTATCGTTTAATCGACTAGTTGGCTAGTCTCGCACATCCCTAACAAAAACCCATCGATTCACTTCAGAAGGCCTTTATTAACCCCGTTTATGATGGATGGACACATTTTTTTGAGCTTCAAAGTAGTGAGCCCCTTCACTGCCATTATAAAGCTTAGAAACATCAGGATATATATTAATATAACTCAGATTGTGTTCATCAGAAAGAAGAAAGTCATATACACCTAGGATGGCTTGAGAGTCAGTAAATCATGGGGTAATTTTCATTTTAAAGTGAACTAATCCTTTAAAGTTTACATATTTTATACAGCAGTTTTCGGATTTTCATCTAAATTAGTCACAGCAAATACTTCGCTGATTTTACAAAGAAAAACTTCACTCTTTGAAAAATTAAATGAAGTAAAAAATTACAGTTACACTTTATTTTAAGGTGTCATTGTTAAAGTGTAATTATATATTTAAGTACTGATTAATTAACATCATGTACTTACTATAGGTGTCACAATGCAAGACACGCCCCCTCTGCAGCCATCAGTACCGGATCCACCCACTCATTCCGAATCACCCGAATTCTGATCATCTGCACCTATTATCACTCATCAGTTCACCTTCATAAGCACCATCTCCCTTCATTCCCTGTCTGGTCTTGTCTATGGACACTACAGACTCTCTCCACTCACCTGTACTACTTACCTGTACTACTTACCAGGTCCCGATCCGTCTCCTGTCATCTGTATTCTGTTCCTCCTCATCTGTTCCCATCACCCAGTCACCTGCACACCGGCATCCGTGCTGACCAGCCAGCCTTCCGGATTCCTGCAAGATACACAAGGGTTGTGTTCACCAGATAAGATTCATTCCTTCCGATATTCAACAAAAACTTACCTCTCTGGATTCCTGTTCCCCTCTACTTATACATTTAATAAAGTTGTGTTGATCATACTATCCGTTGTCCTGTCAACACCCGGATCCTTTCACCGAACTGGTCAATGCGGTTCGGCAAATCCCTCCTTCCATCATCATCCTCTTCTTCACCTGCTGCCCTACACCGGTGAGGTGGAGGATTGCAATGGGTTTATTCTGCAGTGTTCACTCTACTTCGAAATGCAATCTCACCTCTTCTCCAACAATCACGCCAGAGTGGCGTTCATGATCTCTCTTCTATCAGGCAAGGCAATAAAATGGGCCCAATCCTTGTGGCACTCGAATGCTCAGATCACCACCTCATTAACCGCTTTTATGAACCACTTCAAGGTGGTTTTTGGTTCAGCTGTTTCGTTCTTCAACAGCTGTTTCATTGATCAGTTGTTCAACATTCGTCAAGGAACGGATTCGGTGAGTGCTTATGCATTACGATTAGACTTCATGACCGATCTCCAAGCCTCAGAGTCCAACACCTGCATATTTGTCACTGTCGATCAATTCTCAAAGGTCTGTAAGCTCATTCCCCTCAAGGGTCTTCCCACAGCCTTTGAAGCAGCTGAGGCACTCTTTCAGCATGTCTTCCACCATTTCGGTCTGCCTGAAGATGTTGTCTCTGACCGCGGTACACAGTTTATCTCCAGAGTCTGGTAAGCATTCTTCAAACTTCTAGGAGTCTCCATCAGTCTATCATCTGGTTATCATCCTCAAACCAATGGCCAGACTGAGCGCAAGATCCAAGAAATCAGGAGATACCTGCGGTCATACTGCCACCAACACCAGAACAGCTGGAGCCAGTTCCTCCCCTGGGCGGAGTAGGCCGAAAACTCTCTACAACAATCCAACTTCCAACCACCATTGTTCCCCTGGTCCGGCGAGCCCTCGGAAGTTCCAGCAGTGAACCACTGGTTCCAGCAGAGCGAGAGGTTGTGGGACTCAGCACACGTCCAACTCCAGTAGGCAGTGCGGAGACACAAAGCCCAGGCAGATGTCAGACGCTCGGAAGCTCATCAGTATCAGCCAGGACAGAAGGTGTGGCTTTCGACCCGTGACATCCGTCTTCGCCTGCCCTGCCAGAAATTGAGTCCCCGCTACATAGGTCCTTTCACAGTGCAGAGGCAGTTCAACAATGTCACCTACCGTCTCAACCTTCCTGCACAGTACCGTATCTCACCTTCCTTTCTCATATCCCTACTCAAGCCCTACACTAAATCTTTGTCTCCCCACACAGGATCTGGTGCTGATGAGGTACCTCCTCCTCCAGAACTTGCAGAGGAGGACTCCATCTACCGGGTCAGATCCAGCATCAACTCCCGACGACGTGGGGCACAACTGGAATACCTCATTGACTGGGAGGGGTACGGTCCAGAAGAACGATCCTGGGTGAGTCGCAATGACATTCTCGATCCCACTCTGCTAACCCAATTCCATCAGGAACACCCAGATCGTCTTGCTCCCAGAGGTAGAGGTTGCCCCCATCGTTGTCTCCGGACATCAGGAGCCACCCGTGGAGGAGGGGGTACTGTTACAGTGCAAGACACGCCCCCCTCTGCAGCCATCAGTACCAGATCCACGCACTCGTTCCCAATCACCCGAATTCTGATCATCTGCACCTGTTATCACTCATCAGTTCACCTTCATAAGCACCATCTCCCTTTATTCCCTGTCTGGTCTCGTCTACGGACACTACAGACTCTCTCCACTCACCTGTACTACTTACCTGGTCCCGATCCGTCATCTGTCTCCTGTCATCTGTATTCTGTTCCTCCTCATCTGTTCCCATCACCCAGTCACCTGCACGCCGGCATCCGCGCTGACCAGCCAGCTTTCCGGATTCCTGCAAGATACACAAGGGCTATGTTTACCAGATAAGATTCATTCCTTCCGATATTCAACAAAGACTTACCTCTCTGGATTCCTGTTCCCCTCTGCTTATACATTTAATAAAGTTGTGTTGATCTTACTCTTCTGTTTATGACAATAGGGTTAGGGTAGGATTAGAGTTTGGTTGAGGGTTAGTTGCATGTAATTATGCGTAGTTTACTGTTATTACTATGGTAAGTAAATTTAACATATGTAAGAAGGACACCGTAAAATAAAGTGTTATCAAAATTACAATGAGAACTGGAGTTTTAGAAGATTGCATTACAATAATTCACAAAAATAACATTGCTTGTAAATTTACCAAACCTTGTATGAAGATTTTTGGTCTTCAGAGAGTCGTACACTTCTAAAATATATAAAATACATACATTTTTTTTTTTTTTAAGTAAAAAATTTAAAATAATTCTTAGAATATGTTATTATATTTGTTGATTATGTTGAAAGATTATTGAAAGATTATCTCTTTATTCTAACCTTAGATATTCTTGTGGTTCAATTTCATCAGTTCTGGTACAGATGAAGTTGATGTTTTTGCATTCTCCTCCTGGTCCCAAGTCTTGAATGCAGTGATTTAATATCCCCCAGGGGTCTGATTCAGTGATTGCTCGCTTGATGCCACTTGCAATCCACACAGAAGAGCACTCTCTCAGTTTCTATGGAATTAGAAAGATGATAACTGAATAAAATATGTACATATCTGGGAAACCTTTATTATTGCTTTAAATTGCACATTTGTTTATGGTGATTTAATACATGCCATACTGCCATTCAATACTGTCACCCTCGTAACTCAACAGAATGATTTGTTCATGAATCGGACATTATTACTTCTCTCATGAAGGCAGATTATTTTGTAGGATTGAAAATAATCAAAGATATTTGATATTTGCAATTGAACAAAGACATACTGCTTTACTGTTTTCAACCCCCATCTTTCTTATCAGAAGGGCCATTTGGAATTTCTAAAGACAAAGAGATTCTGAAGGCCTGTAGGCCAAAGGTGTGTCACCCCTTAAGTACAGTGGGGGACGTTTGGTCTGATTGGTCAGTTTGAATGACTCACAATAGGGTTTGAGTTACATGGTCAAGAAAGTATAAAAGAAGATTGTAACTGTTGCTCTGGCTTCTTTTTATTCTCTGGCTCTCTTGATTTTCTGGCTCTCTCTCTTCTTGGGGGCCTTCTCTTTGGCTCTTCTCTTCTTTGCTCTCTTCTTCTCTTTCTCTCTCTCCCTCTCTCTCTTTCTATCCCTCAGGTAACATTCTATTCATGCTGGGTACGATTAATGGTATAAGTTTTTATCATCTCATACATCTACTTTGTAACTATTTTAAGTGTAACCATAACCAGATTTTGTCATTAAATTCTTTCAATTATAAATGATTGCTAACTAGTTTTGATTTGGTATTGACTTTGAAGTGCTACCTCTATTGCAATACAATATAGTCACAGTATAGCAACGCTCTCCCACATATTTAGCTATTGTAACTGTGCTTATTTCCGTCGTTGGTATAAGTACAGTGGGTGGTAATAGACGAGAAATGTACAGTTTTCTACCATCTTGCTCATAACGTTTTTTTAGTCTTTCGGCAACCCTGCAGCCTGAACCACTGTAGGCGACCCACCCTTACAATTTGTTATAGTCTATCACAGAAAGCTGTCATATGGCTACAGAAGACTTATAACATAGTCTTCTGAGACACTTTGACGATACTTTTACAGTACATCTTGCTTGCCCTTTTTAAAGCTTGAAAGCCTCAGTCCTCATTCATTATAACTGCATGAAAAAGAGCAGTCTGTACTCGGTACACTAATTCTTCAAAATCCTACTTTTATATTTCACAGAAAAAAAAGTCATACTGGTTTGTAATGACAAGAGGGTGAAGGTAAGTCATGACAGAATTTTCATATTGAAAGTTTTTTGAAGAATTCTTTTTTACATATTTCCACATGTCATCTCTTATCTTGTTGCAGTCTCCAGTCCCAGGAATGTCAACAAGAACAATGTGTTCCAGGAGTTCTTTACAGTTTGGAATCTTGATTGTCACACTCTTCACAAGTGGCCAGTACCAGCCACCAGGACTGGAATCACTGTTTTGAATGTGACATGCAACATCTTTGGCAAATTCAGAGACCTGTTAAAGTAAATAACACTGAATTATTTTTTCTTTGAACAAAAAATCAATAAACATAATATTTATATTTAGTGTATCTGAGTTATTGTAAAATTTTTATTTGAAAAAATATATAGGAGGCTGGGGCTAGTTGCCAGTAGTGTTATAAGGTTTTTAAAGCTCCAATCACATGAATGTGTGTTTTCTCTAGCGGCCATTTTGTTTGTTGGTGTGAAACATCTAATTCATATTATTCTTAAATTCGAATAATCGTTGTGCAATTTCCAAACAGTATCATCATATTTTTACTATAGCTATTGTAACGCAGGCCAGCTAGTACGAGCTGTGTGGGTAAACCTTACTGCCCTGGCCTCAAGAGGCGCACTAGTGACTGACACTACAGGCAGCGATCTTTAGTGTCCTTGTTAGGGCGCCCACCTCCCATGCTGAAAACATTGCTTCAAATCCCACTCGTCATGGTGCAAGTATAACCGGAGGGGTTGCATTGGTGCTGTTGTAACGGAGGCCAGCTAGTAGTTGCTGTGCGAGTAAACGTCACTCCTCTGATCTCAAGAGACACTCTAGTGACTGACGCTAGCGGTTGCAGCCTTTAGCCTCCTTGTTAGAGCGTCCGACTCTCATGCCGGTGGACCCAAGTTCGAGTCCCGCTTGGAGCGGGCGGTTCGAACAGGAGGGGTTACAGTGTGACCCGAAATGGAATGATGTTTGTGGGGTGAATGTAACAAAGGCCAGTTAGTATGAGCTGTGTGGGTAAACCTCACTCCCATGGTCTCAAGAGGTGTACAAGTGACTGAGCGGTGCAAGTACAACCAGAGGGGTTACACTGTAGTATCAAAAAGTGAACACAATGCATTCAGAGCAGAGTCAACTACTGGTATATAATGAAGACAGATTGTCACCAAAAGGTTTTTGTGTGTCGGGTCTAAAAGATGTTTGTCTGGTCAAAAGGCTTAGTTATAACTTTTTTCTTGGTTAATATTGGTGTACATGTTTAATAGTGTTTTGTAGCCAAGTGCTATGTGCCTTAACAAGAACGTCTCGGTTACGTATGTAACCCTCGTTCCCTGAAGGAAGGGAACGGAGACGTTACGTCAGTTACTGACGGAATGGGGGTTTCGCTTAGAAGCCAATCGCCTTTGAGCTCTACAAAACGAGCCAATGGCATGAAAATGCCATGGGTCTGCGGAATTTGCATGCCGCAACCCCGCCCCACGGCGTGGGTATAAAGGGCGTTGCGTGGCAATCTCGCATTATGTTTACCTGCTGAAGAGCCGAGGCATGAGCGCCCGGCCAGTTCCAGCGGTACAGCGGTCATGGCAGGGGGACGTAACGTCTCCGTTCCCTTCCTTCAGGGAACGAGGGTTACATACGTAACCGAGACGTTCCCTTTCAGTCAGTACACTACGAGTTACGTCAGTTACTGACGGAATGGGGGTCCAATACAATCTCGCCATGACGGCTGTCTTCCAGCGTCCTGCGCTGACCCGGGCTCCCTGCCGTGAGTGTGGCACGAACGAGGGGCTAGGCTCAACGCTACCAAGGTACACTGGGAAGCATATCCCACGTGGAGAATGCAACACAATGCCAACCCAAAGGGGGGGACTTGAAGAATACACCTATGACCCGAAGGAGCTGCATAGGGAACACTCTGGGGTATCCAGCCGAAGGTGGAAAATTTCAACCCCAGGCGTGGCAAGGTGTCTTGCCAAGGGAAGACACGAGCTACAAGAGACTTACCGTGGAAATACACATGTGGGGGTTACCCAGCGGGGGAACCATGCACACGGAGGCACCTAGCCGAACACGAGGGGTGGCCTGAAAGGGCACTCGCTCTGGTGACGACATCGACAGTGCTGGAGGAGCTCAGGGCTTACTGGGAAGCTCACCTGAGAGGAATAGCGCACGCATCCAGTCCGCGGAGTGGAATGGCGCAGCAAGCGAAGACACCTGAGCCTGTCCGGTTACTGGCCAGTAGGGGCGAGTACACGAGAGGATACAGGCTCCACTCTGAGATTATAAAATCTTGCGAATGTGTTGGGTGTCGCCCAGCCTGCAGCTCTACAAACGTCTGTTAGCGAGGCGCCATGCGCTAGAGCCCAAGAGGAGGCAACACTCCTGGTGGAGTGTGCTCTTACCCCGAGGGGGCATGGCATGCCCTGGACTTGATATGCCAGGACAATGGCGTCCACTATCCAGTGGGACAACCTCTGCTTGGAGAGAGCCTTCCCTTTCTGCTGCCCTCCGTAACAGACGAAGAGCTGGTCTGAGGTCCTGAAACACTGCGTCCGGTCTACGTAAGCGCGAAGGGCGCGTACTGGACAGAGCAGTGCCAAGGCTGGGTCTGCCTCCTCCAAGGGCAGCGCTTGCAGGTTCACCACCTGGTCCCTGAAGGGAGTGGTGGGAACCTTGGGCACGTATCCAGGCCGGGGTCTCAGGATGACGTGAGAATTGGCCGGCCCGAATTCCAGGCACGCTTCGTCAACCGAAAATGCCTGCAGGTCCCCTACCCTCTTGATGGAGGCCAAAGCAGTCAGGAGCGCCACTTTCAATGAAAGGAACTTCAGCTCGACTGACTGCAATGGCTCAAAGGGAGCCTTTTGCAGGGCAGCTAAGACCACTGCTAGGTCCCAAGAGGGTACCTGAGGTGGGCGAGGAGGATTTAACCTCCTCGCACCTCTGAGGAACCTACTGACCAGGTCGTGCTGTCCAACCGTTTTAGAGTCCACCAGGTCATGATGAGCTGAAATAGCAGCCACATAGACCTTCAGGGTGGAGGGAGACAGCCTTCGCTCCAACCCTTCCTGGAGGAAGGAGAGCACGGACCCGATCGAGCATCTTCTGGGGTCCTCTCGCCGAGAGGAGCACCAGGTGACGAAGAGGTTCCACTTCAACGCATAGGCCTGTCTGGTAGACAGGGCTCTAGCGGAAGTGATGGTAGCCGCCACCTGAGGTGGCAGGGTACTCAAACCTGCCGCGTCCCGTCCAGGTTCCACACGTGGAGGTTCCACAGGTCGGGACGCGGGTGCCATATGGTGCCCCGTCTCTGAGACAGGAGGTCCTGTCTCAGAGGGATCGACCAGGGAGGTGCTGTCGCAAGGAGTACAAGTTCTGAGAACCAGGTCCGGCCGGGCCAATATGGGGCGACCAAAAGGACCTGCTCCCTGTCCTCCCTGATCTTGCACAGAACCTGTGCGAGAAGGCTCACTGGGGGAAACGCATATTTGCGTGGGCCCCGCGGCCAGCTGTGCGCTAGTGCATCCGTGCCGAGGGTCCCCTCGGTCAGGGAGTAGTACCAGCGGCAATGGGAAGAGTCGCGGGAGGCAAACAGATCTATCTGTGCGTCGCCAAACTGCTCCCAAATCAGCTGAACCGTCTGGGGATGGAGTCTCCATTCCCCCGGGAGCGGCTGGAACCGCGACAGCTCGTCGGCTGCGCAGTTCCGGTCTCCCGGGATGTGAACGGCACGAAGCGACTCAGATGCTTCTGACTCCATAGGAGGAGATGGCGGGCGAGTTGCGACATCCGGCGGGAGCGTAGACCACCCTGTCGGTTGATGTACGCTACTGTTGCCGTGCTGTCTGAACGGACCAGAACGTGTTTGTCCTTGAGCAGGGCTCGAAAGCGGTGCAGGGCAAGACGTACGGCCAGCAACTCGAGGCAACTGACATGCCATAGGCGCTGGGGTCCTATCCAGGAGCCCGCGGCAGCATGTCCCTTGCACATGGCGCCCCAGCCCGTGGAAGAGGCATCTGTTGTGACAACAACATGCCTGGAAACTCGTTCTAGGGGAACACCTGCCCGTAGAAAACTGAGGTTCAACCACGGGGTGAAGGTCTGACGGCAGGCTCGGGTCACTGGGACCTGGAGGGTGCCGTGTTGCCATGCCCATCTCGGGACTCGATCGCAAAGCCAGTGCTGAAGCGGTCTCATATGGAGCAGACCAAGCGGGGTCACCGCGGCTGCTGACGCCATATGCCCCAGGAGCCTCTGAAAAAGTTTCAGTGGAACCGCACTCTTGCCCTCGAACTGGCGAAGACAAGTCAGCAGAGACTGCGCGCGCTCGCTCGTAAGCTGCGCGAACATGGCGACCGAGTCGATTTCCATACCGAGAAAAGAGATCCTCTGCGCTGGGGAGAGTTTGCTCTTTTCCCAGTTGACCCGAAGGCCCAGACGGGCGAGGTGCTGAAGCACCAGATCCCTGTGTTCGCAGACCTGATCCCGAGAGTGGCCTAGAATCAGCCAGTCGTCGAGATAGTTCAGGATGCGAACCCTGTGTTGCCTGAGCGGCACAAGGGCTGCCTCGACAATCTTCGTAAAGACGCGAGGGGACAGGGCTAGCCCGAAGGGGAGAACCGTGTACTGATATGCCTGCCCCTCGAAGGCAAACCGTAGAAACGGTCTGTGTCGAGGAAGAATGGAGACATGAAAGTACGCGTCCTTCAGGTCGATCGCTGCAAACCAATCCGAGGGACGAACGCACTCGAAAATACGTTTGGCTGTCAACATCTTGAATGGAAGCCTGTGCAGGGTTCGGTTCAAGACGCGCAGGTCCAGGATTGGCCGTAACCCACCGGTTTTCTTGGGTACAATGAAGTAAGGGCTGTAGAAGCCGGACTTCATCTCGGCTGGAGGGACGATCTCGATCGCACCCTTCGCCAGTAGGGTGTCGACCTCCGCACGCATGACAGGGGCATTGCCACCCACCACGGTGTAGCGGACTCCCCGAAAGCGGGGAGGAGACCGAGCGAACTGAATCGCATAGCCGAGCCGGATGGTGCGAGCGAGCCAACTGGACAGGTTGGGAAGCGCTAGCCAGGCTCCCAAGAACTGAACCAGCGGGGTCATGCGAACCACCGGCGTACCCCCGATGGGGCAGCGAGGCGGAATGACCGGCCCAGACAAGGGAGGCATGGGAGCGTCCCGGGGTGTGGGCGGGGTCGAATTCCGCGCCCTGACAGAGGAGACCAGGGAAGGACCAGCGTTCCACGGGGGTCTCGTCTGCCAGGGGGCTGGCGACAGAGGGGGCCGAGAGCGGCGAGGCCATGGGGCGTCGCGCACTGCCCGCCGCGCCCTCTTGAGGCTCGGAGGTGAGAATGTCAGTTCTTTCTTTAACCATTGATAGGGTACCGCCGGCCGTGAGGCCAGCGGCGGAAGGGAAAAACAAAAGATTCTCCCCCGGCCCTCCACCGGGGGAAGGAGTGGTCCTGTTACCATCTCCTGGGAAAGAACCGAGGACACCTCCGAGCCGCCCGTCTCAGGACCGCCGCTTAGACTGCCGTTTGGCAGGCTGGGGGGCTGGGACGGGCGGGGCCGCCTTTCTGCGACGTCCTCCACGCCTCGGCCCGGGTGAAGGCTGCTGCTGGGGCCGGGCAGGAGGGGCGGGAGTCGCAGGGGGGCGGCCTCGGCGGGGAGCAGACTGAGGCATCTGAGCCGGCGGCTGGGTGGAGGCAGCAGCTGGGCGCCGGGGCAGAATATGCTTAATTGCCTCAGTCTGTTTCTGAGCGGTCGAGAACTGTTGGGCGAAGTCCTCGACCGCCCCGCCGAATAGCCCATCCTGGGAAATGGGAGAATTGAGGAAACGTGTCCGCTCAGATTCTCTCATATCAGCCAGGTTGAGCCATAGATGTCGCTCCTGGACCACCGAAGTGGACATCACCTGACCAAGAGAGCGAGCGGTCACCTTCGTCGCTCGTAGAGCGAGGTCGGTGGCCGTCCGCAACTCCTGCATTAACGCAGGGTCAGCATTGCCCTCGTGCATGTCCATGAGCACCTTGGCCTGATAGACCTGTAGGGTGGCCATGGCATGCAGGGCGGACGCGGCATGGCCCGCAGCTCTGTAGGTCTTCGCCGTCAACGTGGACGTGAATCTACAGGCTTTGGACGGGTGCTTTGGGTCACCGCGCCATGTCGAAGCACTCTGAGGACACAGTTGCATCGCAACAGAGCGCTCAACAGGGGGAACCCCAGTGTACCCTTTCACCGCGCCGCCATCGAGGGCAGTGAAGGCGGAAGTGGTTGCCGAGCGATCGCGAAAAGTCAGGGGAGACTTCCACGATTTCGACACCTCTTCATGCACTTCCGGGAAGAAAGGCACTGGGGGCTGACGGGCGCCTTCGGCACGGGCCGCCCCCAGATACCAATCATCTAGCCGGGAACGCTCGGGACATGGCGGAGGGTTCCACACAAGCCCAATCGCCTCGGCCGCCCGGGCAAGCATGGCTGTGAGTTCCGGATCGGACTCGGGCAATGCTGGGACTCCCGAAGGAGGCAACACAGCCGAATCGTCATCTCCGGAGGAGTCCAGCCCACCTTGTGATGCGGCGATCGACATAGCATCCTCCGCGGGTGCGCCAAATGAAACGCAGGGCCCCGAACGGGAAGCCCCGGCGCCCTCATCAGGCAACACCACGGGTTGCAGTGTGCAGGAGGGGGGTGTGGCCCGAGGAGGATTCGTCGAGTTGTTCCACACCGTAACCCTCAGATCACCCTGACCACCAGCCAAAGTACCCCCTCCAGTGGAGGAAGTAGATTGGGGTGTGGTAGAGGGGACTCTCCCCCCATTACGGAGATCATGGAGTCTCGATCGCAACACTGAGATGGTCATGTTCCCGCAGTGAGAACATGACTCATCCATGAACGCGCGTTCAGCGTGCACGAGGCCCAAGCACGCCAAACAGCGATCATGACCATCAAACGGAGGTACCAGTCGACCGCACCCAGAAACGGAGCACGGGCGAGCCATCTTTAAAAAGACGTGCCACGTGCAGCTCTTTTAGAGAAGAGTGAAAAGCTCTGCAGAATGCCGAAGCACCCAGGGAGAACGCGCACGCTGTGCTCGATCACTGCACAGATCAGACAGGAAATGCGGAACTCGCTGGAACGTGCCGTAACACCAACACTCTGGAGAGAAACTCGTCTTGAAGAGGAAGCGCTCAGGCAGTAAACTCGGCTCTGAAGCAAAAACATAATGCGAGATTGCCACGCAACGCCCTTTATACCCACGCCGTGGGGCGGGGTTGCGGCATGCAAATTCCGCAGACCCATGGCATTTTCATGCCATTGGCTCGTTTTGTAGAGCTCAAAGGCGATTGGCTTCTAAGCGAAACCCCCATTCCGTCAGTAACTGACGTAACTCGTAGTGTACTGACTGAAAGGGAACTGACTTTTTTTTTTTAATCAAACATAACCTGTGAAATATTTAGTGGACTAAAACTATGACAACTAAACCATGTGTCTACTCCATATGTATTTAGCCCTTACTTCAGTGTGTGAAATTGTTTTTTTCGTGGCAGACAAAATGTTCTCAATTTCAGCATGTTTGTCATCTTTCTTAAGTTCCTCCAGTGTTTTATTTTCTGCATGTTTTCCATACACTGCAGTGATTCTTTCTAAAACAGTTTTGGTCCTTTTGTCAGTTGAAGCAATCTCCTCTTCCCATTGCTGCAAAACAAACAAAATACTTGAAGGAAATCAAGTCTTTATTTTAAGGTGTCATTTTTACAGTGCAATTATATATTTACGTACTGAGTAATTTTACATAAAGTTACTTAATATTAATTAACAGCATGTACTTACTATAGGTTTAGGCCAGGATTAAGGTTTGGTTGAGAGTTTGTTACTTGTAATTATGCATCATTTATTGTTATTACTATGGTAAGAACATGTAACAAAGACACTGTAATATATATATATATATATATATATATATATATATATATATATATATATATATATATATAAGATTAATGTTAGAGAGGAACCTTTTTAGAGATGAGTTCAATCTCTGCTATGTAGTTGGAGTCAGTCAGATTGGCTTCAACCTGAGTCACAACGGCTGTACAGGCACCATAACTACCAGATGGCAGTAAATATTCTAATCCCAAGATTGCATTTAAAAGGGAGCTCTTTCCTTCTCCTGTCTTTCCAAAAACACCTATGGTTTCATTTCTTCTCTTATCTTTATCCATCTCGTCCATCACTGTAATGGCATCTCTATATCAAGATACAAATAAATGTAACTGAACACTGCTTAAAAATGATACACATATTTTACATAATGTTTCTTAAACTTACAAAATGTTGGTCATCAGTTCAGTTGTTGTTTGGTCTGTGCTGTAAATGTTTTGAATTCTAATTTTAACTTCTGTCATGATCTGTTTCGCCATCCTCAATATGGACAATATTGTGTTCCCCCAATCTGTGTTCAGGAAAAGTATGAGAATTCATAATGAGATTGTTAAATTGGTACAAAGATTAAAATAGAGTACATAGTTTGATTAAAAATTGATAATCATCCAAACATTGTACACTTAAGGGGTCTGAGGATGGTTGAAGCACTTTTTTTGCTCTAACTTTTTTCTTGGACTATTTATTTCAAATCTATCTTTGAAATAAATTTCCAGGATTTAGCTACTACGTTTTGAAATACTAACCCTTATCCTCAAACTGTGTAAATTAATGTCAAGTACAAAGAGTACTGTTTTTACAACCTACCCTATACTGGTTTAATTTAATCAAATTTACAGTTTAATCCTGTAAATCTGTTAGATTTGTACACACAAACTTACAGCTTCTACTGTCAACTTGGGAGGATGGATATCAGGTATGATAGTGATTTCATCCCTCTACCTAATTTTAAAATGGTTAAACTGACAGTGTTACCCGTCATCATGTGTTACAACCATCCCTGGGACCTATACCATGAAGCCAGTTTAGGTGGTCAGTTTAGTTTGTGGCTCAGCTTTTCAGCGGTTTTCATCGCAATAGTAACTTATACGCTCCATTGCTGTAACATGTATATTGTGTTTTGGTTCTGTCATTTGACCCAGCTTCCAGTGTGTCTGATTGTTGTAATCAGTTCACCTGGTTATGGTATGGTTAGGTTAAGTTAAGTTAGTTTCTTTATCAAAGACTTTCAGGTTGATCATCTTTGTTTCCTGTTTCCTGTGTTCTCTGTTCCTGTATGATTGCTATGAGAATTCATTTATTATCACACACCTGTCTGCCATTCAGTTCGTTATCACTGTGTATTTAAGTTCCTCTTGTGTTGCTGTTCAGTTGTCGGTTATTGTTTGTGTTTAGCGCATACTGTTACGCGTGTGGATTATTCTCATTAAAATTACCTTTGTTTTGGAACTTGCAGCTTTTGACACACCTGTTGTCTAATTAATTATCTTATTAGGTCCTCGTTCAGTCTAGTATTTATAAAAATAAAAATTCTGTCATTAATTACTCACCCTCATGTTGTTACAAACCCTTAAGACCTTCGTTCATCTTCAGAACACAAATTAAGATATTTTTGATGAAATCTGAGAGCTCTCTGATCCCATAGACAGCAATTTAATTAACACTTTTAAGGCCCAGAGTATAATATTTATACTCTTTGTGTTCCTGCAGTCTTTGTCCTATGTCAATGTTAAAGTGGAAATTAAGCAGTCAGTCAAGTTTACATTATTTAGTAAAGTGATTTCTACTTTGATAAAATTATATAACAAACACGATTAATGTTTAACAAAATAACCATTTTAAAGAAAAAAGGAAGTTTTGTTAAAGCATTTGGAGCAAGGGCGCCGCCATCTTGCAATACCACAGCGCATGACGTCACGGAGGTGGTTTGCTCCGTTGGCCAGTGAAGTAATATAAGCATTTCTTTACTTTTTAAAAAATATATATATGCTTGTTTTGAAAAAGAGGAAGACAAACTTGAAAGGACTGTTGAGCCCATAACAAGTCAAATTGCTAATGTTTAACCACATGGGTGACCCTCACGCATAAATCCAGTATCTTATCAGGAAACGAAGGTGCGAAAACAGGGCCTGAAATCTCATTGGGACCTTCAATGCTGCAGAAATGTTTCTGTACCCTTCCCCAGATCTGTGCCTCGATACAATCTTATCTCAGAGGTCTACAGACAATTCCTTGGACTTCATGGCTTGGTTTGTGCTCTGACATGCACTGTTAACTGTGGGACCTTATATAGACAGGTGTGCCTTTCCAAATTATGTCCAATCAACTGAATTTACCACAGGTGGACTCCAATCAAGTTGCAGAAACATCTCAAGGATGATCAGTGTAAACAGGTTGCACCTGAGCTCAACTTTGAGTGTCATGGCAAAGGCTGTGAATACTTATGTACATGTGATTTTTGTTTGCTTTTTATTTTTAATACATTTGCAAAAATTTTAAACAAACTTCTTTCATGTTGTCATTATGGGGTATTGATTGTAGAATATTGAGCAAAATTATAAATTTAATCCATTTTGAAATAAGGCTGTAACATAACAAAATGTGGAAAAAGTGAAGCGCTGTTGTCACAGTGTGGTTTGGGTTATGTTTCATGTTCTTAGTATGTTCACTGCCATGTTTCTTAGTTTGCTTTGTTCACTGTCTTGACATGCACTTCCTGGTCTTGTCATGTGATTTGCTTGCCCTCATGTGATCCTGCCATGTGCTCCTTTGTCTTGTATTCTGTTGTCATGTTGTCATTGGTTCATTGTCTCATCAGTGTTCACAGGTGTCCCTCGTCTAGTCATTAGTCCATATGTATTTAAGCCCTCATGTTTGCCATGTGTCCTTGTCGAGTAGTGTTCTATGTAACCCGCTGGTGAGTTGTCAAGCCAAGTCTTGCGTCAAGCCAAGTCTTGCGTCAAGCCAAGTCTTGCGTCAAGCCAAGTCTTGCGTCAAGCCAAGTCTTGCGTCAAGCCAAGTCTTGCGTCAAGCCAAGTCTTGCGTCAAGCCAAGTCTTGCGTCAAGCCAAGTCTTGCGTCAAGCCAAGTCTTGCGTCAAGCCAAGTCTTGCGTCAAGCCAAGTCTTGCGTCAAGCCAAGTCTTGCGTCAAGCCAAGTCTTGCGTCAAGCCAAGTCTTGCGTCAAGCATGTTGGGATTCACAAATAAAAGCTGCACTTGGGTTCATCAAAGCTTTATAAGTACTAATAAACGACCAATATCCTAGTGATATGCATGCTAATAAGCAACTCTTTAGAACTGAGAATTGGACCCTAAACTAAAGTGTTATCCTCTGTTTCAAGACATTTGATTGGCTGTCCACTACTGATGTCACACTTTCATGTGCATGCATTCTATAAACTCAGGATCAAAGCCTGAGTTGACAGAGAAAGTTGATGATCAGTGTCATGGTACCAACAAAGCCTGATTGAATTGGTTTGGTTTTGTCAACTTAACTAATCCTGTAACCCTGAGTTTGTTCAACTACCATCATGGTACGGGCCCCTGGTATTTTATAAAAGATTGACGTACTCAGAATTACTTGCCTGAATGTGACTTTGCACTGGTATGTGACTCACATGATCCATGTTTTCTTTTAATACCTGTCAGAGAATTCAAACACATCACTTTTGTACTAAATCAAAAATTCAAGAATTTTTTTGATAGAAGAAATTTCATACCTTGGCTGACTATTGTGGGTTGGATGTTTTGGGCCAAATTGCCTAAAAATAAAAATCTTACATTGAGTTTGTCTTGTTTTTCAAGAATTTCTAATTACTTTTCCAGGTATATGGAATTCACTATAGTTAATTGAATTAATTTAGGTTAAGCCATGTATATGTTTGTCATCTAGTTAAGATGAATTACTTTCACCAACAGTACAACATGTTTTACTTATACATAAGTCACAACAATCCTAAAGGATTTCAAAGTGAAATCAACAACAACAACAACAAGAGCTGTCAGATGACCTTTAGCCCAGAGTAGCATGTTTGTTTATTTACAGTATATAAACAATTGTGACTATTCACATAAATTGTGGTAGTGACCGGTATATTACATCCAAACACTTGGACATTTAAACAAATAAATATGAAAAGTTATGATTATAGTTATGTTTAGGAGGGGATAAAGTGAAAAAAATGCATCTCTCATTTTAAATGATAAAAAAATTAGTTGGCTTACCATCAGAGGAAATTCCTGACAGTGCAGACTGCGATGGCACAGGATTTGTTTTTTTATTTTTTGGTGTGACTGGTCTGTTTGCATAAAATAACAATATTACTAATACATAACCATGATACAAAAGCACAAATTAGCCTATACTATTTATTGGTCCCTTTCAAGGGAACTCGCGCTGTCAAAACACTGTGGGAATACCCCTGCATTTTGAAGCATATGGAATTAGTCCAATGGCGTGACGGAATGTCATAGGTGGGTGACATCATCGACCAGGAACTATAAAGCATGCTCAAACAAAACAGAGTTAGCGTCTGTGCCTTTAGCAAGCGATCTGAGTGTGAATCTGTGTCCTTTGTGTTTTTGTCTGTTTATTATCCAGTTCTGAGAAGCTGGATGTTGTAAGTATCGAGACAAGAGAAACTGAAGACACTGGTGGTGGTGATCACTCGTGCGGTCGCTAATTAAGTATTGAGTGGCCAGCAGATAAGCACAAATCAAGGCAGAGAAGCAAGCTTAATGAACGCTTCCTGCCTTCACATGTTTCACCTCCACGTCTGTGCTTACCGTTTTTTCCCAACCTCCACACCGAGGTGTCAAAGCCCACAAACGTCCACTTGTTCAAGCATTCATGGGTTTAAACAACATGGTTATGGGACGATGCCCAGGGCCGAAGTGACGCTCGTGAGCCATCTCTCCCCTGAGTCTGCATCGTCCCTCAAAGTCCCTTTGGTGGGTAAAGCTTATTCTATCATATCATGTCAATTTTGCCTGCTAAGAGACGTGAGCGAAAGCGAATAGGTCAGTACTGACATAACTTTACGAATTACGTCAGGCTGAAAATTTGTCTCTCCGGGCTACTAAGGAGACAGCTAAGTCAGTGGGCCATTATATGGCAGCCCTGGTGGCATCTCTGGCTGAATTTGGCAGGAATGAAAGAGAAGGAAAAGAGCTTTCTCCAGGACTCCCCGCTTTCTCCTGTTGGCCTCTTCGGTGATACTGTAAATTCAATCACCAAGAGTTTTCAGGAAGCAAAAAAGCAGGTGGTGGCATTCCAGAAATTCCTGCCTCGCCGAGCTTACGTCTCAGGGGCTGTTAAGCGGGAGCAGCCCCAGCCACACACAAGGCACAACACAGAAAGACTAGGAGGCAGCGCGGCGCTCTCAGGCAAAGTCTTCTAAGAGCAAAACGGATCTAAGGACCGTTATTGTCACGAAGAAGGCTTCGTTTAAATAGAAGTCCTGACACCACTGGTGCCAGGCTTCTGAGGGTATGCCCCTCCGGGGAAGACAAATTCCACCTCCATATATAAGATGCCTGTCTCCCCTCGGTACCCTAAAGCTTTATTGTCAAGAGTTTCCCTCCAGGATGTTTGGGATGCGGCAGGCTGAGGTTCTATGAACTTGACCTTGGCTCCACTCCAGGGGCGCAGGTGCCCTTGTCTTATTGTGCACATACGTAGATTTCACACTCATGGACACTTGCTCTTATGGCGGCGTGGGTTTAGCGTTTCCACAGCATTTTGATGCAGCGCGAGTTCCCTGGAGAGGGAACGAGATGCTGCGTCACCCTGTCATACTCCCTGCATGCCTGTGATTAACTTGCTTTAGGTATTTCAGAAGCTGACTCTGTTTGATTTGGGTATGATTTATAGTTACAGGTCAATGACGTCACCCGCCTATTATGTTACGTCATGCCACTGGACTGATTCGATATGTGCTTCACGACACAATCACGCACGGGCATTCCCACAGCATTTTGACGCAGCGTCTCGTTCCCGGAAACTAAGGGTAAATGCCGGGAAACTAAGGGTACATGCGTAACCGAGACGTTTCATTATGATGTCTTTTAAAAAAGACAGAAGTTTTATCATATTTTTCCAAATCTACTTGATTGCAATAAGAGTCCATTACTTACTGTTCTGTCTGCTCATTCATTGCTGCTTGTTTTTTCTTGGCCTGCTCATAAGTGTCTACAATAAGATAAGAAAATATTATATTATCAAGAATCATACAAGTCATAAAAGATTGCTGTTTTTGGGTGAAAAAAGAACACTAATTACACTTTCCACAAATGGCTATATTTTATTGAAATGTCTTAAATTGAACACTCTGAAGTTCATTGAAATATGTTGAATATTAGATCATAAATTGATAATACAATAAATTGATAATATATTATTGTTATAATATTACACAGATAATTAATTTTTATACTTTTATTTAAATTGCAGATTGCATTTTTTTCCCAATGACTCAACTTTCCCATTGACATGAAATGTAATAAATAATATAGATGCTTTCTTCGAATTTCAGTTGAGAAATAATGTAAATATAATGTCATGTCTCCAGGCTTGTAGGACAACTTAAGCAAAAGTAGTACAAATGACATGCAAGATTTAAACAGAAGTTAGTAACTGTTACCAAATGCTGCGTGAAACTGAATAGGTAATTTATCCCATGGTTTCTTTCCTGTTGCAGGCTCAAGTCTGTTCTGAACAGCTTCCAAGAATTTTACTAGTGATTTGAATGGGGGCCAGTAACTTTGTGTCTTGTCTTCCCTAAGCCAGTTTGATGCTACCACCATCACCTCATCTGAGTCTTGTAAGGTAACAACTGTATACATGGTCATCCTGCAATAGATAAAGAAAGTGAGTAAGTAAGCAAGTAGGTAAGTAAATACATAAATAAATAAATTGTTAAAAAGTTGTACAACATTTGTTGTGTTCACTCTCAAATTTTGCCAACCATAAGAAACGAATAGGTGAGACTAAAATACAATTTGTCCAATATGGGAACAATACGGGAAAACACACACACTCATTAAATGGTGTGACTTCCACCAAATATTATTAGTCATCTTGATAATTGATGTGTTATCCTCACCTTCCATCACTTTCCATTGATTTATCTTTTTCCTCATGTCCATTAGACCCATAATCACTCTCTTCACACACCTCACTCTCCATATCACTTTCAGGACAATTTTTTTATGCTTCTTCCATGAATCCATCACAATCCTCACCTGAAGTCTTATTATGCACACTATTAGATGTAATGGTTTATCTCTTTTTACACTGCATAATGTCTCAATATTATATTCTTCATTGGTCCTATTTACCATAGCATTTACCTTATCTGGGTCTTTAGGTGGAATGCAAACTATCACACTTGGTTTGAAATCATAAATTGCATAATTTTTTTAAGGTGTAGCATTTTATTGTTAAATTATGAGTACTGGGGTCAAAGAGCAGCCCTGAAACAGCAAGTTGTGTTTCTGAGGAGAAAAATCTTCTGTATCTCTGAGGAGATTTCCACAGTAAGTAAGTCCTGATAAAGAGTTGAATTTAACAGCTTTTGCTCCTTTATCTCATCCTTGAGACAACATAGCATTGTTGGAGTGCAGAGTGTTTTAGAAGTGATCCCGACAATAGCTGAACCGTTTAGCATCCCCTTCGACACAGGCTTCAAGAAATCATCTAGATGTCTTGCCAGAATAGTTTCAATGATGAGACTAAAAAAGTGTTGAAAATCATTATGTGAACTTTTCAGAGATTCATTAAAATATGTCTCAGAGCAAATAAATGCACCGCTATGGAATTTGTCATAGAGTGTCTTTATGTATGGAATTATGACCTGAATGTTCTCTTTATAGAAGGAAGCTGGGATGCCGTCTGGTCTCGATGTGTCTGACACTTTAAGAGAATGTACAGCTGACGCAGTGTCAACCCCACTGACTGCATGTGAGCTTTCTTCACCCAGTGATGTACACGTCAAAAGGTCCTTTTTATGATTTAATAGTTGGAAGATTGATTGTATCTGGGGATCTTTCTGAAAAGGCATTGCGGGGATGTTGATCTCTAAAGACACAGGGTGATGGTCTGTGATCTTTGAGTGCCTGATTTCACAACTTCTGACACGCCACATACTTCTTCTGGAACAAAGAAGTAATCCAGCCTGTACACATTACTTTCAAAATCTAGTCTTTTCCTAACTAGTATGGCTGTTCTCTGGCTAGAGGAGGTATACTTTGTGTAGAAAACATGCCACTCATTTTTTAGACCTTCTATAATATGTTCATCCCCTTCTCCAATGTGGGTCTCTTGAAAGAAAACAACATCTGCATTTTGTTGTTTTTGAAATTTCTTGTCCATTTTATTTAAGCCCATTAACATTCCAGGTGATAAAATGTATTGTCTGTGTTGCCATCGGCAAGTCTGCTCTTATAGTCCCTGTCAAAACAAAGAGTGATGGAGGGTAGGAACTTATTGTTTTGCATTCTGAGAGAATTACTGAGACTGAGTTGTAAACAAAAATGTCTTTCCTATTATTGTATTCTCTGTCTTTGTAAGTCGTGAGTATGGCGCCAATGTTGTCTGACACTTGTATCTGTATGTATCTGTTACTCCCAAAGTTGCCACTTTCTGTTTAACCAGGTGTTAATATTCTTACAGAACCCAGCTTGGTCAATGTTTAGTAGGGTGACCAAACGTCCTGTTCCCTTTCAGTCGGTCACGTTCGACGTACGTCGGAACTGACCGACGAATTGGGGTCTATTTTCAGAGACCAATCTACTTCGAGTGTTTAAAAACGAGCCAATGAGAATTGGCATGCGGTAGACGCGTCCCACGCTCCGCCCCGCAGCGCGGGTATAAATACGGAAGTGGAAGTACCGCATATCGCTTTCAACTTCGGAGCCGAACATTCATGCGTTTGTTCCTACGAAGAGTGTTTCCTGACGAACAGAGAGAGTTGGAGTTCTGCCAGTGTCGGTGTGACGGTGCCTGCAGCGGTGGTCGCGAAAAAAACAAACAGCTGTTTTTACAGCTTTGGGCATTTTGAGTGCTCTCAGCGGGCTTGCACCTTTGAACCGCTGCGAGCCGCGGCCATTTCCCCTGCGTGCCTCGGCACTGATCAGAGCATTTCCTCTAAAAGAGCAACACGGTTTGACCCTGCGTCTTTTTCAAGATGTCATTCAAACCGTGTGTTTCTGGATGCCGTCGTTACCTGTCCCCAGCTGACGGACACGATCGCTGTCTCACGTGTTTGGGCGTTCAGCACGCTGAGGCGGCTTTCGTGGATGACTCATGTTCCCATTGCGGGAATATGACCATCGCAGTACTACGGTCCAGGCTCGATTACCTTGAAAGAGGTGGAGTCCCATTGCGCATCCCCCGATCTAGTGGCCCTCCTGCTCCGAAGCAGAGGGCTGCTACTTTGGCTGATACCTTTGGTGGGGACCTGAGGGTTACTGTGAGGGCACTCCCGCCGGGCCAACAGGCTCCTCGGGCCCCTCCCCCCTCCACTGCGCCGGTTGAGCTTCCGGAAGAGCATGCTGGTCCTTCCCGCGGGGGGCCAGCTGTTACTTTTGGGGCTCCGGTTGAGGATATGGTTTCGATCGCCGCATCGGGGGACGAGCTAATGGACTCTGGAGATGAAGATTCGGCTGCGCTGCCCCCTTCGGGTGTGGTAGCGTTGCCCGAGTCTGATCCAGAGCTCACGGCTATGCTTTCCCGGGCCGCCACGAGTGTCGGGCTCGAGTGGAACCCTCCACCGCGTCCCGAACCCTCGCGGCTGGACGATTGGTATCTCGGGACGGCCCGTGCTGGTTCTCAGCGCCCCGCCCCAGTGCCCTTCTTCCCGGAAGTGCATCAGGAGCTCACGAAGTCGTGGACAGCGCCCTATAGCGCTAGAAACCGATCGACTGACTCCTCCGTCCTCACTACCCTCGACGGTGGCGCGGCGAAGGGTTACGTGGAGATCCCCCCAGTGGAGCGGTCGGTTGCGATGCAACTGTGTCCTAAGACCGCTACCGACTGGCGGGGAAATCCGCGTCTCCCCTCCCGGGCATGTAAGTTCTCGTCCGGGCTAACCGGCAAGGCTTACACGGCCTGTGGAGAAGCCGCGTCATCTCTGCATGCCATGGCGCTCCTGCAGGTCTACCAGGCCAAAGCGCTCATGGAATTGCACGAGGGTAGTTCCGACCCAGGGGTTATGCAGGAACTGCGTACCGCGACGGACCTCGCCCTCAGGGCGACGAAAGTCACCGCACGCTCCCTGGGTCGGGCGATGTCCACACTTGTGGTCCAGGAACGCCACCTGTGGCTGAACCTGGCAGATATGCGTGAGACCGACAAAGTGCGGTTCCTCAACGCCCCTGTCTGTCAGGCCGGCCTTTTCGGCGACGCGATCGAGAACTTCGCCCAACAGTTCTCGGTTGCCCAGAAGCAGACGGAGGCGATTAAAAATATCCTGCCCCGGCGACCTGCTGCTGCTTCCACCCAGTCGCCGGCTGCAGCGCCCCCGCCTGCTCGTCGCCGAGGGCGTCCCCCGGCGTCTGCCTCCGCCCCTGCCAAGCCAAAGCAGCAGCCTCCACCGGCAAAGCAGGGCGCCAGGCGCAAGGGGGCCGCCCAACCCGTCCAGGGCCCCGCTGTCTCTGCAGGCAAGCGCAAGGGTAAGCGGCCCTGAGACGGGCAGCCCAGGGAGGAGAGGAGCTGTTCTCGGGGAGGTGGTGTCCGCACCCCTCCTCCCCCCGGAGGAGGACCGGGGGGAGAATGTCCACGCTGGTGTCAACATCCTGCCGCTGGCTCTCCGGAGTCCAGCGGTACCCACATTCTCAATAAAAGAGCAGTTTCCTCCCTCCCTGGGCCCCAAGAGGGTCAGGTTGGCAGTGTGCGACGCCCCCGGGCCTTGCCACTCCTTTCCTCCCCTCTCCCCCTCGCCAGGGGGCAGCAGTGTGGGCACCGAGAACGCCCCCGGGCCTTCTCACCCTCACTCTGCCCCACCCTGGAGTACTCAAGCAACACTCCGGGCCGCCTCCGGGCCTCCCGAGTCGGGCCTGGGTACTCCATCTCGCTGCCTCACCCCGGGCACGTCTGTGGTGCCGTTGGTCCCGCTTGTTCGGTCTCTGGGGGCCTGGCTAGGTCTTCCCAGGCCGTCTCGCTGGCTCATCCGTACCATCAGACTCGGCTATGCGATTCAATTCGCCCGCCGGCCTCCCAAGTTCACGGGCATCCTCTTCACCTCAGTGCGGAGTTGCGATGCCCATGTCTTGCGGTCCGAGATCGATGTCCTGCTGGCGAAGGACGCGGTCGAGCCGGTTCCTCCGGCCGATATGAGGGCGGGGTTTTACAGCCCCTACTTCATTGTGCCCAAGAAAGGGGGTGGGTTAAGACCAATCCTGGACCTGCGTGTCCTGAATCGGGCCCTACACAAGCTCCCGTTCAGAATGCTAACGCAGAAACGCATTTTCGAATGCATCCGTCCCCGGGATTGGTTCGCAGCGATCGACCTGAAGGACGCGTACTTTCATGTCTCCATTCTCCCTCGACACAGACCGTTCCTTCGCTTTGCGTTCGAGGGGAGGGCATTTCAGTACAAAGTCCTGCCCTTCGGGCTGTCCCTGTCGCCTCGCGTCTTCACGAAAGTCGCAGAGGCAGCCATTGTTCCGCTCAGAGAACGCGGCGTTCGTATTCTCAACTATCTCGACGACTGGCTCATACTGGCCCAGTCCCGGGAGCAGTTGTGCGAACACAGGGACCTGGTGCTACGTCACCTCAGCCTGTTGGGCCTTCGGGTCAACCGAGAGAAGAGCAAACTCTGTCCCACGCAGAGGATCTCTTATCTCGGTATGGAGCTGGACTCGGTCAACCGGACTGCGCGCCTCACAGAGGAGCGAGTCCGGTCAGTGTTGAACTGCTTGAATACGTTCAAAGGCAGGACAGCGGTCCCACTGAAATTCTTTCAGAGGCTCCTGGGGCATATGGCATCTGCAGCCGCGGTAACGCCGCTCGGATTGCTTCATATGAGACCGCTTCAACGCTGGCTTCACGACCGAGTCCCGAGATGGGCGTGGCAGCGCGGCCAGTACCGGGTCTCAGTTACTCCTTACTGTCGCCAAACCTTCAATCCGTGGGCGGACCCTGCCTTTCTACGGGCCGGAGTGTCCCTAGAACAGGTGTCCAGGCATGCTGTGGTCTTCACGGATGCCTCTTCCACGGGTTGGGGGGCCACGTACAACGGGCACTCAGTTGCGGGTCTGTGGACGGGGCCTCAACTGCGTTGGCATATCAATTGCCTAGAGCTTCTGGCAGTACGTCTCGCCCTGGGCCGCTTCAAAAAGCCGCTACAGGGAAAACACGTTCTGGTCCGTACGGACAGCACTGCGGCCGTTGCGTACATCAACCGTCAGGGTGGTCTACGCTCCCGTTGCATGCTCCGGCTCGCCCGCCATCTCCTCCTGTGGAGTCAGAAGCGTCTGAGGTCGCTTCGGGCCATTCACATCCCAGGTGCGCTGAACCAGACAGCCGACGAGCTCTCTCGTCAGCCGACACCTCCGGGAGAGTGGCGACTCCACCCCCGGAGCGTCCAGCTGATATGGGACCTCTTCGGAGCCGCGCAGGTAGACCTGTTCGCCTCTCCGGACTCGACCCATTGCCAGTTGTATTACTCCCTGTCCGGGGGCACCCTCGGTACAGATGCACTGGCGCACAGCTGGCCCCGGGACCTACGCAAGTATGCGTTTCCCCCAGTGAGCCTTCTCGCACAGACACTGTGCAAGGTCAGGGAGGACGAGGAGCAGGTCTTGTTAGTTGCGCCTTACTGGCCCAACCGGACCTGGTTCTCCGAACTCTCACTCCTCACGACAGCCCCTCCCTGGCCGATCCCCCTGAGGAAGGACCTGCTTTCTCAGGGGCGGGGCACTCTATGGCACCCGCGTCCAGACCTCTGGAGACTCCATGTCTGGTCCCTGGACGGGACGCGGAGGTTCTAGGTGGCCTGCCACAGGCAGTGGCAGACACCATCGCTTCAGCTAGAGCCCCCTCTACAAGGCACCTCTATGCTCTGAAGTGGAACCTGTTCGTTGAATGGTGTTCTTCCCGCCGGGAAGACCCCCGAAGGTGTTCGGTTAATGTCGTGCTTTCTTTCCTACAAGATGGGTTGGAGAGAAGGCTGTCTCCCTCCACCCTCAAAGTGTACGTCGCCGCAATAGCGGCGTATCACGATGTAGTTGAAGGTAAGTCCTTAGGTAAGCACGACTTAATCGTCAGGTTCCTCAGAGGTGCGAGGAGACTAAATCCTCCTCGGCCAACCTCGGTACCCTCTTGGGACCTAGCCCTGGTGCTCAGAGCGCTCCAGGGCCCTCCCTTCGAGCCTTTACAGTCAGTCGAGCTAAACATCCTGTCCATGAAGACAGTGCTCCTGATTGCATTGGCCTCAATCAAGAGGGTAGGGGACCTGCATGCACTTTCGGTCAACGAATCGTGCCTAGAATTCGGGCCGGCCAACTCTCACGTTGTCCTGAGACCCCGGCCTGGATATGTGCCCAAGGTTCCCACCACTCCCTTCCGGGACCAGGTGGTGAACCTGCAAGCGCTGCCTTCGGAGGAGGCAGACCCAGCCCTAGCTTTGCTCTGTCCCGTCCGCGCTCTTCGCGCCTACGTGGACCGAACTCAAAGCTTTAGAACCTCAGAACAGCTCTTCGTCTGTTACGGAGGCCAGCAGAAGGGAAAGGCTGTCTCCAAGCAGAGGTTAGCCCACTGGATAGTGGATGCTATCGTCTTGGCTTACCAGTCCCAAGACGTGCCTTGCCCGCTCGGGGTGCGAGCTCACTCCACTAGGAGTGTAGCCTCCTCCTGGGCGCTGGCTCAAGGCGCCTCGCTGACAGACATATGTAGAGCTGCGGGCTGGGCGACACCTAACACGTTCGCTAGATTTTATAGCCTCCGTGTAGAGCCGGTATCTTCCCGCGTCCTCGCCCCCAGTGGCCAGTAGCGCTAAGTACCCGTTCTAGTGTCGGCTTGCATACGCCACTCCCGCCTCCGGGCCGGATACGTGCGTCTATTGTCTCCAGTTGTGTTCCCCGGAAACGGCTAACCCTGTCGAGCTCCTCCGTCACCCCTTCGGTGTCAGACGTTGCGGCCGTCTGACATCAGGCCTACACCCGTATGCTTGTGGAACGTGTGTGTTAGGCTGGGTTCCATATGTAGCGGTTCCCTAACGGCAACCCCATATGTGTATTCTCCACGGTACCAGCTACCCTACTCGGCTAGCCCCGTGTCTTTCCCTTGACAGAGCCCGCTCTGTCGTCTCTGGTGGTGTTCTTTCCCCCCTGGGACCAGGTTGGATCCACCCCAGAGACTGCCATAGGTAGCACTACCCTGCTAGGTTAGTCCTTATGAGTAATTCCACCTCTCCTTCCACTGAAGGACGTGGCTCCGCAGCGTACCATCTCCTGAGACGGGCACGCTTTCCCAGCGTTATCCAATAGTCACGCTGAGTGGGTCTTGCAGGAACAGCAGTGACTGGCCTCCCTGACTGGAGCCCTGACTTCCGCACCAACCTAGGTGTGGTCCAGCGAGCTCGGTCAGGGCGCTGGAAGGGCCAGCATCTCTGGCGTGTTAGTAGGGATCCCAATTCGTCGGTCAGTTCCGACGTACGTCGAACGTGACCGACTGAAAGGGAACGTCTCGGTTACGTATGTAACCCTCGTTCCCTGAAGGAGGGAACGGAGACGTACGTCCCGTCGCCAGGTGCTGTGCTTCAGCTGTAGGCCGAGCCACTTAGCCGGCTCCTCAGTTGTAAAGCGATATGCGGTACTTCCACTTCCGTATTTATACCCGCGCTGCGGGGCGGAGCGTGGGACGCGTCTACCGCATGCCAATTCTCATTGGCTCGTTTTTAAACACTCGAAGTAGATTGGTCTCTGAAAATAGACCCCAATTCGTCGGTCAGTTCCGACGTACGTCTCCGTTCCCTCCTTCAGGGAACGAGGGTTACATACGTAACCGAGACGTTTTCCCAGGACATAGACATTTTGGTTATAGATAGTATTTTGTAATATAACAATTTTCTATCCATACAGAGGGGGCATACTTTAAAATTGTATTGAAATTAATAAGGCATCTTTGAGTAAACTTTGAGTATCATTTGAGTATCTCATTGCCGGGCCGATTGTCCTGGTTTTCGGTAATCAAAATATGGTCACCCTAATGTTTATACTTACAGGTATATTTACAGGGACAAAACATATTTAGTTGTATGTTTGAATAGATGCTGAAATGTATAGACGTACTGACAACATCTAAAATGTAAACATTGTGTACAGATAGAATCAAATTATATTTACAAATCTTTCATAATATAAATATATTTGAATAGTTTTTTCAACCATTTTACTGATTTATTTTATACCCCATGTCTCGACATAACCACTTTTATAAAGTTTAGAATTAATGGACCCACTTTTTGTTAATTCTAAATGGGCAACAGAAAAAATGACCGATATGGTAAAATTGGTTCCCTTTCAGTTGGTCACGTTCGATGTACGTCGGACGTCACTGACCAATTGGGATCACTTCAGGGAGCCCCTATCAGCTTCAAGATATAGGGATATAGAGGTATAAAGCGGAAGCGAATGCAGCGCACTGTTGTGATTCACTTCGGAGCCGAACGACGTTGATGAAGAGCGAGACTGCCTATCTATTCAGCAGAGAGAGACAGAGAGAGAGCGTGAGGAAGACGTTACGTGCTGGTGTGACGGCACAAACAGCGCGACCGCAAGTTCACTGCTGCTATAAACAAACTGCTGTTCTCACAGCAACTGTTGGTTTGGTGAGGGTGTTTGTTACAGTGAGTGCAGACACAGGCTGTTCTTATATATTATGTGCTGCCGCGGTCTTTCCCTTTGTGCTTCAGCACTTCTAAAAGAGCGTTTCCTCACAAAAGAGCAACACGGGTGTGACACTGTGTCTTTTTTAAGATGTCATTCCACCCGTGCGTTTCTGGATGCAGTCGTTCCCTGTCGCCAGCTAGCGGTCACAATCGTTGTATCACGTGTCTGGGCATTCAGCACGCTGAGGCAGCTTTTGTGGATAGTTCATGTTCCCACTGCGGGAACATGACTATCTCGGCGCTTAGGTCGAGACTCACCTACCTTCGGGAAGGCGGAGTCCCCCTACCCATACCTCGATCTAGTGCTATTTCTCATAATAGACCTACTTCGACGGATGGCCGGGGTGACCTGAGGATTACGTTCAGGGCAAACCCGCCGAGCCAGCCTCCGCAGGCCCCTGATCCCTCACAAGCGCCGCAGCCGGTAGAGCTTCCGGAGGAAATCGCTGGCCCCTCCCATGGGCGTCCAGTGGTGACCTTCGGGGCTCCAGCAGACGAACAGATGTCGATCGCTGCATCGGAGGGGGAGTTCAGGTCCTCGGAGAATGAAGATTTGGCTGTACTGCCTCCCTCTGGGAGAGTGGCAACGGCCGAGTCGGACCCTGAGTTGACGGCTATGCTTTCCCGGGCCACCGAAAAGGTCGGGCTTGAGCGGAACCCTCCACCATGTCCCAAACCTTCTAGGTTGGATGATTGGTTTTATCGGGGCAGGTCGCGCTGGTTCTCAGCGTCCCGCCCCGGTGCCTTTCTTCCTGGAGGTGCATGAGGAGCTCACCAGGTCATGGATGACACCATTTAGTGCCAGAAACAGACCTAGTGGCTCCTCCCTCCTCACTACCCTTGACAGCGGGCAAGCCATCCACAATGCTCTCTGACAGTATAGTTTTGTAGGTACAGAGTAAAATTTAAGTTGTTAATCTCTGACGATCTTATGTTGATATAAACTGTAATAGCGCACATCTAATTCAAATGCATACATTACCTAAAACACAGCACATTGCAATAGGTGACGAAGTAATGAACATTTGAGCATGGATTCTAAAGATTTTAGTGTATTTTGTGGTCATTGTCCCACAGCAAACAAAATAAATATTACATGAAGTAAATATTATAATTTTTTTGTTTAACATTATGTAATCCATAAATTAAATTGTATACGCTGTCATCATCATACGTTTCAGTGTCTATCCAACCATAAAAGTAATTGTGTGGTAGATCCACACTTAAAATACATAGGTATTCTCACAAGATCACATTGCAGAAATAGAAAAAATAAATAAACAAAATAATAACAAAAAACATAATACAACACTTCAGTTGTGGTTTTTAATGTTAATGTTGTAAAGCTCTACATGGGTGTCTTTCTTTGTCAAATGTTTGTTAGATAATTTAAACAACAATACTGTTATGCATTTCTTTGGATAGTTTTTAGTCTAAAAAAATGACAAAATACATTTTGGACATAGAATTTTAGTTCACTTTAAGCATCATAATAATTTGAAGGAAAAGTTACCTTTTATCTCAAGATAATATGTGGGACAGTAGAATGACGTCGATTCAGCTGTCAAGTTGAGCAGAGTAAGATACCTGGCCTTGTATCTGATTCTCCTTTGGGTGTTGTCAGGATTATGTTTTGTTCATAATGTTTTCACCACCATGGCTCCTCCCTCGCCCCATTGACTGTTATGCCTGCCCCTGACTGTTTTCATCACTCTCCTGTTCCACTTCCTCCTTCAGAGCCCCCACATTCCCCGCCTCCTTTGTCATGCGCTCTGTATACAACAGCCACACATTACAGGTGTGGACTTATTGGTGTGTTAAGCAAATGGAAAGAGAAATGTTCTCCTTTGGAATTTTTTTATGAATTTATATTGCACAGAATAACTGTAAAATCAGTATCATACATACTGTTCCTATACATTCCATACATTTCCTATCTGAAAAGAATAGGAACAGGTTTAGGGGGAAACTAAAGTGAAAGCAAACAGTGTTCTTTTCTCTCTGGTCTGTTTGCCCTGCAGGAGAAATGCAGATGAATGATGCATGCATATTAAACAATCAAACATCTTTATTACAGATGTTGAACTGCTGTTACATTTCTGAGTATGTCATGAGAAATAATATGATTCTGAAACAATAATATCTTCAGGACAAAGATTAAGGGTTTTTATCATTAGGTCAACATATAGTGAACTGATTCACATTTACAGAAGCATTAGCATTACCATATCTGTGTGAGGTTTTGATAAGAGTCACTAGCAGTTGTCCACTTTGTTTAGTTTTTCCTTTAGTGTGTAGAAATGATAAATATTGTAACGTTAATCCACTGAGAGGCAAGTTTCAGAACCCAAGTGCAGTCTTTTATTAAACTTAAATCTTTACAACATAAAACAAAGACGTAGCAAAACAACTAAAGACTTGGCTTGACTAAACTGCTTGATTTGACTTAACATGAACAGACTTGACTCAACTTGACATGAACTAGACTAACGCAGAGCCAACATTCATTCAATATCAGACACAGACACATGGCACACAAGAGGGTTAAATACACATTGACTAAGGACAAGACGAGGGACACCTGTGAACAATGAACCAATGAACCAATGACATGACAACAGACATGAGGGCATGGGAATCACATGACAAAAACCAGGAAGTGCATGGAAAACGTCTCGGTTACGTATGTAACCCTCGTTCCCTGAAGGAGGGAACGGAGACGTACGTCAGAACTGACCGACGAATTGGGATCTGTTTTCAGAGACCAATCTACTTCGAGTGATTAAAAACGAGCCAATGGACATTGGCATGCGGTTCACGCATTCCACGCACCGCCCCGCAGCGCGGGTATAAATACGGAAGTGGAATACCATATCATTGCTTTTCAACTGAGGAGTCGAGACAAGTGACTCGGGCCTTCAGCTGAAGCACAGCACCTGGCGACGTGACGTACGTCTCCGTTCCCTCCTTCAGGGAACGAGGGTTACATACGTAACCGAGACGTTCCCTTCAGTCGGTCACGTTCGACGTACGTCGGAACTGACCGACGAATTGGGATCCCTACTAACACGGCAGGGATGCTGGCCGTTCCAGCGCCCTGCCCGAGCTCGCTGGACCGCACCTACGTTGGTGCAGGAGTCAGGGCTCCGGGCAGGGAGGCCAGTCACCGCTGTTCCTGCAAGACCCACTCAGCGTGACTATTGGATAACGCTGGGAAAGCGTGCCTGTCTCGGGGAGATGGTACGCTGCGGAGCCACGTCCTTCAGTGGAAGGAGAGGTGGGAATACTCATAAGGACTAACCTAGCAGGGTAGTGCTACCTATGGCAGTCTCTGGGGTGGATCCAACCTGGTCCCAAGGGGGAAAGAACACCACCAGAGACGACAGAGCGGGCTCTGTCAAGGGAAAGACACGGGGCTAGCCGAGTAGGGTAGCTGGTACCGTGGAGAATACACATATGGGGTTGCCGTTAGGGAACCACTACATATGGAACCCAGCCTACACACACGTTCCACAAGCATACGGGTGCAGGCCTGGTGTCAAACAGCCGCAACGTCTGACACCGAAGGGGTGACGGAGGAGCTCGACAGGGTTAGCCGTTTCCAGGGGAACACAACTGAAGACAATAGACGCACGTATCCGGCCCGGAGGCGGTAGTGGCGTATGCAAGCCGACACTAGAACGGGCACTTAGCGCTAGTGGCCACTGGGGGCGAGGATGCGGAAAGATACCGGCTCTACACGGAGGCTATAAAATCTAGCGAACATGTTAGGTGTCGCCCAGCTCGCAGCTCTACATATATCTGTCAGCGAGGCGCCTTGAGCCAGCGCCCAGGAGGAGGCTACACTCCTAGTGGAGTGAGCTCGCACCCCGAACGGGCAAGGCACGTCTTGGGACTGGTAAGCCAAGATGACAGCATCCACTATCCAGTGGGCTAACCTCTGCTTGGAGACAGCCTTTCCCTTCTGCTGGCATCCGTAACAGATGAAGAGCTGCTCTGAGGTTCTAAAGCTTTGAGTTCGGTCCACGTAGGCGCGGAGAGCGAGGACGGGACAGAACAAAGCTATTTTGGGCTGGGTCTGCCTCCTCCGAAGGCAGCGCTTGCAGGTTCACCACCTGGTCCCGGAAGGGAGTGGTGGGAACCTTGGGCACATATCCAGCCTTCTCTCCAACCCATCTTGCAGAAAAGAAAGCACGACATTAATCGAACTCTTTCGGGGTCTTCCAGGCGGGAAGAACACCACTCAACGAACAGGTTCCACTTCAGAGCATAGAGGCGCCTAGTAGAGGGGGCTCTAGCTGAAGCGATGGTGTCTGCCACTGCCTGCGGCAGGCCACCTAGAACCTCCGCATCCCGTCCAGGGACCAGACATGGAGTCTCCAGAGGTCTGCACGCGGATGCCATAGAGTGCCCCGCCCCTGAGAAAGCAGGTCCTTCCTCAGGGGGATCGGCCAGGGAGGGGCTGTCGCGAGGAGTGAGAGTTCGGAGAACCAGGTCCGGTTGGGCCAGTAGGGCGCAACTAGCAAGACCTGCTCCTCGTCCTCCCTGACCTTGCACAGTGTCTGTGCGAGAAGGCTCACTGGGGGAAACGCATACTTGCGTAGGTCCCGGGGCCAGCTGTGCGCCAGTGCATCTGTACCGAGTGTGCCCCCGGACAGGGAGTAATACAACTGCCAATGGGTCGAGTCCGGAGAGGCGAACAGGTCTACCTGCGCGGCTCCGAAGAGGTCCCATATCAGCTGGACGCTCCGGGGGTGGAGTCGCCACTCTCCCAGAGGTGTTGGCTGACGAGAGAGCTCGTCGGCGCTCTGGTTTAGCGCACCTGGGATGTGAATGGCCCGAAGCGACCTCAGACGCTTCTGACTCCACAGGAGGAGATGGCGGGCGAGCCGGAGCACGCAACGGGAGCGTAGACCACCCTGATGGTTGATGTACGCAACGGCCGCAGTGCTGTCCGTGCGGACCAGTACGTGTTTTGCCTGTAGCAGCTTTTTGAAGTGGCCCAGGGCGAGACGTACTGCCAGAAGCTCTAGGCAATTGATATGCCAACGCAGTTGGGGCCCCGTCCACAGACCCGCAACTGTGTGCCCGTTGTACGTGGCCCCCCAGCCCGTGGAAGAGGCATCCGTGAAGACCACAGCATGCCTGGACACCTGTTCTAGGGACACTCCGGCCCGTAGAAAGGCAGGATCCGCCCACGGGTTGAAGGTTTGGCGACAGTAAGGAGTAACTGAGACCCGGTACTTGCCGCGCTGCCACGCCCATCTCGGGACTCGGTCGTGAAGCCAGCGTTGAAGCGGTCTCATATGAAGCAATCCGAGCGGCGTTACCGCGGCTGCAGATGCCATATGCCCCAGGAGCCTCTGAAAGAATTTCAGTGGGACCGCTGTCCTGCCTTTGAACGTATTCAAGCAGTTCAACACTGACCGGACTCACTCTTCTGTGAGGCGCGCAGTCCGGTTGACCAAGTCCAGCTCCATACCGAGATAAGAGAGCCAGCGGCAGGACCGAACCGAAAAATATTCTCCCCCCGGTCCTCCTCCGGGGGAGGGAGGGGTGAGGACACCGTCTCCCAGAGAGCAGATCCCCTTTTCACTGGGCTGCCCGTTTCAGGGCCGCTTGTCCTTGTGCTTGCCAGCGGACTTCGCGAGACCCTGAACGGGTTGGGCGCCTCCCTTGCGCCCGGCCACCTGCTGCCTGGGTGGAGGCTGCTGCTTGGCTTAGCAGGGGCGGAGGCAGACGCAGGGGGACGCCCTCGGCGACAAGCAGGCGGAGGCGCTGCGGCCGACGACTGGTGGAGGCAGCAGCTGGTCGTCGGGGCAGAATGGGTTTTTTTTTGTTTTTTTTAAACACCTCCGTCCACCTCTGGGCCACCAGAACTGCTGGGCGAAGTTCTCAATGGCGTCGCCGAAGAGGCCAGCCTGACAGACAGGGGCGTTGAGGGACCGCACTTAGTCAGGCTCACGCATATCTGCCAGGTTTAGCCCCAGGTGACATTCCTGGACCACTAATGTGGACATCGCCTGACCCAGGGAGCGTGCAGTGACTTCCGTCACCCAGAGAGCGAGGTCCATCACCGCACGCAGTTCCTGCATAACCCCTGGGCCGGGACTACCCTCGTGCATGCAGGACAGAGGGTAGTGAGAGAGGGAATTTTATGGGGAATTCAGTTTATGGCCCTTTTGGTGTTCCATATTTTGACACCAAATAGTTCCACACTGCTAAACTTTTCCGATGCACATCTGGGGGAAAAAGGCACAGGGGAAGGCAAGCCGATTTGCGCGTTGCACTACGTCTCAGCCACCCAGGAAAGCATGGCTGTTAACTCTGAATCTGATTCAGCATTAGCACACACTATTATAGTGTGAGACTCAGCATTACCATTTCCAGCGCATAACAGCCCTCTCTCCGATGCAGCAATTGACATCTGTCCTCTGCCAGAGCCCCAAATGAAACGCTGGCCCCCCTTTTTTTTAAATGGCCCCACTTTATATTAGGTGGCCTTAACCACTGTGTACTTACATTAAACAATAAGTACAATGTTAATTACTTGCTTGTGTAGTACAAAATCTTAAAACTTAGAAAGTATTTTGAGATCAAAATCAAAACTCAATACCATACTTAAAACATACACAAAATGTGGTGCAACAGAAACACCCATGGGAAGGAATGTATTTTGAGGCTGTCTTATAAATATAGTGCAATGTCTAGTAAAATTTCATTTTTAAAATCCTGACTGACAGCTATGACAAGGATATATCTAAAATACTTAAAACATTTTTTTAATAAATTATGTTTAGAAAGTACACACAAAGTTTCTTTATATATATCAACATTTCCTGCACCTGATGCACTTTCACTTTCATTTCTGCATAAGTTTGCTGAAAAAAATAAGTTTCTATTTCTGAAAGGTCACATTGTTTTCAGTTTACATTTCCAGAGCTCCTCGCAATGTTGTTATGTAACATATAGCTCATACAAATAGCCTTAAACTATAGAGTTTATTAAAATAAAACAAAATTAGCAGCCGGTCAAGAAACATTACTTCATTAAATCTATTTATGCTCTTTTTTATTAAACTATTCAATGACTCATGAGGTTCATTTACATGTTCAAAAAGATCTTTGAATGAACAGATTCCAACTCTGCCACTGATTCAGTCTCATATCTGTCTGTTATGACAATGTCATTATACTTTGCAACATCTATGTCAATTTCACAATAGCCCCAGTTTCCTCATTTGTAAGAAACACCTCAGTTGACATTGCTGTTACACCTTGATTTACTACTCAACATCTGATTCACATATCTCTTTACACAGTTCCCATTCACATCAACCAGATATGTTACTGGACCCAGCACTTTTTAAACGGTACGACTCAACCATTTCTTCCCTCCCCTGTCATTTTTACCAAAACCTGTTGACCAACAATAAAGGTCCTGACTTTTGAGGTTTCTGACAGTTTCTTTATTCAAGTCATGTGAGTTGACAGAAAGCTGATGACTGGCATCATGGTAACAAAAAAAGCCTGATTGTATTGGTTTGGATTTGTCAACTTAATTTATATCGTAACTCTGAGTTTAACTATTATCATTGTACCACTTTATTTGTACCAAATAAAAAGACCACACTTTTTTCTACTAAGCTTGTGTTGTTGTATGTTTCAACACTATCAATGCCAAAATGAATCTGCAGCAGTCAGGTAGTACAGGTCAGTGCTCTTTAGGTTGTTTATGTTCATTATTGTAATGTTTTGAGACATGAGGTTATCTTGTGATGGTTTGCAGTCTCTGCTGTGTGTGTTCATGTGTTTTGAAAGAGGCGTGACTTTCGAGAGAGAGCGCTCTTATGCTTTTAGAATTGCCTACCCTACCTATAACATGCTGCTTTTTATATCAGAAATGGAACATCATTTAAATTTACATTTATTATTCATTTAGCAGATTTTATCCAATTGACCTGCAAGGATCCTTTAATAAACTTAATGTCTGTGGAACAAGACATTGCTGTCGATTCAACTATCAAGTTGAGCTCTGAACTCTGACTCTGAGAGTTCTGATGCTAGATCTCCCTGTACATACTCAGCTTTTGGGTGTGGACTTCTTGCTGAAACATTACGATATCAAAAGAAACACACAAAGAAAATTGTCTTTAGTGAATTTTGTTTAACTTCCTAATATATTGTACTGAATTATTATTATCTCTATAATTACTAAATCCTGAGCTTTAGTCTGCCAAAAGAATAGGTATAGAGAAAATTTGGTAAAAGCACATGAAGTTAAAGATTTACATAGTGTTAACAAAGAAACACATTAGTTTGCCTATTGTTTGCATCTCTCTTTTGCATCTCTTTTAAAGCTCTGGGTGATGAAAGGAGCGAGAACTCAGATGCAGAATTTAAGGGTCTTTTATTAATTATAAAGATAAAACAAAACAAACAAAAACTACCACGTGGGGGAAAACAAGACAGGCAAAAATACAGGCAGCAAGACTTGGCAGGGACAAGACACATGAATGGTATCTTAGACGACGAACCACCACAGGACTGCAAACACAAGGAGAATAAATAGGGACCCTGCTGGAAAAAAACAGCATAGCTGGTCATACCAGCAAGACCAGCATATGTTGTGTTTTGGTGCTGGTATGCTGGTGACCAGCATGGGATGCTGGTGACCAGCATGGGACCAGCATCACCAGCAAGACCATGCTGGTAGACAAGCATCACCAGCATGATCTTGCTGGTCCACCAGCTAAACCAGCACCAAACCAGCACCAAACCAGCATAGACCAGCATAAACCAGCATCGACCAGCATGGGAATTATGACCAGCTATGCTGTTTTTTCCAGCAGGGTCCCTATTTATTCTCCTTGTGTTTGCAGTCCTGTGGTATGATGGTTCCCAACATGGGAAAGGGGGTTGTGGACCAGCATACTGTATGTTTTGCAAGCTGGGACCAGCTTGGGATGCTGGTGTGCTGGTGGACCAACATATGTTGTATTTTGGGTGCTAGTATGATCCCAGCAAGACCACAACAAAACTCATGTATATGTTACATATCACGTTTCTGTTCATAGTTAAATAAAGACCAAGACAATTATCTGATTAATTACAAAATATTTAATAAAGAAAAACAAACGTTACAAGTTATGCTTATTGGTACACGGCAAAATCCTCAGTGTTGAACAAACACTGCTCAGTTTTCATATGGCCCCAATCTATAGAGGGTAAAAGTAACACAGAAGCAGTGTTGCAGTTAGTGAAATAAAGTAGATTCACTCTACAAGTGAATATTGACCATTAGTGATGACACCTGCAGTTAACAAGCTGAGTCACTAAAGATAAGAGGAACAAGAACTGAAAAAAGATGCGTGTCCCCAAAACACTTCTTACAGACAGCTGGCCTATTCAACCCCACAAGACCATGTTGGTGTGACCATGACTGTGCTGGTCCACCAGCATTACACCAGCACTAATCAGCACTATACCAGCACTAATCAGCCTGGACCAGCATGGAATTCATGCTGGTTTATGCTGAATTTTTCTGTCAAATAGCACAAGTTAACAAAGCATCCATCAAGACGGTAATCTTGCTTTGGGGTTATTTTGCCTGCTATATGTAGTAACCATTTAATAAAATCTGTGGTTTACAGTGAACGACTTCCCTTAGCTGTTCTAAAATCACTGTAAACTGCAGTTTTTTGGGGTTTATTGCTTTATCAGGAGAAAATGTTCCATTTTTAGAATCTTAAAGGGTTCTGTCAGGCGCTTCATTTACAGTGTATAAAAAGTTTTAGGGTTCCCATCATGGGATAATTTTATGGATTTTGTTTTCATTCTTTTTTAATTATTTAATATTAATTACATTTTATGAATTAAACAGCTCATAAAGTTTATCAATATAAAAATTGAAATAACCCTGTTATGATCCCAGCCTGTTTTTCCTTGTTTATATCAATTAAATAAAAAAATGTGAATGATTCAATACAAGAAGAGTAGTCCAAAGCACTTAAAGATTAAACTGAACATAACCTAAAAAGATTAAAGATGTACATGGGATAAGAATAAAACTAAATTATTTACGCTAAAAATATAAAAAAGAACAGATCTGTTTTGTGCTATTGCATAAAAAAGACCCTTGCTTCATTACCATCTAAATGCATCAGCTAGAAAATGGGACAGCTGCACTAAGCTTTTAAATGGCATTTCCATTTCTTGCTGTAAAAATGTATTAAAAAATTGGTAATAACAAAGGGCAAAAAAAATCAATACACAGTTTGTGCATTATGCAGAAAATAAAACACAAGGTTCAAATAAATTTAATAAAAGTAAAATATTCAAAAACCAAATACCAACACATTAATGTGAGTAAAACAATAAGATCTATATAATGTAAAACTAAAGAAAAAAATTTACTGAAAATGTGTTACATATGTTCATCTGTGAATTCTACTTCTTCTCTTGGGCCTTTTATTGCTTGATGACCTCAGTTTGACAGTTGCTCTGCAAGTCTCTCCATCTGTTCGATCTCTCTTGAGACATCTAAAGACAGATATTACATATTAGGGAGTAATTGAGATTAATTAAAACACTTCAGATCGCAAAATATTATTTGTTTAAACTCTTGTTTCTGTGGTAAAATAGGATGACATTCTCTTTTACCCATCAATGTGATATTGCTGGCAGCTTGTGACAGAGAGAGTTCCATTGACCTCTTTAGTCCAGATTCAAGATCATACTTTATGTACAGCTTTACAAAAAAACAAGAAAAGATTCAGTCTGGATTTAGTTATTGCATAACTAAATACATGATTGTCTAAATAAATATGATATCATTACCTTTAAATTTTGGACATTTTTAAGCACTTCAGTTTTTGCCTTGTTGAACATGTCATGTTTTATCGTATCAACTGTGGTTATTAGCAGTTCTTGCCTTTTCTTCATGGATCCGATTCCAGTCACTGCTGCAGCTTCTAAAATAAGAAAAAAATTGGTAACACTTTAGATTACAGCCCAGAAAGTACTGCGTAAGTAAAGCGAATTACTTTCTGTAATTATAGTGTAACTATAAAGTAAGTACATGTAGGTATAAGGGAACAATATGTAATATTTGGGGAATAAAGGTGTAATATCAGGATAATTAACAAATTATTTATACTGTAAGTATTTTATAATTAAGGGGTAATTATCCGTGTAGTTACAGGATAAGTGGTGTTTGTTCCCATCTAGTTACAGGGGAAAACACGTACAAAATCTGATATCACTTGGAAACATTTATTTGAAAAACAACTTAATTCAAAAGAGATTTACGACACGTTTTGTCCCTTTTTTGTTTCTCTTGCTTGGCTTCTCCTCTTGTTCCTCTTCTTCTTTTTCGTTATTTCCACTGTGTAGCGTCTGGAGTCTCTCTGGACAGGATCAAAGATGAGTCGATTCCACTATAAACGTCAGAAAGCCTTTTAGCCGTATATAAATTAGGTTCCGGTACCGAGGAGTCTGAGGAAGATGGCATCGTGGACAATTTTGTGGCTTGGCTGAGGTAGAACAGACAGCACCGTTAGAATCCTGTGAGAACTTCAATCAGGACGCAATCTCTCCCCCTATCCCCTCCTAGGGGGGGCCTAGACACACAGGCTCCTTCCAATACACAGACACAAACATTTTCTTTATGTAACTTTAATTAAACTATCCCAGAATGTATATGATGATTCCTGTGTGTACGCATGCTCCCTTTGTCATTGCCAACATAGTCATGATGTACGAACAATGTAAAGTCATTTAAGATGCTTGTATTCATGTGTAAGAATGTATCTCTGCTCTAATATCTCCCAGTCATACTGTGTTTGATATCTAAATATTTCTCTCAATTTCTCTTAACCAACGGTGCACAGTAGATGATTATGAAATGCATCACATTATGTTACCCCCCCCCCCCATTTTGAGTAGAAATGTACCAAGTATGACACCATCATAAATTAGGCAAATGTTAATGTTTCTTTAAAGGACAGTAACACCAGCATATCTTTGCTCAGTCGGTGCAGTCGATAAACAACCCTCTTATCATCTCGGGTCGTCCCCTGGCCAGGCGGCTTCGGCCCTGGCTTGGCGGCTCAGTCACGTGGGTTGGTTCCTTTGAAGTCGGCGCGCTCCGCAGCCAGGCAGACAGGCAACGCGCGCCATCCCAGCGCGCTCCATCTCAGCGCTCAGTCATCTTCTAAAACTCCGACGAGACAATCTTCTTTTCCTCCCCTTTTCGGCATTCGCTCCAACCATCTTCAAACTTCCCGCGGATCGAGAACGCTCCGGAAGGACCAAAAGAGAACACGCTCCAGCTCAAAGAACTCTCTGAGAAGACTCACACGCATTCTTTATACTCAGCACAAAACAACCCATGCAAGTATAAATTCCATCGAAATTTAGATGCGCTTTAAGATGTGTACCCCTGTTTAAGGTGATATTATTCGTTGCTGGCTCTCGGTGGTTATGTTTGTGAAATTGCCATTCCTGAACCTTTCCTTCCTCTCGTTCATTCTCTTCTTTTCATTCTCTTCCGTTACTATTCGTTGTTCTGTATATACATGTATTCTTTGTTTAGTCGTATGTATTCGTAGTATCAATTATTAAAACCATTGTATCCACGTTCGATTGTCATTGTTGCCGCTCACAAGACATGGTCACTTTAATGTTCAGATCTAGCTACGAGCTCTCATAAGTATCTTTGAATACTTTAATTAATATCCTAATAATTCTGAAAGTTTATTCTTCGTGACCAGAAGGATAACCTTCCCGAAGATTTGATAAGAAAGAATAAAACTTTGTGAGAATTGATAAAAGATTGTAGTACTGTTCGTTCGTTAAATGAACGGATCAGATGAATTTTGAATTAATTCTAATTCAAAGGTTATTCTGTAATGATTTAATATATATTCGTAGTTAATTGCAACCCATTGTCGTTAACTATATATATATTGCATAAATACCTAGGTTAGGTATTTCCCTTTTTGGGTGATTTGGATATTTATAATTTATTCATAACCCGTTGCGATTAGTTATAAATAATTAAACATTAATAATCATAATTCCCTATTGAGCTAATTTAATTTATTATTATTATTATTATATGCAGCCTTATCAGTCGCTACAACTGATAAATCTTAGTTCTTACAAACACTTACAGTTTCACTTCAGAAGACATTGATTCATCTATTGGGGTTATATGGATTACTGTAGTTATTGCTGTATGTGCTGTTTGATGCTTCAACTTTTAGGAACCCGAATGAGTTTTCATTAGCAGAGATTATTTATTTTTCTGTGTTCATCTGAAGAAAGCAAGTTGAACACATCTCGGATGGCATGAGGGTAAAAGACAAGTAAACGGTGAGGACATATCTGGGTGTACTGTATTTTCTTTTAATACATAATACAGAATAGCTAGAGACATAGGATTTCTTCTTAAGATTCATCTGTGGCAAGAACAAAAAAGAAGAGGAACAATGAACAAAAAATGGAGGATGAAGCCAAGCAAGAGAAACAAATAAGAAGTGTCGTAAATCTGTTTTGAAAGTTGTTTTTCAAATAAATGTTTCCGAGTGATATCAGATTTTGTACGTGTTTTTATTGTACCTACCCTGTAACTACATGAAACAAGAGGGGAACAAACACCACTTTAATTTACAGCCCGCAGATTCATACTTACCCTGTAACTACACGGATAATTACCCTTAATTAAAAAATACTTACAGTATAAATGATTTGTTAATTTTCCTGATAGTTACCCCTTTATTTCCCAAATATTACATATTGTTCCCTTATACCTACACGTACTTACTTTATAGTTACACTATAATTACCGAAAGTTACGCTGTAAATTCGATTTACTTACACAGTACTTTCCAGGCTGTAATCTAAAGCGTTACCAAAAAAATTTGTGAGCCGGTGTCTAAAAACGGCCAAACATATGAACATAGTGACACCAAGTCCATTAATAGACATCAGAAATGTGCGTTGTCAGCTTCTTTGTTCAGCACATAACTATTCCTGTGTGTGTGTTGAAGTCTTTAGTCAAAATTTAGAAAAAATATGTCAGGACTAAAATACAGGAGATGTGTGACACCACTTTATTATCGTGGCCGATGGGTGAGGGGCTCGCTAGGTCAGTCCTCGAGGGGGCTGAATGTGCTCATTCTTCCGAGAGGGATGAGATTAAAGTAAGGTATCAGGAGGCAAAACGTCAGTTAGTTGTAGTCAAGGAGCTGATCCCTCAACGTGTAAGGAGCCCACGTTGCAACTAGCCAGGCTTGACCAGGGCATTAGGAGAGAGAAACAAAAGCTGAGTGTGGCCACTCAAGCCCCCCTCATAAACAAAAAGCTGCCTAGGGTGGGATTGGATTTGAGAGAGGTGATCTCCTCGAGGGCAGCCAAGAAAAAAAACAGACGTCACTCTGTCCTGGTCCCTGATGGCAGATGGCAGCCTCATCCCTCACTGTTTCCATAGACTCCATTATTTCCAGACTTCATTTCCCAGTATCCTCTGCTCATTATTAGTTAACCTGTTTCACCTGTGTCTTGTTTTCCTAGTTCATTACCCTGTCTATTTAAATGCCTTTTGCCCTCTTTCATTATGAAGTCTTTTGTTTTGGTTGGCATGCTCTGTTGGCATTTTGAGCAGTTCTTGTGTTCTTTATGTTTAATCTCTGCCTGAGTCTTGGATCCCCTGTTCCTGTGTGCCCTTTGTGGAGTGTATTTACGGACTGATTGTGCCTCTGCCTGGTATGGACTATGACCTTGGATTATTCTTATTAAACTGCATTTGGATTCTCACTCCTTCTGCTGTATGCTGTCATTCCATTAATACCAAAACTCACATAGCTTGTTTCTGTATCTCTTTCATCATGGCTTTAGTAGTGATGTTTCAAAATGCTCCCTTTTCCTTTATATACAATGAGCTAGTGATTAGAACAATTGTTTAGCAAGCCCATATAGGTGACTATTAATATAAATAGTTGATTTAAATTGAAATGCTATCTTACGTTTATAGCAAGAAGACATTTCCTTCTCAATGGTTATTTGGATTGATGAGTAGATGACCTTCTTTGTATCAACAACTTCTCTTTTCAGCTTTGCCTTCAGGTTAGTTTCCTTTTCAAAATACGGTGGGGGGGGAGAAACAAGTCAGAAAAGTGTCAAAGCAAAGTGTGTTTTTTTGTTTGTTTTGTTTTTTTAAACCAACCAGGACATTTACTTCAGAGGAAGTAAAGACAGAGAGACCCAGGATCGCATTAAGACCCCTGCGTGCCCACAAGAGGACCTGAACTGAACTCACCTCTGTTTTGATGTAGTTCTGAATGTGATGTAATATGGGAGATTCAGGGTAAGCTGAGTTACTCTGGATGATACTGAACTTGTCAATCTGTTCTTGCACTGACTTCCCTGTTGTTCCAGTTACACTGAAGCCAAGAGAAAACAAAAAGTTTCATTTAAAAACAGTTTAAAGAATATTGTTGTAATATAATCTGATACAAGAATTACCAGTTAGCAGTATAAACCCAGTTATGTATTTGGTCCTGTCTAACTCTGTGAAACTGCTTTTGGCCTTGTATTAATCAGGGAGGGAGTGACAGTTAACAGGTTAAATGGAAAAATAAAATCGAACTTACGGGAAAATCAGATTGAAATATTCATCGATATATTCTTGCAAGTGTTTGGCCAATTGCTTGTTCAGATCTAGGATTACATCCCAATTTTTCGACCAGTAGCATCCGCCATTCTTGCACAAAGCTTGAAGGATTTTATGGAATCCTCTTTTATCCATATTCTGACAAACACAAAAATACCAATGCCGTTAAAAGGGCAAAAAAATGGTGACTCATTTTACACGTTAAAATCACACTTACGGGGGATATTATTGCTTTTGTGGAAGCAACACATAATTGCACTGATTCATCCACTCCCTTTGAGAGACATTGCTCCAGATCACTATAAATGGTGTCAAAACGACTGTCCAATTCATTCAGTGCCTCCTTTAGGTTCTTCTCTAATTCCATGTAGACTTTGACTTTTGTCTCAACCTGAAACACATCCACACAACAGCAGTGAATTACAGGATAATGTATATTGGCATCATTGAAGGCATGTACATCAGTTATTCTGACTCTTACCGTTTTCTTGCCTGTATCTAGCTGGACACTTTGGATCAGGGACAAAAGACCCTTTGCTTCATTGACATAATCTCTGGTCAGTTCTCTGTTAATGTTCTTGTTAAGAGTCCTCAGATCATCCTGCAACTTTGGGATTTCTACAGAAGGGTGCGATTTTGGCCAGTTTGACTGCATTGCTTGTATAATAACTTTAGATGATGTGATTAAAGAACAATGTGGCATTTATTTCATGTTTGGGTTTTTGTTTGGTGAACAGTTTAGTTTACCTGTTTCACTAGGTTCCAGATTTAAATTATGGTCGAAGAAGGCATTGGAACTTACAGTGAAGACATTAAGAAAATGATCATCAGTGCTGAATCTTTTCTAAAAAATAAAAATAAAAATAATAATTACATAATGATAATATTATTTTATTGAAATTATAAAAAAATTTAAAATTGAAGAAAATACCTTGAATTCAGACTTTTCAAACTTTTCTTTGACTCTTGTCTTGGCATGTTCATTTCTATGAAGTATGCACACTTTTTTCTGATCCTTAAATGATAAAAAAAAAAAAAAAACATATTAATACAATGAATAATAATATAATACCAGTGTGAAATTGAATTCAATGGGTGATTATACAAGCTGTATATCATTACTCAGTGTACTCAAACTAGCCGTATATGTAAAACCAGCTTGAAACTTTTTACATCAAGTCAGCTAAGAGCTCGAACACACTGTACTTATTATACTTAAGGATATTTTAAAGTACCGCTGTTATGGCATTTGAAAGGTTCCTATTTTTGTATTGGGAGTCCCCAACAACAGTTTTACATGCATGCAAGGTCAAACACTTTCATTAGCCCTATTCGGGCGGTAATTGTTTCTTATGTGGACATCCGTAAAAAATAAATTTGCATGCCACCTCAGTGATAAAACTTGTGTATTCGGATGGCGATTTATTCACGGTGGAGGAGCGAGTTTTGTGATCTTATGAACCCGGGAACGCGCTGCTCACATGGTCAGTCGCACGATTGTCAGCTGTAAATAAAATGTCATATGCTTGGAATAATAAGAATAAATTCATATTTAATGTAGTATTAGGAAAATATTATTCTGATTATTATTTAAATCTCCTGTTTAAAAAAATAGGAAGACATAGACGCATTATAGTTAAAATGCTTTTCTGTCTTGTATTTTATCTCAAAAGGATGGATGTCATTTTAAACGTGGAAATGAGCGGAAATAAGTTAATACAGCCTCTTATTTAGGCTGCACGAGGTAGGCTAAACATAATGCTGCTTGGTTATTTTAACATATATAATTGCTGCCATAATAACAACCCATTTCAAATGTTTGTGCTTTCTTTCTCTTTCTTTCTCTCTTGTAAATACTTACTGCATTTTGATAAAAGTAACAGCTGGATCTTTAAAATGCATTCAAATTACAGCAAAGCGCAACTGTACGGTGCTCCTCAGTGGTCAAAAAGGATATAAACAGTGAATTTTGAAGTGATCCCTTCTTGAAAACTCAGAGATGTGGATTCGGACGGCAATCAAATTACCATCATTGTCAATGATTAAAATACCTTACGACCCCATGAGAAACAATTACCATCCGAATAGGGCTAGTGTCTTATAATATGCATTTATTTTTACCTTATTTGGCTTGTCAAGTGTTGAAAATTTTATACCGTGTATGAACAGACATGGCATCAATTTTGCTTTACCAGTTCGTGCCAGAGTCCGACAAGGAAATGTCCAGAGTTGCTGAACCAGAAAGTCAATCGCAAACAAGTGTCAATGTAGTTTATGGCATTTCAGGCCGATTGAACATGCATAATTGGAGTAAGAATGTCTGAGAAGTGACGTGTTGTAATCGGATTAATCTTGCTGTCTGTCGTCATTTGTTAGTTCAGTGTAACGCGTCACAGACAAATTAATTGCCGAATTTATTTAGATGCACGTGTGGGAACTGTATCAAGCGAAGCTGAAAATGCGGGCAATATGCTAATGTTTCGTCTTGACGTCACAACGAAACGGCTTGGGATTCGTTTACAAAAATGATTTGTTTAATTGACTACTACTTTTGAGAGACAATAACTTTATATACGGTGCACTTTTAAATTTAAAACTTTGCAGGATGTTTTTATTCACTTAGAGCTATATTTCACTACATGAAAGGTAATTTTCAAAAATTCATAATAGGGGCACTTTAAGTTATATTTTGTGGACTATGAAATGGCAATTTAAAAAATGAGTTTATTTTCAGGATTTTCTAAAGGTATTTGTTTTACTTAGTCTGAATAAAAAAAAAATCTTTCAATACAAACTGTAAACTGGAAAATGTATATAAAGGAGAAATATATGCTATACAGTTCATTGCTATACCACATTTTCCAAACCTTGTCTCCTGAGGTTTGGTCTGTAGTAAGCCGTGCAGATCTAAAAAGAAATATTAAAAAGCCACAAAGAGTTATTTTGAAATTCTGATCTTTGTTTTGGACAAAATAGCAGTGACAAACAGAAGCTGTATGCAGGGGTGCTTTTTGTGACATTTTGCAAACTCCTGTCAGGCTGAATTAGCCCCTCCGTCCAGCACCTCAACCATTCTCCAAAACAGGGGTGTCCAAACTCTGTCCTGGAGGGCCACTGTCCTGCAGAGTTTAGCTCCAAGTTGTCTCAACAGACTGGACTGGGAGTATCTAGTATGAGTAACACCTTGTTTAGCTGGTTTAGATGTGTTTAATTGGGGTTGGAGCTGAACTCTGCAGGATTGGACACCCCTGCTCCAAAACATGTCAGGAAACCTGAACAAGCAAAATGATTGACACATTTCCTGACTGGCTCAACGCTATGTTTCTTCTTTCTTTTTTTTTATCGCTGTTGAGAGATCGTAGAGATACAGAGACAAGTTAATTTATCTTTGATACCTGCTTCAGTGATATCCGCCAATAATAATCATGGCACCTTTAATGGTAAAGAGATTCTAATTCTAACCTTATATAGGTTGGTGGATTGATATCATCAGTCTTTGTACAGATGTAGTTGATGCTTTTGCATTCTCCTCCTGGTCCCAGTTCTTCAATGCAATGCTTTAAAATCCCCCAGGGGTCTTTGTCAGTGCTTGTTCGATTAATAGCGCTTACAATCCACACAAAAGAGCACTCTGTCAGTTTCTACAAGATTGGAAATCGTGTGTTAGATGACATGCTTTTAGTAGCATAATATATTGTGTGTTTTTATGTATACAGTGTGGGGGTAATGCATTACATGCATTACGTAATCAGTTTACTTTTTCGATGTAACAAGTAAAGTAACAATAACACACAATAAAAAAATTCTCTCTATTCCAAAATGGGAACAAACAAAAAAGTATAAAATCAATAAGAGCACATTACTTTCAATTACTTTCCTTGAGGTTCAAAAAATAAATAAATGATCAAATATATTGTGGCGAGCGGTGAGGTGAGGGACCGTGAGAACGGGCCGGTGACGAGCGATAATGAGCTCCAGCTGCGCGCCACACCGGTCTCGTCTCATGGAGGAGTGACGGGAGGCATAAAAGGAGGAGCGACGACAGTGCAAGACGAGAGAGGACCAGGCCTGGATTTATGTTGTGTTTTTGTTTACGTTTTATTTTGTGTGTGTGCGCGGCAGTCGTCCGTGAGGGGCTGGTGACTGTGGGGGCCATTTTAGTACAGTGAACTCATTGTCATGTTCAAGAAACCAATTTGAAATGATTCGAGCTTTGTGACATGGTGCATTATCTTGCTGAAAGTAGCCATCAGAGGATGGGTACATGGTGGTCATAAAGGGATGGACATGGTCAGAAACAATGCTCAGGTAGGCCGTGGCATTTAAATGATGCCCAATTGGCACTAAGGGGCCTAAAGTGTGCCAAGAAAACATCCCCCACACTATTACACCACAGATTGTGAAATACTCAGACCGGCCCGTCTGGCACCAACAACCATGCCACGCTCAAAAGTGCTTAAATCACCTTTTTTTCCCATTCTGACATTCAGTTTGGAGTTCAGGAGATTGTCTTGACCAGGACCACACCCCTAAATGCATTGAAGCAACTGCCATGTGATTGGTTGATTAGATAATTGCATTAATGAGAAATTGAACAGGTGTTCCTAATAATCCTGTAGGTGAGTGTACGTATATTAGTGCTGTCACCGTTAATGCGTTAACGCATGCAATTAATTTAAATTCCTTAACGCGTTAAAATAATTTAACGCAAATAAATTACAGAACTACGTGAGGCTGCATCATTAACGTAATTTTTGTCACGCAGTTAGATGATCTTAGAAGTCAGGAGTTTATCACAATCACACTGAGCATCTACAGCACCTGTAACCCTGGTAGGAGGAAATTTCCATTCTAACTCTTTAACCCGATTCTGCTTCTCATTTTGTGATCAGGCCATTTTAAGCCGTTAAACTCTGGGAAAGTTTTCAGTGATCGAGTAATCGAATTTATTCATTCAAACAGTCCAAAACAGTGCTAATGCAAAGAAGGCCAGGCTGATTACATCAGACATATCCGAGAGAATAGAGACTCACATTGCGTTTTAGTGAAGTATTCATTCCAGTGTGTGCTTTGCTTTAAAACACGAGCTCTGCCGTATTAATCACGATTACTCACACAAGAAATGTGCGACTAATCACGATTAAAAATTGTAAATGATTGACAGCCCTAATATATGCATGCCTATATGTAGCATGTTCACTCTGTCATTCACTGCAAAGTTTTGCCTAGTGTTACACTGCATCTCTGAGCATTATTTTCTAGTTCATGTCTCTTGGTTTTTGGATTTCCTGTGGTTTCCACACCAGAGCCATGGCTGCCATGCTAGAGCCTGTTCACAACATGGCTGCCATTCCAGAGTCTCGTCCCATCATGGCTGCTACGTCTGTGTCTTCGGAAAAGATGGCTGCTATGCCTGAGACTTCAGACAAGATGGCCACCATTCCAGAGTCTCGTCCTGTCATAGCCGCCATTCCAGAGTCTCGTCCCATCATGGCCGCCATTCCAGAGTCTCGTCCCATCATTGCCGTCATTCTAGAGTCTCGTCCCATCATGGCCGCTGCCCCTGTGTCTTCGGACAAGATGGCCACCATGCCTGCATCTTCGGACAAGAAGGCCGCTACGCCTGAGTCTTCGGACAAGAAGGCCGCCACGCCTGAGTCTTCTGCCAACATGGCCACCAGTTTTGTCCTGTCATGGCCACCACAACAGTCTCTTCACGTCATGTCTGCCAAGCCTGTTCACAAGATGGCCGCTATGCCAGAGCCTCCAGTCATCATGGCTGCCACGCCAGAACCTCCAGCCATCACGGACACTACGCCAGAGTCTCCAGCCTTCACGGGTGCCTCGCCAGAATCTTCAGCCATCATGGATGCCACATCTGTGTTCCCAGTCGTCATGAGCACTGCACATGCCTCGTAACCTATGAACTTCCTTTCTGCCTTGACACGACCACGGAGGTCGCCCCTGAGTTTCCTGTCTGCCCTGATGCGACCACGGAGGTTGTCCCTGAGTTTCCTGTCTTCCTTATTATGACCATGGAGGTCGTCCCTGAATTCCCTGTCTGTTTCTTTCAAAGTGCTTTAATTCAATGTTTCTCTTAAAGCAAGTTCAGACATTGCTGGGGCAAAATGCCACCAGAATTAATAAAATGCGCCAAAATTCAAAATAGGGTGGCAAAAACTCCACCGTCATTTTTTTATATTTATAACATGATATTAAGCAATAATTCCAGAATATTAGCGTGATTGCAAATGTGATATTGATTTTATACAACAGTTCAGTAAACATTAATAGTGTGATAAGAGACATTTTAGACATAATATTGTCAATATTCTCTGTTTTTGCTCTATTTCTCCAACGACAATAGTTCCAAGTCACAGCATACGCATGTTTTGTCACTAAACGAATCTGGGGTTTTGAATGAATTGGTTCAGTGATTCAGTGGCCCAATCACTAGGCTTGTTCGAGGTGCATCGGCACTACGCAGACCAAACGGCGTATTACATCAAAGTGCAGCGAGAGCGATTGGAGAGCAGACGACTCCTTATGCTTTTGAATAGCTCTCGCAGTACTTTGATGTCATACACCGATTGGTCTGCGTAGTGCCGATGCATCTCGAACAAGCCTACTTGCTTCGTTCCAGAATGAATCTGCTGTTTTGAACGAATCAGTTGAATGAATGCTTCTATGACTCACTCTTTAAGACAGTGATTTGCCACCACCTACTGGTTTTAATTTCATAATTAAAAGTATAATTTATTATTTTTCCCCATCTCATTTTTTCTATATTCAAAATTCAATATTTAAATTAATCTTATAACATTATTTATGCAGTAATTGCAGTGTAAATGCATTCACCTCTAAGATTATACGTATACATTAACATGGTTATAAAAAAAAATGCCCCTGCAAATCAATATAATATTGACCCTTAATGGGAAAGTTAATTTCTGTCACTTCCCTGTTGGTGATATTCCATAAAAAATATGTAAGCAAAGTTAAACATATGACATTTTCTATAACATCAATATAATTAATGCATCACACTTGTGAATTTATCTTCAACAGTTTTATCTTCAAAAATGTTTGTATAATTGTTATTGTAATAATAATTCAAAATGTTAATAATTATAAAATTATTATAAACTATAATCAATTATATTATTATGATCAATATTATGGTATAATTGTATCATTAAGAAATTCATCATTTCTGAGGGAAAAATAAATAATGTCGATGCCAATATAAACTTTGTTTTGTTTTGTATAAACTATTTGTGTCTGTTTGGTGTTGTAACTTGACTTGACTTAACCCTTAGCAGGACTTGACTTGCTTGAGACTTGCTTGAGACTTGATGGTAGGGACTTGAGACTTACTTGTGACTTGAACACGTGTGACTTGCTCCCATCCAGTGTAGACAGCGTCAGTGATTATAATGGGGTCTATTTGCTTTTGACGTGATGTGGTGCTCGCATCCAGTGTAGGCATGTGTCAGCTGTTAAACGACTGAACGACAATGGGCGGAGCCTATATAGTGCAATGATGTATACTATTCATTGATGTCTTGCTCTGGAGGTAGTCATATGCAAATGTATTTGCCCATGTGACGTTAAAGATCCCACAATATCAAAATGATAACTTGATTAAAAAAAGGCTTTGTTTATAACGAGGAGGACATTAAACTTGTGGGATGTTTTAATGGTGTTTTAAAGACCTTCTATATGTCAAAAAATCAAAGCAAATTTGATTTCTCATGTCACAACCCCCTTAACTTTCCGCAAGACTGTATGTATACTTAGCAAAAGTTTAATCGGAAAAGAGTGCATACATACAGATTTCCATTTGTCATCTCTTAACTTGTTGCAGTCTCCAGATCCAGGAATATCAACAAGCACAATGTGCTCCAGGAGTTCCTGACAATCTGGAACCATAAAGGTCACACTCTTCACAAGCGGCCAGTACCAGCCACCAGGACTGGCCTCACTGTGCAGAATGTAAGATGCAACATCATTGGCAAATTCAGAGACCTGTTGAGAAAATAAGTCATGTTGGATATTCATTATACTTTTAATGTTATGAACCATCAGGCATTAACATAATTAGTCTACTAACTTACATCATTGTTTGAGATTGTTTTCTTATTGATAGACAAAAAGGTTTCAATCTCAGCAAATTTGTCATCTTTCTTGAGCTCTTCTAATGTTTTCTTATCTGCATCAGCTCCATACAGCGCAGTGATCTTTTCTACAGCAATTTCAAACAAGTCATAATTCCTGTCCTCACTTTCATCTGACAAAACTCTGAAAAGATCTTTGAGCTCTTTCTCCCACTCCTGCAGAGGTACAATATAGGCTTTATTTCCTTCCTGATTTATTTACATATTTAAAAATAACTCTTTGCTTTAAAACGATGAATACAAATTAATACAAATAAGGAAACCTCTTTAGAGAAGAGTTCAATCTCTGCTATGTAGTTGGAGTCAGTCAGATTGGCTTCCACCTGTGTCACAACGGCTGTACAGGCACCAAAACAACCAGATGGCAGAAGATCCTTTTTCTCCAGGATTGCACTTAATAGGGAGCTCTTCCCTTCACCTGATTTTCCAAAAATCCCAATGGTTGCCTTCTTCCTGCTGACATTATTCATTTTATTTATCTTTGAAATTATGTCTCTGTGCATAATGATTGTGTGGACTAAGTTGTCAGTGACTCTTTTCATGATTTGCTGTGACTTCAGCTTGATCTCCATATCTGCACGGTGAAGAAGACAATCACAATGGGAATTATTTAAAGCACACATTAAATAAAGAAAATGTGTGCATACCTTCTAGGCAACCAAGTGATTAGTTGCTCTAGTAGTTCCAGATTAAGGGTAGACAGATTCAGATTTTACTTGCCTGTTGTCAGCGGTGACTCTTTGCTTGAGTCAGACGATTTGTGATCATGCTTTCTTTTAGTACCTATGAGAGAATTCATTCCATTCATTATATATTTCCTCAATAGAAATAATAGATTTTTTTTTAGAAACGTTTATACCTCGTGTAGCCATTGTGAGATCGATGGAAAGTCCTGGAGGGGGAAAAAACATACACTTGGATCAAGCACATGGTCTAAATTTGTTTTTAACCAACTTTATATACCCCACTGTTAACATGCTGCTTTTTATATCAGAAATAGAACATTATTTAGCCTACATTTATTATTCATAGATTTTATACAGTTATACTGGAGGGATTCTTTATTCAATTTACAGCTAAAGGGCTAAGCTTTAGTCCACCAAAATACAATACAGATTTCAGGGGAAATGAAAGTAAAAAAAACACATGAAGTGAAAGCAAAGGGGCACAACGTTCTGTTTGCCCTGCAGGCCAAATGGAGATGAGAATCTAAAGACTAGGCTTCAAAGACAAAGATAACGGATTCAGGTCTGTTAGGTAAATGAACTGAGATTAAATGTACTGAGACACAATGACCTTTTGTTTTGTCTATATGCATCTCCAGATTTGCCTTTTATTTTAGTGTGTAGAAATAAGAGAGAACAGAAAAACATAGCGCCAGGAAAATCAGATAAATGAGATAAACTGCGGTGTGTAGATCCAAAAATAGCTCAAAGGTCAAAAATGATAAAAGAAGATCCGCACAAAAAACAGGCCAAAAAGCTCACGAGAATGTATTGTTCCCTGTGGCACTGATGAAGGGTTGAACCTGAAAACAATTTGCACACTTTGCACTTTATGTGCACTTTATTAGTGTGTAGAAATAATACATTTAATTTAAGCTTGATTGCATGTTATCTGTACATGTTCACATTTTTTGAGTTACTTCCTCAAACTTCAGGAGTCATGTAAGCTGCATCACCTCTCATGTAACTCTATCAAGATCACTCACATCCTTGCAGTGATGCCCCTTCTTGTCAGTCAAATATACATATAATATCCCCTCTCTAGGCTATATTATCTCAGGGTTAACTTATTCTGGTCACTATCATACCTCCCTAGGCTTACAGTCCAGATAATAAACATGCCTACCCTGGTGGGGTGAGTTATTCTCACATCCAGTGCACCACATCTGTGCCTGCTATATGCACCATCATGGCCCACTCTATGGTGACTGGTTGGCATACCCTGGTACCCTGGTAGTGGATTCTTACTCAACAGCAATGAACAGACCGGGACAATATCATGTGGGTCTTTCACATTTTATTATTTCTTGCTAAATCCACCACTCTATGCCAGCATATAATAATGGGAAATCTGTGGATCAGAATGTACAATCATAGATAAAGCTTTTGTCTGTGTCTAGGAAACTTCAGGTGGACCTGAAGGATTGGGTCTGAAGCGTTGCTTTCCTCTTCCTGTTGCTCGTTGAAATGTCTGAGAAGTGGGAAGTGGGAGCTACAAAACGATTCCTCTTATGTAGTCAGTTTTATACTACCTACATCAATGCATTTCCTGTTTCCTGTTAAATTAAATTTCCATCAAATTAAATAGAGTAAAGATTATACGTATTTGGCGTGCTGTCCAGGGGAGGGCTCCGGGCTCGGAATTTTGGCCAGAAAACCCAGAAACTTCCCCCCCGTGATAGAGATAGTCTAGAACTAGACAGCATTGTATTATGGATTGTGTTGACATCTAATAAGAGTTTATTAAATCAAAGTAAGGAGATGGGTGTCACAGAGTCACAGCCAACGCCCACCATCACACATGCATCGTCACCAGATCTCCACACTCCGCCCACTCGTTCACTCTCCCCGGAGTACTGATCACCTGCACCTGCACCCCATCATCACAGTCACTATAAACACTCACCTCACACTCAGCTCCATGTCTGGTCTTGTCACTACGTACCTGGACTTCCAACCTGATACTCACCTTCGTCAGCTGCTTCTGTCAGTCCCATGGCCCGACCAGCGCGGCGGAGGATTGCAGTGGGTTCCTGTTGCAATGCTCTCTCTATCTGGAGGCCCAGTCTCAACTCTTCCCCACCGAACGCGCCCGGGTGGCTTTTATCATTTCCTTGTTGTCAGGGTGAGCGTTACAATGGGCACAACCCCTCTGAGAATCCCAAGCCCCCGTAACCGTGTCCGTTGCTGCCCTGTTCAGTCACTTCCGGGAAGTGTTCGGCCAAAACACCACCGACCTTGCCATACACGACCAGTTGTACAACATTCATCAAGGAGAAGAAACAGTGAGCATGTACGCCCTTCGGTTTCGCACACTGGTGGCCACTAGTGGTTGGAATGAATCAGCTCTCATCACAACCTTTTGACACGGTCTCAACGCACACATTAAACAGTTAATGGTGGTGTACGACGACACTATGGGATTGGAGGGCTTGATTGACGGTATTCAGCCTGCACTTTATCATCACCTACTGTCAATCCTCTGCCTGCCACACCATCTGTCGCCCTTCCAGCACCAGAACCAAAGCAAGTGGACTCTAATCGCCTGTCTCGTGTGGAGCGTCAGAGAAGAATCTTGCATCATCTGTGTCTGTACTGTGGGGGTGAGGAGCATGTCATCGCTAACTGTCCCATCCGTCCATTCCACCCAGCGGTGAGTACGATTCAACTACCTGCTCAAGTAGCACCTCTCACTAGAACTACAGTGTACCCCACTAATTCTCATGTTTGTATCGACTCCGGTTCCGCAGGGAACTTCATCAGCCCTCAAGCTCTCCAAGAAATGAATGTTCGTCGCAAACGCTGCAATCAGGATCTCCGAGTACATACCATCCAAGGAAAACCGCTGAGCCATGGTCACATTCAAGATTTCTCCCCCACACTGACGCTCCGCATCGGTTTTCTTCACTCAGAGGAAATCACGTTTATGGTGCTGGAAGGATCCACCGTGGACATCATCCTGGGACGCCCTTGGCTCGTACAACACCAACCATCCATCCAATGGAACACTGGTGAGATTCTCAAGTGGAGTGACAAATGTCTACTGAAATGTATAACCCCTATCACAAAATCTTCTATGATTCCCAGACGATCTTCTCCTGAATCCAAGACTCTTCCTCTCCTGTCTACTTCCATTGAAAGTCCTGAGTCCAATCTTCACGTGGAGATTCCTCCTAAATACCGGGCATTCCAGGATGTGTTTAGCAAGGGGTTGGCAACGCAACTACCACCTCATCGGCCATGGGACTGTGCCATCGACCTGCTGCCTGGGCCCATTCTCCCTAAGGGTAGAGTATACCCATTGTCTATCCTGGAACAGAAGGCCATGGAGGAGTACGTACAGGAAGCACTCCAACAAGGTTTCATTCGTTCATCCACGTCCCCTGCCGCTTCAAGCTTCTTCTTCATGGCCAAGAAGGACGGAGGCTTGAGGCCGTGCATTGACTACCATCACCTGAACTCCCAAACGGTCAAGTTTAGCTACCCCCTTTCTCTGGTCCCGGCAGCTCTGGAACAGCTGCGAGGAGCTCGTATCTTCTCCAAGCTGGACCTGTGGAGTGCGTATAACCTCATTTGTATTCGCCGAGGAGATGAATGGAAGACTGCATTCATCACACTGTCTGGGCACTATGAATACCGGGTAATGCCATATGGCCTGTCCAACTCTCCTTCAGTCTTCCAAAATTATATGAATGAGGTGTTCCGGGAGTTCCTCCACCGCTTTGTTATCGTTTACATTAATGACATCCTCATCTTCTCTTGGAACCTGGCCGAACATCGCCACCACGTTTCCCAGGTCCTTGAGAAGCTCCGCCAACACCATCTATATCTCAAGCTGGAGAAGTGTGAGTTCCATATCCCCTCCATGCAGTTTCTGGGTTATGTCATCGACCAACATGGCATCCAGATGGACCAGAGGAAGGTGGAAACCATCCGCAGCTGGCCCCTGCCCACTACTGTGAAGGAGCTCCAACGGTTCCGGGGGTTTGCCAACTTCTATCGACGCTTTATCAACAACTACGGTCTTCTCAGTGCACCCCTCACCTCGCTCTTCAAAGGCCGGCCCAAGTCTCTGTCCTGGACTCCATCTGCCCGAGAAGCTTTCCACCAGCTCCAAGAAGCATTACAAACCGCCCCGATCCTCGTTCATCCTAACCCGGACCTCCCTTTCATCGTTGATGTCGACGCCTCGTCTACGGGGGTCAGGGCTGTCCTCTCCCAGCGGCAGGGTGACCATCACGACTCCAGCCATGATCATGAGTCCTATACAATGGTCCATCGACCAACGCATTGCCCAAGACAACCACGCCAAACCTGCTCCGCGGAAGGTCCTGAGGGGCTTCTCTACGTTCCATCGGCCCATCGTCAGCCCCTCATGGACTTAGCGCACACGTCTCCGGGCTCTGGACACCCAGGCAGCAATCGTACCCTCTCGCTCTTGCGTCAACGCTATTGGTGGCCCTCCATGCCTCAAGATGTCTCCCGCTACGTGAAGGGTTGCTCAGTTTGTGCAGTGGCTAACACCCCTAGGAGGCTCCCCGAAGGTAAACTGGTCCCATTACCGATTCCACAGCGGCCATGGACACATCTGGGGATAGACGTCATGACGGACTTGCCATCTTCTAACAATTACACCTGTGTCCTGGTGATCGTGGACCGATTCTCGAAGCCTGTAAACTCGTTCCTCTCCAAGACCTACCTACGGCGTTTAAAGCCGCCGAAGCACTCTTCAACACTTCAGTATCCCTGAGGACATTGTGTCCGACCATGGACCACAGTTCATCTCCCGAGTCTGGAACGCCTTCTTCAAGCTGCTAGGGGTGTCAGTCAGCCTCTCCTCTGGATACCACCCGCAGACAAACGGCCAAACTGAGCAGAAGATCGGGAGATACCTGAGGTCTTATTGCCACCGGAACCAGGACAGCTGGAGCCAGTTCCTACCCTGGGCTGAGTATGCGCAAAATTCCCTTCGGCAGACCCCCACAGGGCTCACCCCGTTCCAGTGCATCCTGGGATATCAACCTCCTCTCTTCCCCTGTCTGGGTGAGCCATCAGAAGTTCCAGCTGTCAACCACTGGTTCCAGCAGAGCGAGAGAGTGTGGGACTCAGCTCATGTCCATCTCCAGCAGGCAGTTCGGAGATATAAGAGACAAGCCGACACCAGAAGAGGTCCCACTCCCTGTTATCAACCTGGACAGAAGGTTTGGCTCTCGACCCGGGACATCCGTCTCCGACTGCCCTGCCATAAGCTGAGTCCCCGGTACATAGGTCCATTTACTATACAGAGGCAGCTCAACGAAGTCACCTATCATCTCAACCTCCCTGCACAGTACCGCATTTCACCTTCTTTCCATGTTTCTCTGCTTAAACCCTACACTGAACCCTTGTCCTCTCCTCCCACAGATCTGGGTAACGATGCGGTACCTCCTCCTCCCTACGTCATGGAGGATGAAACCATCTACCAGCTGTAGGCAATTCTCGGCTCCCCACGACAGGGTCCACGCATCAAGTACCTTGTTGACTGGGAGGACTACGGCCCAGAGGAACAGTCCTGGGTCAACCGTAACGACATCCTCGACCCCTCACTCCTCACTCAGTTCCATGTGGATCACCTGGATTACCCTGCTTCCCAGTCGTTGCCGCCCCATTCGGTCGTCAGGAGCCGCCTGTGGAGGAGGGGGTACTGTCACAGTGTCACACATGCATCGTCACCAGATCTCCACACTCCGCCCACTTGTTCACTCTCCCCGGAGTACTGATCACCTGCACCTGCACCCCATCATCACAGTCACTATAAACACTCACCTCACACTCAGCTCCATGTCTACATACCTGAACTTCCAACCTGATACTCACCTGAGAGTTCCTTGTCTTCCTCATCTCCTGTTCCTAGTTCCTAGTGTTCAGATTCCTGCAAACAACCATTCCGTTACCATCAGCTAAGTGACTGCTATCAAGTGCTTCATCTGACTTTCTTCATTCTCTGCAAGTTACCTGTGTTTGTGTCTCTGTTTATTAATAAACCTCACCTTGAGTTCACTCGATCCTCTGTCTCTGTCCATTGCCTGACAATGGGGTGGCAAAAAGGAGGTAAATCTGCTGTATATATACCTCTTATCGTTGATTAAATTGATTAACTTAATGTTCTCCACTCGTGTTTAATTATCTGAACGTGCTTCTCCCGAAATTTGTTAATAAAACATCACATCAATACACTTGCTGTTTGCGTAGGTAGTGCAATAGTAATACACATTTTTCGGTAACGCTTTAGATTACAGCCCGGAAAGTACTGCGTAAGTAAAGCGAATTTACAGCGTAACATTCAGTAATTATAGTGTAACTATAAAGTATGTATGTGTAGGTATAAGGGAACAATATACACTCACCTAAAGGATTATTAGGAACACCTGTTCAATTTCTCATTAATGCAATTATCTAATCAACCAATCACATGGCAGTTGCTTCAATGCATTTAGGGGTGTGGTCCTGGTCAAGACAATCTCCTGAACTCCAAACTGAATGTCAGAATGGGAAAGAAAGGTGATTTAAGCAATTTTGAGCGTGGCATGGTTGTTGGTGCCAGACGGGCCGGTCTGAGTATTTCACAATCTGCTCAGTTACTGGGATTTTCACGCACAACCATTTCTAGAGTTTACAAAGAATGGTGTGAAAAGGGAAAAACATCCAGTATGCGGCAGTCCTGTGGGCGAAAATGCCTTGTTGATGCTAGAGGTCAGAGGAGAATGGGCCGACTGATTCAAGCTGATAGAAGAGCAACTTTGACTGAAATAACCACTCGTTACAACCGAGGTATGCATCAAAGCATTTGTGAAGCCACAACACGCACAACCTTGAGGCGGATGGGCTACAACAGCAGAAGACTCCACCGGGTACCACTCATCTCCACTACAAATAGGAAAAAGAGGCTACAATTTGCACAAGCTCACCAAAATTGGACAGTTGAAGACTGGAAAAATGTTGCCTGGTCTCGATATCTGTTGAGACATTCAGATGGTAGAGTCAGAATTTGGCGTAAACAGAATGAGAACATGGATCCATCATGCCTTGTTACCACTGTGCAGGCTGGTGGTGGTGGTGTAATGGTGTGGGGGATGTTTTCTTGGCACACTTTAGGCCCCTTAGTGCCAATTGGGCATCGTTTAAATGCCACGGCCTACCTGAGCATTGTTTCTGACCATGTCCATCCCTTTATGACCACCATGTACCCATCCTCTGATGGCTACTTCCAGCAGGATAATGCACCATGTCACAAAGCTCGAATCATTTCAAATTGGTTTCTTGAACATGACAATGAGTTCATTGTACTAAAATGGCCCCCACAGTCACCAGATCTCAACCCAATAGAGCATCTTTGGGATGTGGTGGAACGGGAGCTTCGTGCCCTGGATGTGCATCCCACAAATCTCCATCAACTGCAAGATGCTATCCTATCAATATGGGCCAACATTTCTAAAGAATGCTTTCAGCACCTTGTTGAATCAATGCCACGTAGAATTAAGGCAGTTCTGAAGGCGAAAGGGGGTCAAACACAGTATTAGTATGGTGTTCCTAATAATCCTTTAGGTGAGTGTATATTGTTAGCGTAAGCATAAATTTTATGCTTTTATGCGCTTACTTACTGTAGCACAAAACCCCTTAACATATAGTCAAGTCACCTTTATTTATATAGTGCTTTTTACAATGCCAATTGTTTCAAAGCAGCTTCACAGTGTTAACAGGAAAATAATGCAACAGAATTTGATTCGGCTGTACAGCCGCTCTGGAGAAAACGGTGATGTCATCAGCTCATTTCAATTATGATATAGTGTCAATGCGGGCAGATCAGTAATATACTTGAAATTTAAGTGTCCCCAACTGAGCAAGCCAAAAGACAAAGGCAATGGTGGCAAGGAACGAAAACTCCTTTAAGGCCAGAATGGAGAAAAAAACCTTGGGAGAAACCAGGCTCAGTCGGGGTGCCAGTTCTCCTCTGGCCGACAAACAAATAGTGTATGATTATGATTCTGGCAACATTACAGATCAGAAGTAATATTAGATCAACAGATATTCGTAGGATTATTCGAAAGATTGGAGTCGTCACGCCGGAGACGGGTTTAATGAGGATGTCGTGTCGATGCGGCATTTACAGGGGGGAGTTTAATTCACACGCTCTCTACAGATATTTCAGGGATGCGTTGGTAATGTCCAGGCGCAGGTCCACCATCTGGACCAGATACGGCCCGGATCCGGATATAGTTAAGTCGAATGATGCAGTATCCTTCTTTACAAGCTACAGATTCTCTTATTAAGGGATGTTGTTTGCTACCCCATACAATGGTAAGCAGTTAATGCAAAATATGCATAAAATGACAGTTGTTTGTGACCACAATAAATATTGGTGGTATTCAGGGGCCTCTCGACATAATAGTAAGATGTCCCTACAGTCTTTGCCCAAATCTTTGGCAATAAAATTAAACAGTTAAACCCTTACATTTTTAGCTTAGCTCTTACTCTGGTATTTTTAGTAAAATACAAAAAAAATACAGGTAAAACCTGGCTCCTTATTCTATTGTTTGATCAATGTAGCATTGGTTTTTCAGGCATGTGATCAGCTAAGACAAAAAAGAAGGAAAAAAGAAGGAAAACCGAAGGAAATTTCTTTCTATGTCAATACTATTATACTGTAAAATAAAAAAATTGAGTATTTAAAATAATAATAATAATAATAATATATGTGACCCTGGACCACAAAACCAGTCATAGGTCGCATGGGTATATTTGTGGCAATAGCCAACAATACATTGTATGGGTCAAAATTATACATTTTTGTCATTATTGTTTGGACCCAACATTCTTTCTTTCTTTCTACTTTTTTCAAAACAAACCACATAAAGAAAATCTCTATTAATGTCTCTTTCACCCCCCCATCAAGTGGGGTATGATATGAAAGAACTTTTATTTTTTTAGTACTTTTTAGTAAGTTAAAAAGTACATTTTTATGTTTTGGTGTTCATGATCTAGAACAGCATTTCTCCATAGGGACATTCAGAGAACATTGGTGGGTGCTGGAAGGCAAAATGTTTGCCATTAAGGCAAATTTGTACCAAAGATTTACGACGAGGCAAGCTGAAACTTGTAACTACTTGCAAAAGAATATGGCCTGAAACATTCTAACCCTGTGTCTATTTCAAATCCACAAAGAAAGAAAGAAAAAATCAATTCAATACTTTTTTTTACAGACACAACATGGTTAACACAACTTAATTAACTCCTAAGGTTTAGATAAGTTGTAGAATTTAGCAGCACCAGAATAATTTGAGGGAAGAGTTACCTTGTATCTCTCAGGACAAAGCAGTGCCGTCAATTCAGCTGTAAGGTTGAACAGAGAGTAAGACTTCTGACAGTAGATTTGCTATAGACTCACTCTTGGGTGTGGCCTTCTTGGTAAATGGCAGTAAACATTCAGTGTTTAAAGCAGTGTTTTAAAGGGATAGTTTACGCAAAATTGAGAGTTCTGTCATTATTGTTTGGACCCAAAATTCTTTACAGTATTTTTGTATAACATGAACATCTCTTTAATTTTTCTCTTAATTAAAGGTTTTTCTTTTTCATTTCCAATCTAAAATTAAAATGGCTGTCTAGTTGATTACTTTTTATAGGTTTATTTTCCAAATATGTCTAAATAATTGTGTCTTTTTCAGTATTACTATTACTCCACGAAAAGAATAGTTTCATGTAACAGGGAAAATTAAAGTGAAAGCATTTATTACATAGTGTTCTTAGATCTGTTGGCCTGGAGACAAACTGTCTGTATAGCTTCATTAGATCTTCATTATTGTAAAAATAACGTGTTACAGTCTAGGGTCAAGGAAAATAACATTAATGTGAGACAATGTAAGGGAAACAGGTCAATTTAGCTCAAAGAGAATTATTAATTCATTTATAGGGAATTTTGAAATAGTTTTAAGGTTGATTTGCGCAACCTATTAATGCTCAATTTAATAAAAAGAATTTTAACGTCATATAAATAAATGTCAATTGTTACACAAAAACCATCTAAATTGTTACACACAAACCATCTAGTCTTCCTAGCATTGTTCGGGAAGCAGACACACTCTGCCAGTTTAAATCTAGACTAAAAACATATCTCTTTACTATGGCATACACATAAAACATTTTTTTTATATTATTCAAATCAGTTAAATTATTGTTTTAGGCTGCATTAACTAGGTCAGCCGGAACTGGGAACACTTCCCATAACACCTGATGTACTCGTTACATCATAAGAAGAATGGCATCTACGCTAATGTTAGTCTCTCTGTTTATCCCGAGGTTTACTGCAGTCGGCCGGATCTGGGCCGTATCTGGGCCAGATGGTGGACCTGCGCCTGGACATGACCAACGCATCCCTGAAATATATATCAACACGATATCCTCATTAACCCATCTCCGGCGTGATGACTCTAATCTTTCGAATAATCCTACAAATATCTATTGATTTAATATGACTTCTGACCTGTAATGTTCCCAGAATCATAATCATACACTATTTGTTCGTCGGCCAGAGGAGAACTGGCACCCCGACTGAGCCTGGTTTCTCCCAAGCTTTTTTTCTCCATTCTGGCCCTGAAGGAGTTTTGGTTCCTTGCCACCGTCGCCGGCTTTTGGCTTGCTCAGTTAGGGACACTTCAATTTCAACTATTTTACTGATCTGCCCGCATTGATACTATATTATAATTAAAATGAGCTGGATGACATCACCGTTTTCACCACAGCGGCTGTACAGCCGAATCAAATTCTGTTGCATTATTTTCCTGTTTAACACTGTAAAGCTGCTTTGAAACAATTGGCATTGTAAAAAGCACTATATAAATAAAGGTGACTTGACTTGACTAAAGCTTTTGTAGCATTATACACTACCATTCAAAAGTTTAATAATTGTATTAATTAATTTTTTTTGAAGAAATTACTAGTTTTGTTCAGTAACAATGCAGGGACATTTTAATGTTACAAAAGCTTTCTATTTCAGATTAATGCTGGGATTTTTTTACTTTCTATTCATAGAATCCTGAAAAAATTAACACAACTTTTTTTCAACATGGATCTCTCATTACAGTATCACAGTTGAATACCATGATTTGTTTGCAATATAATCTACAAATGCATACACAAACGGATGTTCCTGCCACGTTTAAAGGCGTTTTACTCGCACACACCTAGTTTACAGAACAAACTAAACACTCCGGTGGTATCTGTAGTGGCTAAACGTTTTCGTCCCGCTGCACATAGACGAGCCTGAGGAAAAAGAGCATGCTGCACCGTTTGAGCATCACGCCGCCGTTGCTCTCTATTTTGTGCGCGCAACTATATTTAAAATAACTGCCTGAACACGTTTCAAGGCAGGACGGCGGTCCCACTGCTCAGTCTGCTTCATATGAGACCACTTGGGCGTGGTAGTGCGGCACTCACCAGGTGAGTATCATACCGGCCTGTCGCCAAACCTTCAGCCGGAGTGGCCTTGGAACAGGTGTCCAGGCAACCTGTTCCTGCAGAAAGGGTTGGAGCGTAGGCTGTCACCTTCAACCCTCAAGGTCTATGTGGCTGCAATATCTGCTTATCACGACCAAGTAGAAAGTAAAACGGTTGGGAAGCACGACCTGGTCATCAGGTTCCTCAGGGAGGCGAGACAGTTAACTCCTCCTCAACCTCCCTCTGTACCCTCTTGGGATCTTGCTCTGGTGCTCCGAGCACTTCAGAATGCCCCATTTGAGCCTCTAAAGATTCTGTCTATGAAGACTTTGCTGCTGGCTGCACTGGCTTCCATCAAGAGGGTAGGAGACCTGCAGGCATTTTCGGTTGACGAATCGTGCCTAGAGTTCGGGCCGGGTGACACCCACGTGGTACTGAGACCCCTGCCTGGCTATGTGCCCAAGGTTCCTGCCACTCCCTTCGGGGACCAGAGGAGGAGGAGACAGACCCAGCCCTGGCTTTACTGTGGCCCACTGGATAGTGGATGCCATCACCTTGGCTTACCAAGCACAAGGTGTGCCCTGTCGGCTCAGGGTGCGAGCACACTCTACTAGAAGTGTTGCATCCTCCTGGGCGCTGACACGTGGCACTGCCTCACTGTCAGACATCTGTAGAGCTGTGGGCTGGGCGACACCCAACACGTTCGCTAGATTCTATAGCCTAAGTGTAGAGCCGGTTTCCTGTGTTCTCACCTCAAAGAGTCCTCCATCACCCTCTGTGCTGGACATGGTGGAGCATCTGGCATCAGGCCCTTTGCCGCTGAATCCTTGAGAACCGTTACTGGGCTGGGGTTATATGAGTGGACCCTGTGGGGATCCCATATATTTTTCCACGGTCACGCCTAAATGGAAGCCTGTGTCTTTCCCTTGGGAAATCCCCCTCTTGGTTGCGGGCTACGGCTCAGTGTTGTACTCCACATAACTCCTTCGGGGTACGATGTGGGTTCTGCAGCATTCCCTCCAATTAGAGGGCACGCTTTCCCAGTGTTATCCAATAAGTCACTGAACGGGTCATGCGGAAGAGCAGTGATGGACTTCTCTGTGTGAGCCCCGTCTCATCAGGTAAGAGAGCTCAGGAGACACAGGGCACTGGAAGGGGGCAGAGGCCATGGCACTTTGGTAGGGATTCCGACGTCAGAAGTGACCGACTGAATGGGAACGTCTCGGTTACGTGTGTAACCCTCGTTCCCTGAAGGGGTGCTAGTTCACCTATTCGGCTCCTCAGCAAAAAACTAATTTGATGCAAGCACCTGTATTTATACCTCATTTATACCCGTGCTGCGTGGCATGAGCAGCTGGTGCAATCATTGCATGCCAATGTCCATTGGCTCGTTTAGTTACACTCGAAGAAGATTGGCCCTCGCAAGCGAGATTTCTATTCGTCTGTCTCCAACATGGCGTCTCCGTTCTCTCCTTCAGGGAGGGGGTAACTGAGATGTTTGTTGTACTTTTAGCAAAGGGAGCAAAAGAAATGACAATGTTTTAATCATATAATTAAATAAATCATATGTTTTAACCTTATATTGTTTTTTCCAATGTTCTTTTCATCATTAATGTATTGAATATAGAAATATGCAAGCAAAAATAATGCTTGTCACCAAAACACTGCTTGCATACAGCTGGCTTACTCACACTCAACCCTGCAAGACCATGCTGGTGAACCAGCTTCACCAGCTCCAATTTGCTTGAGAACAGCATGAATATGCTGGTCCACCAGGTAGACCAGTTCTTTGTATTAATTATATTTTGTTGGTTTTGTTATGATACATGTTTCCTTTGTGTTATGGTTAGTTTCATGATTTAAATAAATGTTTATACTTCGTATTTTGGTTTCACGTGTCCTTCGTTATGTTGTGTTCCCCTTTCTGTTGAATTTAAAAAGGGGTTCGTAACATAAATTGGGGGCTTGTCTCGGATAACTCTGTTTAATTTTATTTTGTTGAGCAGGTAGTGTAGTGGTGCAAATGATCTCCGGGTAGGTAGTGTAAACCAGGGGGGCTGTGTCTAGCACCAGTACTCACAACGGTTTACTGATTTATTGTTTTATTTGTTATTTTAGTTTGTTATTTTTGGAGGTATTCCGGGGGAGAGGCTTGCCTCTCAATTGCTACCCTCTGAAGACTAAACACTTCTTAGTTAGTTCTTGGGTAGGTAGGTGTTTGTACTATTATATTATGTTTGTTTTTTGCTCAATTTATTATGGCGACGTTTGATTTAAAGCAATTTATACATCAACCAAGTATTGCGGTGTAAGAAGCGTATAGAAAGGACGATTTGTTCCTTATTTTGAAATACCTGTTTCTAGAGAATTGGTTAAGAAAGACTTAAAAGCTTGTTTGATAGCTGGTTTAATTAGTAAAGGGGTGTACTTTCAGTGGAGGATGTTCCTAAATCAGCAGAGTTTGCAGCTGGTGTGGATGAAGTGGAACGATCTCCATCATGTTCTCTTGTTGGCGATCCAGTTACTCCATTTGCCGGTGGTGGTACAGAGGTAGGACCACCTATTTCTATGCCTAAATCTGAGCCTTTCTCACTCTCTACCGAAGTATCACCAGCATCTCATGCAGATTTGCATTTAAAAGTGCAGATGGCTCGATTGCAGCTCGAGACGCAAGACAAAGCTCAAGCGTGGAAGGATGAATTGCATTATCAGCTTGAACTACATCGCATTGATGCAGATACGAAAGTTAAATGATGTTTCATTAACAAGGTTCGGGAGGAGCACGTTCAAATGATCTATCTAATTATCATGTCATTCCAACCAGCTGTCAGCAATCAGTAATCAATATGTCTACCAATCAGCACAAGTGGAGGATTATATAAATACCCAGTCAACTCACCAATGTTCCTTGACAAGTTTGCAGCAGTTGGTTGCACCCATCCGTTACAATGTCCGAGATTTAACTTTATCCGTCCGACGATGATTCCCTTGTTGCCCAGGATCCTATGCAACATAACGATGCAAGGAGCACCCTGACTCAACAGGACACCGCAACCGAACCTCCAGCAATGCAGCGCGGCCATCGGCCCAGCCGTGCCGCCCCCCGTCCCCCGAGACGCAGAGGATTGCCCTCGCCTCCACCATCAAGACAACCAGCATCTCCAGCATCCTCTCACATGTCAGCACAACCCACGATTCCAGCTATAGAAAAATGGACTGTGTTGGGCTTAAGACAAGCGCTAATCAGTGCTGATGATTTCCAGAAGGATGAATAAAGCTTAACTGTACAACCTGTATGTGTCACTTCAAGAAGCTTCCCCATCTCCAAAATCCACTCCACCTTCTAAAACTGCAAACAGGGTAAGAAATCACAAGGCCCCAAACTCACGCTTGTGAATCACCTTCTCCGTCCCATGCAGGACAGGCTCTTCCACGAGTGTTAAGCCGCAGCAGGCCATCAGCTAGTCTGGGCCACCGCCACCGCCGCCGCCACAAGGCCCAACTCTTCTCCCGAGCGTGAGGTCGCCTCCGAAAGTGGCCCCAGCCCCGGCTTTCCTTCCTCCAAACACCTTTCCCCAAACTCCTTTCACTTTGTTTTACGCAACACCGATGCCCATCCCGCCGAATGCTACAGCCATGGAACCGCCCCCTGTTGCCAGCAACATCAGAGCACAGATCCTCACAGGTGCGGACATCTATTTATCTTCTCATCTGTTTTTACTCCCTCTGTCTCAAATCGACTGTGGCGATTTTGCAGTCACCCTCAAAATCCAGCATACAATTCATCCCGCATTCTTTAATTTTTCTATTGCTTTTAGCCGTTAGAGCTAAATAATTTGCGCTGCACTTCCCCATAGAAGACAAAAACTAAATGACTATCTCGCGATTATTGCAGAGCTCGCTTTATCGTACAGAGGAACCCACTTCTATACTTACCATAAGCTGTTCTAAGCCAAATGTGCCGTCCGTGTAGCCCAGTGGAACCAGCGCCCTTACTGGGGCACTTTAGACACAGAACTACACAACAGGGTGTTCCTAGGCTGCCGTAACATCTCCTGCGTGGTCTGCAGATCCGTTTCTCACTCCACCACAGCTTGTCCTTTGATTAACCCTTCAAATCCCCCCAGCACAGATTCACCACAAGTAAAATTTACCAGTTATGTCCCGCGGCCAGCAAACATCAATTTCAATGACTCATCCATCGATTCCAAAAGAAGAAACACCTTTTCATCCAACAGTCAAGTTTTGCAACAACTTTAACTCTCACCACCCCAACACTAACTTTACTGATTATTTACTGTCTGGTCTCGAGCACGGTTTCAAACCCGGCGTTGAAAGCATCCCCACTCAAAGTATCATATGTGACAATCTCCAGTCCTCTCGCTGAGCCTGACACAGTCAATATTCTAATTAACAAAGAAATCGAATCAGGCTTTATGATCGGTCCCTTTAACACTCCCCCTTTCAAGTGTTTCCGCATCAGCCCTATCGGAGTGGCCACCAGAAAATTTTAGGCAAAAAACGCTTAATAATTGATCTCTCTGCCCCACACAACTCCCCGTTTCCAAACATAAACAGCCTAATCTCGCTTGAAGAATTCTCTCTCAATTACCACAACATTGACCAAGCTATAACTTTGGGTCGCGGGTCGCGGCGCTTGGCTCGCCAAAGTCGACATCACTTCTGCATTCAAAGTGATGCCAATCCACCCAGATTCATGGCATTTATTCAGCGTACACTGGCATGGGAAATTCTACTTTGCTGTACGTTTAACTTTTGCCTGCAAAAGTAGCCCCAAGATTTTCGACATGTTGTCAGAAGCTATTTGCTGGATTCTTTCCAACAACTACTCAATTCCCTACATAATTCACTTGCTAGATGATTTCCTAATTATCTCACCGACTCCATCCCAGCCGCACATCTTCTCACAGTCCAAAAGGTCTTTGCCGAGCTCGGGATCCCAATCCCCCAAGACAAAACTATGGGTCCAGCCACATTTCTGGGCATTAACTTAGATACAGTTAACTTCCAGGCCTCACTGCCCAAGGAAAAAAAATCGACAGGATAATTCTGGTTGCATCCACCCTCCTAGACAGTCCAAACTGTTCTAAACGTGAGCTGCTATCTTTGCTCGGCCATTTAAATTTTGCGATGCGCATCATCCCGCAAAGGCCGACCTTTCATTTCAAATGAAAGACAACCCAGATGCCAGACAACCAATAACTTTAGACATACTCACTAAATGTATCGCTACCCTCCGCCGAGGCTACCACTCCATCAATACCGCCCACACACTGGACGCAATGTTCATATTGGCTTTCTTCGGTTTTCTCAGATGCTCAGAACTCACCATCACGTCCAGCTTTAACCCAAAGGTTCATCCCACACTTTCAGATCTATCAGTGCTAGATGACGAAATCATCTCTTACTTCATCAAAGTAAGACAGATCAGATGAAAAAAAGGTCATTTCATTTACATTTTCAACCTCCCATCACCAATTCAGCCATACCAATCCCTTTTAGCCTATTTACATTTCAGAAGCTTGCAGACTAAATCCCCATCTGACCCACTTTCTGCAGACGACTCTAATCGCCCGTCACACGTTTCTGGTTCCAGAAACACCTCAAGTCCATATTGATTCGATCCGGCTTTCCAGCAGATAACTTTTCTAGCCATTCTTTCCACATAGGTACAGGAACTACAGCTGCCCAAAAAGGCCTTTCCCAGCACCAGATCCAAGCACTTGGTCGTCAGAGGCTTTCAAGAGCTACATTCGTTCCAATCGCTTCCACATCAAAGAAGACCAATGAACCCCCATCAGCTAATTTTGTTTCAGCTTTCAGCCTGTTTCCATACACCCAAACCTACAGGCTCACCGTATTTGCTTCAATTGCGCGTAATTTTACGCTAGGGGAAAAAGTATTAGTGTTGCTTCCTTCACCTGGTTCTGCTCTAGCTGCACGGTTTGCAGGTTCTTATGTGGTGGAGAGCAAACTGAGTGACACTGATTATATCATCCATACCCAAGTGAATGTTAAAGCCATATGTATGAGAAAACTGATTAGGTAAATAACGTTTCTGAACGTTTTTCTGAACCACAGACTGTGCCAAGCGTAGAGCGAGTGTCTTTGCTGTCTCATATCGTGGATACTGAAGATGTAGATGATGGGTTGAAAATGTCCCCGGAAATGTTCAATGGTGGTCATCTGAAGAATTCCAAGGTTTTAAGAGTATTACCATCTCAATTATCTTATTTACCTAGTGAACAGCGACAGGATGTGATTGACTTGGTGGGAAGCTATCCTAACCTGTTTAATGATGTTCCGTCTGGTACCGCTGTCATCCAGCATGACATTGAGGTAGGTAACGCAGTGCCAATAATATAGCATGCGTATCGCTGTCCAGTTGGTTAGAGGAAGATCATAAAAAGTGAGGTGGACATCATGATCTCGTTCAGCATGGTTTTGCTAAAAAGAATAATAGCCCTTGGAGTTAACCATGCATGTTAGTGTCTAAAGCTGACGGGTCACTCCGTTTTTGCACTGATTTTCGAAAAGTGAATTCTATTACTGTACTGGATGCATTTCCATTGCTGCGTATGGAGGATTGTATCGACAATCTCGGCACTGCTCGGTACGTCACTAAACTAGATCTTTTAAAAGGCTATTGGCAAGTGCCATTGACCAAACGCGCCTCTGAGATTTCTGCATTTGTGACTCCTGATTCCTTCAGTATACGCCGTGGATGGCGTCCGGACTACGGAATGCCCCCACTACGTTTCAAAGGTTAATGTCTATGGTTTTGGGTTATGTTCCGAATTGTACCGTCTACTTGGATGACGAAGTTAATTATTCTTCTGCGTGGGCTGATCATATTTCTACACTGCACACTTACACTTTAATCGATTAGCAGCCGCCTCCTTAACATTAAACTTGACGAAGTGCGACTTTGCGAAAGCTTTCATCACGTATCTAGGAAAGCAGGTGGGGAATGGTCAAGTACGTCCTGTGGACGCCAAAGTGGCCGCTATCCTTACATACCCTGTGTCCACTACAAGGCAAGAGTTGCAACAAGTTTTAGGGATGGCTGGCTATTACAGATGTTTCTGTAAAAATTTCTCGACTGTGGTTGCTCCCTTAACAAAAATGCTCTGTTGAAGTGGCTCGTCCATTTAAGATCGAGGTGGATGCCAGCACGACCAGGGTTGGAGAAATAAACTTTGAAAAAATAAACTTTGTCCTATACAGGGAGTGCAGAATTATTAGGCAAGTTGTATTTTTGAGGATTAATTTTATTATTGAACAACCATGTTCTCAATGAACACAAAAAACTCATTAATATCAAAGCTGAATATTTTTGTATCAATATTTTAAGTAGTTTTTAGTTTTAGCTATTTTAGGGGGATATCTGTGTGTGCAGGTGACTATTACTGTGCATAATTATTAGGCAACTTAACAAAAAACAAATTTATACCCATTTCAATTATTTATTTTTACCAGTGAAACCAATATAACATCTCAACATTCACAAATATACATTTCTGACATTCAAAAACCAAACAAAAACAAATCAGTGACCAATATAGCCACCTTTCTTTGCAAGGACACTCAAAAGCCTGCCATCCATGGATTCTGTCAGTGTTTTGATCTGTTCACCATCAACATTGCGTGCAGCAGCAACCACAGCCTCTCAGACACTGTTTAGAGAGGTGTACTGTTTTCCCTCCTTGTAAATCGCACATTTGATGATGGACCACAGGTTCTCAATGGGGTTCAGATCAGGTGAACAAGGAGGCCATATCATTAGATTTTCTTCTTTTATACCCTTTCTTGCCAGCCACGCTGTGGAGTACTTGGACGCGTGTGATGGAGCATTGTCCTGCATGAAAATCATGTTTTTCTTGAAGGATGCAGACTTCTTCCTGTACCACTGCCTGAAGAAGGTGTCTTCCAGAAACTGGCAGTAGGACTGGGAGTTGAGCTTGACTCCATCCTCAACCCGAAAAGGCCCCACAAGCTCATCTTTGATGATACCAGCCCAAACCAGTACTCCACCTCCACCTTGCTGGCGTCTGAGTCGGACTGGAGCTCTCTGCCCTTTACCAATCCAGCCACGGGCCCATCCATCTGGCCCATCAAGACTCACTCTCATTTCATCAGTCCATAAAACCTTAGAAAAATCAGTCTTGAGATATTTCTTGGCCCAGTCTTGACGTTTCAGCTTGTGTGTCTTGTTCAGTGGTGGTCGACTTTCTGCCTTTCTTACCTTGGCCATGTCTCTGAGTATTGCACACCTTGTGCTTTTGGGCACTCCAGTGATGTTGCAGCTCTGAAATATGGCCAAACTGGTGGCAAGTGGCATCTTGGCAGCTGCACGCTTGACTTTTCTCAGTTCACGGGCAGTTATTTTGCGCCTTGGTTTTTCCACACGCTTCTTGCGACCCTGTTGACTATTTTGAATGAAACGCTTGATTGTTCGATGATCACGCTTCAGAAGCTTGGCTATTTTAAGACTGCTGCATCCCTCTGCAATATATCTCACTATTTTTGACTTTTCTGAGCCTGTCAAGTCCTTCTTTTGACCCATTTTGCCAAAGGAAAGGAAGTTGCCTAATAATTATGCACACCTGATATAGGGTGTTGATGTCATTAGACCACACCCCTTCTCATTACAGAGATGCACATCACCTAATATGCTTAATTGGTAGTAGGCTTTCCAGCCTATACAGCTTGGAGTAAGACAACATGCATAACGAGGATGATGTGGTCAAAATACTAATTTGCCTAATAATTCTGCACTCCCTGTAGATATCATTGTTTCAGATGTCATATTCTATCTCAGTTAAATCAGAAATGTAACATCAGTTCCTTGAATGATAACGGACCTGAAGCCTTTACCTTTGCAATAACAAAGATATTTGAGTGTCTGATATGCAAACAACTATCCAGTGCTTTTCCTGTACAATTACATAACTTACTGCTGAACTACCATACATCATTGAAGATATCAACTAGCTATTCACGACTGTTTCCTGAAACCGTATTTTCGCAAATTGGTCGTTCAACCACGTTGGTTATTGATGTCGCACACATGGAGTGATAACATCTTTTAATAAATCTGTTTGAGATCGAATTAATGCTAGATGTTTTTCTATAAATTACGGACATGGCATCTGAGGACTATTTCTCATTTATCTCAGCTACTTAGCTTTATTTCCCAGATTCACAAGTCTAGACTCATTCTTACGTTCTAGAGCACATATGCACATGCGCACTCTTCAAAAAAGGTGCTTTAAATTTCTGGACAAACTAAAAGACATAAATGACATTTGTATGTATTATAAATAAAAGATACAGATTGTACTGAATGTCAGCTTACTTATTTTGCTCAAGATAAGGATTTATTGAGTTCACATGCCATGCAAACATTAACCACAGATCAAGAGCTGATGTTGCAACCACACAACTTTGCGACACTGTTTGTGAATGTTCGTTGGAACTATGGTTTCGGGAAACACCAACTCATTGAACTATGCAATGGATAGTTGGCTAACAATGCTTTCGGGAAACGCACCCCAGTTCAGTTTGGATCATCTCCATTTGGCCTACAGGGCAATTATTTACAATAGTTTCAAAACAGCTTTACAGAGATGTAGCCTATATTTCAGTAACTTCATTGACCCTTATTGACAAAATTTGCACTTTTCACATTTTTTTTAATTTTTCAAAATATCTTCTTTTGTGTTCCTTCTAAAAAAAGTCATCCAGGTCTGGAAAAACATGAAGGTGAGTAAATTATGACAAAAATATTAATTTGGGCGTGAACATATTAATAGTGAAGCTATTAAAAATTGTCAGAGGCTGCATCCAAAATAGCATACTTACCTATAGGGATGCACCAATAGGGGAGACCAGGGATGGTTGTAACATGGGTTAATTGTAACACTTCCAATTTCTCCAATCAGGAACAAGTTACATATTATGGGATGATTTTAGTCTCAAAATGATTAATAAATGCACGCACAATTATCCATGAACTTGATAAATGTTGCAGATATTTTTTACTATCCACAAACAAATGCCTTTCAACTTGTGTGTGCAAAATACAGAATTACATGAATGTCAGGTTAAATACTGATAATTGATCACTCAAACCCCTTTACCTAAACCTCTTAACCGTCGGACTCGCACATCCGTCATGTTTGTCGTTTTTTTTAACACGTTTTTTCCGCGTTTGTAGTTCTAATCGAATCCTCATCCAACAGGGAGTAAGAGTTACATACGTAACCGAGACGTTCCCTTTCGTTCGGTCACTTCGAGTTACGCCAGTGACCACTCGGCTGTCTTCCAGTGCCCTGTGCAAGTGTGAGCTCCCTCTCGTGAGACTAGCATGGACGAAGGACTACACTTAACACAGGAATACCAAGGTACACTGGGAAGCATATCCCACGTGGAGAAATGCAACACAATGCCTGCCCGAAGGGAGGACTTAAGAATACACATATGACCCACGTATGGGCTGCATAGGGAGAACTCTGGGGTACCCAGTCGAAGGTGGAATATTTCAACCCCAGGGGTGGCAAGGGGCTTGCCAATTTGAAAAACACCTGCTCAGAGAGGCTTACAGTGGAAATACACATGTGGGGGTTGCCCAGCGGGGGAACCATGCACATGGAGGCACCTAGCCTAACACGAGGGCAGACCAACGGGGCATGCACTCTGGTGTCGGCATCAACAGTACTGGAGGAACTCAGGGCTTCAGGGGAAACTCACCTGAGGAAATATTGCACATATCCAGTCCGTGGAGTGGAATGGCAAGCAAGTGAAGACACAGAGTTGTCATGTTTTGTGTGTCACGTTTGGTGTGAGCACATGGGTTGTCATGTCTCCTTTGTGCTATGTGCTCTCCTGTCCATCTTGTTATCTGATTATTGGTTCATTTGCCCCACCTGTCCTCCCTCATTACCTGCATGCTTTGTTTGCTCCCTATTTATTCTCCTTGTGTTTGCAGTCCTGTGCTGGATCGTTGTCATATGTTACCTGTTGATGTTTCCTCTGTGTGTTTTTCCTGCCAAGTTGTGTCAAGTCCTGAGATCCTGTTTTCCCCCTTGGTGTAGTTTTTATTTTATTTATTAATAAAACCCCAATATATATCTGCATACTGAGTCCTCGCTTCTTCCTTTCACCCAACCCTGACATTAACCTGCCGCAGTCCAGTGCTCCTCTTCTCATTAACAGTGTTTTTCTCTTACTGATCAAAGTTCATACCTGTTGAATTTACATTTTTAAAATGAATTTGACAGATAAACACCCTTACAAAAGTTAACCATGGTTTTACTATAAATACCATAGTTAAACTACAATATTTTTTTTTACATTTGTAGTAAAACCATGGTTAATTTTCAGGAGAGCAGTATTAAAATTAATGAATGTGAGGTAACTGCCTTAAAGAAATGTAATGATGTTAAACATTAAATTAATCTTAAACAGTAATGCGTTGACAGCGCGACTGCTTTGAATATTAATAATTTTGACATAAATGTGTGCATAACATACAGTGAAATGTTTGTCAATGAAAAATGACAAAAAGTAAATGTTTAATACAAGTAAATAATGTTCATTCTGATCTTATTCATTAGGTATGACACACACACACACACACACACACACACACACTGCAGCGTCACTATTTTGACGAGCACTGACACCTTGTGGTGAAATAATCACCTATGTTTAAGAGCCTCAGTTTATGTTGGATTAAAAGACTACAAATTCCTTTTAGTTTGTAAAATCCTGTTCACAGTAATTATCAGTTGATCTCTTCTCCAGTCTCTGAAAATGTCCGAATTTTAAATTATTTTAAGAGGTGTTTCTTCAACTAGGAGTTAACAGCACATATACACAACCGGAAAAATCGATACACTGCTTCAACGTGAATTACAGAGCTCTCTAATTCAATTAATTGTTGCTAGTAATAATTGAATTATAGAGCTTTCTAATTGTACTTGATACTAGTAAGAATTGAATTGTAGAGCTCTCTAAATGAATTCTTACTAGTAAAAATGTAATTACAACGATTAACACTGGGAACAATTTAAGCTAAACGGCTTGCCATACATGATCAGGAAACACACGTGTTTGTCTTCCCTTGTGTTTGCCCTTATAGACTGAAGCAAACAAAAAACATACACTTTTATTGATAGCCTGCATTACTTTTATGCTAAACTACTTTAGCACAAAAACATTTAACATAGTCAAGTCGAATGATACAGTATGTTTGCTAGTTGAGTTTGTTGATGCATGCGCAAAAGACATGTTGAACCCCTGACAATTGTATGCAGTTAATGCAAAATATGTATAAAATTACAGTCGTTTGTGATCGCAATAAATATTGGTGGTATTCAGGGTCCACCTGAAATAATAGTAAGATGTCCCTACAGTCCTTACCCAAATCTTTTCCAATAAAACAGAGCTCTTATGCTGGTATTTTTAGTAAAAACACAGGTAAAACCTGGCTTATTTCATTGTTTGATTAATGTAACATTGGCTTCTCAGGCATGTGATCAGCTTAAGACAAAAAAGCAGGAAAACCGAAGGAAATTTCTTACAATGTCAAAACTATTGTACTGTAAAATGTAAAAATCGAGTATTTATAACAATATTACATTATATTATAATATATTGATATTACATTATAAAATGGTATTATTAACAATAATTATTATCATCATTTTATTTTATAGATCAGTAAAATTACAATACTAATATTTATGGATGTCTTAAAGATGCACTGTCTAAATTTTAGCGGCATCTAGTGGTGAGGTTGCGAATTGCAGCTGTAAAAAATAAATCTGCATTGTTTATCCTTTTGATCTTTTATTTAAAAAATTCACAAAAATCTAACCTTTCATTGAAATAAAATAATTGAAAGTGGGGGGTAAATCACATTATGAATTAAATGCTTTTCTCCAAAACACCCTTTTATTAAATACTTTTTGCAACCTCCTTTTGCCAAGATAACAGCTCTGAGTCTTCTTCTACAATGCCTGATGAGTTTGGAGAACACCTGACAAGAGATCAGTGACCATTCCTCCATACAGAATCTTTCCAGATCTTTCAGATTACCAGATCCATGTTGGTGCTTCTTCTCTTCAGTTCACCGCAGTCATTTTCTATAGGGTTCAGGTCAGGGGACTGGGATGGTCATGGCAGAAGCTTCATTTTGTGTTCAGTGACACATTTGTGTGTTGATATTGATGTTTGTTTTGGATCGTTGTCCTGATGAAAGATCCAACCGCGGCCCATTATAAGATTTCTAGCAGAAGCTGTCAGGTTTTGGTATTTGCTAGAATCCATTATACCATGTATCTGAACAAGATGTCCAGGACCTCCAGCAAAAAAATAGGCCCACAACATTAAAGATCCAGCGGTATTTTTAGCCGTGGGCATGGGGTACTTTTTATCCCTGTTTGCACCAAACCCATCTGGTGGGTTGCTCCCAAAAAGCTCTTTTTATAGTTTCATCTGACCACAGAACCAGGTACCTTTTGAATTTCCAGTCGTGTCTGACAACTGAATATGCTGGAGTTTGTTATTGGATGAGCGAGGAGGATTTTTCTTGAATCCCTCCCAAACAAAATGTGGTGATGTAGGGGTTGTTGTAGTTTTTTTTAGGCTTTCTGACCTCAAGACTCAACTAATCTCTGCGATTCTCCATCTGTGATCCTTGGAGAGTCTGGCCACTCAAACTCTCCTCCTCGCCGTGCATTAAGACAATATTCGTAACATCTTTAGTTGATTGGAACTTCTTAATTATTGCCCTGATGGTGGAAATGGGAATTTTCAATGCTTTAGCCATTTTCCTACAGCCACTTTCTATTTTGTGAAGCTCAACAATCTTTTGCTGCACATCAGAACTATATTCTCTGGTTTTACTCATTCTGATGGATGATTAAGGGAATTTGGCCTTTGTGTTTCCTCATATTTATACTCCTGTGGAACAAGACATCATAGCTGGACAATTTCATGTTCCTAGTCACCCTGGTGTGCTAAAAAATGTAAATATTATTGGGAATATACTTCAGAGATATTTTACTCATAAAAAATTCTAAGGGTGTCAATAATTGTGGACAACGTGTTTTGGAGAAAAGCATTTATAGTGATTTACCCCCCACTTTCAATTCTTTTACTTCAATGAAAGGTTAGATTATTGCGAATTTTTTGAACGATAGATCAAAAGGATAAACCATGCAGATTTATTTTTACAGCCATCATATTTACCAGGGGTCCCAATAATTCTGACCACCACTGTACATATAGTGGGAATTTTTAAAATAATTTTGAATAAATCAAAAGTCTTAAAGCTACTTCCTAGTAATGTTGAAACAGATATTTGTACAAACAGTAGTTATTTGTAAAGGCAAGAAATTTATTTTAGTTAAGCAGTAACTTTTCCACTATTGATTGACCTTTCAGGGTCACCAATAAATTCATAAAGTAAAGCAGAATCATGACAACATAGACTTGATAAGTAGCAATAATAAATATATGTGCAGTAGGAAATTGTGCATAACTCTCAATTAAATGATTAGTTCACCCAAAAATGAAAATTCTGTCATTTACTCACCCTCATGTCAAACCGTAAGACTTTCTTTCATCTTCGGGAACACAAATGAAGATATTTTCAAATGAAATCTGAGAGCTTTCAGTCCCTTCATAGACCATCTACACAACTACAACTTAGACACTTCAGAAAGTTTACAAAGAGATCGTAAAAACTAATTAATCTGAATTGAGTGGTTTAGTCCAATTTTTCTGAAGAGACACAACCGCTTTATATGATGAACAGATTATAGTTTTTTAAGGCTTTTATTCACATAAATATTTATCAGTGAACATAAACAGAAGCTCAACCGTACTTGTTTGACACGGGAGAACAAACCTCATTGATTCTTGCAGAAGCTCAAACGTGCTGCGTAACACAAGAACGAACTTCATTGGTTCTTGCAGCTCAAACGTGCCTTATTGATTTTTGCACGTCAAGCAAGCATGCTTCAGCTTCTGTTTACCACAACTGATGTGCATTGATGAATGTTTATATGTGAATAAAAGCCTAATTTAAATCTGTTCAGCGTATAAAGTGATTGTCTCTATTCAGAAAATGTGGCCTAAACTGCTTAATTCATATAGATTAGTTTTACGATCTCTTTGCAAACTTCTTGAAGTGTTAAAGTGGTAGTTGTGTGGACTGTCAATGGAGGGACAGAAATCTCTCAGATTTCATTGAAGTATTTTCATTTGTGTTCCGAACATGAACAAAAGTCTTACGATTTGGAACGACACATGGGTGAGTTAATGATAGAATTTTCATTTTTGGGTGAATTAAACCTTTAAAACAGAGATTAAGCACAGTAAAGTCTGACCCACAGAATAGTCTACAATGAATGCAGAAGTCAGAAGCAGCACAAATGATATCAACACCATCTGATCTGGGGTGCACCCAGCATCTCTCAGACATCTTCAGTCCATGTGTCCTGTGTCCATTCTATAGAATTCAGGTGGTTTTGGGGTCAGTGGGATTAGGCTGTGGGCAGGGGACGTCTGAAGAGCAAGATATGTGGTTCTATAAAGAAAAGAAGTCAAAAACATGAACATTCAGTGAAACAGTAATATAGGAGCATGTTCTTGACACCTACTACCATGGTCAAGAGTCAGGACCTACCCCAACTGAGGGTTGAAAAATTACGATAACCAACGCATTTTTCCATGAGCGATCATAACGTTACCTAGCTTGTTTGGTAGCTTGTTGGATAGTAAAGCCTCGGTTATACTCCATTTCAGACACAGACTACTTGTATACTACTGAAAGAGTATGCTGGGGTCCACTCGGTGGACGTGTTCCACACATGCGCAGTAGATCGGCGTGTACACTTCCAATTTCACACCACTAATTATTGCACATCTGGCTGTCTTTATGTTGTTTTAATGACAGATTGACTTCTTCACAAAGCCTGTCTTCAAATTCGAAGTTGCTTTGCAGGACATGCACAGTTGGTGCTTTTGTAGCCAAGTCACAAAAAAATGGGAGGCCTGCAGATGTCCGCATAATCTCCGCGTACACCCGCCGATGACGATTTTTACGTCACACGGACCCTCACGCACTCGCGGACACAGAAAGAATTAAGCCCAAAGTATACTTCGGCCGCCCACGTCCGCATGACATAATTTTCATCATCAGGAGGGTTCGTGGACGTTCGCCCACCCAGTCCGCGTGCAGTCCAATTTTTTTGCGCACGGAGGGTGTGTGTGTACAAGAAAGAGTCCACAAGGTGGTACATTCCCAATAATATACAAGAAATTGCCACCTAGTGGACTCGCAAGAAAGAGTCCACTAGGTGGCAATACGCACAGTACAGTGATGTTAAGTGGCAGATCAGTGGGCTTGCTGCAGTTGAATATCTAAGTAAGAGAAGTCCTCTGTCCCAGACGAAACCTAAAATACTATGTGGAGGACGCAAGATAATTTAATCATTATAATATGCCCACGTGGTGACCCTATGAGCCCAACTCATATTTAAACAACTGTGTTGTTGAATGATAATGGCACGGTCTACTAATAATGGCACGGCACACTAATAATAGTAGTAAAGCTTTACTTTGTGTACACATATCCTTACAAGTACAATTTTGGCTGTATTATTTGTGTCCCCTTTAAAAATAGCTCGAGAAATTTTTATTTTTATTGTTAAATAAACATAAAACCCCCACCCATGCCTACTACACACACATACCAGGCTGATGGATCATGTAATGCACCCATCCTTGACTCTGCTGAACACCCAGGTTCCTCCATTCTGTCTCTGACATGAGATGAGTCTTGGGAACTCTTTTAGCAATATCCTTAGGAAGCATAACATGCCTAAAAATGAATGGAAAACAACATATTACGCTTTACCCCGATTATGTCTGTAGATATTTTATCATATTTTATTAGCTCAGAAAAGTAGTACTTACATTTGTTTATACTTTTACTAAACTTCAAACTAACTAAATTCCATCTTTTAATTATCTACTTTTGGTTAAGCACTGGAACACTATTATTATTATCATGTGTAAGTTACATGTACAGCACTGTGGTCTCTGGAACTCCTTAATCGGAAATCAATAATTGTAAAGAGTAAAGTTACAGGTGGATTGAATATTTGCCTACCTGTACTCGAATTTGTCGTCGTCATATTTGTCAGAGTAATAAATCTGCTTGTGGGACATGGCGTGGTGTTGTTTCTGGATAATAAACAGATGGAATAACTGACATGTCATAAACTTGATTTGCATCGTTTATGTATAGTCTACTAATACGTCTTAACCTAAAAGTTTAAAGGACAATAGTAGATATCAGTTTTATTTCTCAATAAATGCAGAGATTTTATTAATACAGGCATCAGATTGTTCCCTCCAGTGATGCTAGCTCCAGCTAATAAACGCAACCGCAAATCCATCATTTATCATGGATTAGTATTTTCATAACACTTACTGTTTCTTCTTTCTTGTAAATGTAATAATTACTTCATCAAATAGCACATTCGTTTGAGTGTGAAACTGTTTTTTCCAAACGCAATTTGCAAAAACAACAACCGCTTACGCTTGACTGGCGCTTGAGCTTCCCTCTCAGCGAGTTCTAAGCCCGCCCATAAGCGTTCGAATGTTTACAACTTATTTCTTATTGGTCAAGATGTAAGGGCGTCACTAAGACGTCAGCCTATGTCAGTGATTACGTTTCGCAAATAAAAGTCTCTATGTTCACTTTCTTTCTTTTTTATTCAACTTTCAGAAAAAACATACAACTATATTTAACATCAAACGAAGCCAATTATGGTCACTTTATTGGCCTCTTTATTTTTTTATTTTCCCGTAACGTTATACCCTAAATTTTTATATTTTTGTATTATACATATTTGTTTTGTTTTTTACTGCTGGTATAACGACAAAAAATATTACGAATTAAAGAATGCTGGCAGATGTGAAGTGCCCATGATTGTGCATGTTGCCAGGGATCTCTAGATGGCAGTAAAACATAGTCTATGAAAACATCAGACGAGATAAATTAAGCACTATTATTTTCCAGTGAAGTACTTGTCTTTGCTGTGTATATTTATGCATTTCAATACACTTTGTCCCGAGATTGTCAATATTTTAAGATTTTTGAAATAAAGATTTATGTTATGTATCCATGCATTTGTGTCTGTCTATCCACGCAGGAGTTAAACAGATTCACAGTTATGATTAATGATTGACTGTGATGTACTTGTCTTTCATATTGGCGGCCAATCTATTGATTATTATCTGAGATGTCTGTAAATGCAAGAATGTTTTGTGGATAATGCATGAAATGGCAACAACATTTCTAAAGCCTATAGGGAAAGAAACTGTGCTGTTTTCTACTCAGTTATGGGCTTTAATACTATACTATACGGTACTATGATAAACATGAAGCCTCTGCGCTTTGGGGGATGCAAAAAAAACCCCGCAATCCTTCTAATAAAGGCCTAAACCAAATCAACCTAAAGACAGTGAAATATGAGATCCTGGAAGGATGTAAATACACAATCACTATACATCCATAAAATGCAATGATAACATTCATGTTTTCCTTGAATTTAATATAACAAGCTAAATCTCACCAAACCCATTCATGCAAACATAATAATATAACCAAAGAAGACAAAGAATCATTTTCCTGTCCATTATTATTACTGTTATCTGCCAAGACCTGGCCGTACTCGATCGATGACGGGAAGTTAAGGCGCTTCATCTGGAGCGAGGATAGTCGGGAATCTCAAAAAAAACAGGTAAACAAAATCACTGTCCGTGCATGAAAATACACTATCCAAAAATAATACACACGTACATAAAAATGCATGATCATAAAGACATAATGTGGCATCCATGTGAGGTTATTTATAAACAGGTAAATGTTGCCGTGCACATGCAGTGGCCTGCGCTTAAATGACCCTCGCGACGGGGCAGCACGGACCCCGCAGTCATGACAGAACAAACCCAAAAATACTCCTCATATATCTGTTTATCAGGCCACGAGCTCTTTATTTATTATTATATCAACACCAAAGCCGCAACTAGGGGACAAAATGTGACAAAAGCCCTTTAATCGTACCATTAGCGATTCATTTCGGTCCCCATTTGTAGTTAGCCAGGTCAGATGGAGGTTTTAGCCGTTCTCAGGCAATTGTGTTTGTTTTGTATACACCAAATTGATCTCTGTAATGTGCTTGATGGTTACGGAATCATTATCTTTCTTTATTGGCCAATTATGTATTCATGCTTTTTTTTTTTTTTATCTAAGAGGGCTTGTTTGGATTCTCTTGTTGATACCATAGCAGCTGTAGCGTGCTAAACAGGCTCTGTTACCTGTAAATGATCCATTGTTAAGCAAAGAAAAAATGGTTGTTGGATTATATATGTATGATGTAAAAAAACTAAATATACGTTTTTTTATATTGCATACGTGAATGTCTTCCAGTTCAGACGTCAATGCTAAGTTTATACAGAACCATTAACGTTACGTGGCTGTTAGCCAAAGCTAACAAAACAAAGCCGTTCGATGTCATTTTGCTGTAGCGCGATGTATTTATATATTTGTATATATATTTTTGTTGTTGTCAAAGTAAAGAATGGGGTTATTAAAACAGCAGGATGCATGTGGCTAAAACCACTGTCAATTTAACCTATTATGTGCCTCAACACGAAGCAGTTTCTATTAGGATTACGAACAGATGGAATACTTTATATGTTTTTATAAAATATGTTTGTGTCAAAAAGACGTTTTTATATGTGCTAAAATCACCTCACGAAAACAGATCACTTGCTATGGTATATTGTTTAAAAATAAAACGCATTACCCCTTGTCTGCATGAAAGACACAATGATTTGTATGAAAAAATATTAAAGAATACTAGAATAAGCCTCTCCATATATCTTAATTTCCTTTTTAAATAGAAAATAATGTCAACACAGTACTTAATGGGATAGTTCACCCAAAAATGAATATTATGTCATCATTTACCCTCATGTCGTTCCAAACATGTATGACCTTCTTCTGCGAGACACAAAAGAAGATATTTTGAAGAATGTTGGCAACCAAACTGTTTTGGTGACCATTGACTTCCATTATTTATATGTTCCACAGAAGAAAGAAAGTCATACAGGTTTGGAACAACATGAGGGTGAGTAAATGATGTTTATTTTTGGTCAAATGATAATTTTTAATGAACTATCCCTTTAATGCAATTCTTATCACACACTTTTTTTCAGACATTTTATTTGTGTTCTAGGATTGAGTCACTGACCCGGCATGGGGGACATGAAAACCCCCGATTTCGATGACCTATTGGCAGCGTTTGACATTCCTGACATTGATGCCAAAGAGGCTATCCAGTCAGCACCGGATGAGGTGGAGGGGCATCAAGGAGCAGGCGGAGGATCACTCATAAAGTCTGGTGATGCTTCAGTAGGTGGAAGTTCAGCCATAAGATCGCCCAGCCCATCCTCAGATTCTCAGAGTGACCCTTCTATTGTTAGCGTGATTGTGAAGAACCGTGTTCGCCCTGAGCCCTTTGATGGTGGTGACAACTCGGTACCAGACCCACTCAACCATAATGGATTTGTGTCATCCGGTGGGTCAGTACATATGTCGCAGGCCCGTTGCCAGCCAAATGGGGAGCAGTGGCCCATATGCAGCTCAAAGACGATTCCAGAGAATGCAGGTCCTGTCCTTGGATCTTCCGGCAGTTCCAAACAGGGCAGCAACATCTTCAATAAGCTAAAGCCCTTAATGGCACAAGGTGCTGGAGACTCTGTTGGAAGGGCCCGGAAAATGCAGCTTCTGCAACAGCAGCATATGCAGCAGGAGATGAACATAGAAGGTGCAGACAAGGCAAAAGCTCCTGCAGTTCCTAGTGGGGCAAGTGGAGCAGCATCTCCTTTCTTTCCCCCACCGAAACCACTTCTTTCCACTCCCTCCACAGCTACATCTTCCTCGCCGTCATCGTCTTCTCCCTCAGTTGGTTCCAGAGTTTCTGGGGCTGTGGCATCGTCTCCCCTTGCTACATCTCTAACAGAGCCGTTTAACGGAACACCACGTCTTAGTTCGTCTGCATTCAGACGTGTAGATTCAGATGAAGAGGACTCAGATCCTGATTCTGGAGGATCTCTAGTCATTCACGAGAGTCCGGACTCGCCCACCCCTCCGAAACTGTCACGCAGGCTGAGGTCACCTCCAGAAAATTCACAATCTCCTTCTCTCCCTCCTTCAACGTCCATATCACCCAGCACTTACCCCAAACCAGGTGACATCCCCTTGGCTTCACCTGCTTCACCTCGAGCTCAACAGAACTGGCTTTCCGCACCAGTCCAAACAGGAACCGGAAAGAGTTTACCCCAAGAGGAGCGAAACCCAGAGCATGTGATTGAAGAACGAGACTCACCGGAGAGCCCTGAGCCTGAGATGCCCAAGTCCTCCATGCCAACGTCTGCAGTAACCAAAAGATCATGCAGCCCAGCTGTGGCATCTTCATCACCATCTGCTGCCATTCAAGAACCCAAGGAAGAAGAAGAGGAGATGGAAGTAGACAAAGGGTCTACAGAGAATGGAAAAGATGTGGTTAATGTGGATGGTAAGGATGGTGGGAAAAGGGATGGAGAGAAAATGGAGGTCAATACTGCGCAATCCCTCCCAGCGGACTCTGGCTCAACGCCAAGCACTGGCGGCAAAGCTGTAGCTGGCAGCAATGTTCCTTCCAGACCACTTAAAGTCCGAATCAAGACCATTAAGACATCTACGGGAGGCATCACCCGCACGGTTACCCGAGTAGCAGGTAAGGGAGGTGCTGCCAATGCAGGCAAAGATGGAAGTAAAACCCAAACGGGAAATCGAGCCAGCCCTGCGAAAGGCACCAGAAAAAATGACGCCACTGCTGGTCAAGTGGTAAAAAGCTCAACCCTACCAGTGTCCACTCTAGAAGCCAGTAGTGCCATGTTAGCAGCAGCCAGCAAGGTCCAAAACAAAATGACAGTGCAATCCGATAAAATGAAAGTTTCTGCCACAGCAGTGAGCATCACAAAAGCCACCACTTTACCAGTCGCTCCAGCTGTCGGCGGAATAAGCGTGCGCCCTACAGTCGCTAAAACCGCCAATGGAGGTACTGTGCCATGTAAACCAGCGTCTATCGTCAACAGCACCGGTGCTGTTATTTCCCGTAGCCAGTCCAGCCTGGTTGAGGCTTTCAACAAGATCCTGAATAGCAAGAACCTGCTGCCCAGCTATCGTCCGGACCTTTCGACCCCACCACCCCCTGAATGGGGTCTTCCTATGCCTGCTGCTGGCTATCGATGCTTGGAGTGCGGAGATTCTTTCGCTTTGGAGCGCAGCCTGGCACGACACTACGACCGGCGCTCTTTGAGAATAGAAGTGACATGTAATCACTGCGCAAAGCGGCTGGCTTTCTTCAATAAGTGCAGTCTGCTGCTACATGCTCGGGAGCACAAGGAACGAGGCCTGGTCATGCAGTGCTCACATTTGGTTATGAGACCAGTCACAGTGGAGCAGATGATTGGCCAGCAAGACACTACTCCCATTGGTAAGTTGTGGAAGATTTTAATAGGACTTTTTCAGCTTAATATTGAATAATAAATGTTCTCGTTCCTTTAGGTATGCTCTCTCCATCTCTGTCCTCTCCACCTCTGTCATCCTCCACCACCCCAACAGGGACGACCTCTCTACCGTCCACTTCCAGTCCACTGAAGGATTCCCCGTCTCCAGGCACGGCTTCAACCCAGCCCAGCCCTGCCCGCCGTGGACCCCAGAGTCCCCAAGCCCTGATGCCGCTACCCTGCAAGAAAGGCGAAGCCCTGCAATATCACAACTTCAAGTGTCCTGAATGCCAAGCCCAATTTTCAAGCAAGGCTGAATTAGTGACCCATTTCCAGCAAATCAGAGCTACTCCTAACTCGGTAAGTTTTATAATTGTAAACATGTTTTAAACACAATGATTTTCTTTCTGGTGGGTCTGATTTTTGTTCATGCCATACCAGCTTTTCTACTGATGATATTTTAATTTTAATTTTGATATCTGTCAGAAATATAAATATAATTATATAATTTAAAGTAATATATTATATAAAATGTGTGTGTCTATGTATAATTTTTAAAAGTAAATTTTTAATTAGATTAATTGCACCTAACATTAATGTTATTGTATATTTTTATGCTGTTATTTATGCTATATTTTTTATATACTTTCACATTAAATCTCCAAAAGAATGTAGAAACGGCAATAAGACAGTTAATTTAAAATATTTGTTTAATGGCATCTTTTTACTAAGCACTATGAATGAAGGACTGTATCACTGATACCAATACTGATACTTATGTCTCTATTACATGGATTTTTTTCTCAGTTTTTGCCATCGATTATAGCCATTAAACTACAGAAAAATTGAAAGCTATCATTTTTAACATTTTAACAGGTTTTTAAAAAATATTACAGCTTTTAATTTAAATGAACCTAAAGCAATCTTCACCTATCTTCATATATCAGGGCTCAACGCTAAGGTTTTTTTCTACTGGTCCAGGTGGGACGGTTCAGATTTTTACCTGCCTTTCTAAAATGCACAAAAAAATATTGTTTTCATTATTTTTGACCCATGTAGCCATATAAACACTGCTTTGATATTTTCAGGTAGGAATCATTTCTGTATCTTCACTGCATAAATTATAAATTAAATATAGATTAATCCTTATTTAAGATACAAAAGTTACTTTAAGACCTGACGCGGATCTGACAAACATCCTATTTTATTAACTCCATTTACATTCATTTAACAGTTTTTAACTCGTTTAAGACTGTGCTTACGAGGATATTCGACAGGAATTTGTTTTGTGTGTTTTTGTCCGTTTAATGAGTGCGCTGTCTGGAGTGGCTTTCTGTGCGCATGGGTCGTGTGTGTCACACAGACAGCAGATTCACAGACGTGCACCAGTACCTGCCAGAGTTCTCTTCAGTCTCGTTGCGCTTGAATGGAAAAGCATTTGCAAGAATAAGAGCATGATCAAATAATGTAACGCTAGCCAAAGGATGACAGAAAAAACAGATGCTGCATTATTGAACATACACTCACCTAAAGGATTATTAGGAACACCTGTTCAATTTCTCATTAATGCAATTATCTAATCAACCAATCACATGGCAGTTGCTTCAATGCATTTAGGGGTGTGGTCCTGGTCAAGACAATCTCCTGAACTCCAAACTGAATGTCAGAATGGGAAAGAAAGGTGATTTAAGCAATTTTGAGCGTGGCATGGTTGTTGGTGCCAGACGGGCTGGTCTGAGTATTTCACAATCTGCTCAGTTACTGGGATTTTCACGCACAACCATTTCTAGAGTTTACAAAGAATGGTGTGAAAAGGGAAAAACATCCAGTATGCGGCAGTCCTGTGGGCGAAAATGCCTTGTTGATGCTAGAGGTCAGAGGAGAATGGGCCGACTGATTCAAGCTGATAGAAGAGCAACTTTGACTGAAATAACCACTCGTTACAACCGAGGTATGCAGCAAAGCATTTGTGAAGCCACAACACGCACAACTTTGACGCGGATGGGCTACAACAGCAGAAGACCCCACCGGGTACCACTCATCTCCACTACAAATAGAAAAAAGAGGCTGTTGCCTGGTCTGATGAGTCTCGATTTCGATGGTAGAGTCAGAATTTGGCGTAAACAGAATGAGAACATGGATCCATCATGCCTTGTTACAACTGTGCAGGCTGGTGGTGGTGGTGTAATGGTGTGGGGGATGTTTTCTTGGCACACTTTAGGCCCCTTAGTGCCAATTGGGCATCGTTTAAATGCCACGGCCTACCTGAGCATTGTTTCTGACCATGTCCATCCCTTTATGACCACCATGTACCCATCCTCTGATGGCTACTTCCAGCAGGATAATGCATCATGTCACAAAGCTCGAATAATTTCAAATTGGTTTCTTGAACATGACAATGAGTTCACTGTACTAAAATGGCCCCCACAGTCACCAGATCTCAACCCAATAGAGCATCTTTGGGATGTGGTGGAACGGGAGCTTCGTGCCCTGGATGTGCATCCCACAAATCTCCATCAACTGCAAGATGCTATCCTATCAATATGGGCCAACATTTCTAAAGAATGCTTTCAGCACCTTGTTGAATAAATGCCACGTAGAATTAAGGCAGTTCTGAAGGCGAAAGGGGGTCAAACACAGTATTAGTATGGTGTTCCTAATAATCCTTTAGGTGAGTGTATATTTAACACGTTAAACTGAAAAAAAATGTATAGCAAGATTATGCTAATTTTGACAGCAATATATATATATATATTTCTGGGGGGGTTCATTTTTAGATTAAATACGTTTTTCACAAATAATTTGTCAAGATGCTAATTACTGAAAATGAATGACTAAAATTAATGAACTATAAGATTTACGCACACGTTTGTTAGAAAATAAAGGTGTATAGTGCAATCGTTACTGATTTGATTGATGTTTCTATCACCATCACAAGTCAGTTTCATAATTTCAAAAAGCCTCATCTATGTTAGCCAACTTGGAATTCAACAGCCATGTTCAATAAATCACAGAAAACCAAAGAAGAATCATTGCGACAAATTGTTGCATTCAATGTGACTTTGTCAATTGTTGCATACGAAATATGTATTTAATGTTTATTTGTGATGAAATGTGAATTTAAATAAGAATGTTTTTACGATCAATTTACACATTTATTTTACTCATGTTTCTTAAAGGGTTTGTTCACCCAAGAATTAAAATTCTGTCATTAGTTACTTACCCTCATGTCGTTCCAATCCCATAAGGCCTTTTGTTCCTCCTCGGAACACAAATTAAGATATTTTTGATGAAATCCGACAGCTCTCTGACCCCTCCATATATTTAATTAACACTTTCAAGGCCCATAAAGGCAGTAAAAGCTGCACTGTTTACACTGCGTCAACAGCGTAAGAGTCTGACAGGCTAGAAGAAATTGTTGAATAAAGTCGCTATTTTTGTTTGTTTCTGCGCACAAAAAGTATTCTTGTGTTCCAAGGATGAATTTACGGGTTTAAAACAACATGAGTAATTAATGACAGAATTTTCGTTTTTGGGTGAACTAAACCTTTAAATAGGGCCCAATATATAAGTTAGTATAAAGTGTGTATAAGCTAGATAAAATTACTTTATTTACTTATTAACTCTCTCTTTTTATATTTCAGACTTGTATGCTTTGCTCTCCCCCCATGATGCTGCCTAACTGGTGCAGTGTGTCGGCCCATCAGCGGATCCATAAGCACCGCGCACCCCATGTGTGCCCCGAGTGTGGTGGCACTGCCCGCCAGGCAACGTTTCAAACCCATCTGGAAGAGTCCTGCCTGCACTTTGCCAGGCGCATCGGCTACAGGTTCCAGGCTTTTAATTTCTTATCAGTGTTTTGTAATATTGCAGGCAGTGTCCTTGTGAGATTTCTTGCAAGGAAATAAAAAGAAATTGCCTACCTAAATTCATATATGCTCAAATCTACTTCCTTAATTCCAGGTGCTCCAGTTGTCAAGTTGTGTTCGGAGGTTTGAATTCTATCAAGTCTCACATTCAGACAGCTCACTGTGAAGTCTTTCATAAGTGCCCCAATTGCCCGATGGCCTTCAAATCTGCGCAGAGCGCCCAGGGGCACATCACTTCCCAGCATCCCGCCCTCACAGCTGCACAGGCTAAGTAGGTTGAACCACATCACATACAGCTTTTCATGATTAATGCCATGGATGGGAAATATTTTGAATATAGATATGAACTCTGATCCTCATTATTTTCTTATACTCATTCTACAGGATGATCTACAAGTGTGTTATGTGTGACACTGTGTTCACCCAGAAACCTTTGCTCTACATGCATTTTGACACTCACCTGGCCAAACAGAAGGTGCATGTGTTCAAATGTCCAGACTGCACTAAACTGTATGCCCAGAAAGGCTCCATGATGGAACACATCAAGGTAGATATCCTAACAATAGTAATTCAAATAAAAAGAATACATTTAAACAAGAATATTAATTGATTACGCTTCAAATTAATTATTGTTATTTTGCCTTTTGTGTTACCCATTCTTTTCACTTCCCCTAAAGAATGTGGTGTCAGCAAAGGCATACAGTAAAACTTTTGGTTTGGCCTTTACAGAGTGATTTCTGTGTATCACCTTGTCTAATGCTCATACCAAGTACAAAAGCCACCTCAATGTGAATTGTTTTATTTTCTTTTTAATTGTTTATATGCTTTTGACCAGAGCTGTCTTTCAATATTTCCCTTCAGACTGCTCATAGAGGCCTGTCTGTCAAAGCAGAGACTCCGCCCACCACCTCATCTCCTGTCACAGCCCCTGCCAGCAACTCCACATCTAAACCCAAACCAGTCGAAAACAATTCAGATGAGTTGAGCCAGGGACAGGGAGAGGAGGAAGAGGAGGGGGAAGAAGAGGAGGGAGAGCAGGAAGGGGAGGAGAGAGAAGAGGAAGAAGAGGAGGAGAATGAGGAGGAAGAGCAGCCGAGCTCTCCAGAGAGCGGGAATATGGAGTGGAGGTGCAGGGAGTGTAAGAAACGCTTTGCTGAGAGAGAGGATTACATCGACCACATGAAGAACGACCACGGCACGGTTGGTACTCTTAAAGACATACACGACGCAATCACAAGAAAATGCAAGCACAGATGCTATATATTTTAGCTAAGAGATATAGTCTATGAATGTATGATTCTATTATATACTTCTGTGTTTGCATTTTCTTTTATATTTGGAGTCAGTTGAAAATAGCATTTAAAATATAATTTATCATTTAAAATATAACTCTTTTCTATTTCAATATATTATAAATAGAATTTTTTTCCCGTGATGCAAAGCTGAATTTTCATCATCATTACTCCAGTCTTCAGTGTCACATGATCCTTCAGAAATCATTCTAATATTCTGATTTGCTGCTCAAGAAACATTTCTTATCACTGTTAAAAACAGTTGCTGCTTAATATTTTTGTGAAGGATTTTTTTGAAACAGCATTTATTTTAAATATATATTTTGTAACAATGTCTTTACTGTCGCTTTTGATTAATTTAAAGGGGGCCTATTATTCCTATTTGTGCCCAATATGTAATTTAAGTCTCAGGTGTCCCCAGAATGTGTCTGTGAAGTTTCAGCTTAAAATACATCACAGATCATTTATAAATCCATGTTGTAAATACCCATTACTGACTACAGTCAAGAACAGACTGTTTTCGTGCATTTGCCTTTAAATGCAAATGAGCTGCTGCGTGCCGCCCCCTCTCCACACAGTTCCTGCCTTAAAATTCTCTGCCAAATACTAACAAGACATCTGCTTGGTTTTGATTATTATCTATATCGCAATCACTCTCACGGATAGCTATAGTAATATAGCTATATTAGTTTAAACTTCTAATGGATCATTTCTGAGCACACTTAGCTTAAGCACACTCACACAGACAACTGGCTGTCAGACGTCAAGTCTCGTGAGTAACTTATCTTTCACATTTTTTTGTTGTGTTCAAACTGTCAAATACACACAAGTGTCTTGTTCATGTTGTCGCTTCCGAAAACAGAATTGCAGCGCCGTGGGTGGAAACGTGCAGATTAAGGGGCAGTAATATTATAATAGATCCCCTGCCTACGTCAGAAGGGGAGAGAAATCTGAGCGGCTCGTTTTTTTCACGTGCTTGCAGAGAAAGGCTTACCAAAACAAAGTTACTGGGTTGTCCTTTTTCACATTTTCTGGGTTGGTAGATGCACCGGGGACCCGATTATAGCACTTAAACACGGAAAAGGTCAGATTTTCATGATATGTCCCATTTAATGCATCTTTGCTGAATAAAAGTATACATTTCTTTAAATTAAATACATTTTCAATATTTAGTTTTTAATTTAATTACAATTTCTTAGCGTAAAATAAGTAAATTCTTCAAATTTGTTAAATGCCTGCATTTTGTTTTTATTTCTTCCTCTAGTTAATGAAGAAGTTCCCCTGCAGATCATGCGAGCGTTCATTCAGTTCGGCCAACAGCCTTCGTCGACATGTCAGAATAATACATGAGGGCGTCAAGAGAGTCTTCCACTGCCCGTGAGTCAGATATTCATCAACCACCAATTTATTTGAATCTTTCTTTTCCTCCCTAAAATGATTCTTTATTTGATTATTTTTCTCTTCTATTTCTGTACATGTTGTTTTCTTCAGGCACTGCTCAGAGGGCAAGCGTACATTCAGTAGTCGTCTGATTTTGGAGAAGCACATTCGGGTCAGACATGGCATTAGAGCGCGACAGACAACAGACAAACCGGTCAGTTTGGACACTCTACCTCTTTAGAGTTTATTATATTTAATTATCCACATATTAATTTTAATTTCCAAACTCAGAGCGCTCCAAACACCAGAAAGCGTTCACTTCCAGGTGACGGGGCGGGCAGTTCATCTGAGCTTGACAATGAGGGCGGAGCTCCAGCTGTAGGGGGCGGCGCCGATACGGATGACATCACGGGAGAGGACGCCTCGGGTCCAGCAAAGAGAACTCGAGCGTCTGAAAACCGACCGGTCGAGCAGGAGGATGACGACGGCACCTTCCGTTGCACACCCTGTGGCTTCACCACCCAGGATTGGGAAGAGTTCCAGCGCCACATTCCCGTCCACTGTGATGCGGAGAACGCGTCTCAGCAGTGCCTGCAATGCGGAGCATGTTTCGCCTCAGCTGGCTCTCTCAGCCGACACAAATTCATTACACACCGCTTGCGCCAAGGTCAGCATGACAGTCGTGGTGGAAACACATCGCCTGGTGCGTCTCCGCAGGACGGATCGCCGTCCTCACCTAAAGCGGGCGAGGACGGGGAGGGAGGGGTGAGCTGCAGGGTGTGCGGCCGGCGCTTCGACAAAACATCGGACCTTAACACGCACTTCCGCACGCATGGCATGGCCTTTATCACGGCACACAGGACCGACAAACCCTTGTAGAACGAGTGAGATGGGGAAAAAGGAAAGAAAGGAAAAGCCATTGCAAAACAGGACACGGCTTTGAACCAGCCAATAAGACGAGTTTAAAATTAATGCATATGATTTGGAAAACTTAACCTGTCGTTTTGATTGTAATGTGAACTGTCTTCCGAAATACAAAGATATTAAAGTTATTTCGCCCTTTCCTCCAATCGCTCCCTGTTTGTAACATCCTCAGCCTTTTAAATACATTTACAAAAGGTCAAATTGTATCTCAGACAGACTTTGTATTGCTCGAAAACTACTATACATTTAGAGCAATTCGCCATCTGCTGGGTTTTGCTGAGCTGAGTGTCAATCCACAAAAGCATTAAAGCAAAAAGGGTGCTAGTGAAGGCTTTTTTTTTTTACAAATAAAGGAAAACACTGACTTTTAAATGTAACGATATTGTACAGACATTGTAGTACTGATATTTATTTATATTGAAGCATTCATCAGTCTTTTGATAATCATTGAGAACTTAAAATAAGTGTGGAAAAAGTTTCATTTGTGCAAGGAGAACAGACGTATATGAGGTCAAAGATGGATTGTAAAGTTTAAATAGTCAAAAAAGGTCAATATAAGTAAACATGGATACATTGCATTTCAGTCGCAGATACACTTGAGCACACTTTATATGTGTATAAATGCAGTTCATCAGTTTGATATGGTTGTTGCATTTGGAAATGTGAATAAGTTCAGTCTTTGTATTTTTTCCCCCTCTTAGCTGAAAGGTGATATTGAAATGCTACTAGTGAAAGTTTGCGTTCGGGACCTGATGTAATTTTTACAACTTCATCTGATTTAAAAATCAACACTGAGTTTGAAGGATTGCTTGTGTGTTTTATGGCAAATTTATGTACAAATATGAATGTTGTTTGTGTATTTTTTTTTTCTTTGATAAGAGTCTTTTCTATCAGAATGTTTTGTGCTTGTCGAAAACCACATTTCTTAAAAAAATAATTGTGATCGTGTGAATCATCTGTGTGAGTGTGACTTTCTATCTCTCCAGTAATAGATGTATACATCCCATACATAGACAGTCTATAGACAGCCATCTTATTCTGTGATGACCTGCCTGTTTCACTGCCGTACATCTGTGTCAGTTCTCTTTCTAAATAAAACAGTAAATTGGTACGGTACAGATCATGGTGTCCTTAATGATTTATGTCCTGGTGCATGCTGGGAACACTAATAATAGTAAAATATCAAATATAGTTTAATATCAACATTAGCTAAATCATTGAATGCAATGCAATTACTGATGAAAATACATATACAAATAAATTGATGTTGCTGTTTATGTGCATTTTTTTAGGTAGAAAATCAATCAATAGCACTTTACTATATAAGGTAAGATATTTGTCAATGCATTAAATAATTAATTTTAACATTAAACAAAATATTATTGTAAAATTGTACTGCTTCATAAGAGCTGGAATTGAATATGTTTTAATTTTTGCTAACAAAAAATATCAAGTACTCTTTACTGAAGCGAGCCTTCAGGTTATTACAAAGTCATTGTTAATGTGTTTGATTATAAACCTACAAAAAGTTATAATTAAATCAATTTAACATATAAATAGTAACAATTAAGATTCCATCATGCGTTTGACAGATTCTTTTCTCTTTAGCGTATGTCTGCTGAGGTCATGGAAAAGATCCTTTCCTTGCCGTTTTCTTTAATGGTGTCAAACTTCGGCTGCACACCCTCTAACTCCACAGTTTTTTGATCCATCGCTGCCAGGCCTTCAGGATCACTTGGCTCTGGATGATGTACTCCAATCAGCAGCTCATAAAGTAATGAACCCAGAAGAGCACCTACACACGGTACAACCAGTGGTACCCACCACCATCCATGTCCAGCCCTGACGAGAAGTAGTCTCATTTTAGTGTCCAAAAGGTTTTCTTTTTATCTATCTATATATATATATATATATATATATATATATATATATATATATATATATATACACACACACACACACTACTGTTCAAAAGTTTGGAGATTTTAAGTGACAGTAAAGACATTTATAATATTACAAAATATGTCTATTTCAAATAAATACAAAGTTCTGTCATGAAACTCAAAATGGAACTCTGCTTGCAATCACATTGTTCTCTAGAGGGCACAGCTGATTGGTTCATGCTGTATCAGCAGCCAATGAGCTTGTGTGCTCAACTTTCAAATGCTTGGTCAGCAACTGCTGTAGCAGTTTCAGCGCACTTTCAGAAACCCTCCACCTTCCCTAGCTCCACCTGTATAGATCTGATACGGGTAATTCATGTACGTTATATTGTACAGCAGCAGCATGTCTTGTATGTATTGGCAGTAGCAAGTCCCGTACTTGCTTTGCAGCAGCAGCAATAATCAACAGCAGCAGCAGCGTAGCAGAGCGATTCCGCCAAAACTAAACAAATTACCATCCATTACCATGACAAACATTCCAAGAGTCGTCATGACAGAAGTGCTGCTCTTTTGAACTTTCTATTTATCAACGAATCCTGAAAATAATGTCATGGTTTCCACAAAAATAAGCATATTAGAATGATTTCTAAAGGATCATGTGATAATAAAAACTGAAATAGTTACTGCTAAAAAATTAGATTTGCTATCACAGGAAATTATACTTAAAAAAAAGAAAACAGTTATTTTTCAAAACAAAAATGTTTTCTTTATTTCACAATATAACTGATTTTACTGTATTTTTGATCAAATAAATGCAGCCTTTGTGAGCATAAGAGACTTTCAAAAACTAACAAATCTTACCAACTCCCAATTTTTGAACAGTGGTATACACTCACCTAAAGGATTATTAGGAACACCATACTAATACTGTGTTTGACCCCCTTTCGCCTTCAGAACTGCCTTAATTCTACGTGGCATTGATTCAACAAGGTGCTGAAAGCATTCTTTAGAAATGTTGGCCCATATTGATAGGATAGCATCTTGCAGTTGATGGAGATTTGTGGGATGCACATCCAGGGCATGAAGCTCCCGTTCCACCACATCCCAAAGATGCTCTATTGGGTTGAGATCTGGTGACTGTGGGGGCCATTTTAGTACAGTGAACTCATTGTCATGTTCAAGAAACCAATTTGAAATGATTCGAGCTTTGTGACATGATGCATTATCCTGCTGGAAGTAGCCATCAGAGGATGGGTACATGGTGGTCATAAAGGGATGGACATGGTCAGAAACAATGCTCAGGTAGGCCGTGGCATTTAAACGATGCCCAATTGGCACTAAGGGGCCTAAAGTGTGCCAAGAAAACATCCCCCACACCATTACACCACCAGCCTGCACAGTGGTAACAAGGCATGATGGATCCATGTTCTCATTCTGTTTACGCCAAATTCTGACTCTACCATCTGAATGTCTCAACAGAAATCGAGACTCATCAGACCAGGCAACATTTTTCCAGTCTTCAACTGTCCAGTTTTGGTGAGCTTGTGCAAATTGTAGCCTCTTTTTCCTATTTGTAGTGGAGATGAGTGGTACCCGGTGGGGTCTTCTGCTGTTGTAGCCCATCCACGTCAAGGTTGTGCGTGTTGTGGCTTCACAAATGCTTTGCTGCATACCTCGGTTGTAACGAGTGGTTATTTCAGTCAAAGTTGCTCTTCTATCAGCTTGAATCAGTCGGCCCATTCTCCTCTGACCTCTAGCATCAACAAGGCATTTTCGCCCACAGGACTGCCGCATACTGGATGTTTTTCCCTTTTCACACCATTCTTTGTAAACTCTAGAAATGGTTGTCCGTGAAAATCCCAGTAACTGAGCAGATTGTGAAATACTCAGACCGGCCCGTCTGGCACCAACAACCATGCCACGCTCAAAATTGCTTAAATCACCTTTCTTTCCCATTCTGACATTCAGTTTGGAGTTCAGGAGATTGTCTTGACCAGGACCACACCCCTAAATGCATTGAAGCAACTGCCATGTGATTGGTTGATTAGATAATTGCATTAATGAGAAATTGAACAGGTGTTCCTAATAATCCTTTAGGTGAGTGTATATATATATATTGATCATTGTTTGCTACACTGACCTGAACACCTCATCACCCCAGCCTGCAATGTAAGAGAAGAGTCTTGGTCCCAAGTCTCTTGCTGGGTTGATGGCATATCCGCTGTTAGATCCCATTGAAATGCCAATCACCAGGACAACTGCTCCTACCAGGACAGGCTCCAGACCAGGCGGTGCTGGTGTGTTATGAGTGTCTCCCAATGCAAGAACACACACTAGCAGAGCAGCTGTGCCAATTATCTGCAGAACAAGCACAAGTTAATGCTGCAACGGTCTACACAGCTCACTTCAGATCAAACTCTTAAGTGAAATATATAACAATAACAAAAACAACTATATACTACTACTACTACTAATATTATTACTACTGAAAGGTAAAAACGTCGAAAAGATGACTCCAGAACCTCAAATCGAATACCAAGTGCTTGAAGGATTCCATATCCTGCACAAAATGACACCACGGAAGTTCTTTGAGTATTCTAAAGAATATTTAAGGCACCTTTAGTTTCTACAGTGTGGTTGAGAACGACTTTCCTAGAAGCAAAGTGCCTGACATTTTTGTACGTAAATTGTACTTAATCTTTAAGCACATGTAAAAAAATAAAAATAAATAAATAATAATAATAATAATATACCAAAAATGTCTGTAAATTATAGCAAAATAATCAAACATCAATTATGTGCAACCTAAACAGATCTTTACAGAGAGACAACGGGGCAGTTAATATATCCGATAATAAACCTATATACATACTCTACAGTCTACATTGAAGCCACAATGAAAACAAAACTGATAATTTTTGTTTTTTTATGGAATATTTCAGTATTCATTATAAATTATTTATCTTTATTTATCTCGCTGCAATTTGATGAGCATCTCAATCCCTTAAAGGGGAGAAACACAACAAGGCACTGTATGTGAATTCTGTCACGTCTTTAAGGGGGTGTGTCGCCACAATAATTAATAAGTAGACTATAATTATCAGCAAAAATATAAAACATATTTGTCTAAATTTGTCTAAATACAGGAGCACCCATGCCAGACGGGTCCCCAGTGGGAGCACCTGTCCCTGCACCAGTGTGCACCTCGTCTCCAAAGCAAGCACCTGTGCCTGTCCCACCCCCAGAAGAAACACTAGTGCCCACCGTGTCCCCTGAGAACGCACCAGTGCCCACTGCTTCCCTAGAGGAATCACCTGTGTCTGCCTCTCCCCCGAGGAAGCACCAGTGCCCACTACGTACTCTGAGCACCTGTACGCGCCTCGTCCCAAGAGAAAGTACCCATGCAAACTGCCTCCCTAGGGGAAGCACCTGTGCCTGCCTTGTCCACTGAGGAAGTACCCATGCATGCAGCATCCCCAGAGGAAGTACCAGTGCCCACCTAGTCTCAAGAGGAAGCACCCATGCCCACTGCCTCCCGGGAAGCACCTGTGCCTGAATTGTCCCCCAGTGCCCACTGCATTTCCACTGGAAGCACCTGCACCTTCCAGGCCCCCATTCATGTAAAAAGTGAGGATCCCTAATAATATGAGACTGCATCTGACAAGGGATGTCATCTCGACATCCTTGCCCTCAAGGCCCCCAAGGGACCACCTACTCTTACCAGGACACCAAAAGGAGCACCATGTCCCAAGAGGAAGCACTCGTGCCAGCCACGTTCTGCAAGGTCCTCAGAGGAAGCACCAGTGCCTGCGAGGTCCCCTGAGGGAGCACCCAAGTGTACTCGGAAGAGGCCATGCCCATGAAGCACTGGAGCTTCGGTAAATCCGGTTAAAAAAATATATAATCTCTATTTAAAATCCTCTGTATTATAGTTTAAGTTTAAGTAATATGTCTTTCGATTGTGTCTAAGCATTAAACCTGTCTGTGCATTACATGATGATCTCTACTCTTTCAACAGGATAATGAAGGTGTGATTCAGCCACCACCACATAAAAACATGTGGGAAAAGACCCCAGAGCCTCTCTAGAACTCTCAAAACACTCAGAAGAGGTGGTACCTAAAGAGGTTAGTTGCTCCTGTCTCTCATTTCATTTTTTGATTTTCATGATTTAATTATTTCATGATTCATTAAAAAATTAAACACTGTCTATTGAAACTATAGCTACTTTGTTTGTTAACCTCTATTTTGAATACTTTGTATATTTCAATAAAATTCATAGATCAATTCATTGTAAAACAAGTGAAGTGATATGTCTTTTTCCTTCCTTCCAGCTCATTAAACCTGATTATTTCCTCAGGAAAGTGTCAGCGAAGTCCATGTAAAAAGCGGAGCATGCCTAAGGAAACCAGCGAATGAACAAGGGAACAAAGCATCACCAACATTTGAACTTTGTACAATGAGGTTGTACTTTGCACAGAGATTTTCTCCTTTCAAAATGTATTATACAAGTGAAATTTGAATATCTTGAAGTTGATATTCTTTAGCCTGTTTGAGGGAATATTAGCTTTTTTCATGCAGTCTGTCTTTTCTCACAGTGTCTGAAATGGCTCAATCGATGACCCAGTCTCTCTAAACCCCTTGTTTCCACAAGCTACTCTGCTCTGATTGGTCGACTGCTTACAGTGTGTGTCGGAAACTAAATGCCCATTACCATATCTGAATTACAGCTTACTGTATAAATTCGAGACTAAAGGTCCTTTTAAAACTTTATAGAATAAAAATAACTAGCTTCAGGCAGTCAGCGGTACGAAAGTCAAATTTATGGCAAAAGAGTAACCCCTGACATGATGTAATAGGAGCATCGCAAGCTTTGACGCCTCTCGCAGATAGGGCTGGGCAACAAACTCAAGCCCCTCTTCTCTTATATCGAAATCCTCCACCATTTCTCTTAAAACATTCTCGTTTTAGACTTCTAATTCTGTCACAGAACACAAGGGAAATCACAGACGGCAGGCAGAGATGAGGATGCAGGGAGACTTTAATAAACAAACAATCAAAACAAGAATCAGGAACAAAATAACAAAACACAGGGAACAGTGAAGAGCATACACCTGCATGACATCAAACAACGACCGACAGAGAACCAGAGAAAACAAGGGCTAAATATACACACAGGGAAGACTAGCAAAACGAGATAACAAGGGGTGTGGTGAATGGGAAACACCTGGGGAGACTAACCGACATGAAAAACTTTAAGAACTACAAAAACCCCACAGGAAACAGAAACAATGCACAGATAAACTTCAACATAAAAGTCCCACAGAGTGCCAGACACAGAACAGATGTGACATTACCTACCCCCACCCCCCCTCAAAGGAGCGGCTTCCAGACACTCCAGAACCAGTCACAGAGGGAGGTGAAGCTGCGGCGGAACAGGGGGAGGGATGGAGGGTCAGGAGCGGACACTGGAAGCGGGATGGGATACAGTCTGGTCCGGAGATCTCTCTGGACTCTGTATAGGGGACGGAGTCCTCTCTGGGCTCGGTGCAGGCGACGGAGCCCTCTCGGGGCTCGGTGCAGGCGACGGAGCCCTCTCTGGGCTCTGTGCACGGGCCGGGGGCCTCTCTGGGCTCTGTGCACGGGCCGGGGGGCCTCTCTGGGCTCTGTGCACGGGCCGGAGCCCTCTCTGGGCTCTGTGCACGGGCCGGAGCCCTCTCTGGGCACTGGTCAGTGGCCGGAGCCTTCTCTGGACGCTGGTCAGTGGCCAGAGCCCTCTCTGGACGCTGGTCAGTGGTCAGAGCTCTCTCTGGACTCTGTGCACGGGCCGGAGCCCTCTCTGGACGCTGGTCAGTGGCTGGAGCCATCTCTGGACGCTGGTCAGTGGCTGGAGCCATCTCTGGCCAGTCTCCCGTACCTCTGGGTTGCCTCAAAGTCCTCCTCCACAAAGACACTGGCCACCGGGATCTCCAACCGCCACCAATGCTGAGCCGCTCAGCTGAAGTGCAAGGGCCGCGTAGCACTCTAACGTGCCGTCAGGTTCCCACCGCGGCATATGTGAACGGAGCGGCTCTGATAATCCCCCCCGAAAGAAGATCATCAGGCACACTTCGTCCATCTTAGTCAGGCGGGCCAACCTGATAAACTCCAGCGCATAGTCCTCAGTGCTTTGCCCTCCTTGACGGAGACGCGTTAATCCCGCTGGATCCATTTGTGGTCGGTCGTTCTGTCACGGAACACAAGGGAAATCACAGACGGCAGGCAGAGATGAGGATCCAAATGCAGGGAGACTTTAATAAACAAACAATCAAAACAAGAATCAGGAACAAAATAACAAAACACAGGGAACAGTGAAGAGCATACACATCAAACATCAAACAACAACCGACAGAGAACCAGAAAAAAAACCAGGGCTAAATATACACACAGGGAAGACTAGCAAAACGAGATAACAAGGGGTGTGGTGAATGGGAAACACCTGGGGAGACTAATCAACATGAAAAACTATAAGAACTACAAAAACCCCACAGGAAACAGAAACAATGCACAGATAAACTTCAACATAAAAGTCCCACAGAGAGCCAGACACAGAACAGATGTGACAAATTCATGACCGGTGTTTTGTTTTGCTCTATCCTCTGCGCTTCTGCGTCAAGTGTTCAAGGGTTACTCTTTCACTTGTGTACCGCTGACCACCGAAAGCTAGTTATTTTAGTCTATAAAGTTCTAAATATGGATATTTTTCTTACACAAATGCACCACTTCGTTTCAGATGGATAGATAATGGATAGATGCACTTTTATGGACTTAAAAAATGACCCAACAGTCACTGCCATTATAAAGCTTGGAAGAGCCAGGACATTTTTAATATAACTCCGATTTTATTTGTCTAAAAGAAGAATGTCATATACACCTAGGATGGCTTGAGGGTGAGTAAATCATGGTCTAATTTTCATTTTTGGGTGAACTAACCCTTTAAGAATAGTCTTAGCGTTACAAACTATAGATGTCCCATTTTTATATGTTACTGACCTGGTCTACCACTCCACCCCATAGACTCAGGTAGTCTGCTGGGTATGTTGAGAAGATACCAGCTGTGGCAGTGGCACCACTAACTGTCAGATGCCCTCCAGTGAAATTCATTATGGCATCTAAAATAATACATATGAATAAGTGTCTTCATTTGGATGTACTTACTGTACTGTATTTTTATAGAGATTACGTATAGACCAAGATCCACACACCATAATACTGAAGAGCAACAGTTGCTGCAGCCAGAAATGCACCTAAAAGCTGTGACCAGACATAGAAAAAAAGACGAGTCCAGGAGAACCTTCCCAGGACACACAAGCTGAGGGAAACAGCTGGATTCAGATGAGCTCCTTAAACAGATGAGAAATATTTTAATAGACATGGACATACTTAATATACACAGCTGCACTGGAGAGTTTATACCTGATACCCCTTTTGCAATATAGATTCCAAATGTGGTGCCCAGTGCAAATCCGAGGTTGATTGACAGGTAGTCGCCCTTAGTGTTTTGAGAGGTCGTCACCTGGGCAACTGAGCCACACCCAAAAAGCTGAAGTGTAGAGAGAGTGACATCAAGACATTCTGAAGAATTATCTGATGTGAACGTGTACTCAGACATGATGTCTATAATGAAAAGCTTTATGGGATAATGATATTGTTGGGCAATTATGGTAACGTCAAAGTCTTCAAAGTTTGACCTCTAGAATATTGCTGAAAATCTTTGCGCATGTGCTACTGAATAGATGTAATGTGCACAAGGCAGTACATTTCAGTCGATTTACCATTTACATGTAAATTTACCATTTACACGTTTTGTTACATTAGTAAACTGTATTTGTTAACATGAACTAACATGGAAAAATACTTCTAAAGAATTTAAGATACATTTCAAAATGTACTAATACATTATTACAAATCAAAAGTTGTATCTGTTAAAGGCACAATATGTAATTTTCGCCGCTAGAGGTCGCTTATTCAAAACAAAGGCGTAGCTTGATGACACATTGATTTCTACCTCTACGGCCGGTGGAAAAGAATCCGACGGGACTCGGGCAGAAATCATATTCATGGATGAGCTAATGTATGAAAGATTTCTTAACGTTACTGCAGTATGAAGCTGGGTGGGGCTGAAAGTCGTTGGAGCGGAATGAGGCCGCTGGAGCGATTGCTAATGTGAGACACGCGCGACACACGGCTCGAGAGCAGTGGAACTTTTATTATGCCGCAGGCAAGTCCTTCCGCTTCTTCCGGTCATGCGTATGTGGGGTAACACAGCGCCGTTTTATCCAACGCTATCTCACGACCAATTCGTACGTATTTGTATGAGGTGGCTAATTCGTATGAATGCGTACGACCTTACTCATATGAATTTGTACAATTTTGTCTAGACCGTCATATCATACGAATTAACTCGTCAAATACGTACGATTCCGCAAAAATCTTACCAATTGTGAGGTTGTACAAATTTGTATGAATTAGCCACCTTTTGAATATTTTAATCTTACATATTGTGCCTTTAATATTATTAAATGGACCTGAGCTAACATAAACTACAGTGAACAGGTGTAGTTTTTTGGTATTTTCACAAGGTGTACATTTTCAAAATGCTTAGTACAAAACTTCGAACTGATAACAGTAATTTTTTTCAAAACCTGATCTCATGCTTTCATTCTAGTTGTACATATTTTTATCCTACATAATCATTGTTTCAAAACACAAGATAATTTATATATAATGAGAACATTTGATTTAATCACCGCAACACAACAGTATAAGCTTCTTTCAATTTAATACTTTTAACAATCAATTAATTCAATAGCGAACAATGCAAGATGCAAGTTTTAAATCACCCTTGTTGCTGAATTAATTACAGTAATGGCTACAGATGCCACATTAAAAAATACACTTACATTACATAACTTATCTGAATCCATAATGTTTGTAATAGTATCTATGTAGTGTGTTATCAGTGAAGATGTGAGTTTGCAGCCAATACAGTAAATGTAAATGTCACCTAATATATACTGTAGTTGACCTTTATATGGGTGGGTTACAGTAATGTGGCGGTCTGTTTACAGTATCACATGGCATACTGTAATATAAAATGCTGTATTTGATGCCATCTGTCCTCTCTTCTACTGATGCATCTCTGGTCAATCTGAATCTTACACACTCACTGACTGTTTCATTTCCCTTGTACTCTATCCTGCTCTATGTTTGCAAATCTCTCTCTCTCTCTCTCTCTCTCTCTCTCTCTCATACACACACACACGTGCATGCACACACTTTGAACATACTTTGAGTGGTTATCATCTAAGATAAATCACTTATGTAAAAGAATTCATTACATTTGGTTATCCATATCGGAAATTGCAGTTCTATAGAACTGTCTATAGATATGTATAGGTGTACCAATGATTCATTGATTAACCATTAATTTCAGTTGGATTAAATAATAGACAAATGTATTAAACTGAACGAGAAGTGCAAATCAAAAGTTTGATAGTAAAAGCTTTATGAAAGGCAGGTACTGTGAATGAAACATTTGTGTAGTGAAAATGATACTTTGTGATTTTATGTATTGTACTAACACAATTGTGATTGGGATATTAGTACTAAGAGTTTTGAAAATGTACCAATTGCTTGTGAAAATTGCACCAAAGCAATAAAAAAACTGTAATAGAGATGAATAAATAATGTAGCAAATGAATTGTTTGTCATTGTTAATGCATTAACGTTAACTAATGGAAACTTATTGTAAAGTTTTACCAAAGAAAATCAAAATTTAGAAAAGATACAAGTACACTGAAAAAAAATGGAAATTTAGAGATTGCTATTAAATTTTCACAAATAATTACAAACATGAAATGTTGTAGTATTTAATCTTATTTAAATTGTTTACAGTGTTGGCCTCATTTTAATACCTTGGTTAGTGGCACACATATTAAAAATACAGATATGAAGTTTACTGACTTACTATCAAAACATAGACTCCAAAAAATTCAGCCAGGCATTCTCTGATCAAGCTGCTCTTGATTCGGCATCTCCTCAGCAGACGATCCATTGTTTCTGCCCTCTTTACTTTCTTTGTTTTTCTGTTCGTTTACATATAAGAGTAAATGTAGGCCAGGTGATTCTCACGGCTCCATTGAGAAGGTCTCTAATAAAAAGACCCAGTCAGCACCGCAGAGATAATTATCACACCACATAGGTAAACTCAGACTATCTGTTGTGGTTAAAGTGTGTTATATGCGTGAGTCTGAGGAAGGAATTACATGTAGTACATTGCCCTTTTGTAATAAAACTATGAGTAGTTTATTGTTAACTTTTATCTGCGATGCACTGCTGGCTTATACATGACTCACATATATGCATAAATCATCTACGCTTCATTTTGAAACAAAAGTAAATGTTCTATTTTTTTGCCAATTCATGCAAAATACCTTTAACATTTTCAAAAATGTGTGTTTTACTCTTACTCTCCCTCTCTATAGTCAGAGTAAAAAGGTAAAAAGAAGAAGATGCCTTGTTTTTAACTGAACCATTTATGCATAAGTGTCCTGCTCCTGAAGGGGTCAACATTCATGCAGATTTTAGCTCCAAAACACTTCCCTGGAAATGTCTAATGAGTCTGAAGACCTTGATTGGTTTCAGGTGTGTTTAATAAGGGTTGGAGCTAAACTCTGCAGGATAAGGGCCCTCCACACTGTAAAAAGTGATCCGTTGACTTAAATTAAAGTGAGGAAACCAGTTGCCTTAAAATTATTAAGTAATAAACTTCATGCATAATTGAAAAAATTAAGTTAAGTGAAATTGTCATGTTCACATTATTTTTTTTATGCATGAAGTTTATTACTTAATTTTAAGGCAACAGGTTTCCTCACTTTTTTAAGTTAAGTCAACTGATTGGACACCCCAGCATTTATCCATTAACCAATATCTAAACATTTTTATGTTGTCTCATAACTAGCATCCATAAGCACATACCAAGTGTGCTGCACAGGTCCTGAAAAGTAAAGCCAAAGTGTCTGGATCGCCCCCAGGTGGTTGGTCCCAGTATAGGTCATAAACCCCGCCCCCTCCATGTGTTCTAATGGGACACGAGATAAACTAAACAATCAAATTACACTTTAAATATTTTTTTTCCAAAGATGATTTCTGTTATTTTAGGTAGTTATCACACTGATGTAAATTCAAGTGTTTGTTTCTTAAAGGGATAGTTCACCCAATACGCCGTGTTGTTGTATATGAGACTCATTCAGTCAAAGCACAGACTTGTCAGCCCCAATCACCCATTTTATTGGTTTCTTCAATATCCAGCTACAATCAGTTCATGGGTCTCCATATATGTCCTAAAACCGGTGATCTCATCACAGAGAACTGATAAATGTGACATGCTTTAACCCGATTGTTTTTTTAAATGCAGTTTCTGACAGTACATAGCCTTCATAAGACTGTAAAATACTGGATAAGGAAAGTCTTAGATTATTTGATAATCTAAAAACATTATTAAACTTAAAGGGCTAGTTCACCAAAAAATGAAAATTATTGATTCATAATTTACTCACCCTCAAGCCATCCTAGGTGTATATGACATTCTAGGTGTATATGACATTCTTCTTTCTGAAAGAAGAATGTCATATACACCTAGGATGTCTTGAGGGTGAGTAAATTATGAATCAATAATTTTCATTTTTGGGTGAACTATCCCTTTAAGTGAGTTAAAGTTCAGCTGAAGTATAATTTAGAGATAAATCAATACACGATTACTATGAGACTAAAGATGCTTGTAGCCTTTGTGAGATGGTTTGAGGTCTAAAAATGAGAATATTTATTGTTCCGTGTGAAATATTCAAAGATCTTTTGGAATAATTTGTCAATATATGTTTGAATGGAACATAAAGAGTCACCAAAAACATAGGAGAATTATTTATTTGTTGCGGCGTTTGAAATTACATTATAATGCACTTTTATGGAATAATATTTCCATACAATTGCACTTTCTTCTTATAAGAATTTCATAGATTACTCAATTTATCAGAACTGACATATACTGACTATATAGACTATTAATATCTATATGAGCTTATTTTTACTAGAAACTAAACATTTTAATAGCCTGATAAAAATACATATACCTACACATACAATACACAGTCCTCATGTACAATATAATATGCAGTATAATACAATATACAGTGGTGAAGTAGCGCCCTCATGTGGAAAAGGAAAGGTTGTTTGAGAATAAGGAAGTGCCATGGAATTTTGTATGAAAATATTTGAAACATCCGTCCACACTACGAAAGGCCGAACGTCTTTGATTTCACTGTAAGATGTTTTAGTTAATGTACTTTTGCATCAAGTGCTCAATAACAACCAAAGCCTTAAACCTCACTGGCTGTTTACTTAAATTAAATGAGTTGTTGTTTTTTTAATGAAATTCTGTTTGATGTTAATTCGAATCTGTAAAATTAAAAATTAACAAATTTTTTCTTTAGCCAAAAAGATGGTAAATGAACAGACTCAGGTTTTACATAGAATAATTTATTATAATAGACCGTACAATTAAATTTCAATTAACATTATAAATACAAATTCTGGGCTGAGACGAGCTTCAGCGCAGATGGAATTCAGTTGGAACACTTCAGATGTTTCAGTATGACAAAAAAGTGCCATGGCATCAGATTTAAACTCCTGAATGGCTGACAGTGGTCAGATATAGTTTAATGAAATCTCTGTAGTCGCTTCTCAGACAGTACGACCCCTAAAACAGCTCAAAGAATGGAAACAGACAAAGAAAGGAGTGACTTGAGTCAAGTAACTAGACCAGTTCAGATCTCAAGACTGTGACTTTTCAGTTCATTGCTCAATGCTGCAATATTGCTCTCTGTACTGTACAATACAACACAGTAGTTACTTATTACAGACCATGGCACAAAAAATGAGTCCAGCATTGCAAGAATTGTGATTTGTACACTGTAAAAAAAATAGTTGCGCTAACTTAAAATAATAAGGCAACTTATCGCACTAAACTTTTTAAGTAAACTTAAATAATTCACTCCAGTTAAATTCAACTTAAAAACTTTTGTTTGTGAAATGAGTAGCAGGTAGTCTTTTAACTTAAAGCTTTTTATCAAGGCAACTAAACAGTTTAGCAGTGCAAGCAGCTACAATCCTTGTTTTTTCATCTCCATGTTTGATTTTCAAAATTAATTACATCATTTGCCTCTTAAAACACAGTTTTTTCAAGCTGCAGTGCATGCTGGGAACTGCATGGCACAACACTGTTAATGGTAAAAATGTTTGTTCAGATAACTCAATTTGGATAGTTGGGACAACATTTGGACAAGTTTTGGACAAATACTTGAGAATCTAAGTAAGGTCTAAACTTTTCTTAGCAACATGTTCAGCATTCTTGTTTAGTTCACTCAAGATAATAAACCGCCTTATGCCAAATCATCTTTGTTCAATCTATTTTTACATTTGTTAGAAGAAAATGTTGCTATTTTTTTGGTTGACCTTACTTAATCAGAACTTGTCCAAATGCTGTCCCAACTTTACAAATTGAGTTATTTGAACAAACATTTTTATATTCAGCAATGTTGTACCAGTTCTCAGCATGCGATTTTATGAGGTTTTATAAAAAATGATTGCTAAAAAATTGCTTTGCATTAACTGGCTTGATTTATGCTGCTGCTGTTGTTGTCACTGTTATTTACCTGTCATATGTTACAGAATTACAATTATTGATCATCACCATGATTTGTGTGTTGAGGTGTTGAGCTTTATGTTCTTTTCATTGCATCTTTTACAACTTATTTGCCCGGGTGAAATGGGTAAACTTTGTGCCTCTAGTTTTAAGAGGCAAATGATTTTCATGTCGTGTAGTTAGCTTTGAAAATCAAACAAGGAGATGAAAAAACAAGGAAAAAAACATTCTTTTGTTGTCTTGACAAGAAGCTTTAAGTTAAAAGACTACCTGCTACTCATTTCACAAACAAAAGTTTTTAAGTTGACTTCAACTGTAGCGAATTAGTTGAGTTAACTTAAAAAGTTGAGTGCAATAGGTTGCCTTATTTTTTCAAGTTCAACTTTATTTTTTTTTACAGTGTACTGATTAGAGACCTTTAGATACTTTACAGCTTACCTAATAAGGCTATCTACATAGAATTCTTGTTTGTGCATTGTAGCAAATACTTTAGTCATTTTGGCATTGACTAACTAAAAATATTAACATGGAGGGAGACGTTGAGTCATTGTGGAAACATTAAAGATTTCTGTGCTTTGCATTCATTAACCAAATTAATAAAAACATTTATATCAATGTTTAACTAAAAATTAGAGCATAAACATAAGTAGTCTACAAATGCCTATATTTAAAATAAAGTGTTCTGTAAATAATACAAAGATGGAAGCTGAATGGAATTTAATCTTTAGGTTACAATACATATTTACATTTTGTATGCATGCTTTAGGCCTACGTTAAGATTTTGATACACTTTGGGGAAATGACATGGTCCTTTAAGGTAAAACACTAAAATGAATACGTTTGTAAGATTTTTGCATCCAAAACGTCCAAACAAATGCGGTGGTAAGAGGAGGTAAAGGAAATCAAATAAATGGTCGACTTTCAGTTGGAAATGTCAAAAAAAGTGGAGACAATCATCTACTTTACATGTTTACATGTTGCATTGACTGTTGAAGATAATGTGATTGACTACGGAAACTACGGAAACCCCACAGACTAACTTTAATTTGATGTACACTTCCTCCAAATAGTTGGTCCATCCCGTTTGCCCACATCCACCCATCACCACAAAGTATAGTTCATAGATTTTATGATTGACCATTTGTCAGGAACAAACATGTATCCTTGTACACGGTTTAACTGTGTTCACGATTTTATTGTTTGGGTATATATGATTTTTAGGTACGGTCACTTTAGTCAGCATAGTGCATGATCGACTCCACATAGTTTCCGGAAAACAGACCAGTGACGCTGTTGCAAACTCCCTCGAACCAGCCGTCATCATTCTTCTCAATGATGTAGATGATGGCTCCTTCCATAAAGGTCGGCTCATCGTCCTTATCCTTGGTGTAGTCATAGATGGCAACCACTCTAAAGATGAACGTTATTAGTTATTAAAACAGTAAGCCACATCAGTGCAGCATCAAGGGTTTTTAGACAACAATAATATGATAAAAGACACCAGTGTTTAATAAATGGCTGTATTAATACTATTATGAACAATATAAAAAATACAAATAGTTACATATGTTAATACAAATAAAATAATGTTACTAATAATAATACAAAATATATATATATTCATCATTACATGTTGATTTTTGAAAAATATAAATGTTACATACATAAAATAAACAAAACAATGGTTCAAAATGTTAAATTGTTGACATAGTGGAATCCTTCCACCCAGCACTACTCCAGTAAAAAGTTTTCTTACCTGTAATTTGGTCAGGACACTCTTGTTCACTTCATGAGGAAAGAGCCGATTCCATAAAATGGGATGTTCATTCCTTTGCTCACATTTGTTCTCTGTCGCCATCTTGCGGCAGCTGATCGGAAGATATTTACCTGATGACAGGTAGGACTGATGAACCGGATCAGTTATATTCCGTTTGAACTGAACTGGACCCACAGGATGATGAATTGCAATGTTGGAGGGATTTGGTACGTAGGTGTTTTTTATAGTTCATTTTTCTTATTCAATAGTTCAAAACTTGAATACAGTACCACAAGATATTTTCAGATAACAGTGATAATAACCTATAAAAACACAAACGAAGACCAATAATAATAATAGACGTGAATCAGAAAGTTAGTTTATTAAATAAAAGGCATACTTTATAAAAATAAATATTTATGAATAGATATTTAGAGATTCACAGTTTTTTGTTACATTGTACTTTAATACACATCAAATCCAGTGAAACATGCATCAAATAAATGCAAAGAAGCTTTTTAATACTAAAGGTCCAATGATAAAAGTATAGAAAAAGTCTTTAAATTTGTCAATTGAAATTTAAAAAAAAAAAAAACCTTTATCTGATTGTTTGCAAGAAAATGTATACTGAAATAGTGAATCAGTTGTATTATATACCCATTGTCTTCAGCCATTAATTGTGAAAAATAGGAATTATATATGTTGTTACAATGCTATTGGCTTAGTGTGTGAATTTAATCAGTGCAGTGACAGCAGATGAAAATGATCTGTTTATATAACACCAGTGCTAATTAATGTGTGTTGTCATTGACAAATAAATAAATACACAGTTTATATTTCATTTTTTGTTATACATACATTCATATAAGGCACAAACACAATATACATTTTAAAGATTTGAAATAACATTTAATATGTTTAATATTTAATATGAAATTTGGTTAATATGTTACAAAAATAATCAATTTGGTCTATGCTGTCTGGATCCGACTGCTGGTCCTTGACTTCGATTGCCATACGCTGCTTTTTTTGTGGGGGTGACTGGTCCACACCTGCACTGTCCTGTTGAAGGAACAGACATAATCCAGATTTTATGAGTGGTTCTTAATCTAAAGACCACTTGCTTCTACCATTTTAATATGAGGGGTCTGTTTAAAAAAGAAAAAAAAAAGGATATGATTAAGTAAAACTGAGAGATAGGAGAGACTAACCAGTGCTCTTTTCCGGGTCAGCTGGGTCCTGGGCTGAAGGCTGCTCAGAGTGCTCTGGTTCAGTTTTGAAGTGGTTATCTGTGGATCTTGATAGTTCTCAATTTCCACACATATTTTTTGTCGAGGTGCCTGCTGAGGGAACAGATGCATGTATAATCGTGCAATACTGGACAGGTTTGTGCTTCTTAGACTAAATCTAGCTGTATCTTTTTATCATTTTGAAATATAAAAGGATTTTAAATAGAGGACTAGAAAACATAGTAGCATAGTTGAAAGCAGTGCTTACTTTTTAAAATAAATCTTAAAATAAGTAAATACAAGAGATAGAAGGGACTTACAGGAGCTTCTGTGCTCCAACTGGGCATGGGTGCTCCCTGGAGAGACCCGGGTGGTTGCTGTAGGGAACACGGTGGAACAAGTGTTCTCTTGGCAGGAACAGACACTCCCTTTGGATTATTCTGCTGCTTCTGCTCCTGCTCCCACTTTTCCCTCTGTTGCCTAGGGATTCTGAGGCTTGAGGCAGGCACAAGTACTGGTGCATTTTGTAAACGCTGCCTCAGCAGCTCTTTGCTCCGCAGCTCAGGGTTTTTAACATGTCTCCACTCTGAGATCGTGTCAGTAACCGTTGCGCAACAGACAGGCTCCATCTTCAGGGAAGGGGCCAGAGGATTCTGTTGCAGCAGCTCCTGCCTCGGTGGCTCAGAGATCTTAAGTTTTGGACTATCTAAGATCTTGTCTGGCATGGGAGCCAAAGGTGCCCTTAGAGGCTTGTTGGGCATGGGTGTTTCAAATGAGGTCTTTTTTAGATCCTCAGTCAGATGCTCAGAAATCCAGAGATGTCCACTTTGTTGGGACCCGATGGGAACAGGTGCTCCCTGTGGCTTTTGCGGTCTCCGCTTTCTCCGCTGCTCCGTGGTCTTCAGTGTTGCATCTGAGAAGCCTAAGTTCGGGACCTTCTCAGATGCATCACTGAAGACCAGGGATGAGGTGAGGCCCTCCTGTTTGGACCTGGCTGGCACAGGTGCTTCCTGTGTGGATCTGGCAGGCACAGGTGCTCCCTGTGTGGACCTGTCAGACACAGATGTTCCCTGTTTGGACCTGGCGGGCACAGGTGCTCCCTGTGTGGATCTGTCAGACACAGACCTTCCCTGTGTGGATCTGGCAGGCACGGGTGCTCCTTGTGTGGATCTGGCGGGCACAGGAGCTCCCTGTTGCAGCTCAGATCTCAGTGGCTCAGGGATCATTAGTTTTGGCCTATCTGCAATCTGGTCTGGCATGGGTACTCCATGTGGGGAGCATGCAAGCACCTTTGAGGCAGCCACAGGTGCCCTCTGTAGAGATTTGGCAGGCATGGCAGTTTCTAAAGAGGCCTCTTGCAGATGCTTAATCAGATACTCAGGGATCCTGAGTTTTCCTCTTTGATGGGACCCGGTGGGCACATGTGGCTCCTGGCGGGACCCAGCAGGCACAGGTGCTCCCTGTGGCTTTTTCTGCCTCCACTTTCTCCTCTGATCGCTGGTCTTCAGTGTTGCATCTGAGAAGCCTGAGTTCTGGGACTGAGCCTTCTCAGATGCATCACTGAAGACCAGGGATGTAGGGCATGAAGTTCTTCCTGCCTCCCCTGTTCCCCAACACTGGCCTGAGATGAGGTCCCCATTTTTCTCAGGCTCCTCAGAGATGGGATCTGAAACTTCCATGATGGCCCACCACCGCCCTGCAGCAAGGGCCGTCATGAGCTCATCCGAGTATTCAGATGACTGCTCTGCACTCTCAAAAATGGTGGGCATAGTTGACATGTTCATACTGATGTGATGGTGAAAGATGATCTAGACGTGAATAATACTTTGCAATCTAAAACTGTAAAACACTATCAAAGAAAGAGAAAAGGAAGCGATGAGTTGAGTAAACATACAGTATACATACAGTATTTACCTTCGGTTGGACAATGAAATATAAATTATCAACATTTACATAGAAAACTGGTTTGATCATTATTGGTTTACATATCAGCCTCCCATTTCCACACAAACCGCCACTGTGTAGCATTTATTTATCTAAATGTACAGTAAATCAAGACAATAACATCCCAGTTTAAGCAGATTCTTCTCCGAGTTATGAAAAGATTAAAATTCCGATCCCCAAACCTTGTTTAAAAAGCATAGCATACTCACACACTCGCCGACTCGCTACAAAAAGCAAGAAGCCGCGGCACTCAACATTATACTCACCGAACGTTCTAAGGAATGCGGCGATCTGTGACGTTACAATCGAACACTCGAGGTTGTGTTTCGCTGGATTAAAACTGAACATGCAATACAAATACAAAGAGCTACTAAGCATTTTTAAATTCATGATTGTTCATAAACTAGTGCTGTTTACCTATTATTATTATTTTCAGCATGTGCAGCTGGTGCATAAACGGGAGCAAGTGAAGCTGCGGATGGGCATACAGTTGATTATTAAGCATAACAGACCACTCAACCAAACTCAGTCAACAGATATTACAATAAAAGCACATTTTTGAAACAATATAATTCACAAAAAAATCTACTGCAGGGTTTATATATATATATATATATATATATATATATATATATATATATATATATATATATATATATATATTTAGCTATAACAATATATGCAACATATCAGACGAGGAACGTGATTCCCAAACATCAGGATTGCTTTTATAGGCTACAATTCAAAAACAAGACGTTAATATTAAATTACTTTTCAAGCACAGATGTAGGTGCTACTCACAAGTGTGTGTGTGTGTGTCCGTTACAGACGCAACAGCATCAAAATAACTGTTGAATAAATGTCAACTTAAATGATGCAAAAAAGAATGCTTCAGACTTAAATATAAAAAGGATTTTACCCAGGGCTGGACTGATAATCGGGCATAGCGGGCATTTTCCCGGTGGGCCGACACAAGGTTATTTATTTATTTGCCACGAACTGGCCCATAATGCAGGGACAGCGGCCCATTTGTTTGTCTTCTGAATTGACAGGTCAAAGCGAGAGAGACCTCCCCTCCTCTATAGGTGCTGTTTTTTGTTTGTTTGTTGTTGTTGTTGTTGTTTTTTTGGGCATTTTAAATTTCATGATTTAAATTTTTTTTTTATATCTTCTTTTGTGTTTCACAGAAGAGAGTAAGTCAAACAGGTTTGGAATAACTTGAGGGTGAGTAAATGAATTTAATAGCAGTAAATTTACTTTAATGCATCCTAGCTCAAAACCAGTGCATTTCTGTGTGACAAAAGTAAAATATTAAATTTGTTAACTGCATTTGCAGTAAATTTAATAATATCCATCATTAATTGTCCCTGTCCTGGTTTTATTTATTTACTCGAATTTAAGGCCCTAACCCCAGCAAAAACATTGACGGGGGAACTCATGGGCCGGATGAGCTGGGTTTGTCCAGGGCCGAATTTTAGCCCCAGTCCAGCCCTGATTTTACCAGTGTGTGACATTACTTAGCTCCATTGTATTCGTCTGAAAGAAGAATGTCATATAGGATGGCTTGAGGGTGAGTAAATCATGGGGTAATTTTATTTTTTGGGTGAACTATCCCTGTAAGTGAGTTAAAGTTCAGTTGAAGTATAATTTAGTGATAAATCAATACACGATTACTATGAGACTAAAGATGCTTGTAGCCTTTGTGAGATGGTAACACAAAAGTTTGATTGTAGCTTCTACACTGTAAAAAATTATTTCCACGATTTGTTATCACAACATTTTTTCTTTTGTCAAATCAACTTAGATTCACTAATGTTGTTCATATAACATGCCATTTTTAGTTTATGTTGATTAAACTAATGGTATAATGGCAATGCAATGATATAAAATAAAAACATTAGTTGATTCTACTAATAGATAGTTTACTTGACTTCTGAGTCTTAATTTTCCCTGCGCATGCGCCGGAGCCCGGACGACACAGATGACACTTGAACGAGAAAGCGCAATTTTCTTCTCAGCTTCTTCAGAAGCAAGGAAAGACGGCTTATGGTAAGTCATTTTAAAATTCAATGTTTTTATTTTGACTTCTGGTTTTGTCTAAGGGTTCTTTAATTTATTTCCTAGGCAGCGAAAAGTCAGAAGATGGTTTAAATCTATAACGTAATCATTTTGCCTCAGAAATTCCAGAAGAAAAAATTCTAACGGCCCGTTTCCATTGAGGCTATTTTAAAATAGTGGGCTTCATATGTCATCTTTATATACAGTTTAGATAAGCTGTTAGTGAAGCGTTTCAACCTTAAAATAATCTCGATAAATCATAATATTGTATAGTTATTTTTCTTTTTCGTCTTGATTTAAACACATTTTCGTTTTAAATATAATTAAGGTAACTAAGTTACGTGACCTTTAAGAGAAGGAAACGGCTAACATAAACTATATAAGAGATTTAATTGTTATACTAATGCTGCTGAAGAAATAAGTGTTCAAATGAATCCTTTTACGTGATATTTCAGACTTGTTGAGCTTTTGAACCTGTTTGCCAATACACGACACAGAGGACACTTAAACGAGATGGCGCCATTTTCTTCTCAGCTTCTTCAGAAGCAAGGAAAGACGGTTTATGGTAAGTCATTTTAAAATTCAATGTCTTTATCGAATGGTTTTGTCTATTTTGAGTATTTTGATTTCCTAGGTGGCGAAAAGTCAGAAAATTGTTTACATTTATAATAATTTTGCCTCAGAAATTCCTAACGGCCTCTTAGTTGACCCGTTTCCATTTAGGCTATTTTAAAATAATGTTAGTGAGTTTCTTATGTCATCTTTACAAATATTGTTTAATAAGGCTGTTAGGAAAGCTTTTCAACATTAAAATGATCCTGATAAATCATAATATTTTATAGTTATTTTTCTTTTTCGTCGTGAAAAAGAATACGTAGTGCATTCCTGTTTTAAAATGCATTCAGGTTACCTTTTAAGAGAAGGAAACGGCTATAAGTAAGTTAATAGAGGCTGTTATACTTGTTATACTGATGCTGTTGAAGCAATAAGTGTTAAAATTAATCCTTTTATGTGATATTTCAGACTTGTAACCTGTTTGCCAATACATGCCACAGACCACACCTAAACGAGAAGGTGCCATTTCTTCTCTGCTAGAAGGTTTATGGTAAGTAAAATTCAATGTCTCTATCTCAACTTCTTTAACAAGAATATGTGAATATCATAACTTTACAAGGTGAGGGTGTAAACTTTTATTTTAAAATCGCAATGAACAGTTTGCATACTTAGGAAGATTTTGATGTATTCTTCTGTGATGGCGTAGGTTTATAATTGATTTACCTTACATTGCATTCCAAGATGAATGTTATAAGCAACGCAAACTCACAGCTTATGCAGAGATGAAGTTTAAGATGTGCTCCACGCATGTAAATGACAACAGTACAACACAAAACTCTATGGGCCCTATTTTAACGATATGAGCTCATGGTCTGAAGCACATGGTGCAGATGCACTTAGGGCATGTCCGAATCCACTTTTGCAAGTTTAACGATGAGAAAAATTGTCAGCAAGCCAGGCGCATGATCCAAAAGGTTTGTACCTAGTCTCTTAATGAGTCAGGTGTGTTTTGGGTGTAACGTGCAATAAACCAGTCTCATCTCCCATTCCCTTTAAAAGCCAGTTTCGTTATTTACATGCCGGAATTTGCAAGCGGAAAGACTGAACGCTTCTCCAGAGAGGGGAATCCTTTTATTTTTTAATATTTGCCATGTTTGTGTGCTGCTGTGCGTTCCTATGTGTGTAATAAGCAGCGTACGCACGTTGTGCACCCACCTATAGACACTTTACTAATGCGCCCTTTAAATAAAAAAAAATACTGCGGCATTAAGTTTAGACCAGGTTTTTGTTGGTCAGTGGTGTAGTCTATTTCAGTTGCCTCTAAATAGCAACACGCCAACAATGCACCTTTCAGACCAGCATGCCCATGGGCGAACAGATGGGCATGAGTGCATTTGCTATTTAAACAACGTGGCGCTGGTCAGTCATAATGTTCTGACAGATGACACATTTATAATAACGTTTGTATATAATAATGTTTAAAGTGCAAGTCAAAAAAATATTGTCAAATTGTATAAAACAATAACAGTAACATCAAAATTAGATTAAATGATTTAGTTGTGGTCAATTTAAATGGTCTTAAACATTTAACACTGTCTTTTCTTTTTTTTGCAGAAACTCATGTTTACACTGGACATCTATTTATGCTTTGGAGCTGTAAGTTTTGTTCATTCACTTAAGAAAATCAAAAGATTCTAATCAGACATTATAAAGTTAAGCATGGACAATGTGGAAGGTCTTGTCGGATTCCATGTATATACTCAGAATGCCCTCATTTAGAATTCATGTGGCCTTAAAACGTCACTTAGTTTCTCACCATAAAAATGACACACAGACTGATATATTTCAAATGTTTATTTCTTTTAATTTTGATGATTATAACTGACAACTAAGGAAAATCCCAAATTCAGTATCTCAGAAAATTTGAATATTACTTAAGACCAATACAAAGAAAGGATTTTTAGAAATCTTGGCCTACTGAAAAGTATGAACATGAAAAGTATGAGCATGTACAGCACTCAATACTTAGTTGGGGCTCCTTTTGCCTGAATTACTGCTCGGGTGTTATGAGAGCCCAGGTTGCTCTGATAGTGGCCTTCAGCTCTTCTGCATTGTTGGGTCTGGCATATCGCATCTTCCTCTTCACAATACGGTCAGGCGAGTTTGCTGGCCAATTAAGAACAGGGATACCATGGTCCTTAAACCAGGTACTGGTTGCTTTGGCACTGTGTGCAGGTGCCAAGTCCTGTTGGAAAATGAAATCTGCATCTCCATAAAGTTGGTCAGCAGCAGGAAGCATGAAGTGCTCTAAAACTTCCTGGTATACGGCTGCGTTGACCTTGGACCTCAGAAAACACAGTGGACCAACACCAGCAGATGACATGGCACCCCAAACCATCACTGACTGTGGAAACTTTACACTGGACCTCAAGCAACGTGGATTGTGTGCCTCTCCTCTCTTCCTCCAGACTCTGGGACCCTGATTTCCAAACGAAATGCAAAATTTACTTTCATCAGAGAACAGAACTTTGGACCACTCAGCAGCAGTCCAGTCATTTTTGTCTTTAGCCCAGGCGAGATGCTTCTGACGCTGTCTGTTGTTCAAGAGTGGCTTGACACAAGGAATGCGACAGCTGAAACCCATGTCTTACATACGTCTGTGCGTAGTGGTTCTTGAAGCACTGACTCGAGCTGCAGTCCACTCTTTGTGAATCTTACCCACATTTTTGAATGGGTTTTGTTTCACAATCCTCTCCAGGGTGCAGTTATCCCTATTGCTTGTACACTTTTTTTTCTACATCTGTACATCTTGTATTCTTATACATCTTTTCCTTCCCTTCACCTCTCTATTAATGTGTATATGACCAGCACCTGTATACCACTTTTAAAGCTCACAAGAGTAGGTATCATTGTACATATGGTGTACAAGATATAAGAGTTAAACTATTTAGTTGTGGAACCCAGCTGGTGAATCCCAGTTGTATTGTAGAGGCTGAACTGTAGAGGCTTGAACACACTGTAGAGATTTGGAGTTATCTTTGGATGAGGAGAGTGACCTCGATGATGATGTCAATGAAGATTCCGTTAAACAGACTTGCATCATTGTTCTTGCGAATGCAAACTGTCTTGTATGTATCCAAATCTGCTATTCAAGAGATAGTGGAAGAGCTTTATCATTATGGCTTTAAAATAATTGAAACATTAAAGAACATTTACCATTAATTGTACTATAGATTATTCACATATTATTCTGATGCGGGCATGTCTCTGTTTAACATTGATTCGTTGTTAACCTACAAAAGCTTTGTAAATTGTGATTTTGTAATTCATAGTAATTTCATTTTTCTCTCATTAGCCAACTGATGAGGAAGAGGTGGTGAAGAGGATGAATGTTGGAATCTTGGTGGTCACAGAGGACTGCAAACCTCGTCCCAAAGGAAATAGTTAATTCAAGCTGTAGTTAAATATATACTGTACTTGTCAAACAATTCAATTAATTTATTATTTATTTTTTTGAGAATGTTATAATAAATGTGAATGTTAAAGTTATGGTTTATTTGTGTTCTGTTATTCCAGAATAATTAACTAAAAAAAGCGCTTGTCACATTAACTTGTGTAGAAGTTTATTTTACTCAAAATTTTAAGGCAACCATGTAAACTTCTTAGTTAATTGTTACAACAAACTATATGTAGTTAAGCTTAGTGCACAATGTAAAATTGTTTGTTCCTATAATATTAAATTAAGTTGAGTGAACTTAAATTTGTAAGTTAACTTACTCTCTTTGATTGCTTAAATAAGTTGATACAATATTTAATCTTAAATTATGACAACAAAACAACGTTAAGTTAAAAAATAATCTTTAATTTAAAGAACAAAATATTAGTTGAAACAACAAAATCACTCATTGTAATAACTCACATTTTTAGTTTCAATGAACTCAAAATTTTAAGGCAACCAGGTAACTTACTTTTTCAAGTCAAACTAACAAATCATTTTTTACAGTGTACAATGATGGATGAGATGAAAGACAGTATTTTTGTAATAAAACTCAATGTTTTTCTCAAAATTTTTGCAGCGTGCATGGAAGTGATCAAACAATTTCCTTCAAATCCTAAGATGGAGCATGTTAGCGAGACAGAGACAGACATTGGGACTGTTACAGATCACCTGAGAAGATGCTCTATCCTCGTCTCTTCTGTTTCAGCTCATTTCTCTTCAGCAGAAGGTTTGAGGTCTAAAAATGAGAATAATTATTGATCCATGTGAAATATTCAAAGAGCTTTTGGAATAATTTGTCAATATGTGTTTGAATGGAACATGAAGAGTCACCAAAAACATGTAGGAGAATGATTTCTTTGGTGCGGCATTTGAAATTACATTATAATGCACTTTTATGGAATAATATTTCCATACAATTATGCACTTTCTTCCTATAAGAAATCCATAGATTACTCCATTTATCAGAATCAGAGCATGCGAGCGGAGCGGGGAGCGTATAGTGGTAATATTTCCTCCAGAGCGGTGAGTGCCTTTCTGAAGATTCCGCTCAACTCGCTCAGTCCGCTCAGCGCCGCTCGCTCAACCAAGAATGCCCTTTGGTGATTTGCTAGTTCGAGAATCTGTGAAATAGCTAAGCAATAGTGGAGCAAGGTTATGGAGGTCAAATATTGTTTTAATGAAGTTGCAAGCCTTATACATAAATGCACAGTAAAAATCAAAGTTAAGAACGAGCAGGGAGAAGAAATTGAAAGGGAGTGTGGAGAGACTGTGAAAGTTAGCAAAGATTCATATTGGAATCTAAAGTGGCACATTGCCAGAAAGCACAAGGATGTGCTACGCAAACATGGTAGTGCAGCAAAAGGTGAGCTATACATACCATTCTTTAATAAATTAATGGATACATAGGTAAGGTACGGTAGGTCTGTCGTGTTGTACGGAGCCCCGCTCTCATGACATGCATACAAAAAATCATGAGTGGATCGTTCGCTTGGGCCGTGAGCGATTGAGTGGAGCGGAGTGTCCACACCACTCCGCTTCGCTCATATGCTCTGATTAGAACTGACATATACTGACTATATAGACTATTAATATCTATATGAGCTTATTTTTTACTAGAAACTAAACATTTTAATAGCCTGATAAAAATACATATACCTACACACACAATACACAGTCCTCATGTACAATATAATATACAGTATAATACAATATACAGTGGTGAAGTAGCGCCCTCATGTGGAAAAGGAAAGGTTGTTTGAGAATAAGGAAGTGCCATGGAATTTTGTATGACAATATTTGAAACATCCGTCCACACTACGAAAGGCCGAACGTCTTTGATTTCACTGTAAGATGTTTTAGTTAATGTACTTTTGCATCAAGTGCTCAATAACAACCAAAGCCTTAAACCTCACTGGCTGTTTACTTAAATTAAATTAGGTTTTTTTTTTTAAGTAAACAACCTGACACTTGACCTCAAACAGTATATTTAGTTTGACCTCCTGAGGTCATGAACATTTTTGACCATTTTTAAATTGTTGTAAAGACAATTATTAGCTCTATTTTGTAGTTTTTATTTTTTATGAAATTCTGTTTGATGTCAATTTGAATCTGGCTCTACATTCTTCTAAAATGTAACAAATAGCCAAAAAAAAGGGTAAATGAACAGACTCAGGTTTTACATAGAATAATTTATTATAATAGACCGTACAATTAAATTTCAATTAACATTATAAATACAAATTCTGGGCTGAGACGAGCTTCAGCGCAGATGGAATTCAGTTGGAACACTTCAAATGTTTCAGTATGACAAAAAAGTGCCAAGGCATCAGATTTAAACTCCTGAATGGCTGACAGTGGTCAGATATAGTTTAATGAAATCTCAGTACAGTACGACCCCTAAAACAGCTAAAAGAATGGAAACAGACAAAGAAAGGAGTGACTTGAGTCAAGTAACTAGACCAGTTCAGATCTCAAGACTGTGACTTTTCAGTTGTAGCATGGCCACATAAGGGGAAGCATATTTATAGTAGATCGACTAATAGAGTGATTAGTTGGTCATTTGTTGTAAGTGCTTTCTCCTGTGATCTGTATTTCTCCCTAATGTGTATGTGTTGTTGAGCTGTATCTCCCGTCCTGCAAGATACGTCCCAGGCGAGACTGGAACTCAGAGGGGTTTTTAAATATATAGGACCAGCAAACCGGCGATCGAGGGCGCGTTCTCTCATTCCCAAAACGGTCGAGATCGTTGTGGATTACCTGGGTTTTTTCTGGCTGTTTTTGGAGTGTGGACTGCTGATCCTTTGTGGAGTATATCCGTTTCTTTGGAGTGTGGATTGCTCATCCCGGAGGACTTTAAAAAGCTGGAGACACCACAGATACTGCTCACGGATTTATCATCCTTGTCGGTGAGACTGATCTGACTTTGTATATAGTACACGCTGGACTGAGAGACTTGCACACACACGTACATATTTTCAGGATTGTGCAATTGTTTACTGGGTATATTCTGTTGTCTTGTAAATACGCTGGGGATTTTGGCTATACTATTTTGCTTGTCTTGTGTTTTATACTCCTCCATTCTTTTGATTTATTTAATCGGAACGATTGTTCTCCTTATTTAGTGTAAACTCTACTTATTTGTTTAGTGGAGTGTTACACAGTTCATTGCTCAATGCTGCAATATTGCTCTCTGTACTGTACAATACAACACAGCAGTTACTTATTACAGACCATAGCACAAAAAATTTGTCTAGCATTGCAAGAATTGTGATTTGTACACTGTAAAAAAATAGTTGCGCTAATTTAAAATAATAAGGCAACTTATCGCCTTCAACTTTTTAAGTAAACTCAAATAATTAGCTCCATAAATATCAACTTAAACACTTTTGTTAATCTAATAAGTACCAGGTAAACTTTTGAACTTAAAACTTCTTGTCAAGACAACTACAAGTTGAGCCAACTTGAAAAAAAAGGCAACCTATCGCACTAAACTTTTTTAAGTAAACTCAAATAATTTGCTCTTGTTCGTGAAATGAGTAGCAGGTAGTCTTTTAACTTAAAGCATTTTGTCAAGGCAACTAAACAATGTTTAGCAATGCAAGCAGCTACAATCCTTGTTTTTTCATCTCCATGTTTTATTTTCAAAGTTAATTACATCATTTGCCTCTTAAAACAGTTTTTTCAAGCTGCAATGTATGCTGGGAACTGGCACAACACTGTTAAAGGTAAAAATGTTTGTTCAGATAACCCAATTTGGATAGTTGGGACAACATGTGGACAAGTTTTGGACAAATACTTGAGAATCTAAGTAAGGTCAACAAAACAACTTTTGTCCAAATGCTGTCCCAACTTTACAAATTGAGTTATTTGAACAAACATTTTTATATTCAACAATGTTGTACCAGTTCTCAGCATGCGATTTTATGAGGTGTTATTATTGCTTTGCATTAACTGGCTTGATTTATGCTGCTGCTGTTGTTGTCACTGTTATTTACCTGTTTTACTTACGCAGTGCTATGTAATCTGTTTTAATCTACGCGGTGCATATGTATGTGTGTGTTTGGTTAACCTGTGTTTCAGAGTTGGAACGTGAGTGGAGGAGCCGCCTGTCAGTCAACAGACGTCAGACGCTGACGTCAGGATTGCGGAACCGATCATGGAACTCATGCATGGCGCAAACTGCAATGGGAGAGACGCTCTGACTTTGGGGAGAGGGCACTCTCTGTGACGACGGTCTCTCGTTTGAGAGTCCAGTCCGAGAGTCTGATCAAAATTCGGGGCTCACTGCTGCTACACCTTAGCAGTTCGATCAGTTCTGTTTATGTTCGTGCTTGTTTGTTGGTGTGTTAGATGCTTGAGGTGCTACTACGTTTGATTTGTGACTGCGGTTCTCTGATGCTTCATCTCATGTTGTCATCTAACGCAGTAAAGGAAAGGGGTAAAAGAGAGGTTGTGAGTCAGATAAGCAGGTCGCAACCTACGTTTCCAAACACGTAGTTCAACTCATGTATTAGGCACACCAGGTTTAGCGGTGGTGCTAACATTTGTATGTTTTGTTTGGTTAGTAAGGTAGTTTAGTAATGGCATTTTCGGATGCTGAAGATGTTTTTTTTCTACATCTTTTGTTGTTAGTTTATTTACTAAAAAAAAATTTTTTATTTAAGCACCACTCGTCTGCTTCCTCTCTCCCCGTTTGTTTGTTGATTTTTGCTTGATCCTGTCTACTTGTATATTTTGTAACTATTCTTTATTTTTACAACTTCATTACTTTTCACCTTATTACTTTACTTTATGGTCCTAATCACTAATTAAATATTTTTCAATTGAGGTTGTTGATCTTGGGTCATTCTTCCTACTCTCTGAAACGCACACACGCTCATCATTTTATGTCGTCTGATAACATGCTAGACATTTTAACATCTAACTAACGAGGGACGTAACAACCTGTCATATGTTACAGAATTACAATTACATGATTTGTGTGTTGAGGTGTTGAGCTTTATGTTCTTCTCATTGCATCTTTTACAACTTATTTGCCCGGGTGAAATGGGTAAACTTTGTGCCTCTAGTTTTAAGAGGCAAATGATTTTCATGTCGTGTAGTTAGCTTTGAAAATCAAACAAGGAGATGAAAAAACAAGGATTGTAGCTGCTTGCACTGCTAAAGTGCAATTCTTTTGTTGTCTTGACAAGAAGCTTTAAGTTAAAAGACTACCTGCTACTCATTTCACGAACAAAAGTTTTTAAGTTGACTTCAACTGTAGCGAATTAGTTGAGTTAACTTAAAAAGTTGAGTGTGATAGGTTGCCTTATTTTTTCTCAAGGTCAACTTTATTTTTTTTTACAGTGTACTGATTAGAGACCTTTAGATACTTTACAGCTTACCTAATAAGGCTATCTACATAGAATTCATGTTTGTGCATTGTAGCAAATACTTTAGTCATTTTGGCATTGACTAACTAAAAATATTAACATGGAGGGAGACGTTGAGTCATTGTGGAAACATGAAAGATTTCTGTGCTTTGCATTAATTAACCAAATTAATAAAAACATTTATATCAATATTTAACAAAAAATTAGAGCATAAACATAAGTACAAATGCCTATATTTAAAATAAAGTGTTCTGTAAATAATACAAAGATGGAAGCTGAATGGAATTTAATGTTTAGGTTACAATACATATTTAAATTTTGTATGCATGCTTTAGGCCTACGTTAAGATTTTGGGGAAATGACATGGTCCTTTAAGGTAAAACACTAAAATGAATACGTTTGTAAGATTTTTGCATCCAAAACGTCCAAACAAATGCGGTGGAAAGAGGAGGTAAAGGAAATCAAATAAATGGTCGACTTTCAGTTGGAAATTGAAGACAATTGCAAGAAATGGAGACAATCATCTACTTTACATGACTAAAGTGAGTAATTCCAACTGGTTATGTCAAGATGTCAAAACAAAAACTGATTAAACCTGCCAAATTGAAATTAGAACCTAAAGGGAAAGATCCGTCGCCTAATATTGAAAAGAAAGATGAGGCTAGAGAAACGGAGCACGACGATGCGATGGAGGTTACTGTGCTAAATAAAAGAGAACGTGGTGAGGGCTCTCTTCCTTCAACGCCATGTAAAACTCCGGCGGAAAAAAGGGTTAAGCCAACAGCCGACAGAGAAAAGAAGGAAATCTCTAACGAAACCATTTTGGAGGCAATCTGGAAAAGAGGGTGGATGAGGAGTTGGCGGATTTGAGTGAGCAATCAAAGCAAAGCAGCGCCGTGATTGCAAGCTTAACGAAGGCGATTCAGTTCAACACGGAAGAGGTGAATGAGTGCAAGAAAAGAGTAAAGGACCTGGAGATACAAAATGAACATCTGCGCAAGGAGAACTGTGATCTTAAGGAGAGAGTGAGAGAACAAGAAAGACATAGAATGAGGTGGTGTCTCCGTATCAAAGGCATAGAAGAGAAAAAAGACGGAAGATATCAGATCACAGGTCATCCAAATACTCAGTAGAATTGCACCTGAGATGGACGCAAAGATGGATGAGGCTGTTGACATCGTCCACAGGCTGGGAAGAAGGTTGGACAATAAAAACAGGAATGTCATCATGTTGTTCACTCAAAGGCGTAGAACCAAAACTTCTCATATCGGCAAGGCGGAGGGCGTTCGATTCGCCGAGATGCTTCCAAGGGAGGATTTGGAAGACCGACGTAAGCTGTGGCCTCAAATCGAACAAGCAAGGAGGGCAGGAAAGCTTGCTTTTTTTGCGGTCCATACGGTTTCATAGAAGGACGACGGATCGAAGTTGACGGATGAAGCGATGCGTTTAGGATTTGTCAGGTAGTTGGAAACTTTTCAATGGGGCACTGGAGCTCTATCTAAGGCTACGGTTCACATAGAAACTGAGTTTGCGTTTACTAGTAGGAGTTTAATTTGTATTTATTTTATTTTATATTAACTTTGTCTGTGTTTTTCTGTTTTAAAGTTAATGATTAAATTATTTTTGGTTCACTGAATGTTAGGGGCTTAAAGGACATGGTTAAAAGAAAAGCTGTTTTTTTTTTTATTTTGTAAAGGGCAAAAAGCTAACTGTGTGTTTCTACAAGAGACTCATTCTTCAGATTTGGATGCATCTTTCTGGACTAATCAATGGGGTGACAAGATCCTTTTCAGTCATGGCTCAAATCGTTCTGGAGGAGTGGCAATATGCTTCAATACATGTCCTGGAGAAGTCATCACTTATAAAGCTGATGAAAACGGTCATTGGTTGATGGTGGTACTGAAAATGTATGTTCTTTTTTTTTTACTTTAATTAATATCTATGGCTTTAATAATGCAGCTCAAAACCAAAAGTTAGTTAAAGATATTTCAAAAATAATTTCAGAAACTAAAATGCTGTACCCATCTGATAATATTTTAGTTGGAGGGGACTGGAACATGGTTCCAGATGAGTCTAGGAGGCCATCTATCTTTCCATTCAACAAGGGGCGGCTCAATATTAGTGTTGATTTTTTGAAAACAGAAAATAATTTGATCCTGAGGTTGAATGTTTTTCATGGTTTAAGCCTAATGGGGAGAGCAAGTCTAGAATTGATTATTGGATGGTCAGTGACAACTTTTTAAATTATACTTCACAATCTACAATTTCTAGAGCCCCGTTAACGGATCATTGCTTTGTAGATATTGTTTTAGAACCCAAATCTAAGCAATTTAGAAACAAAGGCTACTGGAAGTTCAATGCCTTTCTTTTACATAATGAAGAATTTTGCAATAAAATTAAAGAATTAATAAGGGCTATAGAGAGTGATGATTCTTTTGATTGTAATATAAGTAAATGGGAATTTCTAAAATTTAAAATGAGGTAATTATCTATAAGTTTCTCTAAGAAACTTAACAAAGAAAAAAGGGAGTATGAAAGGAATTTAATTTGTGAAATAAGTCAGTGCTGTAATAAACCAGTTTTTAAATAATTATGGAAATGATAGGGTGATGGAGCTTCAAAGTAAATTAGATGATCTGTATCTTGAAAAGGCACAGGGTGCTTTTATAAGATCACGTGCCAAGTGGATTGAGGAAGGTGGAAAGAACTCTTTATATTTTAGTAACTTAGAAAAAAATAGACAACAAAGAAACGTTATCAGTAGTTTAATGATCCAAGAAGAGGAATGCATAGAAGAATTGAAAAAGAAGTATTTCAGTTCTATTCAAAACTATATTCTTCTGTTTTCTCCTCAGAGGAGTCAGATCCAAAACAATATTCCATGTATTGAGAGCTCGTTTAAAGTTTTATGTGATTTAGATCTTAAGATTGAAGAATTGGATTCAGTGGTAGAGAAGATGCCTTTAAATAAATCCCCAGGGACTGACGGGCTCTCTAATATTTTTTTTTATTTTTGGGGGGGGGGGGGGGGGTTAAGAAATCTATTATTCAATTCCCTGTTAGAATGTATTGAAAAAAAAGAATTGATAGAAAGTATGAAGCAAGGCTTGATTACATTGATTCCCAAAACTGGCACAGATAAAAGATTTTTAGACAATTTGAGGCCTATCACAACGATTATAAAAAAAATTATATCGCTGCTAGGCTAAAAAAAAGGTATTTCTACTATAATTAGTGAAACACAATCAGGGTTTCTGAGTGGAAGGTCAATCCATAATAAAATTAGGTTGGTACTGGACTTAATTGACTATAGTGATGTGGTTCAAGGGTGTGGGTTCCTTATTTTTTTTATTTTTACAAGGCATTTGATGTCGTTGAACATCCATTTATTTTAAAAACTTTACAGCATTTTGGCTTTGGAGTAAGATTTATCAATTTAATTGAAATATTATATAATGGAATAAATAGCTCTCTTGGTCATGGAACCTGCACAAGATTCCCAATTAAAAAGGGGGATTCGTCAGGGATGTGGTAGCTCACCATTGCTATTTATAATGGTTGCAGAGCTTTTATCTACACTCACCTAAAGGATTATTAGGAACACCATACTAATACTGTGTTTGACCCCCTTTCGCCTTCAGAACTGCCTTAATTCTACGTGGCATTGATTCAACAAGGTGCTGAAAGCATTCTTTAGAAATGTTGGCCCATATTGATAGGATAGCATCTTGCAGTTGATGGAGATTTGTGGGATGCACATCCAGGGCACGAAGCTCCCGTTCCACCACATCCCAAAGATGCTCTATTACGTTGAGATCTGGTGACTGTGGGGGCCATTTTAGTACAGTGAACTCATTGTCATGTTCAAGAAACCAATTTGAAATGATTTGAGCTTTGTGACATGGTGCATTATTCTGCTGGAAGTAGCCATCAGAGGATGGGTACATGGTGGTCATAAAGGGATGGACATGGTCAGAAACGATGCTCAGGTAGGCCGTGGCATTTAAACGATGCCCAATTGGCACTAAGGGGCCTAAAGTGTGCCAAGAAAACATCCCCCACACCATTACACCACCACCACCAGCCTGCACAGTGGTAACAAGGCATGATGGATCCATGTTCTCATTCTGTTTACGCCAAATTCTGACTCTACCATCTGAATGTCTCAACAGAAATCGAGACTCATCAGACCAGGCAACATTTTTCCAGTCTTCAACTGTCCAATTTTGGTGAGCTCGTGCAAATTGTAGCCTCTTTTTCCTATTTGTAGTGGAGATGAGTGGTACCCGGTGGGGTCTTCTGCTATTGTAGCCCATCCGCCTCAAGGTTGTGCGTGTTGTGGCTTCACAAATGCTTTGCTGCATACCTCGGTTGTAACGAGTGGTTATTTCAGTCAAAGTTGCTCTTCTATCAGCTTAAATCAGTCGGCCCATTCTCCTCTGACCTCAGCAGCTCTTTGCTCCGCAGCTCAGGGTTTTTAACATGTCTCCACTCTGAGATCGTGTCAGTAACCGTTGCACAACAGACAGGCTCCATCTTCAGGGAAGGGGCTAGAGGCTTCTGTTGCAGCAGCTCCTGCCTCGGTGGCTCAGGGCTCTTAAGTTTTGGACTACCTAAGATCTTGTATGGCATGGGAACCAAAGGTGCCCTTAGAGGCTTGTTGGGCATGGGTGTTTCAAAGGAGGATTTTTTTAGATCCTTACTCTCATGCTCAGAGATCCAGAGTTGTCCACTTTGTTGGGACCCGAAGGGAACAGGTGCTCCCTGTGGCTTTTTCGGTCTCCGCTTTCTCCGCTGCTCCGTGGTCTTCAGTGTTGCATCTGAGAAGCCTAAGTTCGGGACCATCTCAGATGCATCACTGAAGACCAGGGATGAGGTGAGGCCCTCTTGTTTGGATCTGGCTGGCACAGGTGCTTCCTGTGAGGATCTGGCGGGCACAGGTGCTCCCTGTTGCAGCAGCTCAGATCTCAGTGGTTCAGGGATCTTTAGTTTTGGCCTATCTGCAATCTGGTCTGGCATGGGTGCTCCATGTGGGGAGCATGCAAGCACCTTTGAGGCAACCACAGGTGCCCTCTGTAGAGATTTGGCAGGCATGGCAGTTTCTAAAGAGGCCTCTTGCAAATGCCTAATCAGATACTCAGGGATCCTGAGTTTTCCTCTTTTTTGGGACCTGGCGGGCACAGGTGCTCCCTGTGTGGACCTGGAAGAAAAGGGTGCTCCCTGCGTCGTCTTCTGCCTCCAATGCTTTGTGGTCTTCGGTGTTGCATCTGAGAAGCCAGAGTTCTGGGACTGAGCCTTCTTAGATGCATCACTGAAGACCAGGGATGTAGAGCATGAAGTTCTTCCTGCCTCCCCAGTTCCCCAACACTGGCCTGAGATGAGGTCCCCATTCTCCTCAGAGATGGGATCTGAAACTTCCATGATTGCCCACCACCGCCCCGCAGCAAGGGCCGTCATGAGCTCATCCGAGTATTCAGATGACTGCTCTGCACTCTCAAAAATTGTGGGCATAGTTGACATGTTCATACTGATGTGATGGTGAAAGATAATCTAGACGTGAATAATACTTTGCAATCTAAAACTGTAAAGCACTATCAAAGAAAGAGAAAAGGAAGCGATGAGTTGAGTAAACATACAGTATACATACAGTATTTGCTATTGGTTGGTCAATGAAATATAAATTATCAACATTTACATAGAAAACTGGTTTGATCATTATTGGTTTACATATCAGCCTCCCATTTCCACACAAACCGCCACTGTGTAGCATTTATTTATCTAAATGTACAGTAAATCAAGACAATAACATCCCAGTTTAAGCAGATTCTTCTCCGAGTTATGAAAAGATTAAAATTCCTTGTTTAAAAAGCATAGCATACTCACACACTCGCCGACTCGCTACAAAAAGCAAGAAGCCGCGGCACTCAACATTATACTCACCGAACGTTCTAAGGAATGCGGCGATCTGTGACGTTACAATCAAACACTCGAGGTTGTGTTTCGCTGGATTAAGATCTTTGCGTCCATCTCGGTTGTAACGAGTGGTTATTTCAGTCAAAGTTGCTCTTCTATCAGCTTAAATCAGTCGGTCCATTCTCCTCTGACCTCTAGCATCAACAAGGCATTTTCGCCCACAGGACTGCCGCATACTGGATGTTTTTCCCTTTTCACACCATTCTTTGTAAACTCTAGAAATGGTTGTGCGTGAAAATCCCAGTAACTGAGCAGATTGTGAAATACTCAGACCGGCCCGTCTGGCACCAACAACCATGCCACATTCAAAATTGCTTAAATCACCTTTCTTTCCCATTCTGACATTCAGTTTGGAGTTCAGGAGATTGTCTTGACCAGGACCACACCCCTAAATGCATTGAAGCAACTGCCATGTGATTGGTTGATTAGATAATTGCATTAATGACAAATTGAACAGGTGTTCCTAATAATCCTTTAGGTGAGTGTATATTGATTAAGAATAATGGTATTGAAGGTTTAACAGTGTTGGATAGGCAAATAATTATAAGTCAGTTTGCTGACGACACAACACTGTTTCTAAAAAATGAACAACAAATTCCACTAGCCTTACATGCTGTCAACCAGTTTTCTAAAGCCTCGGGGTTACACTTGAATTTAAAGAAGTGTGAAATTTCAACATTACATGACTTCCCTTTACAGTCATTATTTAATATACAAATCAAGAGGGAAGTTAAATATTTGGGGATTATTATTTCTAAAGATAGTGAAACAATGGAGAATAAAAATGTGTTGAATAACATAGATAAATGTAAATCTATACTAAATAGATGGCTACAGAGGGATCTTTCAATCTTTGGAAGAGTTCTTTTGTCTAAAATGGATAGTTTGTCCAGATTAATCTACCCGGCCTTCTCTTTGCCCGTATCGACATGAATGATTAAATTAATAAATAAGGTGAATTTCACATTTATTTGGAGGAATAAATGTCACTACATAAGAAAGGATGATATGATAAAAAAATATGAAGACGGCGGTGTAAATGCGATCGATTTTGACATTATGAATGGGGTTTTGAAATTGAAGTGGTTAAATCCTTTATTCAAAATAGTCACTCTTTTTGGTTTATTGTGCCCAATGCTATTTTCAGCAAACTGGGAGGAATACGTTTTTTGTTACGTTGTGATTTTGAGTGTACCTCGTTACCAGTTAAACTTTCAACCTTTCATCAGCAAGTGCTGCTTTATTGGAAACTATTATTTAAACATAACTTCACACCTCACAACACTCCAGTTTGGAATAACAGATATATAAGGTTTGGCAGAACATCTGTATACCGTGAGGAATGGAAATCCAAAGGGATTTGGGCAGTTGCCCATTTCTTAGATGTTAATGGAAATCTGTTACTGTATAGAGAATTTTGTGAGAAATTCCAACTGCAGTGTTCGGATAATATTAACAACAGAATGATTACAGCTATTCCAATTGTTGTAAGATTAATGGTTAGAGAAGACATTTTGTACACCAAAGTCTCCACAGAATTGAGGCAGCTCTCCTTAGAAGGTTGTGATTTTTGTGGCAAAAAATGCACAAACAGAGTCATTAGAAGATGACTTTTACATGCTTATTATCCAAATCCTATTAAACGGGATTACATGCTTAAGGATTTTGATACCTCTGAAATAAAAAAATAAGGAAAAATTACTTGCATTTTCCCCTCCCTCCTAAAGCTAAGGAGGTGAACTTCAACATTTTAAATAAGATTTATCCTACTAATGAATTTTTAAGATTGAAATTTAATTTTGATGTGAATATTTGAATATATTGAAAATTTACAGCATGTGTTCTTTTGTTGTGACACGGTGCAACCTTTTTGGAGAGATATGCAGAACTGGTTACGGTCTAGGGAGGTTGAACTCCCCTTACTGTAAAGATAATTAGGTTTGGTATGTGTCTGGAAAACAAAGAGTTTGATTTTGTTTGTAATTTTTTGTTATGTCTCGGAAAGTTTTTCATTCATAAGTGCAGATGGTTTAAATCTAAACCTAACTTTAGCCAGTGGATGAATGAGTTTAAAGTTAAAAGTTCGTAAACTGCCTTCTAGTTCAACATCGGCGCTTTATCAGCACAGAGTACGAGTTAATGTTGGGATACTGTGTACGTGCAAAGAAAGTAAGTGATTATTGTCTGTATTTCCTGCTTATTGTTGAGAGATCGGCTGTTTATTCTTCTGATCATGGAAGTAGCCAATTAACACGTAGCCTACATCCTGTATTACCTGCTTGATTTCATGTATAATAGTGTGTTTCTGGGTTATGTTGATGAGACATGCTTGTGTATATGTTGTACATCACGTTATTATTGTATGTAAACGTTAATCGGAGATTATTATTCACGCGCAGTGATCAGCTGCTTATCACCTGCATACCGTATGTCCGTTAAACAGCATTCACGTGTTAGTAGCGCCCTCTTGTGGATATGTACCGAATAATCACTCCACGTTGTGCAGTAATGTTGTACTCATGTCATTATGTTCTCATGTTAATATATAGACTTTTACTGTTTAACTATTCAAGGATGGTTATGTTTGCAGACAGACACCAGTGCTAATTAATGTGTGTTGTCATTGACAAATAAATAAATACAGTTTATATTTCATTTTTTATTATACATACATTCATATAAGCCACAAACACAATATACATTTTAAAGATTTGAAATGACATTTAATATGTTTAATTTTTAATATGAAATTTGGTTAATATATTACAAAAATAATCAATTTGGTCTATGCTGTCTGGATCCGACTGCTGGTCCTTGACTTCGATTGCCATACACTGCTTTTTTTGTGGGGGTGACTGGTCCACACCTGCACTGTCCTGTTGAAGGAACAGATTTAATGAGTGGTTCTTAATCTAAAGACCACTTGCTTCTACCATTTCAATATGAGGGGTCTCTTTAAAAAAAAAAAAAGGGCATGATTAAAGTGTTTCATTTCTAAACCTAAGTAAAACTGAGAGATAGGAGAGACTAACCAGTGCTCTTTTCCGGGTCAGCTGGGTCCTGGGCTGAAGGCTGCTCAGAGTGCTCTGGTTCAGTTTTGAAGTGGTTATCTGTGGAGCTTGATAGTTCTCAATTTCCACACATAATTTTTGTCGAGGTGCCTGCTGAGGGAACAGATGCATGTATAATTGTGCAATACTGAACAGGTTTGTGCTTCGTAGACTAAATCTAACTGTATCTTTTTATCGTTTTGAAATATAAAAGGATTTTAAATAGAGGACTAGAAAACATAGTAGCATTGGCAGTGGTTACTTTTTTAAAATAAATCTTAAAATAAGTAAATACAAGAGATAGAAGGGACTTACAGGAGCTTCTGTGCTCCAACTGGGCATGGGTGCTCCCTGGAGAGACCCGGGTGGTTGCTGTAGGGAACACGGTGGAACAAGTGTTCTCTTGGCAGGAACAGACACTCCCTTTGGGTTATTCTGCTGCTTCTGCTCCTGCTCCCACTTTTCCCTCTGCTGCCTAGGGATTCTGAGGCTTGAGGCAGGCACAAGTACTGGTGCATTTTGTAAACGCTGCCTCAGCAGCTCTTTGCTCCGCAGCTCAGGGTTTTTAACATGTCTCCACTCTGAGATCGTGTCAGTAACCGTTGCACAACAGACAGGCTCCATCTTCAGGGAAGGGGCTAGAGGCTTCTGTTGCAGCAGCTCCTGCCTCGGTGGCTCAGGGCTCTTAAGTTTTGGACTACCTAAGATCTTGTATGGCATGGGAACCAAAGGTGCCCTTAGAGGCTTGTTGGGCATGGGTGTTTCAAAGGAGGATTTTTTTAGATCCTTACTCTTATGCTCAGAGATCCAGAGTTGTCCACTTTGTTGGGACCCGAAGGGAACAGGTGCTCCCTGTGGCTTTTTCGGTCTCCGCTTTCTCCGCTGCTCCGTGGTCTTCAGTGTTGCATCTGAGAAGCCTAAGTTCGGGACCATCTCAGATGCATCACTGAAGACCAGGGATGAGGTGAGGCCCTCTTGTTTGGATCTGGCTGGCACAGGTGCTTCCTGTGAGGATCTGGCGGGCACAGGTGCTCCTTGTGTGGATCTGGCGGGCACAGGTGCTCCCTGTTGCAGCAGCTCAGATCTCAGTGGTTCAGGGATCTTTAGTTTTGGCCTATCTGCAATCTGGTCTGGCATGGGTGCTCCATGTGGGGAGCATGCAAGCACCTTTGAGGCAACCACAGGTGCCCTCTGTAGAGATTTGGCAGGCATGGCAGTTTCTAAAGAGGCCTCTTGCAAATGCCTAATCAGATACTCAGGGATCCTGAGTTTTCCTCTTTTTTGGGACCTGGCGGGCACAGGTGCTCCCTGTGTGGACCTGGAAGAAAAGGGTGCTCCCTGCGTCGTCTTCTGCCTCCAATGCTTTGTGGTCTTCGGTGTTGCATCTGAGAAGCCAGAGTTCTGGGACTGAGCCTTCTTAGATGCATCACTGAAGACCAGGGATGTAGAGCATGAAGTTCTTCCTGCCTCCCCAGTTCCCCAACACTGGCCTGAGATGAGGTCCCCATTCTCCTCAGAGATGGGATCTGAAACTTCCATGATTGCCCACCACCGCCCCGCAGCAAGGGCCGTCATGAGCTCATCCGAGTATTCAGATGACTGCTCTGCACTCTCAAAAATTGTGGGCATAGTTGACATGTTCATACTGATGTGATGGTGAAAGATGATCTAGACGTGAATAATACTTTGCAATCTAAAACTGTAAAACACTATCAAAGAAAGAGAAAAGGAAGCGATGAGTTGAGTAAACATACAGTATACATACAGTATTTGCTATTGGTTGGTCAATGAAATATAAATTATCAACATTTACATAGAAAACTGGTTTGATCATTATTGGTTTACATATCAGCCTCCCATTTCCACACAAACCGCCACTGTGTAGCATTTATTTATCTAAATGTACAGTAAATCAAGACAATAACATCCCAGTTTAATCAGATTCTTCTCCGAGTTATGAAAAGATTAAAATTCCTTGTTTAAAAAGCATAGCATACTCACACACTCGCCAACTCGCTACAAAAAGCAAGAAGCCGCGGCACTCAACATTATACTCACCGAACGTTCTAAGGAATGCGGCGATCTGTGACGTTACAATCGAACACTCGAGGTTGTGTTTCGCTGGATTTAAACTGAACATGCAATACAAATACAAAGAGCTACTAAGCATTTTTAAATTCATGATTGTTCATAAACTAGTGCTGTTTACCTATTATTATTATTTTCAGCATACAGTTTATTATTAAGCATAACAGACCACTCAACCAAACTCAGTCAACAGATATTACAATAAAAGCACATTTCTTAAACAATAGCTATAATTCACAAAGTTTTTTTTTCTTCTATTTAGCTATAACAATATATGCAACATATCAGACGAGGAACGTGATTCCCAAACATCAGGATTGCTTTTATAGGCTACAATTCAAAAACAAGACGTTAATATTAAATTACTTTTTGACATTCTGACATTTTGCTCTATATCGCCAACGAATAGTTCCAACTAAATCGTTGCGTATCTTCAAGCACAGACGTATGTGCTACTGTCAAGTGTGTGTGTGTGTGTGTGTGTGTATCCGTTACAGACGCAGCAGAATCAAAATAACTGTTGAATAAATGTCAATTTAAATGATGCAAAAAAGAATGCTTCAGACTTAAATATAAAAAGGATTTTACCCAGGGCTGGACTGATAATCGGACATAGCGGGCATTTTCCCGGTGGGCCGACACAAGGTTATTTATTTATTTTTTTGCCACGAACTGGCCCATAATGCAGGGACAGCGGCCCATTTGTTTGTCTTCTGAATTGACAGGTCAAAGCGAGAGAGACCTCCCCTCCTCTATAGGTGCTGTTTTTTTGTTGGTTTTGTTTTTTGAGCACATGGGAAACTGCAAAAAGCGAATATCCGCACAGCGCTGCCGCTGACGAACGTGCTGAAGTGATGAACCGGCACTTTGACTCCGAATTTTATACAGTCGTGTGATATGAGAACATTACAGGTTCTGTGGTGAATCCAGCTGAAAACAGCCGCGAACATCTAAATACATGACGAGGTCAATTGGAAAACGCCAATACACACAACTACAAACTTGTCAATCTAGCACCACCACACCTTTATAATAATTGACTTATACAGTGAAGAAATATGGTGTTTTGGCAGAAAAGTATTTATTAAAAATGTTTCTATTATTATTTACATTAAATATTGCGGAATATAAATCACTTTTATAGAGGCTGTTTTCGTATTTTCTACATGTGTTTACAATATTTTTTATTACAAATTTAATAGTTTATTATTATTTATTTCTTTTAGAAACCATATACCCAATTGCCCATGGTAATGAGCATGGTTTTACCTGTGACTACCATGATCTTACAGTTAAACTATAAATAAAATGTCATTAGGGTAATTCAAGGATAATTCAACAAAACAGCTTTAAAGCTTGGATCCCATGAATTAAGGACAAAGCTTTTTCTCTTTAAATGTTTTATGAACTTTTTAATAGTTCTAATGAAATTTAATGAAATGTTATTTCAATGAGAGCCTCATGGAAGATAGATATCAGTGTCTTACATAAATTAGGTGTTAACTCTAAAATATTATTGTTTGTAAAAGGGAAGCTCAACCCAAAATGTGATCATTTACTCACCCTAATGTCATTCCAAACCTGAATGAATTTCTTTCTGTGTAACAGTTTTTTTTTGTCCATACAATATTCAATGGTAGCCTAACCAAAATGATTTGGTTGCCAACGTTCTTTAAAATACAGAAAAGAGTAAGTCAAACAGGTTTGGAATAACTTGAGGGTGAGTAAATGATGACAGAATTTAATAGCAGTAAATTTACTTTAATGCATCCTAGCTCAAAATCAGTTCCCTTTCAGTCAGTACACTACGAGTTACGTCAGTTACTGACGGAATGGGGGTTTCGCTTAGAAGCCAATCGCCTTTGAGCTCTACAAAACGAGCCAATGGCATGAAAATGCCATGGGTCTGCGGAATTTGCATGCCGCAACCCCGCCCCACGGCGTGGGTATAAAGGGCGTTGCGTGGCAATCTCGCATTATGTTTTTGCTTCAGAGCCGAGTTTACTGCCTGAGCGCTTCCTCTTCAAGACGAGTTTCTCTCCAGAGTGTTGGTGTTACGGCACGTTCCAGCGAGTTACGCATTTCCTGTCTGATCTGTGCAGTGATCGAGCACAGCGTGCGCGTTCTCCCTGGGTGCTTCGGCATTCTGCAGAGCTTTTCACTCCTCTCTAAAAGAGCTGCACGTGGCACGTCTTTTTAAAGACGGCTCGCCCGTGCTCCGTTTCTGGGTGCGGGGTTCGCATCCTGAACTATCTCGACGACTGGCTGATTCTAGGCCACTCTCGGGATCAGGTCTGCGAACACAGGGATCTGGTGCTTCAGCACCTCGCCCGTCTGGGCCTTCGGGTCAACTGGGAAAAGAGCAAACTCTCCCCAGCGCAGAGGATCTCTTTTCTCGGTATGGAAATCGACTCGGTCGCCATGTTCGCGCAGCTTACGAGCGAGCGCGCGCAGTCTCTGCTGACTTGTCTTCGCCAGTTCGAGGGCAAGAGTGCGGTTCCACTGAAACTTTTTCAGAGGCTCCTGGGGCATATGGCGTCAGCAGCCGCGGTGACCCCGCTTGGTCTGCTCCATATGAGACCGCTTCAGCACTGGCTCTGCGATCGAGTCCCGAGATGGGCATGGCAACACGGCACCCTCCAGGTCCCAGTGACCCGAGCCTGCCGTCAGACCTTCACCCCGTGGTCGAACCTCAGCTTTCTACGGGCAGGTGTTCCCCTAGAACGAGTTTCCAGGCATGTTGTTGTCACAACAGATGCCTCTTCCACGGGCTGGGGCGCCATGTGCAAGGGACATGCTGCCGCGGGCTCCTGGATAGGACCCCAGCGCCTATGGCATGTCAATTGCCTCGAGTTGCTGGCCGTACGTCTTGCCCTGCACCGCTTTCGAGCCCTGCTCAAGGACAAACACGTTCTGGTCCGTTCAGACAGCACGGCAACAGTAGCGTACATCAACCGACAAGGTGGTCTACGCTCCCGCCGGATGTCGCAACTCGCCCGCCATCTCCTCCTATGGAGTCAGAAGCATCTGAGGTCGCTTCGTGCCGTTCACATCCCGGGAGACCTGAACTGCGCAGCCGACGAGCTGTCGCGGTTCCAGCCGCTCCCGGGGGAATGGAGACTCCATCCCCAGACGGTTCAGCTGATTTGGGAGCAGTTTGGCGACGCACAGATAGATCTGTTTGCCTCCCGCGACTCTTCCCATTGCCGCTGGTACTATTCCCTGACCGAGGGGACCCTCGGCACGGATGCACTAGCGCACAGCTGGCCGCGGGGCCCACGCAAATATGCGTTTCCCCCAGTGAGCCTTCTCGCACAGGTTCTGTGCAAGATCAGGGAGGACAGGGAGCAGGTCCTTTTGGTCGCCCCATATTGGCCCGGCCGGACCTGGTTCTCAGAACTTGTACTCCTTGCGACAGCACCTCCCTGGTCGATCCCTCTGAGACAGGACCTCCTGTCTCAGAGACGGGGCACCATATGGCACCCGCGTCCCGACCTGTGGAACCTCCACGTGTGGAACCTGGACGGGACGCGGCAGGTTTGAGTACCCTGCCACCTCAGGTGGCGGCTACCATCACTTCCGCTAGAGCCCTGTCTACCAGACAGGCCTATGCGTTGAAGTGGAACCTCTTCGTCACCTGGTGCTCCTCTCGGCGAGAGGACCCCAGAAGATGCTCGATCGGGTCCGTGCTCTCCTTCCTCCAGGAAGGGTTGGAGCGAAGGCTGTCTCCCTCCACCCTGAAGGTCTATGTGGCTGCTATTTCAGCTCATCATGACCTGGTGGATTCTAAAACGGTTGGACAGCATGACCTGGTCAGTAGGTTCCTCAGAGGTGCGAGGAGGTTGAATCCTCCTCGCCCACCTCAGGTACCCTCTTGGGACCTAGCAGTGGTCTTAGCTGCCCTGCGAAAGGCTCCCTTTGAGCCATTGCAGTCAGTTGAGCTGAAGTTCCTTTCATTGAAAGTGGCGCTCCTGACTGCTTTGGCCTCCATCAAGAGGGTAGGGGACCTGCAGGCATTTTCGGTTGACGAAGCGTGCCTGGAATTCGGGCCGGCCAATTCTCACGTCATCCTGAGACCCCGGCCTGGATACGTGCCCAAGGTTCCCACCACTCCCTTCAGGGACCAGGTGGTGAACCTGCAAGCGCTGCCCTTGGAGGAGGCAGACCCAGCCTTGGCACTGCTCTGTCCAGTACGCGCCCTTCGCGCTTACGTAGACCGGACGCAGTGTTTCAGGACCTCAGACCAGCTCTTTGTCTGTTACGGAGGGCAGCAGAAAGGGAAGGCTCTCTCCAAGCAGAGGTTGTCCCACTGGATAGTGGACGCCATTGTCCTGGCATATCAAGTCCAGGGCATGCCATGCCCCCTCGGGGTAAGAGCACACTCCACCAGGAGTGTTGCCTCCTCTTGGGCTCTAGCGCATGGCGCCTCGCTAACAGACGTTTGTAGAGCTGCAGGCTGGGCGACACCCAACACATTCGCAAGATTTTATAATCTCCGAGTGGAGCCTGTATCCTCTCGTGTACTCGCCCCTACTGGCCAGTAACCGGACAGGCTCAGGTGTCTTCGCTTGCTGCGCCATTCCACTCCGCGGACTGGATGCGTGCGCTATTCCTCTCAGGTGAGTTTCCATAGTAAGCCCTGAGCTCCTCCAGCACTGTCGATGTCGTCACCAGAGCGAGTGCCCTTTTCAGGCCACCCCTCGTGTTCAGCTAGGTGCCTCCGTGTGCATGGTTCCCCCGCTGGGTAACCCCCACATGTGTATTTCCACGGTAAGTCTCTTGTAGCTCGTGTCTTCCCTTGGCAAGACACCTTGCCACGCCTGGGGTTGAACATTTCCACCTTCGGCTGGATACCCCAGAGTGTTCCCTATGCAGCTCCTTCGGGTCATAGGTGTATTCTTCAAGTCCCCCCCTTTTGGGTTGGCATTGTGTTGCATTCTCCACGTGGGATATGCTTCCCAGTGTACCTTGGTAGCGTTGAGCCTAGCCCCTCGTTCGTGCCACACTCACGGCAGGGAGCCCGGGTCAGCGCAGGTCGCTGGAAGACAGCCGTCATGGCGAGATTGTATTGGGACCCCCATTCCGTCAGTAACTGACGTAACTCGTAGTGTACTGACTGAAAGGGAACGTCTCGGTTACGTATGTAACCCTCGTTCCCTGAAGGAAGGGAACGGAGACGTTACGTCCCCCTGCCATGACCGCTGTACCGCTGGAACTGGCCGGGCGCTCATGCCTCGGCTCTTCAGCAGGTAAACATAATGCGAGATTGCCACGCAACGCCCTTTATACCCACGCCGTGGGGCGGGGTTGCGGCATGCAAATTCCGCAGACCCATGGCATTTTCATGCCATTGGCTCGTTTTGTAGAGCTCAAAGGCGATTGGCTTCTAAGCGAAACCCCCATTCCGTCAGTAACTGACGTAACGTCTCCGTTCCCTTCCTTCAGGGAACGAGGGTTACATACGTAACCGAGACGTTCTTTACTGTCAAGTCAAGTGCATTTCTGTGCGACAAAAGTGCAATATTAAATTTGTTAACTGCAGTAAATTCAATAATATCCATCATTAATTGTCCCTGTCCTGGTTTTATTTATTTACTCGAATTTAAGGCCCTAACCCCAGCAAAAACATTGACGGGGGAACTTATGGGCCGGATGAGCTGGGTTTGTCCAGGGCCGAATTTTAGCCCCAGTCCAGCCCTGATTTTACCAGTGTGTGACATTTCTTAGCTCCATTTGCAGACCAGCTTTGCATATACGCGGTGTTGTTGTATATGAGACTCATTCAGTCAAAGCAGAGACTTGTCAGCCCCAATCACCCATTTTATTGGTTTCTTTAATATCCAGCTACAATCAGTTCATGGGTCTCTATATATGTCCTAAAACCGGTGATCTCATCACAGAGAACTGATAAATGTGACATGCTTTAACCCGATATTTTTTTTAAGTGCAGTTTCTGACAGTACATATCCTTCATAAGACTGTAAAATACTGGATAAGGAAAGTCTTAGATTATTTGATATTCTAAAAACAAGTGAATCAATTTGTTTGTGTGAGAAAAATATACATATTTAAAACTTCATAAAGTAGAATATCTAGCTTCCACCAGACAGCCTTCCGTATTCAACTTAAGAAGAAAGTGTAATGCCTCACGCAGTTCATGCAAGTTATATGACGTGTGAAAAATATGGATATTTTTCTTACACAAACGCATCGCTTTGCTTCAGAAGGCCTTTATTATCCTCCTGAAGCCGTGTGGATTTCTTTTATAATGGATGGATGCACTTTTTTTGGTCTTCAAATTTTGGCCTGCCATTATAAAGCTTGGATTAGCCAGGACATTTTTTTATATAACTCCAATTGTATTCGTCTGAAAGAAGAATGTCATATAGGATGGCTTGAGGGTGAGTATCCCTGTAAGTGAGGTATAATTTAGTGATAAATCAATACACGATTACTATGAGACTAAAGATGCTTGTAGCCTTTGTGAGATGGTAACACAAAAGTTTGATTGTAACTTCTACAATGATGGATGAGATGAAAGACAGTATTTTTGTAATAAAACTCAATGTTTTTCTCAAATTTTGCAGCGTGCATGGAAGTGATCAAACAATTTCCTTCAAATCCTAAGATGGAGCATGTTAGCGAGACAGAGACAGACATTGGGACTGTTACAGATCACCTGAGAAGATGCTCTATCCTCGTCTCTTCTGTTTCAGCTCATTTCTCTTCAGCAGAAGGTTTGAGGTCTAAAAATGAGAATAATTATTGTTCCATGTGAAATATTCAAAGAGCTTTTGGAATAATTTGTCAATATGTGTTTGAATGGAACATAAAGAGTCACCAAAAACATGTAGGAGAATGATTTATTTGGTGCGGCATTTAAAATTACATTATAATGCACTTTTATGGAATAATATTTCCATACAATTATGCACTTTCTTCCTATAAGAAATCCATAGATTACTCCATTTATCAGAATCAGAGCATGCGAGCGGAGCGGGGAGCGTATAGCGGTAATATTTCCTCCAGAGCGGTGAGCGCCTTTCTGAAGATTCCGCTCAACTCGCTCAGTCCGCTCAGCGCCGCTCGCTCAACCAAGAATGCCCTTTGGTGATTTGCTAGTTCGAGAATCTGTGAAATAGTGGAGCACGGTTATGGAGTTCAAATATTGTTTTAATGAAGTTGCAAGCCTTATACATAAATGCACAGTAAAAAGTTAAGAACGAGAAGGGAGAAGAAATTGAAAGGGAGTGTGGAGAGACTGTGAGAGTTAGCAAAGATTCATATTGGAATCTAAAGCGGCACATTGCCAGAAACATTGCTACACAAACATGGTAGTGCAGCAAAAGGTGAGCTATACATACCATTCTATAATAAATTAGTAGATACATAGGTAAGGTACGGTAGGTCTGTCGTGTTGTACGGAGCCCCGCTCTCATGACATGCATACATAAAATCATGAGTGGATCGTTCGCTTGGGCCGTGAGCGATTGAGCTGAGCGTCACACCACTTCGCTCATATGCTCTGATCAGAACTGACATACACTCACCTAAAGGATTATTAGGAACACCATACTAATACTGTGTTTGACCCCCTTTCGCCTTCAGAACTGCCTTAATTCTACGTGGCATTGATTCAACAAGGTGCTGAAAGCATTCTTTAGAAATGTTGGCCCATATTGATAGGATAGCATCTTGCAGTTGATGGAGATTTGTGGGATGCACATCCAGGGCACGAAGCTCCCGTTCCACCACATCCCAAAGATGCTCTATTGGGTTGAGATCTGGTGACTGTGGGGGCCATTTTAGTACAGTGAACTCATTGTCATGTTCAAGAAACCAGTTTGAAATGATTCGAGCTTTGTGACATGGTGCATTATCCTGCTGGAAGTAGCCATCAGAGGATGGGTACATGGTGGTCATAAAGGGATGGACATGGTCAGAAACAATGCTCAGGTAGGCCGTGGCATTTAAACGATGCCCAATTGGCACTAAGGGGCCTAAAGTGTGCCAAGAAAACATCCCCCACACCATTACACCACCACCACCACCACCAGCCTGCACAGTGGTAACAAGGCATGATGGATCCATGTTCTCATTCTGTTTACGCCAAATTCTGACTCTACCATCTGAATGTCTCAACAGAAATCGAGACTCATCAGACCAGGCAACATTTTTCCAGTCTTCAACTGTCCAATTTTGGTGAGCTCGTGCAAATTGTAGCCTCTTTTTCCTATTTGTAGTGGAGATGAGTGGTACCCGGTGGGGTCTTCTGCTGTTGTAGCCCATCCGCCTCAAGGTTGTGCGTGTTGTGGCTTCACAAATGCTTTGCTGCATACCTCGGTTGTAACGAGTGGTTATTTCAGTCAAAGTTGCTCTTCTATCAGTTTGAATCAGTCGGCCCATTCTCCTCTGACCTCTAGCATCAACAAGGCATTTTCGCCCACAGGACTGCCGCATACTGGATGTTTTTCCCTTTTCATACCATTCTTTGTAAACTCTAGAAATGGTTGTGCGTGAAAATCCCAGTAACTGAGCAGATTGTGAAATACTCAGACCGGCCCGTCTGGCACCAACAACCATGCCACGCTCAAAATTGCTTAAATCACCTTTCTTTCCCATTCTGACATTCAGTTTGGAGTTCAGGAGATTGTCTTGACCAGGACCACACCCCTAAATGCATTGAAGCAACTGCCATGTGATTGGTTGATTAGATAATTGCATTAATGACAAATTGAACAGGTGTTCCTAATAATCCTTTAGGTGAGTGTATACTGACTATATAGACTATTAATATCTATATGAGCTTATTTTTTACTAGAAACTAAACATTTTTATAGCCTGATAAAAATACATATACCTACACATACAATACACAGTCCTCATGTACAATATAATATACAGTATAATACAATATACAGTGGTGAAGTAGCGCCCTCATGTGGAAAAGGAAAGGTTGTTTGAGAATAAGGAAGTGCCATGGAATTTTGTATGACAATATTTGAAACATCCGTCCACACTACGAAAGGCCGAACGTCTTTGATTTCACTGTAAGATGTTTTAGTTAATGTACTTTTGCATCAAGTGCTCAATAACAACCAAAGCCTTAAACCTCACTGGCTGTTAAATTAAATTTGGTATTTTTTTAAAAGTAAACAACCTGACACTTGAGCCCAAACAGTATATTTAGTTTGACCTCCTGAGGTCATGAACATTTTTGAACATTTTTAAATTGTTGTAAAGACAATTATTAGCTCTATTTTGTAGTTGTTTTTTTTTTAAATGAAATTCTGTTTGATGTCAATTCGAATCTGGCTCTACATTCTTGTAAAAAGTAACAAATAGCCCAAAAAAATGGTAAATAAACAGACTCAGGTTTTACATAGAATTATTTATTATAATAGACTGTACAATTACATTTCAATTAACATTATAAATATAAATTCTAGGCTGAGACGACCAATCATCGGTCCTGAGGCTGTTTATGAATGGCGCAAACTGCAATGGGAGAGACGCTCTGACTTTGGGGAGAGGGCACGCTCTGTGACGCAGGTGGAATTCAGTAGGAACACTTCAAATGTTTCAGTATGACAAAAAAGTGCCAAGGCATCAGATTTAAACTCCTGAATGGCTGACAGTGTCAGATATAGTTTAATGAAATCTCTGTAGTCGCTTCTCAGACAGTACGACCCCTAAAACAGCTCAAAGAATGGAAACAGACAAAGAAAGGAGTGACTTGAGTCAAGTAACTAAACCAGTTCAGATCTCAAGACTGTGACTTTTCAGTTCATTGCTCAGTGCTAAAATATTGCTCTCTGTACTGTACAATACAACACAGCAGTTACTTATTACAGACCATGGCAGAAAAAAATGAGTCCAGCATTGCAAGAATTGTGAATTGTACACTGTAAAAAAATAGTTGCGCTAACTTAAAATAAGGCAACTTATCACATTCAACTTTTTAACTCAAATAATTAGCTCCATTAAAATCAACTTAAATACTTTTGTTTATCTAATAAGTACTAGGTAAACTTTTGAAGTTAAAACTTCTTGTCAAGACAACTACAAGTTGAGCCAACTTGAAAAAGGCAACCTATCGCACTAAACTTTTTAAGTAAACTCAAATAATACACTCCAGTTAAATTCAACTTAAAAACTTTTGTTTGTGAAATGAGTAGCAGGTACACTGTAAAAAATACTGTGCCCATTTTACTCAATAAAATTTAGGCATCAGCTTTTTGAGTATTTTAAACTCATTTTATTTGTGTTTATCCTATTAGACCTTTCATGTTTTCAACTTGGACTCTTAAGTAATGGCAACTCAATTTTTTCAATTTACAAACAGCTTATCCAACATATACTTTTAAGTAATGATTACAAATGTCTCCTTGTAAGCTGCACATTAAGTTACTTTTTTCCAAGCTACTTTTTTAAAATTTATTTTCTATAAATGAATTCTTTTCAAAAGTACCATAAAACAGTAAACAAGCATCTCAATACAAAAAATGTAAAATTACAATGCAACAGTGAATTGTGTGAATTGAGATGCGCTGTGATCTTGTTGCTTAACTGACAGTGGGACAGCACAGATGTCTAGGGATGCACAATATTATCAGCACGACATCGTAATCGACCGATAAACGCTTAAAATATAAAAATCGGCATCGGCCGATATGAAAAAAATTATGCCAATATGCCTTGCCGATATGATAACGTGTTAAGCGCCTGCAATAACTCATGCGTGCAAGGAATGCTATAGCGATAAGATCATGTCAGCAGTGTGCTCATACTCCCCACTCTCTACACTGATGACGGAACTAACGACTCGAACCCGAAGACACGAGAGGTGAACTCATCTTTCCAGGGAACAGACGTGATAAATGTGAAGTGACAAAAGAAAGAACGACTGCATAGCCTGAATACCCAGCTAAGCAATTATTTAATAATTCTCAAAGTTTGGCCGTGGCTGCATTAGCTTCAAATTTATTATTATTATTATTATAATCTTTTATTCCAAATGTGATCAACATTTGCGCAAGTACAAGATGTGTTGGGGAATTTAACATGTGACATTTTAATTATATTCTGCTGAACTTTTTTTTAACAAAACTCTGATTGTAATCGTCTGAAAGAATAATGTCATATAGGATGGCTTGAGGGTGAGTAAATCATGGGTTAATTTCATTTTTGGGTGAACTATCCCTTTAATGTTAACTGCAATTTTATGTCCTTTAAAACAAATAATAAACATAAACCTGGAGAAAACAGGGGGGAAAAAACCAAGAAGTGAAATGTAAACTGTGAGATCAGAAAAAATTTTTTTTAGGGCCGATGGTGTGAGGACCCTATTGGAATTGCTCAGCCTATTATTATTCTTCTCCCAAATGAATCGCATTTTTGAGGGCCTAAACATTCTCGAAAACTCATTAAACTTTGCATCAAAAAGTGGTTAAAATTTACGCCTGATATGGGTTTCAGAATTAGGCGTGGCAAAATGGCTCGATAGCGCCACCTACAACATTTCAACGAAGTGCCCCTCCCGCTATGTTTCACGTACAGGTATGAAATTCGGTACACACATGTAACAGACCAATACCTACAAAAAAGTATCCTGGTACGAAATCTGAAAACCAACAGGAAGTGAGATATTTGGAATTTTCTTTGCAAAATTGTTGCAAATTTTGCCATTTCCAGACGTTGTACTTTAACGAACTCCTCCTAGAGATTTAATTAGATCATCATCATATTTGCACAGTCTAATCTAAAGGCCTTTGCGACGTTAAATTGCGAAGATCTTGAGTTTTCCCTGGAGGGCGTGTCCGTGGCGGCCTCACAAAGTTCGATGTTTCGCCATAAAACAGGAAGTTGTTGTAACTCGGTCATACAATGTCTGATCTGCCCCAAACTTCACATGTATTATTAGAGTCCTGGCCTGAAGACATCTACACGCCAATATTCAGTTACAGTCATAGCGTCACCTACTGGCAACAGGAAGTGGCATGTTTTACAATGTGATTAACTCCTCATAGTGATTTAACCAGATCAACATCATATTTGGTCAGTCTAATCTAAAGGCCTTTGCGACATTAAATTGTGAAGATCTTGAGTTTTCGCTGAAGGGCGTGTCCGTGGCTGCCTGACAAAGTCTGATGTTTCGCCATGACACAGTAAGCTGTTGTAAGTCAGGCATACAATGTCCGATCTGCCCCAAACTTCATATGTTTGATAAGAGTCCTAGCCTGAAGACATCTACATATGAGTTTCAGAATTAGACATGGCAAAATTGCTCGATAGCACCACCTACAACATTTTAACAAAGTGCCCCTCCTGCTACGTTTCACGTACAGGTAGGAAATTCGGTACACACATGTAACAGCCCAATACCTACAAAAAAGTCTCCTGGTACGAAATCTGAAAACCAACAGGAAGTGAGATATTTAGAATTTTCTTTGCAAAATTGTTGCAAATTTTGCCATTTCCAGACGTTGTACTTTAACGAACTCCTCCTAGAGATTTAATCAGATCAACATCATATTTGCACAGTCTAATCTAAAGGCCTTTGTGATATTAAATTGTAAAGATCTTCAGTTTTCCCTGAAGGGCGTGTCCGTGGTGGCCTGACAAAGTTCGATGTTTCGCCATGAAACAGGAAGTTGTTGTAACTCTGACATACAATTTCCGATCTGCCCCAAACTTCACATGTTTTATTAGAGTCCTGGCCTGAAGACATCTACATGCCAATATTAGTTAGTCATAGCGCCACCTGTGGGCAACAGGAAATGGCATGCTTTACACTGTGATTCACTCCTCGGAACACATTTATGCAATGAAGTACCAAACATGCTAGAAACACATTAAATCAAGCAACACGTGGCTAAGTGCTAATGTATGCAATTTATGCCACGAAACAGGAAGTTGTTGTAACTCAGGCATACAATGTCCGATCTGCCCCAAACTTCACATGTTTGATAATAGTCCAGGCCTGAAGACATCTATATGCCAATATTTGGTTATAGTCAAAGTGCCACCTGCTGGCAGCAGGAAGTGTGGCACATTGAAGTGACTTTGCCATATTTCTCCTATATTTACCCACTTAAATGCATGTCGCCCACTATTCACTGTTTTCCTGAGGCCACCGGGTGGCGGTGCTCCCAGGTGCGAGGGCCCTTTCATCGCTGCTTGCAGCTTTAATTTACCTTGTATTCCTTTATCAGGTTTTCCAATCTCTCACCAAGGTATGCGATGAGGCTGCTGATGATAACGTGCCTTTTTATGTCAGTTGTGTTGTCCTAACAAATGAGAATTGCACATTACAATTTACACTGATATTTTACAAACACAATTTCTAGAAAAGCTGGGATATTTCACTGACCAACTTGATTGTTAAAGGGGTCATGAACTGCGTTGTTTTATGTTTCCTGGCGTGCACTTATAATGTTAGAATGCTTTTTACATCAAAAATTGTCATAATTTATAAATAAAAGGCATTTTTCCTACCCTGATTTTAGCCCTCTGCTCTGAACGCTCTGTTTTAAGGGGCGTGTCTGCTGTGAGACTTCAGTGTAAACGCCCACTGCTGTGATTGGCTAATGTATTTACATTTAGTTACTGGTTTGATTTACTGACACACAGACAAAGAACATCTGACTGTACATGAATCATTACATTTAAGATCAGGCATTAGAATTAACACAGTTACTTGCATATTGCATTACTGTCGAGTCCAGGCAGTATCCTCAATGGCATGTTTATTGCTTGGTAGCTCGAGCCCCAATCTGGTTTAACACCACGTAGGCCTGTGTTACTTAGGTTACCTATTCTATTGCATGTAATGCACGAATCAGTCGGCGGGGCTCAACAGGCAGTGATGAATTAGGCGTTGATCTTCTTCTGCATAGGCGGTGCTTGCCACACTTTGACATCATAGATTCCCACTTTGAAAAACCTGTTGTTTGCTGGGCCTGGTGTCAATAAAAGCTTTTGTTGGACTAACAAGGAAGTTTTCAGTTCTGAAACTTACAGGATATTCTTATAGTATGATGACCTCTTATATGTCAAAAGCTCAAGGAAAATTAGATTTCTCAGTTCATGACACCTTTAAAGAAAAACGTTACTTATTCTGTCACATAATGAAATACCACAGAGCAAATCCATGTTCTTGCTGATTTCTTCTCCTGCAGCACCACCCTTTTTTTTAACATGGTGAGCAACTTCGGGGTATAGAGGTCTAGTTTATCCATGAATGTTGCTTGCAGCCGGATTGTAGTAATCCTTTGGAATTCTTCTTCGATCTAAAAAGAGAAACAGAATTGTTGATATGTGGCACATCTTTGTGATCACACTTTTAAACCAAGTAAACATACTGTACCAGTGAGGGCTGAAACAAAGCTGGCCATCTAGCTTTAAGATCAATTACAGGAATGTTTTGCAGAACAATCTGTTTCCTGCGGTAAGAGAAGGTCTTCTGTATTTTCTGAGAGATTGTTTGGTTGTTGCCTCTCTTCTTAACCTCATGCAGAAGCTCCACACACTCATTTTCCAGTGTTTCATCCGTTTGACCTTGAGGATGTGGTGGTAGGTAATTTACCTCTGCCTTCTTTGGTTTTTTGATGTTCTTGGCCGGAGTTCTCTCATCTATGCCTTTTCTCTTAATGGAGTTTGCATCAAGTTCAGGGCAACCAATGGACCTGAGCTTAGCTGTGTAATTGGCCATTTTGTACTTAAGTCTGGTATTCCATCCATATAAGCCATTAAAGGATCCAGGCTCCTTGAGGCATGGGTGCTTCTGAACTAAGGCAACAAGAACCTGGTCCATTTGAGCACTAGAAGGATATGCAGTATACTCAAAAATCTTCTCTGCAAGATGCTGTAGAATGTCAGACTTGACACTTGTATTGTTTAACAAACTTCCACCTTTCACATATGCCTCATTACCAGCTTTAAGAATGAGCTCCGTGTCATATGCAAAGCTAGGTATCTCAAATTCTGTGGGCCAAGGATGGCAACGGAGGGAAGAAGAACAAGATGTATTCTCTGTTGAGGGTAAGATGACCGTATCTCGGGATCCCGCAGAGCTGGCGTCTTCATTTGATGGAGTTGAGTTGAGGAATTGAGGAGTAGAGGAATCATCGCTTTCCTGGTAAAAGGAACTGCCACACTCCTGAAGAGTCAATGTCACTACAGGCTCTGGTTCTTCGAAGACAACTTTGATTGTGTCCTTGTCTTTGATTTCATCTGTTGTCATCAATGTAAAAAAAATGGTCCTCAAAATCAGAGTCCATAAAATGAATGCTGAAATCCCTTTCAAGCCTGAATGTATCTTGTACCAGCATTTTCAGTTCAGGTACAGTTTGAGGGATTCCACTTGGCAAGATCATCTTGCGGATTTCACGGTTTATTATTACTCGTAGCCTGGCAGACATCACAGATCCTGTAACAATACAACCATTAGTCACTACTACAAGCATACACAAATATAACAATAATATTATTTAAATAATAATAAAAAAGTAATAATAAATAAAAAACAACTCTTTATTTTGTCTTAAAATATTGCAATAAATATCGTGACACAAGTGTATCATTACACCCCATCACCTAAAAAAAATGTAACAGTAATATGTATTTTTATAAAATGTACCTTCCTGTCACAGTTGTAAGTTTAATGATTACAGCCTAAATGGACCAAAAAAATTATAATGTTGAAAAATATTGTTTTGAAATTAACCCAACCCTGTAAGCTGCTAGAGGATACGTGTCTGGCAATTCCTCATACTCAAGTACTAGAGTCTTCTCTGTGGTCTCCAGCTCAAAACCTCTTAGGTGCTCAATGTACCATGCATTTAAACACTTCACAATGAAAGCAGGTTTGTTGTGCTTGATGATCATCAGTCTTATTTCAACAAAGTCAGGTAGTCCACCAGTAGACCCATAGGGTAAGACCATTCCAACAGAGAAACTTGTACCATAACAGGACACAGCATTTGCCAAATGAACAGAGGTCTCATCTGGATACTTCTTCAAGACTGCTGTCTTTATGTCCTCATTTAGTACATCCAAGGGAACAGTAGTCACACTTGTGACTGAGAGGGAAGGTTTAAAAATGTCTGTGCCCTTGAGATCCATGAGTAAATGCCATGCTGGTTCTTCTGCTGGTACCTTTGCACCAATTAGGAATGGAAGAAAACGTAGCAAGCACCAGTTTTCATGAGCATTTCCTCCTATGGTTTTTTGAAGACTCAAGTTCAGTGGAATTGGTTGTGGGCAGTTGGTTTTGTCACACCATTTGAAAGGGAATTTTCTGATTGCCTCATTCAATTCATTAATGCTAAAATACTTCTTCTTGGTGAAAACATTTAAAGACAATGCCAACTCTTGTGGCACAATTCCCTCGAAAAGGTCATGAAGAAGATCTGGAGGATATCCTGACACAACATGAAAATACTTCAGTTTTTTTGTCAGAACACATTGTTTTTTCACACTAAATCAATGTGATAGACTTGGATTTTCCAAGGCTTTTGCCACATGTACAGAGTGCTTCTCTTTTGTTCTGGGCTCAAATGAGCCTGTTCTTACTACTTGTTGCTGGAAATCTGCAATATGCGCCAAGCAGAATCTTGACATGTGATGCTGAAAAACATTCAACAAACCCAGCGATGGAATGTGCCCCTAAGTTATCAGCTACCACACTAAATATTGTACCTTTGACTTTCTTCCCCAATGATGGAACAAAAATCCCTTCCTCCTCCAATTTTACAATGTCCTTCAGTAATGGCTCAAAAACTGTCGCATAGCCATATTTCTTTACATCTACTGCCTTGCAAAGAACAGCCATGTAAATATTGGTCATAGTAGCACGAAATTGTGGTGAAAGATTTGCTAATACCCACTCCAGTGATTTTGTGTTTTTTGCGTGACGTTCCAAGTGGATTGCAAACTTCAAAGTCATCAACATAGAGAAGAAGAGACAGTGTTTGTTCATCTTTGGATAAAATCTAATTCTCTTTGAAATGGGTTCCATCACGAAAAGATGGAAGAACAGACTGAGAACTTGCCTGAAAAGAAAATGATAGTTTCTCCTGAATTTCCTTCTTACTTAATATCTGTAGCAGTGATGGCAAAATTGGAACATACTGATACGTTCTTCTAGCCTTCTCATCATATATCACATATTCAACAGGCTCAACTATGGGATTATTCTTTTTAAAAAACGTCCTTCTCTTATACTGCGTGCAGAGCGGTCCACTTGATTTTAAAGAAGAGCTGATTGGGTTTGATTCACAGATCTGTTTAACCAAATCCGAAACTACTGAATGCTCAACAGTACAGTTGTTGTTCTTCAAACAGGAATTGACAGTGTTCAAAATGACTGGGACTGAGACACATGATGAAATGAATTATAGCTCCTTCACTAGTTCTTGAATACCCTTGTTGGGCACGTTGTAAATGCTTTCTAATTTTAACAGAAGAGGAGCTATTTTCAATGTAACTATGTCTTTCAATTCTTCGGAGTCGTTCTCTAAGAAGCTTTCAAAATCTTCAGCATCTTCTGTGACATCTTGTGTACTCGCTTGATTAGCATATTTTTTCTAAAGTCCAGGTTTGAAATCTTCAACAGAGTGTGGCGTGTGCTTTCGACTCCTATGAGATGCAAAAGTTCTGTACACATTTGTACTGAAATTACAATTATCAAACACACACACAACCTTTTCGTGTTTTTTCAGATGTGTTTTCCGATATGAAAAAAATTATTTGCTTCAGTTGAAAAACTGCTGGAGTTACAAAGTTCACATTTAAAGAAGATGGCCTCTCCTTCCTTTACAGATCTATTTGACGGATGCTGTCTTGACAAATGTGACCTCAAAGCACTCCATGTTCTACATGAGCAAGGACAACTAGCATGCAAACATGGCAGTGACTGGCAATGTCCATGCTTCAAACGATAGTGCTTCAAAATGTAGTTTTGGGTGGATGCAACTAAACCGCAAATCTTAAAAACAAAAACATAAACGTGTGCCTGCAGGAGAAAAGAAAAGTTTTACTATGATGTCCTATATTAATTTAAATATATGCATGTTGCTGTGGTAGCCAGTAGTACAGGTGTTTTGCAACAATCATTTTAGGGCTGCAACCACTGATCTATATAAATAACTGGATCGCTCATTGGGTTCTAAACTCTAATCAGGCGGTGAAGCCACCGGAAGTGTTCGAGTGTAAATCTGGATATTCAATTTATGAAATTTGAATGTGTGCATGATCTTCTGCGGATGGAGACGCTGATCGCTTTTGGGGATTTTCTTCACACAAATCAATCGTTTGGCTTCGGAACACTTGGAAAATTTTTACTTTTTGAATAAATTTGTATCAGTTGTATCTGCCTGTTATATCCTGTTTTTTATATCATATAATGCACAAATTAGTAGGTTTAGGAATGGGATGGGGTTGGGTTACATGTTCAAACGTGTCTAAATAGTGTGAATATATGTAAATAAAATCTGATTACATTGAGAATAACACTCCAACATGTCATGATGGCAAAATCATAACCCAATATATAATTTCATCATGACGATAACGTTCCCATGCCCAACGCGTCTGTGTATGACGCCAAAGGTTTCTCATTGAAATCTATGGAGCACCCTGCGCGTCAATATAGTGACACCTAGGGGTGCCTTTAGCGTCTTCATTGTGACGCGGAAGGCACTTGAAGGCACTCCGCTTCAGATTTTGACGCCTTGGGAGTGAGAACGGGTTGGGATATTTGTGATATTTTTTTTCCTTTATCTTATTAAATATAGGCTATGCTTCATTTTTTATTTTATATTCTTAAATTTGATCAATAAATTAAATTAGAAAAAGACACTAAAGGGCTGTTACCAGTCAAATTAAATCATTTACACTGAAAAATTGCGCCGCTGCACTCATGGCGGCACAAAGTTCCTTGATCATTGCTCAGAAATGAGAGAATAGTTCTCACAGAGTTATGGCACGCAAGGAGATGAGAAACTAAACTAAAATGAGCACTGCCGACCGGCATTCATTGACGGCTGCATTGTCATTCATTCACAACCTCACAGTCATCCACGGTGCGTGTCCAGTCTGGCGCGTTTTCAGTTCATGCCTATGGAAGCTTAACTTTCATAAGAATTCATTGAGAACACTTGCTTTACACTGCACCGCTCCGTTATGAATGTCCGTGCGGCCGTCTGTGTCTTACATTCTGTGAGTGAGATCCCACCCCTGTGGGTGGGTTTAAAACATGCGGAACTAACTCCTACTACTAGCTGTAGTCTTTAGCCTCTGGCCAAAAAAGCCTCTGATGACGCAAAATGACGATATTTGCGTCATTGGAGGCCTTTTTCCAGACATAAAATGCATAAATCTCTCGTCTCAGGGGGATATGAGGGGGGGGAAGCACAATCATTCGAATATACTACAGGGTTTCTACTGATACAAAGCTTAATGCTAAATCGCTGAAGTAACTCTTTATCTGAGTTTCTCTGTGTGAACTGCGCTCATTTGTTTCGATTGTTTGATTTCTCCTCATGAGGCAGCGCGAGAGTCAACTTTGTTACCATCAGTGCACTATGCTATATATTATATTTTAGTAAAATTCTTTTTCACTTGCCCCTTCAAAAAATCCACTCGTCCCGGACAAGCATTAATGTCGAGCCCCAGGTATGTATGTAAATGAATTGTTACCTCAGATGTTATCTATAATGTGGTGTTTTTTTGGAGAGGATAAGTAACATATTGAAATCGTTAGGATCGTGCCTGCTCGTCTTCAGCGTTCTTTAGAGCATTTGCAGTACATCCGCGGCAGATAGACGCAAGTGCCATTAAGTACTGAAGCTTTGGAAATAAAACCAACGGTTCAAAAACAAAAATATAAAAGTGAGGTGAGCAACGCTATGCATTTTGCCGCCTTCATGCTCGCTGTCGTTACTAAGCAACCAGGTAAACAGCTGCTGCTTTAATGACGCAAACGCACCCGGTTCGGACCCAAATAATATAATACGAACGCAGTCCAGCAGGGGGAGGGGGGAGCAATCAAACTCAGGTTCGGTCCAGGCAATCGAAACTAGTGTGAAAGCACCCCAAACCATCACTGACTGTGGAAACTTTACACTGGACCTCAAGCAATGTGGATTGTGTGCCTCTCCTCTCTTCCTCCAGACTCTGGGACCCTGATTTCCAAAGGAAATGCTAAATTTACTTTCATCAGAGAACATAACTTTGGACCACTCAGCAGCAGTCCAGTCCTTTTTGTCTTTAGCCCAGGCGAGACGCTTCTGACGCTGTCTGTTGTTCAAGAGTGGCTTGACACAAGGAATGCGACAGCTGAAACCCATGTCTTGCATACGTCTGTGCGTAGTGGTTCTTGAAGCACTGACTCCAGCTGCAGTCCACTCTTTGTGAATCTCCCCCACATTTTTGAATGGGTTTTGTTTCACAATCCTCTCCAAGGTGCGGTTATCCCTATTGCTTGTACACTTTTTTTCTACCACATCTTTTCATTCCCTTCACCTCTCTATTAATGTGCTTGGACACAGAGCTCTGTGAACAGCCAGCCTCTTCTGCAAGGTGTCAATGGTCGTCTTTTAGACAACTGTCAAGTCAGCAGTCTTCCCCATGATTGTGTAGCCTACAGAACTAGACTGAGAGACCATTTAAAGGCCTTTGCAGGTGTTTTGAGTTAATTAGCTGATTAGAGTGTGGCACCAGGTGTCTTCAATATTGAACCTTTTCACAGTATTCTAATTTTCTGAGATACTGAATTTAGGATTTTCCTTAGTTGTTAGTTATAATCATCAAAATTAAAAGAAATAAACATTTGAAATATATCAGTCTGTGTGTAATGAATGAATATAATATACAAGTTTCACTTTTTGAATGGAATTCTAATTATATGACCAGCACATGTATATTACTTTATTCAATTTAAAAATACACTAATTTGAACAAAAGAATTAAAAATAATTAATAAGTCAATTTCTCATTTATAAAGACCTGGTTTGTTATTGTATGTTACTCTCTTTATATATTTACTTTATAACCCATTGCAATAGTGAAACATTCAAACATCAACATTCAAACATTAGTCTGTTCATGTGATTCTTACCTTTTTTTTAGTGTGATTGGTCTCTGACAAAGATGACTTCAGTCCTGTCCCTTGCTGGTTTTATTTTTTGTAGTGCTCCAGTCATAAATGAGCTCACTTCGACATAAAACTCCTTAAAATTAAAGCAAAAAAGATTACCATATGACATGTTTCCCAAACCCAAAGTGTGTCAGCAAAATTAAGCTCAGTCATTCGTTTAAAAGTTTTAGTTTAAGGATTGTCTGTCCTGAAGGGCAGTGGTCCTGCAGAGTTCAGATCCAAATTGCCACAAGACACCTACATTTGAAGTTTATAGAATGCCTAGTAAGACCCTCAGGGCACTGATCAGGGAGTCAGCTATTATAAAAGCAGTCTCAATTTCAAAATACTTCCAGTGACCTAAAACCTTTGCTCCCTAAAAAGTCTGATAATGCACTGTGAAAACCAGGGAGCATCATTGATCACTATGGTCCCCTAACATATGTTGAAACTTAAATCACACAAGCCAACTTATTAGATATGACACGCGGTATGTTTTTTTTTAATAATACAAACCATTATTTAATTATATTTCAGCATAAACATACATCACTAGACAGCTAATGAGCATAATATAGCTACCATTTAGAATTTATTTATGGCTGAAATGTTACATGTATAAAAATTGTATAATTTTTGCCTTGTGAGAAGCAAAGTTTATCCTAATGTACTTCAACATTAAAAATAATGTCAGAAAGAAATCAGTTGTTCATAAGTACCACTAAATACTGTTGTACAATGAGGAGGTTGTCATGTCACTAGAAAAGTTATCAGTGTACCAATGTGTAGGGAGCCAAGGTCCTTACTGACCATAAGTGCACCTCGGTTGTGGTTTACACTGGCACAAAAAATAAATCAGATTTTTTACTCTCATCTGACACAGATCAGAATTTGTTGCACGTGTATTTTTTGTAAACAAAAAATCTGCACAAAATCAGATTTTTTTTTTTGCATCCAATCTAAGCCACTTCCAAATGTGGTTTGAAATCAAGATATTTAATATCCAATATCATATCCGATATCTGGACATCCGACCTACGTCTAAACACGAATATCCGATTCCCCATTAAATTCCAAGCCACCACAATGCGAGGGTGATACCTTTGACCACAAATATAGCTTTTTAATGTTTTATTATGAAGCAGATGTGCCTGTATGCGCTTGTTTGCAGCTTTTATTTAGCTGCAAACTTTATACATGCACAAAACATTGCACAAAATAAATTCAAGCACTTTCAAGGACCTGTTTCTATGTATGTTTATTTTCAAAAACTTTCCAGGGCCTTGCTTTTTTTTTTTCAGGGCCCGTATTTATCACGCTTCTCAAAGTGCTATTTTAGTCTTAAGTGCTGAGAATTCATGAAATTTACTCCTACTTTCAAACTTAAGTATAAAAGCAAGTTATCAAATTTTTTAAAGCTAAGAATCACTCTTACTCTCCCAGTTATTTAAGACAGCTCGAGAGGTCTCTCAAGTGGTTAGGAGTTGCCAGTAGGGCCTTGTGATGGCACTGAGGAGACAGAGATGTGCGCAAATCTTTCAGGAGAGGGAGAAAGTTTTTGAAATGTTTGATGATGAGCAGTTAATCAAACGGTATCGTTCGGACAGAGCAGGCATCATCTTTTTCAGCTCTGGTTAATGTTGGGCTGAACTTGCCTTTTATAACATGTTTCCACTGTTCGACTAATTCAGCAAGCAGTAGCGCTTCTTCCTCCCGCCAATTCGGTTTTCTTTTGGATTACAGGTGATCATATAATTAGAATATCATCAAAAAGTTGATTTATTTCACAAATTCCCTTCAAAAAGTGAAACTTGTATATTATATTCATTCATTACACACAGACTGATATATTTCAAATGTTTATTTCTTTAAATTTTGATGATTATAACTGACAACTAAGGAAAATCCCAAATTTTGTATCTCAGAAAATTTGAATATTGTGAAAAGGTTCAATACTGAAGACACCTGGTGCCACACTCTAATCAGCTAATTAACTCAAAACACCTGCAAAGGCCTTTAAATGGTCTCTCAGTCTAGTTCTGTAGGCTACACAATCATGGGGAAGACTGCTGGCTTGACAGTTGTCCAAAAGACGACCATTGACATCTTGCACAAGAGGCTGGCTGTTCACAGAGCTCTGTGTCCAAGCACATTAATAGAGAGGCGAAGGGAAGGAAAAGATGTGGTAAAAAAAAGTGTACAAGCAATAGGGATAACCGCACCCTGGAGAGGATTGTGAAACAAAACCCATTTAAAAATGTGGGGGAGATTCACAAAGAGTGGACTGCAGCTGGAGTCAGTGCTTCAAGAACCACTACACACAGACGTATGAAAGACATGGGTTTCAGCTGTCGCATTCCTTGTGTCAAGCCACTCTTGAACAACAGACAGCGTCAGAAGCGTCTCGCCTGGGCTAAAGACAAAAAGAACTGGACTGCTGCTGAGTGGTCCAAAGTTATGTTCTCTGATGAAAGTAAATTTTGCATTTCCTTTGGAAATCAGGGTCCCAGAGTCTGGAGGAAGAGAGGAGAGGCACACAATCCACGTTGCTTGAGGTCCAGTGTAAAGTTTCCACAGTCAGTGATGGTTTGGGGTGCCATGTCATCTGCTGGTGTTGGTCCACTGTGTTTTCTGAGGTCCAAGGTCAATGCAGCCGTATACCAAGAAGTTTTAGAGCACTTCATGCTTCCTGCTGCTGACCAACTTTATGGAGATGCAGATTTCATTTTCCAACAGGACTTGGCACCTGCACACAGTGCCAAAGCAACCAGTACCTGGTTTAAGGACCATGGTATCCCTGTTCTTAAATGGCCAGCAAACTCGCCTGACCTTAACCCCATAGAAAATCTATGGGGTATTGTGAAGAGGAAGATGCGATATGCCAGACCCAACAATGCAGAAGAGCTGAAGGCCACTATCAGAGCAATCTGGGCTCTCATAACACCTGAGCAGTGCCGCAGACTGATCGACTCCATGCCACGCCGCATTGCTGCAGTAATTCAGGCAAAAGGAGCCCCAAATAAGTATTGAGTGCTGTACATGCTCATACTTTTCATGTTCATACTTTTCAGTTGGCCAAGATTTCTAAAAATCCTTTCTTTGTATTGGTCTTAAGTAATATTCTAATTTTCTGAGATACTGAATTTGGGATTTTCCTTAGTTGTCAGTTATAATCATCAAAATTAAATTAAATAAACATTTGAAATATATCAGTCTGTGTGTAGTGAATGAATATAATATACAAGTTTCACTTTTTGAATGGAATTAGTGAAATAAATCAACTTTTTGATGATATTCTAATTATATGACCAGCACCTGTATATCATAAAATCTAGCCTATACACTCACCTAAAGGATTATTAGGAACACCTGTTAAATTTCTCATTAATGCAATTATCTAATCAACCAATCACATGGCAGTTGCTTCAATGCATTTAGGGGTGTGGTCCTGGTCAAGACAATCTCCTGAACTCCAAACTGAATGTCAGAATGGGAAAGAAAGGTGATTTAAGCAATTTTGAGCGTGGCATGGTTGTTAGTGCCAGACGGGCCGGTCTAAGTATTTCACAATCTGCTGAGTTACTGGGATTTTCACGCACAACCATTTCTAGAGTTTACAAAGAATGGTGTGAAAAGGGAAAAACATCCAGTATGCGGCAGTCCTGTGGGCGAAAATGCCTTGTTGATGCTAGAGGTCAGAGGAGAATGGGCCGACTGATTCAAGCTGATAGAAGAGCAACTTTGACTGAAATAACCACTCGTTACAACCGAGGTATGCAGCAAAGCATTTGTGAAGCCACAACACGCACAACCTTGAGGCGGATGGGCTACAACAGCAGAAGACCCCACCGGGTACCACTCATCTCCACTACAAATAGGAAAAAGAGGCTACAATTTGCACGAGCTCACCAAAATTAGACAGTCGAAGACTGGAAAAATGTTGCCTGGTCTGATGAGTCTCGATTTCTGTTGAGACATTCAGATGGTAGAGTCAGAATTTGGCATAAACAGAATGAGAACATGGATCCATCTTGCCTTGTTACCACTGTGCAGGCTGGTGGTGGTGGTGTAATGGTGTGGGGGATGTTTTCTTGGCACACCTTAGTGCCAATTGGGCATCGTTTAAATGCCACGGCCTACCTGAGCATTGTTTCTGACCATGTCCATCCCTTTATGACCACCATGTACCCATCCTCTGATGGCTACTTCCAGCAGGATAATGCACCATGTCACAAAGCTCGAATCATTTCAAATTGGTTTCTTGAACATGACAATGAGTTCACTGTACTAAAATGGCCCCCACAGTCACCAGATCTCAACCCAATAGAGCATCTTTGGGATGTGGTGGAACGGGAGCTTCGTGCCCTGGATGTGCATCCCACAAATCTCCATCAACTGCAAGATGCTATCCTATCAATATGGGCCAACATTTCTAAAGAATGCTTTCAGCACCTTGTTGAATCAATGCCACGTAGAATTAAGGCAGTTCTGAAGGCGAAAGGGGGTCAAACACAGTATTAGTATGGTGTTCCTAATAATCCTTTAGGTGAGTGTATATAGGCAGGTCAGTTAATAGCACACCGGTTTAAAATTTATAATTTGTCAGAGAACGTGTTAATCTTTCATTTCCAATGTTTATATCATAATGTATTCTCTTGAAAATTCTTTATTGTCAAATGTGTGTTGAATGTAAACTCTTAGGAATTTCACCATTCAATGTGAATTTATCTGAGAATATTCTTAAATATGAAAATCTATTCAGTGATTGGTCCATGCCTATATCGCCATCCAAAATCCTGTTTGTGGCACAGCAAAGTGTCGTGAATCATCTCTAAGACTGACACTTAAGATTTAGTCCTACACTTCACTTAAAGTATGACTGAGATGCTTGATAACTAACTTTTAATGATGTAATTATATTTTATGTACATTTATATTTTTTACAGTCATTTTCACTGATATTTCTGTGTTATTTACCTTTCAAAATAGTTTATTATTCTTTTCTGAAAATAGACATAATAGTATCAGGGTGAATAAGAAAAAAAACACATGGTCCCTAAATTGAGCTGATGGCATGTACAATAATTAAAGAATACTGTAATTATATTGTATGTGCTTTTATAATTTTACAGTCCATTTTCGCTAATACATTATTCTCTTATTCTGAAAATAGACACAAAAGCAACACAATCCCTTAAAAAGCGTGAAAAAGAGAAAAACCGCACAGTCCTTAAATTGAGCGTGAATAAGAAGCTAACAAACGCGGAAGCATCGCGTTTTTAAGGTGGAACAGATAGCGTCAATAAGAAGCTGCGAATAAGAAGCTGGATTCAGCCTCGTAGCCAACGTTACTTACGAAAAACGCAGCCGCGAAAATTTTAGCCAAGCCATGTATTTCACGGCAAATGCAGTATTTATCAATAAAACAAACATTTAGCTTTATCATTTCATATCTGACTATATTTAAAGCATCAGACCATTATACAGTTCATATTTAATGTCATTCTTACCTTTTTTTAGTGTCTTTGGGTTGCCAGCAGTGCAAATCCAGTCCTGTCGCCCATCAAAATGGCGAGCTCGGTGCCTCAGTCATGAACATTCGTTGTTTTGCAACCGCCAAATCTACTTGTTTAGTCTTTTAAATAAATTTTACTTAAAAAGTATCTCGAAAAGGCACAAACAAAAGTTTTTAAGTTGACTTCAACTGTAGCAAATTAGTTGAGTTAACTTAAAAAGTTGAGTGTGATAGGTTGCCTTATTTTTTCAAGTTCAACTTTATTTTATTGGCCATTTTTTCAGGAACAAACATGTATCCTTGTACACGGTTTATACTGTGTTCACGATTTTATTGTTTGGGTATATATGATTTTTAGGTACGGTCACTTTAGTCAGCATAGTGCATGATCGACTCCACATAGTTTCCGGAAAACAGACCAGTGACGCTGTTGCAAACTCCCTCGAACCAGCCGTCATCATTCTTCTCAATGATGTAGATGATGGCTCCTTCCATAAAGGTCGGCTCATCGTCCTTATCCTTGGTGTAGTCATAGATGGCAACCACTCTAAAGATGAACGTTATTAGTTATTAAAACGGTAAGCCACATCAGTGCAGCATCAAGGGTTTTTAGACAACAATAATATGATAAAAGACACCAGTGTTTAATAAATGGCTGTATTAATACTATTATGAACAATATAAAAAATACAAATAGTTACATATGTTAATACAAATAAAATAATGTTACTAATAATAATAAGAAAAAAAAGAAAAAGAAAAAAAAAAATATATATATATATATATATACATCATTACATGTTGATTTTTGAAAAATATAAATGTTACATACATAAAATAAACAAAACAATGGTTTAAAATGTTAAATAGTTGACATAGTGGAATCCTTCCACCCAGCACTACTCCAGTAAAAAGTTTTCTTACCTGTAATTTGGTCAGGACACTCTTGTTCACTTCATGAGGAAAGAGCCGATTCTATAAAATGGGATGTTCATTCCTTTGCTCACATTTGTTCTCTGTCGCCATCTTGCGGCAGCTGATCGGAAGATATTTACCTGATGACAGGTAGGACTGATGAACCGGATCAGTTATATTCCGTTTGAACTGAACTGGACCCACAGGATGATGAATTGCAATGTTGGAGGGATTTGGTACGTAGGTGTTTTTTATAGTTAATTTTTCTTATTCAATAGTTCAAAACTTGAATACAGTACCACAAGATATTTTCAGATAACAGTGATAATAACCTATAAAAACACAAACGAAGACCAATAATAATAATAGACGTGAATCAGAAAGTTAGTTTATTAAATAAAAGGCATAATTTATAAAAAATAAATATTTATGAATAGATATTTAGAGATTCAGTTTTTCTGTACATTGTACTTTAATACACATCAAATCCAGTAAATAAATGCAAAGAAGCTGCCTAAAAGTAGATAGTTGTTGTTGTTGTTTTTTTAATACTAAAGGTCCAATGATAAAAGTATAACAAGTCTTTACATTTGTCAATTTAATTTTTTTTTTAAAACAAACCTTTATCTGATTGTTTGCAAGAAAATGTATACTGAAATAGTGAATCAGTTGTATTATATACCCATTGACTTCAGCCATTAATTGTGAAAAATAGGAATTATATATGTTGTTACAATGCTATTGGCTTAGTGTGTGAATTTAATCAGTGCAGTGACAGCAGATGAAAATGATCTGTTTATATAACACCAGTGCTAATTAATGTGTGTTGTCATTAAATAAATACACAGTTTATATTTCATTTTTTGTTATACATACATTCATATAAGGCACAAACACAATATACATTTTAAAGATTTGAAATAACATTTAATATGTTTAATATTTAATATGAAATTTGGTTAATATGTTACAAAAATAATCAATTTGGTCTATGCTGTCTGGATCCGACTGCTGGTCCTTGACTTTGATTGCCATACGCTGCTTTTTTTGTGGGGGTGACTGGTCCACACCTGCACTGTCCTGTTGAAGGAACAGACATAATCCAGATTTAATGAGTGGTTCTTAATCTAAAGACCACTTGCTTCTACCATTTCAATATGAGGGGTCTCTTTAAAAAAAAAAGAAAAAGGATATGATTAAAGTGTTTCATTTCTAAACCTAAGTAAAACTGAGAGATAGGAGAGACTAACCAGTGCTCTTTTCCGGGTCAGCTGGGTCCTGGGCTGAAGGCTGCTCAGAGTCCTCTGGTTCAGTTTTGAAGTGGTTATCTGTGGATCTTGATAGTTCTCAATTTCCACACATAATTTTTGTCGAGGTGCCTGCTGAGGGAACAGATGCATGTATAATCGTGCAATACTGGACAGGTTTGTGCTTCTTAGACTAAATCTTGCTGTATCTTTTTATCGTTTTGAAATATAAAAGGATTTTAAATAGAGGACTAGAAAACAAAGTAGCATAGTTAAAGGCAGTGCTTACTTTTTAAAATAAATCTTAAAATAAGTAAATACAAGAGATAGAAGGGACTTACAGGAGCTTCTGTGCTCCAACTGGGCATGGGTGCTCCCTGGAGAGACCCGGGTGGTTGCTGTAGGGAACACGGTGGAACAAGTGTTCTCTTGGCAGGAACAGACACTCCCTTTGGGTTATTCTGCTGCTTCTGCTCCTGCTCCCACTTTTCCCTCTGCTGCCTAGGGATTCTGAGGCTTGAGGCAGGCACAAGTACTGGTGCATTTTGTAAACGCTGCCTCAGCAGCTCTTTGCTCCGCAGCTCAGGGTTTTTAACATGTCTCCACTCTGAGATCGTGTCAGTAACCGTTGCGCAACAGACAGGCTCCATCTTCAGGGAAGGGGCTAGAAGCTTCTGTTGCAGCAGCTCCTGCCTCGGTGGCTCAGGGCTCTTGTATGGCATGGGAACCAAAGGTGCCCTTAGAGGCTTGTTGGGCATGGGTGTTTCAAATGAGGTCTTTTTTAGATCCTCATTCAGATGCGCAGAGATCCCGAGTTGTCCACTTTGTTGGGACCCGATGGGAACAAGTGCTCCCTGTGGCTTTTTCAGTCTCTTTCTCCGCTGCTCTGTGGTCTTCAGTGTTGCATCTGAGAAGCCTAAGTTCGGGACCTTCTCAGATGAATCACTGAAGACCAGGGATGAGGTAAGGACCTCCTGTTTGGATTTGGCTGGCACAGGTGCTTCCTGCGTGGATCTGGCAGGCACAGGTGCTCCCTGTGTGGACCTGTCAGACACAGATGTTCCCTGTTTGGACCTGGGGGGCACAGGTGCTCCCTGTTTGGACCTGGCAGGCACAGGTGCTCCCTGTGTGGATCTGCCGGGCACAGGTGCTCCCTGTTGCAGCAGCTCAGATCTCAGTGGCTCAGGGATCATTAGTTTTGGCCTATCTGCAATCTGGTCTGGCATGGGTGTTCCATGTGGGGAGCATGCAAGCACCTTTGCGGCAACCACAGGTGCCCTCTGTAGAGACTTGGCAGGCATGGCAGTTTCTAAAGAGGCCTCTTGCAAATGCTTAATCAGATACTCAGGGATCCTGAGTTTTCCTCTTTTTTGGGACCTGGTGGGCACAGGTGCTCCCTGTGTGGAACTGGAAGAAAAGGGTGCTCCCTGCGTCGTCTTCTGCCTCCAATGCTTTGTGGTCTTCGGTGTTGCATCTGAGAAGCCAGAGTTCTGGAACTGAGCCTTCTCAGATGCATCACTGAAGACGAGGGATGTAGGGCATGAAGTTCTTCCTGCCTCCCCTGTTCCCCAACACTGGCCTGAGATGAGGTCCCCATTCTCCTCAGGCTCCTCAGAGATGGGATCTGAAACTTCCATGATTGCCCACCACCGCCCCGCAGCAAGGGCCGTCATGAGCTCATCCGAGTATTCAGATGACTGCTCTGCACTCTCAAAAATGGTTGGCATAGTTGACATGTTCATACTGATGTGATGGTGAAAGATGATCTAGACGTGAATAATACTTTGCAATCTAAAACTGTAAAACACTATCAAAGAAAGAGAAAAGGAAGCGATGAGTTGAGTAAACATACAGTATGCATACAGTATTTGCTATCGGTTGGTCAATGAAATATAAATTATCAACATTTACATAGAAAACTGGTTTGATCATTATTGGTTTACATATCAGCCTCCCATTTCCACACAAACCGCCACTGTGTAGCATTTATTTATCTAAATGTACAGTAAATCAAGACAATAACATCCCAGTTTAAGCAGATTCTTCTCCGAGTTATGAAAAGATTAAAATTCCTTGTTTAAAAAGCATAGCATACTCACACACTCGCCGACTCGCTACAAAAAGCAAGAAGCCGCGGCACTCAACATTATACTCACCGAACGTTCTAAGGAATGCGGCGATCTGTGACGTTACAATCAAACACTCGAGGTTGTGTTTCGCTGGATTAAAACTGAACATGCAATACAAATACAAAGAGCTACTAAGCATTTTTAAATTCATGATTGTTCATAAACGAGTGCTGTTTACCTATTATTATTATTTTCAGCATACAGTTTATTATTAAGCATAACAGACCACTCAACCAAACTCAGTCAACAGATATTACAATAAAAGCACATTTCTTAAACAATAGCTATAATTCAAAGTTTTTTTTTCTATTTAGCTATAACAATATATGCAACATATCAGACGAGGAACGTGATTCCCAAACATCAGGATTGCTTTTATAGGCTACAATTCAAAAACATGACGTTAATACTAAATTACTTTTTGACATTCTGACATTTTGCTCTATATCGCCAACGAATAAATCGTTGCGTATCTTCAAGCACAGATGTAGGGGAGAGCGGGGCACAACCTAACGCTTTTTAAATTTCTCAGTTTGTGTAAATCCACTTGGGGTTCAGAGTATTTATTTTCCCCCACATTAATTCCACACGTCTAGTACAATTATGTGGTTTTGTTTCATTAACAGTATATGCTTTTTTCTTGATTTACCCCGATAGAATGGAAGTGAAATGTGACAACATGCCCCATAGGTGGGGTACATTGTAACGTGAGGGGCACGATGTAACATTAACATATGACAGTTTAAAATGTTACCTGATATAATAAAAATAAAAAAAACGAGACAAACTAAAATATTTTGTCAATAAATATTTTTTTTCATATAAAATAATGGAATTTTTTAATAATAAAAATAAAAATTAATTTGATAAACACACCGCTAAACACAGCTATACAGCATAGTTCAAAACATAATAATAATTAATATTTTTTAAACATTGACTCAAAGTCTTTATTCACCTTTTTCTCATGGTTTCTCAATAGAATTAATAAAAGTATAGAACATAATAGCGTAGTTCTAATAGGGGCTCATTGTAACGCAGTGTTACAAAGCACCCGACCTGCACAACTGGGATTTAACCCCGGCTCGTGTCTTCTGCTGTTAGATCAGCATTAAAGAACTATCTCAACTGTTAAATAACAGATATAAGAATACAATAATATCAGATTTGTCTAGTTTCAAATAAACACAAAAAATAGAATGAAAAATTAACTTAAGAAATTTACTTTTGCTATGGTTAAATAAATGTTCAGTGATATCTTCCAAAGACTTTTGAATTTTGGCGCAATTTCCCTCTATATACTGTTGATATGACAACTAATAAATGCATTAAGTTTCGTCATGCTGGCATGTGTGAAAAGTTGTAACACTGTGTGTTACAAGTACAACTAAGGTTGTGCCCCGCGCTCCCCTAGTTAACATGTAGGCTACAGTTTAAAGCAGCTTGCCCTGTCAGATGCTCTGAGAGGCTACTTGTGCTGACAGACAGATCGCGGTGTTTAATGCGTTTGAAATGTGGTGCTTTCCTCACTGGATAACTTACATTTCACATATCTTACCAGTTATTTTGAAGCCATTAATATAAAGCGTGTGTCATGTTTAGGACAAATTGTGTCATGCATTTCCCTGCATCAGCTCATTCTGCGTACTCCGCTATTTTTCAGATGCGTCCGTATCAATCTACAGTATATCGATATAAACGGTATCGCCTCATTCCATATCGTTTCTAAAAAATATATCGATATATTGCCCTAAACCAAATATGATAATTCTGTCATCATTTAGCCTACTCGCCCTCAAGTTTTTCCAAACCTGTGTGAATTTCTTTCTTCGCTTGAACTCAAAATAAGATATTTTGAAGAATGTGGCTAACCAAACAGTTGAGCCGCCCCATTGACTTCCATAGTATGGGGGGAAATACTTTGGAAGTCAATCGGGCCCATTAGCTGTTTAGTTACTGACATTCATCAAAATATTGTCTTTTGTGTTCAGCAGAAGAAAGAAACTCATACAGGTTTGGAACAACTTGAGGGTAAATAAATGATGATAGAAATTGTAATGTTTGGGTGAACTATCCCTTTAAAATAAGTTTGGTTTTAGTTAGTTATTTGATGGTATAAAAACTGGGGTGTGACGTCATGATTGACAGATTGACAGCTTTTCTGTTGTCACTGAGGCACCAACAGAGTTTTTTTCTGGGTTTTTCGGGGAGATTGGAGCTTTAGCTTTAATTTCTTTCATAACTGTTTATTTCACACCAACATAATGAGTTGCTCTTTAGTAAACTGTACTAATAGATACTGTGGGATGTGCTGAACAAACAAGTCCGATCCATGGAGGCCCCACCTCGCAACTTACAGGACTTAAAAGATCTGCTGCTAACATCTTGTTGCCAGATACCACAGCACACCTTCAGGGGTCTAGTGGAGTCCATGCCTCGAGGGTCAGGGCTGTTTTGTCAGCAAAAGCGGGACCACTACAATATTAGGAAGGTGGTCATAATGTTATGCCTGCTCAGTGTATATACTGTTTTTTCTCATTATTTCCACAAAACTTTAAAGTGCTTTTAGTAGCACATTGAGTTCTGTGGTAAAATATAAAGTCTTTGAATAGGTTACGTCCAGGTTCACATTCTACGAAAAACCATTACATTTGAAGGATTTTGACTGTGCAAAATTACAGCTGAACGAACTGTTCACTACTTTTCAACCCTGTTTGCATCAGTTTAACTATTGTTAGACTAAAGTTGTTATCTTTATCAATATTGACCTGTTCTCTTAAATTAAAGTTATTTTAAAGGAAATGACCAACTTGAGACTGTGAAGCTTCCCACCTTCCGCACAAAAGAATAAAAACAAGGCAGATCAAATGTTTTTCTTTATTTCACTGTGATAACACCATTAAAAATACAATTTCTATATATATTATACTCTGGCCTGTCAACTGCGGTATCTTTCCATGACAAAATACAATGGATCCTCTTTACCAACAAACTTTACCAACAGTCAGTCCTTTTCAGGACACTGTGGCTTCAACAACTGACCCAAAGTTCAGGATATTAATATAAGTATTATTTATACATCCTTAATGGAAATTATATTCAAAAGTAAGTAAAGCAAAGTTATCAGGGTCATTTTGTGGCAGCAAATAATTGATGTTCACTGACATCCTCAAGACTGGATCTCCACACAGAATTCAATCAGACTGAAGAATAAAAAAATACTAATTATTATTGTAGCTCGCAGTTGGTGGGTTTGAGAAACGAGAGACTGTCCTTTGGTTTGTGTCCAGAGTGGTTTCAACCTCGAAAGCCTCTGAAGAACTTAGAAAACATGGAGAAATCATCCTGCATGTCAGAACCGCCTGGAAGATACAGAAAAGACATTGCTGGGTGATTATTCAAGAATCAAAACTGATCTTGAAAAAGCTTGAGGAATATAACACTTATATTTTAAAATGTCTTTACATACTATATAAACCACAATGCTTTTAAATACTCTAAATTCTACAATGTTTGTATTAAATAAAAATTTTTTATCTTTTACCATTTAAGACCATACATGTTGGCTAGAAACAGCTAACCTGGCATAAGAGGACCAGACTGAACTTGCGGCCCATCTTGGCCACCTGGACCCCCCGAGATGGTCACTGTTGTCTCTTCATTACCTTCACCGTCTCTGACTGTTCGCCTTTCTTCTACAGTCTACACACACACACACACACATCTCGATTATAACTTGTTAAGACACCATCTGGACATGTGTGGCATATTTTGAGCCTTGCTGTACATTATGATATTTGTAATCAGAAATACTTTTGAGGACAAAATTAAATGGGATCACTCACTCCATCTGGTCTGACCACCTTGGTGACGCTGATAGATTTAAAAAATGATCTCATCTTTGGCTGTGAAGGTGCTGGAGTCAAGATCTGATCCAACCCACCTGAAGACACCTGCGAGTCCAGATCTGAAGGTGGAAACAGAAGACAAAAGATTTTTGTAAACCAAAGACAATTTATAGGAGTTGCATCAAGGCAATACATTAGGAAATCAATGCCTATTCATTCAAAGGCTGAATTGTAACCAAGGATAACATGAAAATAACACATTTCTTTGGCAAGTCAAGTCAGCTTTTTTATTTAACACTTCACAGTAATTCAGCTTCAGTGTTGATTCAGTTCAGTTCAATAACTGTGTCAAGTTCATCAATTTGAAATGAGTTAAATTCAGCTATAAGCAGCTCTACAGAGCTTGAGTCAGTTCAATGTTAATTCATTCAGTTCAATAACAGTGTCAATGTTTCAAAATTTGTCAATTATGAAATGAAGCTGATTCAGCTATAAAGCAGCTCTACAGAAGACAATAGTGTCATCATCCAGCTCAATTCAAATTATGTATTCATCCAATAGTAAAATATTATTGATTATGAAGTGTCTTTTAAACCCCTTTGCATTTTCTTTTTTTCCATCTCCAAATTAATTCTGAATCTTATTTTAAGTGTTTGCATGTCATCTAAACTTCTTTGTGAATTACAAAAATTTGGCCTCTGACTCTGGCCTCTGGTGATTTTTTTTTATTATTTCAGAAGAGTTTACTGTCTGTACTTGCATTTAAATAATACAAAATTGTGCAAAATACATTACCTCCATCCTCTTTTTTCTCATTCTCCTTCGGTCTTAATAGACTATCTTTCCAAAGATCATGAAACTAAAAATAAAATAAAGACAATCAGGTGAGAAGCCAGCATGGAAAGACTCTAAAACAGGAGTGATGACCAAACCTGCTCCTGAGGGGTCACTATCCTTCAGGACATTGTTCTGGAAGTTTCTAGAATGCTTAGTAAGACCTTGGCTGCATCCGAAATCGCATACATCCCTACTATATAGTAGGCGAAATACAGTATGTGACAAAAGAAGTAAAAAAAAGTACCAGGATGACCTACTACTTCTGGCGAGATTCTGAAGTGTGCATACAAATGGACATTTTACTATCCCATGAGGCCATGGGAGAGGATTAGTGAATAGCAGTGAAGCAACGCAACTGACGCTGGTAGGTCACATGATGACATCATAGCAAATGTGGTACATACGTAAATGTATTACATCCCTACTACACTCATTCATACTACAGGGAGTGCAGAATTATTAGGCAAATGAGTATTTTGACCACATCATCCTCGTTATGCATGTTGTCTTACTCCAAGCTGTATAGGCTGGAAAGCCTACTACCAATTAAGCATATTAGGTGATGTGCATCTCTGTAATGAGAAGGGGTGTGGTCTAATGACATCAACACCCTATATCAGGTGTGCATAATTATTAGGCAACTTCCTTTCCTTTGGCAAAATGGGTCAAAAGAAGGACTTGACAGGCTCAGAAAAGTCAAAAATAGTGAGATATATTGCAGAGGGATGCAGCAGTCTTAAAATAGCCAAGCTTCTGAAGCGTGATCATCGAACAATCAAGCGTTTCATTCAAAATAGTCAACAGGGTCGCAAGAAGCGTGTGGAAAAACCAAGGCGCAAAATAACTGCCCGTGAACTGAGAAAAGTCAAGCGTGCAGCTGCCAAGATGCCACTTGCCACCAGTTTGGCCATATTTCAGAGCTGCAACATCACTGGAGTGCCCAAAAGCACAAGGTGTGCAATACTCAGAGACATGGCCAAGGTAAGAAAGGCAGAAAGTCGACCACCACTGAACAAGACACACAAGCTGAAACGTCAAGACTGGGCCAAGAAATATCTCAAGACTGATTTTTCTAAGGTTTTATGGACTGATGAAATGAGAGTGAGTCTTGATGGGCCAGATGGATGGGCCCGTGGCTGGATTGGTAAAGGGCAGAGAGCTCCAGTCCGACTCAGACGCCAGCAAGGTGGAGGTGGAGTACTGGTTTGGGCTGGTATCATCAAAGATGAGCTTGTGGGGCCTTTTCGGGTTGAGGATGGAGTCAAGCTCAACTCCCAGTCCTACTGCCAGTTTCTGGAAGACACCTTCTTCAGGCAGTGGTACAGGAAGAAGTCTGCATCCTTCAAGAAAAACATGATTTTCATGCAGGACAATGCTCCATCACACGCGTCCAAGTACTCCACAGCGTGGCTGGCAAGAAAGGGTATAAAAGAAGAAAATCTAATGATATGGCCTCCTTGTTCACCTGATCTGAACCCCATTGAGAACCTGTGGTCCATCATCAAATGTGCGATTTACAAGGAGGGAAAACAGTACACCTCTCTGAACAGTGTCTGGGAGGCTGTGGTTGCTGCTGTACGCAATGTTGATGGTGAACAGATCAAAACACTGACAGAATCCATGGATGGCAGGCTTTTGAGTGTCCTTGCAAAGAAAGGTGGCTATATTGGTCACTGATTTGTTTTTGTTTGGTTTTTGAATGTCAGAAATGTATATTTGTGAATGTTGAGATGTTATATTGGTTTCACTGGTAAAAATAAATAAATGAAATGGGTATAAATTTGTTTTTTGTTAAGTTGCCTAATAATTATGCACAGTAATAGTCACCTGCACACACAGATATCCCCCTAAAATAGCTAAAACTAAAAACTACTTAAAATATTGATACAAAAATATTCAGCTTTGATATTGAGTTTTTTGTGTTCATTGAGAACATGGTTGTTGTTCAATAATAAAATTAATCCTCAAAAATACAACTTGCCTAATAATTCTGCACTCCCTGTATATAGAATGTACTTTTTTTGTGGTTGTGAAGTAATTACTACAAAACGAGTACCTACTCAAGAGAGTATGAGATTTCGGACACAGCCTATGATTAGCTGATGAAGGTATGGGGTTGAAGCTAAACTCTGCAGGACAGTGGCCCTCCCGGAGCTGGATTAGACACCACTGTTCTAAAAGTACACTGAATCACCTTTGAGAAGGGTTTCCACTGGGGAAAGGGGTTGCTGGGACCCTGTGGAGATGAAGAATCCCCATCCTTTGGTGCCACAGAGGGGGGAGGGAGGGGTGGATTGTAGGGTGAGCTTTCAGGTGACTTCAACATGAAATCTCTAAACGGGTTACTACTTCCTGCCCCACTCCTGCCTTTCTCGACATCTTCCTGAGGAGGCGGAGCTTCTATTGATGGGACACCTGTTGGGCAAGGGAAGCCGAGAGCAGCAGGACTATTTAAAATGCATTGCTATCACTATTGTTTGTTTTTTTTTACGAGCTTTTAAAATGGAAAAGATTACAGTGAGACAGAAGCCTGAGCTCTTCTCTAAAAGAGTCATTTTCTGGAATATTTGAATATATTCCTCCCCCTTTTTTCTGTCCTCCACGGTGCTCCCTCTCCTCTAAAAATTACTAAAATACTAATATACTAATAAAATTACTAATATACTAACTAATATTGTTATTTTAGTATAATTTAAATACTTTTTTATTTTTAACATTTTTAATTAGTTTTCATTTTTATATTTCCCGGTTTTATTTAAATTTTTATTTTGTTGTACGTTTTTGGCACTTTTATTCGTTTTTTTTTATTTAGTTTTTTTTAGTACATCAATTAAACTAAATGAAAAGAAATGTTCCCTCTGCAACTAACTAAAATAATAAAATAATTAAATAAATTAAATAAAATAATGAAATAAATTTTATTTCAGTTAATGTTCATTTTATTTCAAGAAACGAAAATCTTTGTTTTATGGTTTTAGTTTTAGTTAATTAGAATAAACCTCATTTTAAGGAAACTAATATAGTCTTAGTGTCATCCTTACCCTTCAACTAAAACTTTTTACGCATTTTGGCCGGTCATTTACATGACAACTGCATTTTGGTGTAAGTTTTTGATACCGAAGATACCGAATGTGGATATGTGAATGTATGAAAACGGTGACGTCATGCGCGTGCGTATTACATATTCAGTCTATAATCATGTAGTGTTTCTTTATAAAGTGACATCGCCACCTACTGGCCTGGCAACATAATACAGCGTTTTCAATCGTTATCACCGAACGGATCGCTTTGAAACTTTGACGTCTGTACACAAAAAACGCAAAGATTTTTTTTTTCCGTTTTTAGTGTTGTTGTGTAAATGTCAGGTAAACATAGTTATACACGTTTAAACTACATCTTGTGTTTTATTTGTGTGTACTGTATAAAGTTTTTTGTCATTTATATATATATGTATCTTCTATCCATTTACTTTCTCATTTGACTATCCTGAGAGGACTACTTGAAATGTATTCAACCAGCATCTAATCAGCTTATAAAATCGAAATTAAATCATACACGATGTACAGATGCCTAGAAAAAAAAATCACTGCTAATAAACATAAACATGAGGAACCGAGCAAACGTACCTCTATGTTCAAAGCCATGGTGCTTATCAAATCGACCTAGACCAGCAAAGATCTCCTCCATGTCCCGGAAGATCTGGCCGAACAGCTGAGGTTCCTCAAAGCGCATCCCGCCGGGCCCGAAGTTGAAACCAAATCTGAAGGCATCGTCAAACGGGTCCCGACGTGGCTTATTAAAGTCATCGTAGTGAAATCCACGGTCGTCATCGTCTTCATCATCATCATCATCATCTTCATGAATCATCCCATCAAAGAAGGGGTCCCTGATTAAAACACATTCAAATTAGCAAACCACTCAGTACTGAACAATGTCACTGTAGTGTATTAATCAGGAACAGTGCAGGAAAAATTAATAAACTTCAGGCCAACAAGGTCTATATTTGAATTTAGAACTAATACCTCATATACATGTAAAAAACAATCTTTACATTTTTCATAAAACATTAAGAAACAATTATTTAATTAATAAAGAAAAGTGTAAACTCAAGTGACATTTATTTTTTGACAGATAATAAATAGGGTAAGTGCATTAGATACCAGATGCAGCTAATTATCTTTCGAGTTTCTATAGAAAAATGCTGTTTATAATGTATCTTTTTTTATAACAGGATAGTAAAATAATCTGTTAATGTATCATCTGAGGCTGGATTTATCATTCTTCATATATTTTCAATTTTCACATTTTATAATAATAACAATAATACATCTATGATACAATTAAGAAATGCATTCATAGGTTTATTTTATTTATTTTTTTAGCACCAGCCCACTGTTATTTATGTTCTGATGTGTCAAAGTAAAAACTGAAAGAGAGTGTGTGAGTTAAAGGGATAGTTCACCCAAAAATGATAATTCTGTCATCCTTTACTCGCCCTCGAGTTGTTCCAAACCTGTGTAAATTTCTTTCTTCTGCTGGATTCAAAAAAAGATATTTTGAAGAATGTGGCTAACCAAACAGTTGAGCCGCCCCATTGACTTCCATAGTATGGGGTGAAATACTATGGAGGTCAATGGGCCCCATTAGCAGTTTGGTTACTGACATTCATCAAAATATTGTCTTCTGTGTTCAGCAAAAGAAAGAAATTTACACAGGTTTGGAACAACTTGAGGGTGAATAAATGATGATAGGTGAACTATCCCTTTAAGTTCCACCTGGCTTCACGTATATTAGCAATTTGGGGGGAATAAAAATAATGTATTAAAAAAAAAAGTATAACTGTTACTATATGACTATTAAAACACTTTAAAATACCACAATGCTATAAAGTTTATTCGTATATAAAAAAAAGTCACCAATCATTTACTTCTGACACCAATACACCATAAATAAAAGCAATATGAAGAGTTAATAAATATTGTGACGCATGTTACTTTATAACACTTCACACAATGTTGTAGCTTATATAATATATATTATAGTTTGTTATAATACACGACATAATAGCCGTTAAGAGCCAACTGTCAGGTGACATTTCAACATTAAACCGTTAAACAGACTCACCTGCGGCCATCACCATGATAATGACCACCGGGAACCCCGAAAAACCCACGAAACAGATCAAATACGCTCATTTAAGGACGCAGTATCCAGTGATCCTTCGCAATTGACACCATAACAAACAGTTGCATCAGAGATCCAGCATTTGAGGAAGGACTAGGAGGAATCCTACCAGATCTTTCCACTTGCTTCCGGAAAACACATTTCAAAATAAAAGTCCATACATTGCATTAACGCATGCGTCATTGCGTCAAGCTCTGCAATATTTTTTTAACGTACATTTTAAAGTAAATACAACAAAAAATAACTATTTTTCAAAAAGCATTAGGTGTTGAGAAATATGACGCAAAGTTCCTGTTAGCCTTTTATCGTTCAAGTCGTTGTTTATACATTCATGAGGGAAACGTGTTTACATTTCTTAATAATCTTATGAATCTTCACCATTGTTATTTCAATAAAATCCAAGAGTTTTAAGTTTACTAGAGTATAAAAAAAATTCTCTTCACTTCCCTACCATGGAAGTTTATGTATGCATAAAATGTTTAATCTCTAAACATTGTAGTCAAGTTAATAAATTTGCTTCACATTTAATGTGTGGCAATAATACTCATGGGCAATTCATGGATATTTGGAGGCAAGAAAAGTCCTATTGCTCTAGGACCTTCTAAATGTGCTGCAAGCTATTTAAATAAATCCAAGACACTGCTTTCATGTAAGGCAATCTGACTGTTAAACTAAGGCTTTTTCCATGCAATTGACAAACCCACATACTTGACATTTTAAAATGGGCTGCGTCAACTGCGCATCTCGTATTGGGTTTAATTAAAAGATAATCTGACTACTTTCCTACATTTCTTGTTTGCAAAACAACTCAATCAAACTTTAAAAATAGAACACAGAAGCAGACTGCAGTTAAAAGGCACACAAACATAGTTTTCTTAAAAAAGACATTCACATCCAAAAATGATGAAAATGTCTTTTTCTTGTTTATTTACTTAATATTTATATATATTTTTTTTACAAAATAAAAAAACATTATGAAACAAAAAAAAAATGCTAACAAGTCTGTGTAAGGATTCAAGAGGGGAGAAAAGAAGCCATCAAACAAACAGACTACAGTACTTGTGTTTTTATATATATATGTACAAGACAAGTTTATCCATTTAAATTTTTTTAAAACGCACAGTACAAAAAGAAAGTCACTGACAAAGAAAGAAAAAAAAAAAAAAAAAAAAAAAAACCATAGTACAATTCTGTCCATCAGCACTTTCCTAATAATCATATTACTAAAAGAATATATTTGGGGACAGAAGGTGGGGTGTTTCAGGGGGGAGAATGACTGCAGGTATGACAGAAGGACAAAGGCTGTGTAAAGACACACAGGGTGGCCCAAGAAAACTGAACTCAATCCCAAATCAAATGAGAAACTTCACGCTTATGGCAAAACGCTGAGGTCAAAAGTCATGCCTTAACGTAATCCAATCTCCCTGCAACATGAAGGGTGGTTAATAAGGACAAAAAAAAAAAATTTATAGTCTGAAGTTAAGGTGACCAGTGCACTTCTCACATCTAGAGAGTACAATAAGGCTCCAATAAAAGAAATAAAAGGAATACACATTGAAGCCTATTCTATAAGTAGAACATTCATATACTGGCCACCCTGATGATGCAATTCATTCACACACAAAATAAAGCCAAACTCACACACATGCACATACAAACGCAGTACAGAACCAAAGCCTGTGAACTCACCTATACATTTTTTTTTTTTTCATATATCTATTTATATTTGGTAAAAAATAAACTTCACAACTGCACTAGCCGATTTAGAGTGATATCTTCCTTTTTCCCAAAATAAAATTTGGTAAAAACTCATTGCAGGGGGAGAAACCGAGGAGGTGCAAGTACATTTGGATTGCAGGTGCTGATCAAGCAAGCAGCGGAAAAGAGGGAAATAACGAACGGTGTGAGGAAAACAAAACAATCCTGCCCTCTCCCTCTATCAAACCTCTTTTTCATTTTATCCATCAGTAAAAGAAAAAAAGAAAAAAAAAAAAACAGAACATTTGTCCTTTTAGAAAACAGATCTATGTTACATATTCCAGAAAAAAAAGGGGGTTCTGGGTTTTTATGCATTTTGAACACAATACAAACTCCAAATACTCAATACTCCGATCATGAAGGCCTAAGTAACTATCCATATATGCGCGAGATCACGCTCCCCGTTAAGACTTCTCCCCCGTGCCCCCTCCTCAAGCGGCGCCTTACAGTGCTATCTCTCTCTTAGGACAGCGCCACCAGTGGAATGGGGTTGGAACTGCAGGGTGGTGTGCAGAGAGAGGAGAGGGAGCGCCGTGGAGGACAGAGAAAAGGGGGAGGTATCTGGGGAGAAAGAAAAGGTTCCACTAATCCAGCCTTTGGAACACCAGACAGGGCAGGACGGGGGAGTTAATTGCCTCCCCAGTTGTAGCTGTTGTATCCCGACTTGTTGATCTGCGACTTCTGTTGAATGGAGGCGTTCTGATTACGCTGGCCAGACCCACTCTGAAAGAGGAAACGATTCAAATTTAAAATGAAGTCAAATTAAATTTCTAATAGTAATTACACATTTATATTTAAAAACACTACTTATAGACTTCCTCCCATTGCAAATTTAAAAACAGCCATAAACATCACAAAAAGCTTTGATTTGGAAGAAGAGAAACTTAAAATGCATTTGAATAACAAAAGACAAGCCATTTTATTATCTTACCATTTATAATATAATTTACTATAAGCTATTATTATTTACCCCCTTCCAAATCAAATCGTGTTTATGACTTGGAACACGTTATTTAAAATGTTTTTATTTATAAATACAAATTGCCTAGGAAAGGGGATAAATATTATTATTATTATTATTATTAATAAAAATTTTTTTTGAAGCTTTGAGAAGGGGAAAATGGGTATAACAACAAAAGTACTACTACTATTATTAAACTTAATTTTTAAAAAGTATTCTAACTCAATCGTGACAAGCTTTGATTTGGAAAAGGAAAATATAATAAAATAATTATTATACATTTTTATAGCCCTCATCCCTCCCTCGCACTGTTGAAGCCCTAAAATTACACTTTTTTTTGTTTGTCCAGAAAGCTGGTTTCATTTCAATAATAATTTCTCTTTTTTAAATGCTTTTTTTTTTTTTTTTAATTTTCTAGATTATCAATAAATAAAAGCACACTTAACATTTTCAACTTAAATTTAAAAAAGAAAAACTCAATTTCATGAATAACCCTTTTAATTCAGCTCAAAATATCTTGCATTGCGTGTCTGAGTCCTAAAGTCAGTTCACTTCAGTATGAATTCAGATACACATGTAGACATTATAAAAATTAATTTTAGTTAAGTTTTATAATTTGTTGAATTGAGCATTTAGGTTTTTCTATGTGTACTGAAGCATTCCTCACATTCCAATCATTCCTAAGGGGGTCAAATTGACCCGCAAGGGAAGGATGTGTAACTTTTTTAAATTTCAACCACAAAACTCCTCAAATCCAGTCAATCTGTTTGTGTATTCGTGGTTCAAGTACGACAAAAGTCCTAGGGTCTTCAACACTCTGAAGAACAAGAATTTTTAAAACCCAAGGGAAGAATAAAGGATAGAAAAACAGAAAAAGAAGATTTTTATTTCCTGAGCCTCATCTGTAAACGCAAGGCAGCATGGTGCAAGCTGACCTGTCCATCCTGCTGCAGGTGGTGGTGGAGCATCTGAGAGTGTGGCTGCTGATGCGGGGTCAGGATGTGCATGTAAGGGGCCGGAGCATAACCCGCTGCAGCCGGAGGGTTGATGGGGCCGCCACTCCCAAGTGCAGAGGGCAAACTGAAGGAAGCACTGGGGGTTCCTGTGTGGAAACCCTGCTTCTCAAAAGACTGGAGGGCAGAATAAGACACTTTAGCATTTGTGAAACCAAATGCTCGGTGACACAAAATTAAAATCTGACGTGGGTGCTCACCTGTGTCTTTGTGTAAACAGACCCTGAAATGTCAGGGACTCCTGTGTTGCTTGATGTCACAGAGACTCCTAAAGCAGAAAAGTCAAAACGTATGAAATGGTGATCACTGAAACTAGCAAAACGTCAAACGGTAGTACTTCGTTAACTTGAGATAGACTGTCACTATAATGTTGACTTGAATATGATTGCTAAATTGGTTTAGTTTTACACTTGACTCTACAAATGTGGAATGCTAAAATGTGACATTTAAAAAAGAACATTTCCCTAAAATGCTTTTAGGTGGACAACTGTGTAAAAACTGCTCATCTGTGGTACCACATTGTGTCATTGATCAGTGGACAAAAGTGGTGCCAGTTCAAGGCTAACAGATTGAGAGGCAAAAACTACAAAAATCCACACCAGACAACGCCATGCAATTTGCAAGAGGCACAAAATGGTACATAAAAAAAAAAACTTAAAATATACAACGATACTGAAATATCAAACACTTCCAATGCTCATTTTCCACAGAATAGATACACGATACCAGGTGCGCTTTCTCGCCCGCTCATCTGTCCGATAGAGTTGACAAACTCGCCTTCCCTCACTTTTAATTTGCTCCGGATGAATATTGTTGCCGTTACAGGGCTTGAATTTCAGCATGAGATTGTACGCATTGCGCAATTTACTCATTCCCGCAGATTTTGTGCTTACCCAAAGTACGCGCACAAAGCCACCTCTCTTGACTAAATTGAGTTTTTTTCGCTGCTTATTGCACTTAAACAGTCATATACTAAATACACAAAATGTCAATGTCAGTCTTTGCAAGTACTCAAGTCAGTCACGTATTCAAGAAGGAAAACGCATGTATAAAAGTATAATGGATCCATGCGTAGGGATGGGTACCGAAACCCGGTATTAAATGAGCCCCGGTGCTAAATTAAAGACCACAGTATCGATGAGCTCTGACGCTATCGGTTCTGCTGTCGGTACTGGAGAAATTAAGAAAATGCACTTAATATTTAATCTTGATATATAGATGTTATCTTGCAAATTCTATCTTGCCAACCGTTTCTATTAGATAAAATTGCTATTTGCAATCTGAGCACTCAAGCAGAGCTACAGTCAGACTGCGCCATTAACGTGAATCGAACAACAAAAGGCAAAGAGAAAGTTTATAACAGATCTTGAAGGAATAACTTTAGCTGTAATAAGCATTAATCGATCAATTTATGCAGTGTTATTTTATATTTGATTACTTTATTAGATTTCTTTTGTAGGCAAAATTACTTACCTGAATAGTAATGTTAGTAGACCTTCCTGAAAAAGCACAATTTCATTTGTATCTTTTGTTTTATTGTATATTTATTTGACCATTTGTTTGTACTTTGTTTCTTTGTTCTTATATTGGATCTTATCCATTTGTAAATGCACCAGTGTGCATGCGTTACGTGCGTTTTAAATGCATGTTTTATGCTCAAACATTGAGGTTTCTTTTGCTATAGATATTTTACATTTCAGATTAAAAAGCAATGTTAATTATGTTTTTTTGGTAATACAGTTCAAGTGCCGGATCGATAAGCAGTATCAGTAAGAGTAGTAATACCGTTAAAACCTTAACGATACTCATCCCTATCCATGCGTCAGGTGCTTAAAGGTGACAGCAGCCTAATATACCTGCTGCCAAATTATGATATATTAAAAATAACTATATGGCAGTTTTTCCCCATGGTAACCTTGGAAAACCACTAGCCACTGTGACTGATTAACCAAAGAAAAAAAAAAAAAAACACCACACCATACATTTGCTTGCATAAAAACCAGTCTGAAAAGCATGCTGCCATCAGCAGCCCAGATCATCAAGCTGACAAAATAATGCATAAAGCATTTTGAGCAAGATTAGACAAAAATAAAATCTAAGAGACCACCTCTGCCCTCATTAGAAGTGATATTTTACCTTGTTTAACAAGAAACTAGTCCATTTCTGAAAAACAAGTTGATATTTAATAACTATCTTTAAATACTGAAAAAGGCCAGTCAAACAACTCCACTAATCAGATCTTATGCATTTTTGGGTATTTGGCTTCTTGCACCATTAAGAAACCTTTTCGAGAGTGTTAAAGAAAAGACTAACCACGTCACTGTCTTAGTCACAGAAGTAACAACCCTGATGTTCAACCCAAAGAAAGTGTGACTTCACTGTCCTCCAGCCTGTACAGAACTTTCTAGTTTCAAAGAGTTTCCTGATTTTCTTTCATCTGAGACCAGGTGGCATGTGACAGCTTCATAAAGCTTGACCAGTAGTAAGTTAGGAGCAAATGAGGGGAGAGAGAGAGAGCTTAAGAAAGAAAAGGGAGGAGGAACAAGGAAATTGGGGGTTTTAGCGTGAGGCTGCACTCACCCACTCCAGGCCCGGTGACAGAGCTGGCAGGCTTGTTTTGCGCAGAAGCAGCGGCGGCGGCAGCAGCAGCAGCTGCGGCAACGGCGGTGCCGTAGCCACCCTTACAGAAATCCCCACTCCCTGCCGAAGCCTGGCCCAAATCCTCATAGCCTGCAAACGGTCAGACACACACAGCCACAGCCCCACAGCATTAGACACACACCAGGCAGGGCCAGAGGGAAGGAGGAGTGAAGGGGATGGGGCACAGGGATGGAGGCTGGGATGCAGCAAGCCGGGGGAGGGGACTAATCGGAAAAGAGTACTGGTGACGTTAAGAACAGGTTATATGAAAGTGATGGACAAATGAATGGAAAAATAAGAATGGGGCCAAAAAAAACAGAACATTATGAATAACTAAGATGAAACTGGAAGATATATTTAAAATGGAAAAAGACATTTCAAAAAAGATGGAAAGAATGGAAGACCTTGAAAAAAAAATGAAAAAACAAAAGTGACAAGAAGAATCTAAAGCATAAAGAGACAATATTCTAGAAGACAGAGGAGTTAAATGGAGGGAGAGCATAAGAGCGAAGGAATGGGAGGGTACAACACAAACAGTGCTAAAAAGTGGTGGATGGTCAAAAGCAAGCAGCGTGTGGAAAGCATGTGTGAACCCACCACCCTAAATCAAGCGACCTCCCTCCCGCCTCATTCTCCTTACATCACTGGTTCCACAGAAACCCACTTTGAAGTGCTTAAGACCATTTGTGCGTCACAGTTGGGACTCACTAGTTGTATGGATTCTCAAGTAGATGATTGGCCAGCATCTGCTCTTTAAATGTTCAAAGACGGCCATATTCTTGAAGCTGCTGATTGATTTCTGTCCAGGACACTCCAAGTCAAGTTGTATGATAAAACTACCCCACAAGTAGGATCAATGTTTAAAGCTTAGCGACACAAAACAAAACTCCATGCAGTACAGTTGTGATTGCGAAGGCCATCTGGTTTTGCAAAAACCAAACAAGATGCAGTACTATGGATTATACCTAACATAAGATGAATCATCTCATGCTTCAACTTCACAGACAAAAAAAAAGGAACAGACTTGGCCAATGTAGGGTTAAGAGGTGACTGACCACGTTTAGTTAAACATGGCTTGAAAACTCAGCCATGAGGAACAAGATCTACTAGTCAGCAGAGTGTTTTTCCTAATACTTTAGCAAACTGGTAAACTAAATCTAGGGCAGATTATGTTGTAAAACATCATTCCATCTAAATGTTTTACTGCATTTTAATTGTTGCATGTAAGAAAATGTATTACCAGTGCTATATCCATGTGATCCATAACCGCTAGCCTGCTGGAAGGCTGTAGCTGATGCATTGACACCGACATTCACCCCATGCTGTTTGGAGGACGTAGGAGCCACCTGGAGGAACATTCCGAAACAGTCCTTAAAAGTCACAATAAAACTAAAGCAGTGACAGATCTTTACTCCTGTACCAGTATAGAAGTTGTTGACTGGATTGAGATATGGGCAGTGCATTCAAAAATAAATGCTTGCAGCCAATTGCGGAGGGGCGGGGTTTAAGCAGAGTAAATGATTGGTAAAATGAAGTCCTGCTTACTTCACCAAATAGAAAATTGTTGTTTTCACTGGAAGATCCAGCTATAGTAGTGAAACATGCATAGATCAGAAATGGCATAAACACATTTACATTTCTATTACAAAGGTATACTTTGATAGTAGGGGAGACTGAGGTGGATCAAAGCAGGCATAACAATCTGGCTTTTATGCTGCATTGTGTTTTTTTAACTGAATTTAGAGCAGGCACAGAGCAGATTTAACAAGGCTGTGTAAATATGCCTTAAGAGTTTTTACCGGAAACATGGCTGGGCCATACTGGAAGGTGTTGGGCAGACCAGGCACACCAGTGTAATAGGGCAGGCTGGTGTAGCTGTATCCTGGTGGAAGGGCTGGGTTGAGGAAGGGCTGTTGGGTGGTGTGGTGCGTCTGCGTCTGGGTCTGCTGGGGCTGAGCCAGCGTTGTGGCAGGGGCAGGAGATGAGGCGTCACCACGGCCGAACTTCGACAGGTCACCAGCTAATAGAAAGATTTCAGACAGTTTTTCAGATGATGAAGATTTGGGCACACAACCTTCGGGTTCCCTGTCCAGACACTGAATGCAATGCACAAACCAAATTTAAAAAGGAAATTAAATCTGCATCTTACCAGAATAAGGGTTGCTTGTCAAACTGCCTTCCCTTCCAGTCAGTGCTGTGGTTGGAGTGGCAAATGGGATGCTGTAATAGTCCTGCAGAAGGCGAAAATAATGACTCAACTTTATACGGCAAACACATTTCTGTTGCATTCATGTCAAATAATTCAGCTAAATCAAACAGGAAGCCCTCACCAGTGGTATCCTGGTCTGCAGCATCTGTAAGTCATCATAGCCATAAACTTGAGGCTGCAGGACATAAGAGGTTTGTGAGCTAAAACAAGATACCAAATAGGTCAAAGCATGCAGCAGCAAAAAAAAAAAAAAAAAAAAAAAACACCTCACTCACTGGGTATGGGTGAAGCAGGCCAGGAGCCATAATGTAAGGGTTGGGCAGCAGTGGCGGCACTCCAGGAGGCAGATTTGGGGGTGCTTTCCCTGTTTAGATGAAGCAACATACAATCAAATGATGTAGAAATGGTTTTATCCAGTAATATTAAGTATTGCACACATTTTATGTAATGGTATATGCCTATAGTAGTAATAATTGCCATATCAGCATCACCTAATCAGGCTATTACATGGCAGATACATATTAAACAGCCATTTTTTTCCAACACTAATAACTGTGATTCTTACCTGAGGCAGCCGTGCTGCGAGACGAGGCAGATGAAAGTGCCACAGAGGCCGAGGCAGCAGATGAAGATGCAGCAGCCGGAGGGGGGACCATTGAAACCACACCGGCAGCACTGTTCAATCCCATGGTCAGACTGCTGACAGGGCCCAGGGCGGACTGCGCTGAGACTGAACTGACAGATGAAGAGGGGGCAACAGGGACACTGTGGGAGATTGGGGCTGCTGAAGTAGCTGAAGAGGGCGGGGGAACTGAAGATGGAGCCACAGAGACCGAGGAGAAGGATGAGGAGTGCAAGCTGGAATCAGCATCCACACTTGGGTGCTGAGATGAAGTTTAAGGAAAAAGATCACAGTGAGCAAAAGAGAATACATTTAATACAAATAAAACTTCACAAACAGCCATTTGTTTAAATAAATCAAATCATATGAAGAATAAAAATCAATAGGACTTAAATTTTAAAATGGCAGTCATTTCAGGGGCAAATAAAGTAATTATCAGGGTTTCTGCAGGTTTTATGAAGGTAAATGGCAAGACCTTTTTAAGACCAGTTCAAGAAAATTAAGGAATAAATAGGGTTCATAACTTAAAACAAATATCTGTCATTGGGTATGAAAATAACTTGCATTTGAATTAAGCATAAACAGTTAATTTTGTTCAATTTCTCAGAAAAAAAACTTAATTTCTTCAATTAGCATGTCAAGTAAATGCATCTTGATTTAAGGATGTTTGAATTTGTACTGGAAAACAAATCCTGAGAATCCTGAGGGAGAAATTTTTTTGCAGTGCGTGCAATCAAATTTAGGGCCCTATGAAACATGTTTTTTTTTGTTAATTTTTCCTGGACTCTGCTTTAATGGTTAAATTGAATTTCACTGACTTTAGTTCAGCTTCAGAACACAAATGAAGATATTTTTAATGAAATGGGAAAGATTTCTGTCCCTCCATTGACAGTCTAAGCAACTACCACTTTGATGCTTCAAAAAGTTCATAAAGAGACAACTAATACACTAATTCAGGGTTCATACGCATTTCTACCAATACATTTCCATGATTTTTCATGACTTCTAGGCAAATATTCATGACCTAACCTTCCATGAAGCATCTGTGTATACATGTAAAATAAGAATAAAAATCCATGTTCAAATGTCAAATCACAGAATATCTTAACTAATTAATGACAAGCTATGTGGTTTAATACAAAAAAACTGACACACCAGTAAGACGGTTAGATAAAATACTGTCTGACCCTAGCAATGGATTAACACACATCAATGGGAGGCAACAGTGATAAGTAAATCAAAGTGTCCAGTAACACTGACAGTAACTTTACAAGGTGGCAGTGCCAGAGAAAAACTTTTGGAATACAAAGATTTTAAAACAGCTTTGCCTCCTATACCACTCATCTCATTGGAAAACCAATCAATCATTAACAAGATAAAGTCCTTATTTGAATTCCACAAAAACAGCCATGTTTATTTTTTAATTTCTGCAATTTACACCCATACAAACTGCAACTGCCAGACGTTCCCCCATGCCAGGGTCAGGAATTAACTTTTCCATTAAGGGGCTCCTTGCAATTGATTTAAGAGCATTTTTATTTATTTATAAGTACAATTTGTGATTACCCGTGTTGTCGTTTGTCAAATACTTAAATTTAACTAATTACTTAAATCAATCAGATTACTATATAGACTGTTACCAAAGAATGTTTATCATTAACAAAAGCCATCTTTACACTGCAAAGGTGGAACAGAAGCTGCATCTGAAATGGCATAAATGTTTATTTACACAGACTGTTCAATATTACTCGAATTATAAAATTAACACTCTTTACAGAGTCATTATTGTCAGTTAATGCTCTTGATATTGTAATATCAATATCAGTATATTTATGTCGTCGAGACACAAATGTGTTTTCAAAAACTGCACGTCATATTCTGACTAAGCAGATAAAACAATCTTACAAACATTTATTAATTTTAATGCTTTTTAGTATTAGACAATGACGACCTCATATGATCTTACCATCATGATGAATAAATTATATTAACCGGAATAAACCATACAGAAAGGGAGCAGAGAATGTGACCAATCGTGAGGCGGTCCATAACTTGGGGCTAGCGCGAGTTTAAGCGCTCACAAACACTTGTTAAAAATCTCGGAAGCTGACGACACTGCTTCTTCACATGAAACTCTTACATCCAATCTGCACTGTGTTGTTTATGATGACGGGAGAATTCACGAGTTTCAGCAGCACACTGAACAAAACTCTTCGTTTCTGCGTTGCCTAATCTGAACGCTTCTGATTGGCCATCACGCTCGACAGAAACACATGATTGGTTATAATGCTTAACGCACAAAAGGAAATCTGACAGAATGCAGCCATCGGGTGGATCGAAGGAACACAGTATGTTTACGAAGTTTCAAGGTTTGCTTAACCAATATTAAATCACTTAAAGATATATTCTATTATATAAATATTTAAAAAAATTTCCATGACTTTCTGGTTTATTTATTTTTCAAAAACTGGAAATTGCCATTTTATAATTTCACGACTTTTCCAGGACCGTACAAACCCTGCTAATTAGTAAAACTAATAGATGTGAATCAAGCGGTTTATTCAAAATTTTCTGAAGAGACTTGATCGCTTTATAAGATGAACAAAAGTCTTACGGTTTTGGAACAGCATTAGAGTAAACGACAGGGTGAACCACCCATTTAAGTGTACTGACCTACATTTGATTTATTCATCCAAAATTTGACAAATTACATGACATTCTGCATTATACTCCATTTTTATGAATGGATTCTGCAATTCCATAGGGCCCTAATTTAATGCCATGATATTGAATTTAAGACTTTCTGCTCCAATTTAAGACATTAAGGTCTTTCATGAAATTTCATGAATATTTTCATGAAAAAGTACACAGATTAGTCATGCAAAACAAGACCAAGAATATGTATTACAGAAATGTATAGGGACAATACGGATTTCGCTCTGTACTTGTAAAAAGGAAGTGTGTTTAGTTGCAAACTCACCAGCAGACTTGTGTTTGAAGTGCGAACTGAAGGTGCCAAACTGTTTTGCTGTGTAGGGAGGGAGCTGATGGGAAACATGCAGTATTATTATCATCTCTCATCCATACACACTAAATTTAAGTTAAGCAACAACAAAATGGCATACTTATTGTGTTGAGGAGCCAGTGAGCTGGAAGAGGCATCTTCATGCCCAAGAGCACTGAGAGGCGTCTGATTGGATGTAGTCAGCAGGGAAGGAGGACCTGATGAGGGATCAGCCAATGAGCCCATGTTAGAAACTGATGGTGGGACGACTGATTCAGATGCCGGTTTCATGGGCACTGCAGAGCCTGCTGCAGCTGGGAGAGATAATGGGATAATTAATGTTTTATTATTTGTCAAATCATTTTGAAAGTGATTCCACTGATATTCTGTATCGTTATAGCTGTGATGTGCACTTTCCTATTGTCCAATTAGAATGATTATTAAGGTGCGTGTTACAGTGCAATTATACATTTAAGTGCTGAGTAATAAAACTACATGCACTTACTATAGGATTAGGGTGTGGTAATTACTACAAATTGTGCATAAATGCATGCAACTGAGGAAATTTTCCCACCGGTTAATCGACATGTGACAACACCAGTAACACCGGTATCACCGACTGGGGCTTTTAAATCAGTAATTCTATCTAAACCAAAAGTTAAATGCACACGGCCGCTCAGGCATTCATAACGGAGCGGAGCAAAGCGAGTGGTTTCAATGAATTCCTATGAAAGTTAAGCTTCCATCGCAATGAACTGAAAACGCGCCAGTGCACACACATTGTGAATGACTGTTTTGTTGTGTTTTTCATTAAGAATAATAGGCTAATGAACACACAATTCAAGCAACCGCCCCCAAATTGGCACAAAACTAAATTTGGTGAGCGCGCATTTACGGCCGTGAACGAATGATAGTGCGGCCGTGCACATTTAAGTTTCGGTTTAGAATTAGCACCAATTCGGGGGTTCATTAGCCTATTATTCTTAACGAAAAACACAGCAAAACAGTACAATGACAAACTCACTTAAATAGGCGCTTTTACATTGCTTCGAAAACCAAATCTTCCGTGATCATCTCAGTCAGCTCTTAGCTTTCGTGATAAATGAAATCTGACTCCTGCTGCTGGTCTGTGCTGCGGATCATGCTTTAAGCAGACACGTTCCGTTTTATTTGTACGTGTACGTACATACATACACATACATTATATATGTGTGTGTGTGTATGTGTGTATGCATATATGCATATATATATATATATATACACACACATACACACACACACACACACATTTAAAAAGTAACTAAAGTAACTACGGTGGGGGCAGTGCCACGGTGGGCAAGTGATGTAACCAGTGTTATGCCTGAATACCGGCAACACAAACTAAAGTAGCAAGCCTAAAGGACACTGTAAAATAAAGCGTTACCCTTTACAGTTATTAACATTAAAGTCCCCCTGTAGTCAATTTTAATCCTTAAAACTCATCTTTGATCACCAAATTACATATTTAAATGTTAAGTTTTTCCATGTGAAAAAATAAATTCATGCCTTAACTCTACACCCTTGCTTCATTTAGTATTTGCGGAACCATGAATATGCAAATTAGCCCGTCCGAATACCATGTTCCTGTTCGCCATCTCAGTCTACCTTCTAAAAATCAGTATCCATAGAAACTCTGAACAACTTAAAACGTCAGTGGAGAAAGGCATATAATTCATCATAAAATCATAACATACTTTGTATACATAATTCACCCGCTATATTGCTAAACGTACCTGATTTTTCATATGAACAAAAAAATAGATATATACATATATAACCTGGCTTCTCTTGAGACTCCCCTGCTTCACAGCATAGTAAATGATATGTTACAGCCCGGCCACATGTTGACGGGATTGTTTACAAGGTAGTTTGTGATGCAAGATACACTGCAGATTTCAAACAGCGTTTTTAAGACTGGTCTTTGGTTCACTGGACTTGGAGAAAATACTCCGCAATGGTGTTGACTTATGAATTTGCAAATGGTTTGTCATATTATAAACTCCACACAGACATATAAACAACATTAAAGACGTGATTTTAAACTAAGTGTGTGCAATATTGACGACAAAAAAAAAAAAAAAACAATATATAAAAGCACAATATTTATAGTTATTGCACTAGACTTTGGCAGGTTTAGGACTGCCGTGGACTGCGGACATCAAGTTATTCATATTTTGTGTGGGGGTTTAGCAGTGACAGATTAAATTTTAGTTTAACTTGATTTTTACCTTTAAACTGCGGTGTTGCTCAGAGGCAAAACAGTTCTGCTGTGGTTTTGTAGTAACTACTTTTGTAGGCTAAAACAGGCAATATTGTGTCTAAAATGTAAGTCACTTAATTGTTTATTAAACTGTTCCATGCATTTGCAATCATGGTGATATTTGAAGAAAAAAAAAAAACTCCTTGTGATTGCTTAACTATATCATATATAAATATAGCGTAAAAGAAACTCAAATAAATCATGCAGTGAGAGCGTGCATTCTAAATGCGCAGACACAGTAGTCTAAACTAAACCGAAAAGGCTACGTCATGCAGTGTATGCACTACTCCAGGCATGTTTTTGGCAAAGTGAGGAACATACTCGATAATGTCAGATTGCATACCGTTAAAACCACAATTAATGTTATTAACATAGACAATGTATATCCCTTTACTTTGAAACCGTTTGTTAAAGCTTGTCCTACCTTCCAGAGATTGTGATGTCTGTATCGAATTGAACCCATTCTGTGGGCAGAAATAAAAGGTTTGCTTAGATGCATAATTTTTCACAAGACTTTTGGTGGTACACTGATAGAAAACTCACCTTGGCCTGCATGTCTTTCTGTGGTGAAGAGGACACTGAAGGAGGGTAGCGCCGTGTCTGGCTGACTCTTGGCTCATACAGCTCCATCTGACTGGGGTTGGACAGGGCTGTAGCTTGCTCGCTGTGGACAAACCAGAAAACCAATCAATATACAGTCTGTGAGGATGTTACTGCACCATTCAAGAGTCTCAGTCGTTGGATATAGTGATGCAAGATACCCACTTGCTAGCACTTGTGTAAAGGCTGTTCTGGCCTTGGTTGCCTGGTGTCGTCGTGGCAACAGCTGCCGAGGCATCATACTCAGGAAGCACCGGTTCAGAGCCAAACTGTAATGCTCCAAACTGCAGGTTGAGCCCAGATATATCTGCAGATCCTGGCATCTCCACCGCTAGGGCTGGAATCTGTTAAACAAAACCAAAAAAAAAACAGAACAACATTTGAGTAAAAAGACTGATCAACTCAATTTGATCAATGCCATTATTCTCATAAAAGCAGCTGAGACTAGGCCTGTCGCGATCAAATAACTGCAATCACTAAAATGTGTATGACAATTATTAATTATAATTTAAGCTTTAAAACAGACAATTAAAACAGAAAATGTAAAGTCCATAAATCGCAATTATTTCTTAGACAATCGACAGCCAAATTTCATAATTATGACAGTCCTAGCTGAGACCACAAAGAACTAGTAGAATCATGACCTTGGTGGTGATGGAAGCCCTCTTCTTCTGCTGTTTGAGTTTGTGCTGCTGCAGTGGGAGAGGGCTGGACGCCTGCGGGTCAGCCGGGCTGGAAGAGTTCTGCTGACCTGGGGAGGGCCCCGAGGGTTTGGGGACAGGGGTGGTGACAGCCTGGGGCAGTGAAGATGACTGGGTGGACTGAGGGAGCAGAGCTGAGGTGGTAGAAGGGGGCGTGGCTTTGTCCTGTAAGAAGGCATCCATCATGGAGGAGGAAGTGGAGGTGGGCTGGTAGGGCTGCCGTTTGGTGAAGGGACTGTGCACAGGCTCTGTTTGAGGTTTCATATCTGCAGACACAAATAAATAAGACTTTACAGAGAGGTCTGAACAATCACAGAAGAGATTCAAACCATGCCAGCCCTCTTACCGTATTGCCCCAGTGAAGTGGAGCTGGTATCCCAGGAAGGACCGGTGTTGGGCGGTCCACTTTGTGAGTGCTGGGCCGCAAGCTGGGCCAAAGCCTGGGCCGTCTTAAACTGTTCCAGGAATTGAGAACCAGTCGTGGAGCCGCCAGTGGTTCCTTTTGGATCGCCAACGTCACCAAAACCCTTACTAAGCATGCTCACCTGAGGAAAGGACAAAGAGAAACCAAACAATATGGTTGAACTTTGCAGTAAGTGTTTAAAGGCGGGGTATAATGCGGTTTCATGCATACTGAGCTTTTTACACTGTTAAAGACTTGGATTCCCATGCTAAACATGGCCAAAGTTTAAAAAAAATAAGTTGGACATTTGATGGAGTATTTCTGTGCCAAAAATACTCCTTCCGGTTTCTCACAAGTTTCGGAACGTTTTTTTCCGAGTATGGGCCTATGTGACGTCAACAAGGGCGGAATTTCCTTGTACGGGCAACTTCTCCCAGAAGGGCGCACGCACACGTCGACCAGAGCGAGAGAGCAAAGGCACACCCATCAGCGCGGGAAGTCGTTGGCTGCGCTGCACAGGTCACAGGACTTCATGAAATCAACAATGTCACCAAAAGAAGTGTGTTTTTGGTTGTCAGGGCAAGACAACCCTGTTCAGCTTCCCAAAGAACCCAGCGTTAAGGGGAAGGTGGATGGAGTTTGTTTTTCTGGAGCTGCAACGGAGTTGCACAAGTGTTTTTGTTCGTTCCCTGTATTTCGGCGATGATTGTTTTATAAACTAAGCCTAGTTCAACTCCGGATTTGCCGATCGTCTAATGCTCAAAGATGGAGCAGTCCCAACAATAAAGGTTCACAGTCATGCGTTGAAGCAGGCAGTGAGTAAAACTGCTTCAAATATCTGTTGTTGGCTATCGGCGCAAGGGCACATCAAGTAAAAATTAACGTATTAGTTAATTTATCAATGGAGCATGCAATGTATGGTGCGTGTTTAATACATTTGTTTAGCTGACCACTATAGATAGGTGTCTGTTTGTTTATTGTAAAACCACTCCTAACAATACACAAACAGTGGGAAAATGTTCACTATTCCATTGTTTTTCTATGTAAACACGCACTAGTCTGATGTGCAAAACCATTCCTTGCTACTGCTAAGTCACATCCAATAGTTCATAAACCAAATCATGTCCTCATAAACCATGAGTAAACACACAAATGTTGCAAAAGTCATGCATGACATGGTGTTCTAAAAACATTTTTCCACGTTTTCTAAGGATGTCACAGCTTTCAGACGCTCAACGCAATAGCTGCGCGCACTTGTGACTTAGCTCCGCCTATATGATATGCCTCCAGCCGCTCGGTTTTATTTGGAAAGACTCTGTACAGCGAATGTGTCTTATAAATATGATAAAACTAAAGACTTTTTGGGTATATGAAGGATGCAATACTACTCTATAGGTACACAAGATTGACAGAAAAAGTGTGATACCCCCCTTTAAGTTCTAGGTGCCTCCTGATAGTTTAGGTAGTATACAGATTATTAAACTAAATTACAGTTCTGGACGCTGACTGGTAAAAACAGTAGTTACGGGTGTTGTTTAATAAAATATTGCCAGAAAAGAGAAAAGACCCTGAAATAAAAAATATATAGACCCTTAATAAAAATATAATTTATTTTATTATTTATTTAACAGCTAAGACAGAACAGGGCATTTGGTCCCACTTAATTGGCTTTAACTACCATGTACTTACAATAAGTACAAGGTACCGCAAATAAAACTTTAAGCTATTGAGGTTGGGTTAAAGGGTGGGTAAAAAGGTAAAGGAAGGGTGAAATGTAATTATAAAAATTACAGCTGTAATTACATTGCACTTATATTTCAAAAAATAACAAAGTGAAAACATGTACTAACATTTTAAATTAATCACTTGATACAATGCACTTATTGTGTACAAAATACTTAGCCACTTAATATAAAGTGGGACTGAGCATTTATCATCTGGCTTACCATGCTGTGCTGGCTGTAAGGAGCACTGGAGGAGGACTGGGACAGTGATGCTGTCTGCTTTGAGTTGCTAAACACCAGAGACTGAGACAGAGATGGCGGCTGTGGGCCTTCAAGCGAAGCAGGCTCTGCCTCAGAGGAAGAGGAGGGAGGAGTCTTCCCCAGCAACACCGCCAAATCAATCCTGAACGTCAAACATGCTTACATCAGTAAGGTTATCATAAAGCCATGACTGCAGCAGATCATCAGGAAAATATCTGTGACAACTTATCAGTGTGGGAGCGTTGAAATTGCATTCCTTCTAGCTAAAATTACATTCTGCATTCAATATTTACTTTTAACTGTTGTGACAAAACTACTACTCAAAAGTTTGGGGTCATTAAGAATAGTACAGTACTCTGTTTTTGAAAAGTCTCTTATGCTCACAAACTAAACTTGAACAGCAGTGTAGGTAGATAAATAATGGTAACTGAAAAGTTCACAGATGCTGTTGATGGAGTTTAAAATTAAATTGAATCCATAACGTTTCCTTAAAAAGCCACCGGCATACCTCTGTCCAGCTGTAATGGTGACATTCTCCTGTGGAATGGGCATGGACGCCACACTGGAGGCAGTGAATATCTTGGTCTCTGACAGCTAGACAGAAGAGAACAAGAATTAGATTTGCTCAGGCTTAAATTGGAAAGCAGGTTTTTGGTCTCGGTTCAAATACTCACATCCTCATTCCAGTCCTCCGTGCCCCACTCTTCCGTGGCAGTTCTCCAAGCACCTGTCACACAGACACTCAGCTCACTTACAATGACAACAGGTGAACAAATCCTTCACAAAATAGCAAGTGTAAGCCGTTAAAACTCACCAGGGGCGGAGTCAAACTTGCGAGGATAGTTTGTTCCCTCTCCACCTGTAAACTCAAGCCCTGCAGAAACAGATGTGTGTCAGAATGGCAACTCTGAACATTCTATACAGACGCTTTTTTAGAGGACTGTGTACTTTAGCCTAAATGCATGAAAACACTGATGGGAACTGAAGGAGGGGTTTACAAGAGGCATCACTCACGGTTTCCATCCTCAGGTTCTAGGTTGCCTGTGTTACTCCAAGTGCTTCCGCTTGTGTAGCTCTCCTCTGTTTGGGCTGGCTCAGTGTAGTCCGCTGGGTTGAACGTACTAAAAAACAAGGTAAAATTTAGTTTGAGCATGCATTGAGTGAATGAGGGAAGCAAGAAATAACGTCAGCGCCCATCAGTAAACAAAGTGCAAAAATCACTCCAACAATTCCACTACAACCTAAAAAACCACTCCTTTGTCGTAAAGTGCTAATTGCAATTATACCAAAGACACAAATGGGCTTTCCAGTCATTCTCAAACCCAGAAACCAACCTGGTGGAAACTAAATATATGAAGCTCAAATTCAGAAGCATTCTTCAGTAACCAACTAATCACTATTAAACCCTTTGATCCTACACAAACAAAAAACCAACACACTAATAAATTTAACTCACCTCTCATCTCCTGACAAATCATATCTGGGGCCCTTATCAATCTGGCTTTAGGGAGAAACAACAGGGAGAATTACAAGCATCTCAACACAGGCAGAAAGACGGGGGTGCATGGTGTGAACAGTGTGCTTGAGTGTGTGCGCGAGAGAGCAATGGCAACCATCATGCTCGCGTCCATTACCAGTCAAACCACCACACCTGCTCTATAGGCATTAAAGCTTGAGAATGAAACAACTAAGCTAGTGGTGTGACTTACCAACTCATACAAGGCTAAACTTGTACCTGGAGGTCCAGAATTGAAAAACCAAACATGCAAACTCCAAACGCACACATCAAACCAAACAAGCGAAAGGCACCAGTTAAGAAGCCTGAAGGTAACTGTCAAAGAAGAGTGACCACAGATTGTCCTTGACAGAATCAGAAAACCAGTCCGGGGCATGACATGGCTTAGATGGGATATCAGCACTTCTAGACTACTGGATATTGTGGTTTACACACATTTAAAAAAATAAAAATATTAATATTAATAGTCAAACTAGACGCTAAAGTTGACATTGAAATTCTGACATTTCTAAAAAGCATGAGAGACACTGAACACATGCAATACTCAGGGCCACTTTACAAGATATTAAAATGCATCTTGGTTGCTTTTAGGGCTGGGCAACACACCAAAAATCTGTACCTTCACATAGGCTATAGAGAATTTAAACTGACAAAAATAATGGTCCAAAGTAGTTTCAAAAATACAAAAATAACTTAATTGTAAATCTATTATTTAAACATTATATTGGAATTAAACAACTAATCGATACAAATTTTTTTTTTTACACTTATCCATATCTGCTTAGAATAGTTTGTTCAATGAAGAAAATTATGTAATGGCATTTTTGTGAAAAGTTTAGGGTCTGTAATGTTTTTTTCTTCTTAAAGAAGCATCTTATGCTCACCAAGGCTGCATTTATTTAATCAAATCAAGTAAAACATTAATATGAAATATTAAAATTAACACATTTTACAACACAATTGATTGCAGTGATGCAAAGCTGAATTTTCAGCATCACTACTCAAGTCTCACATAATACTTCAGAAATCATTCTAATATACTGATTTACAGCTCAAGAAACATGCATTAACAACAATATTGAAAACAGCCATGTTCAATATTTTTGTGGAAACTGCAATACATTTTTTCAGGATTCCTTGATGGATAGAACGCTTTAAAGAACAGAAATCCTTTGTAAGATTACAAATGTCTTTATCACTTAAAAGAATTTAAATTAAAGCATCCTTGCTAAATAAAAGTATTAATTTCTTAAACAATATTGTACAGAACCCAAACTTTTGAATGGTAATGTAATGCTCCACTCAAGTAATTCAATAATTGTTTTTCACTTCATGTTTAAATGGAAGGTGTATACGGAAATGTGTGGCCGCAGCAGAGCTTCACTTCAACATGTAGCTTTAACAAGCTTGTCCATTTTCTCTCTAAATATGAAATGTTCGCCATAGACATTCCATTCGATCATGTGGCATTTTGCATGAGTGATAAAAATACAATTTTCAACGGTCGACCTTTCTACCTGTATTTCTACCGCCCACCCCTAGTTGCCATTAAAGAATTTAATAAACACTGTAAATCAACAAGCCTAAAAGGGCATGGCACCAAAAAGCAGCAAATAAACCCACAATAGCTCTTAAGCCTTGTTCAGACTGTCAGTCCAAATCCGATTGTTGTGCATATTCTTCTTACAAATACGTTTCGAGGTACATTCTTGTGGTTCGAAAGCCTATTCAAATTGCATTTCTGGAAATCCGTTTCAGTCTGACCACTCTGATCGGATTTTGCATCGTTTTATGTGGTGCGAGAGTCACATAAACTAACGTCAGACACTGTTATAGGAAACATGCTGAAAGTCACTGCAGAAACAAGGTTGTGTTGTTGCAAAGGGCCGGACGAGCAGAAAAGGACAAAATAACAGACGCGTTTTAAGTCGACAGCATAAAGCCACGCATACCAGCCTCCTATGTTTCAGCCGCTGCCTCAAGATGCAGTAGTCCAGCGCGGTGGCTACACGTTGTCATGTCGTAAATAAGACATCTGCATTGCAAACCCCTCCATGTTGCGGTTGTTTTTGCCGTATTCCTACCAAAGAAACGTAATTTCCATAGAAACCAATGCAGACATTCCGTAAGACGAAAGGGCGGCAAATCAGATCCGAAGAGTTGCGACACAGTGTGGACAGTCAAATTTAGATCAGATTCTAATTGGATGTGGACTGACAGTGTCAACGTAGCCTTACTTACCTGGTTAAGCTTCTGCATGGAACACACATTAAAAACTTTAAGGTTTAAAGACTATGAATGCGCATACAGTCTCAAGATAAGCACACCAGCAGGCTTTAAACCCAGAACAGCACTTTATGCTAAAAACTTGTGCCATACCTTTAACAGTTTTTGAAGCACAAGCTTACGAATTTTACTAACTAGCTGAAAACCATCAGCGTGTCCCAGAACTTGTCATTCTGGGGGATCTCTAGTATACATGCAAAAAGAAGAACGACCTGGATGGAGGCACACAAACTTACCCCATGCCCTGAGCTGAAAACCTCCCTCCTCGTCTTCCAGCTCCACCTGCAGGACAGGAAGATGGTCAAACCAAAACCATCAACTTACATAAAATTACATATTTCACCAATAGTAGTACTTGCCTCTTCCTCTGCCCCTTCCTCGACGGCCTCGCTCCATTCCTCTGCCCACGACTCCACTTGCCTTGGCCCCATCTAACCCATTTTCCTGCCCACGGACTGACGAGAGGGAACAAAGGACGGAATTAGTTGAAGAGACATATAGAAGAGACTTACTTGGATTTTTTTTGCACCAAATTACTTGCATTAAGTGGCATGCAAGCTTTATTTTGAGGAAATTTAAAAGCAGGAAAATAGTAAAAGCATCAGAAAATTGCTGCTGCACAGAGCAACAGTGTTTGGCAAACTTTTACACATTTTATGATTAGTTCTTCTGGTGTTTAGGAATAATAGAATCTATTTTGCTTTCTCATTACCTCACTGTGACAGGGCAGCCCAAGTTTCTGATTTATACGAAAACCACGACAAGACTTGAGACAATCAAGTATATGAGCCTTATGTTGCTCTCGATCTCAGACGGAGGCTGAGAGAGAGTATCCGGTAGCAGCTCAAACTTTACTGTGGCACACACTATCCCTTCAGCACTATAGAGAGAGCAGTGATGGGTTTGTGGTGTGCTGCTGTCTGTCCTGAGACAGACAAAAAAGACTGTCTGCAGACTAATAAATGACAGTAAATGTTGCATCGCTTAAAAAGCTGCGTTTAATAGAGGGTATGCAGGTGACGTCAGAGTCGGCCGGAGTGACTGTGGTTTTCGCATCAGTGAGTAATGTAGCCAATCACAGACATGTTTGTTGATTTCTTGAACGCAAAGGCCAATCACAGGCGAGTTCTGCATGTGCGCTAATCCTCGAAGTGTAGACATTATGTAAATAAGAGATTAAATGTGTAATCGGCTTCACTGTAGGGATGGTAAGAAAAATTTCATATGATTATAGTGACCCAAATTATCACGATTATCAATATCACGGTTTTGTTCAAATGAGATGAATGTGCATCTGTTCTTTTTGAACACTCTGAAAACATTTCAACAAGTTTTATATATTTGAAAAACATAAAACAAGCAGCTCTATGCACTTTAAGATTCTATTCTGTGGGATTTCCTTCCTTATAACGGCAGTTGTCAAAAGCAACGCATTATAACAGCGCACAGCCACGCATCACAACCATAGACTGTAAAAAGATCACAACGGACGCTCTCGTTTCATTCAAATGCAACTTGCATCTTGAGTCTCTGTTTTTGATTGTATTGAAATCAGAGGACCTTACTACTAATACTACTATAATTATTACTATAACTTGTGATCATCTTGTCTTGATTGTTTTGTATTTATAAACGGGTAAGATTTAAAACAAAATTACAGAGACATATTGAATTGAGATTAATGTAGTAAAGAAATTCTGTATAAGTGTACAATGAATATACATTATTATCCCTTAAATGGTCAACCTAGTCTTGTCTGAACTTGTTCGTTCGTCTTTGGCTCAAAGCCACTTGCTGCGAACTTTTCTTCGTGGAAGATTCACGCAAACTTTGTGTCCAATTATAGTTTTTTGGTATTGGGGTCAAAGTCCACTTGCCTTGCGTTCGCTATACAACAGTGGGTGGTCACGAAATGTCTACAGACAGGGTGACCATACTTGATTAAGGTTCCCTCAGGACTTTTGTAAAAGCCAAAATATGACCACACACCCCAGATTTGGTACTTTTACAAGGCTGAAAAATCTCCCGGCGCTGTCACTGCCTTCTGCTATTGCTCCTCATTCAAAAAATAATGTTGCACGCTGCATCTGCGTCAGACTGATGCTGGCTGGACAGGATTTACAGAGAGTTTTCAAAATCGTGATAATTAAACACTGTTTTAATGATAATTAAATTTTAAACTATATTACTAAAAGTCAGTACATTTTATTGTGGTTTATCGTGAAACCGGTAATTGTTCCATCCTTACCACACGGATTAATATAACAGAACTTTGTGTGATCGTGTTCATTGAATGAGTGAAAGCTTTTAGTGATTATAAAAAAAAGAGTGCTCTTTGCGCACCATCTAGGTGATTTAAAAAAAAAAAAAAAAAAAAAATAGGCCTATATTCAGAATTTGAATACAACAAGTGGCCACATACACACTTCAATACATAGGCCCAACTGCATATAAATGCGGGATTTACTCTCGAAATTGTGATGACTGACAGTGATAAATATTTATGTATTGAAATCAGGCTCGTATAAAAGTCAGGAAAACACGATTCCTGGCTGCATGTCATAATCCATGGATCTTTGGTAAATTGTAAGGAACACTATATCACATCCAACCTTTAGTTTAAACTGATAACAGTTTGTTTTACTCGCATTTTCCCCTATTAAATCCAGTCACGCAGCAGCTCTTCTGCCACTCAGTCCCGGCTGAGGGGCATGTTCCAGCAGGAAAGTGACGTCGATGCATACCCTCTATTGGAAAACAGTGGCATGAAGTCTTTCAGACTAAAATAAAGAGTGTCAACAAGTGCATTAGCGTTCTCTCCACTCACACTCTCGTCCGCGACTGGCTCCACGGCCCCTCCGCGGGGCCCCTCCTCTGCGACGTGCCACATCTCTTTCTCCTCCTCTCTCTCGGTTCTCCTTTCCTTCATCTCCTCCCTCTGTCTGTGTGCTTTCCTTCTGACCTGAAACTCCTTTCTTTTTCCCAACCATCTCCCAAGAGTCCTGCAAAGCAAAAGGCAAATTTAAAGGTGTAGTGTGTAGTATTTATGAGGATCTATTAACAAATGCAATATAATATACATAACCATGTTTTTAGTGGTGTATAAAGACCTGACATAATGAACCGTTATGTTTTTATTACCTTAGAACAGTGTTACTCATTGCGTGGCACGCAAGCCTCCTGTTGCTTGCCCAGCTTAATTTGCGGCTCGCATGGCAGTACATAATACGTTGAAATTATCATGCAGTCAATACATATATTTTATAAAAAATAAGCAGGGCTATAACATAACCCATTTAAAACTCAAAGTGTCTACTCTATTACAAATAATTTATATTTAAAAAAAATACCCAAAAACAGCTGAGATGAAAATTAAACTTGCTATGCCCTTACGTCCATGATTCACTGCGGAGTTGCCAGTTGTGGCTGTCTTTCCAGCTTTTAACGCCAAATGTGCTCTTATAGATCAACATGTTCTCATGAAATGTGCATCTATAGCCCCATTTCAACCGAAACAATTTGTCCCAGGAACTTTAGACCCTGGTTCCTGCGGTCGAAACACACCAAGTACCACCTTAAAGTCCCTAGTTCCTGGGGAAAGTTCCCGCAGTGGAAACACGGCTTATAACACAAATTGTTTTTATTGTGCAATTTATACGCCAAAATGACTTTTTACATGCATTTGATATGCATTGTCAACTAGGATTAGTGGTGTGGGTTATGTGCCAGCAATACAAACACTAGAATCAGGTTCTCTTTCGCTCTTGAACAAACTACTAAACACACAGAACTATGCCTAAATGTCAGTTGTCGAGTATCCTCATAAGAACAGTTTAAAATTAGTTAAAACAACGTCTAATGAACTTAAAGAGTTGTGAGGAAATGGGACACGTGACAGCACGTCAGATCCGTGTCATGTTCGGTAGCGGCAGATCTTAAAAGGAACAGCAGCCACTAATGCTGTCCATTATTAATGTTCAGTCACTGCTCTTGACTAAAGAACTTTTGTAGCTTTAATAAGAATTAATCTATATTTAATTCATAATACGTTTGAAACCTAATAAATGTTAAAAGGCTTTCAATTACACTAATGTTGAATGGCTATAATTAATGTTTAAAATTAGGGGGAAAATCGATTTCATAGAGACATCAGTATCAGTATCAATATCAGTGAAACTGGCCTTCATAAAAAGATGCCATTGAACAAATATATAAAATATACTGTGTTTTTCCTCCATTAATTTGGTGATTCACTGTGAAATTACTACATTATAAACGTGTTTTAAACAGGAAAATGTGTGAATTTGTTTTTGTTTTTTTTAAATCGATTGACAGCACTAAAAGAAAGTTATATATATATATATATATATATATATATATATATATATATATATATATATATATATATATATATATATATATATATATATATATATATATATATATATATATATATATATATATATTTTATGCATACCCACTATCTACCTTTTGTATTTATTGCATTGTATATTGTATGTTCAGGGATGACAGACTGATAAGCAGACATGCCATTTATGACTGAATGTAACTTAATACTTTGCGGTAAAAGTGGCTCTCCTATTGATGATTGTCCTATCAGTGTGGCTCTCCTGAAAAAATAAATAAATTTTAAAAAAAAAATAGCGAAGACCACTGCCTTACAATGAGCCATTTCTATCTACATACACACGGTCCCTTTACAGTGAAATCGCCATTTTACGCCGTCAAGTTTCTACAGTAGCCCTAAACGGACAAACTGCTCTACAGAGCACTAGCTATTCTCTACCGTCTTTGACGAAGACATTTGTCTCGTGACGGCCACCGTAGCTCTCCATGTGCTTCAAAAAGGAGCGGTTGCAATTCACAACCTCACCACTAGATGCTGCTAAAATTTACAGAGAGCACCTTTAATAGGGGAAACTTAAGAGCAATGGAAAAGAGCGATGTGAGAAATGTAACGCTTCGAATCAGGTCTAAATAATAATTATAATAATAATAATAATAATAATAATAATACGTTTTGATGGACAATTTAAGGGTCCTTTCACATGGGCAGTTTAGTTCAAAATGGGGCATGAAAAAAAACGTAATGTGAAAGTCATGGACTGTAAAAAAAGATGGGCAACGCCCCTTCACTATCCTCCATTGGAGAAAAGTGAAGCCGCCAATGTCAGAATATGACGCTGACATCTTGCGCTGATTTGGGACCCGAGTCTGCGCAGTAGAGATCAGGAAGTAGAGCCGCAACATCAAAACCCCACCGACACTCTCGCAGTATATGTTAGTACAGTTTACTGCAGAACAACTCATGTCGGTGTGAAAAACAGTTATGGAAATGTTGAAGTTAAAGCTAAAGCTCCAATCTCCTCCTGAAAAAAAGTGTTGGTGCCTGCTTCGCTAACAAAAGCTGTCAATCATGACATCACACCCCCGTTTTTATAGCATCAAATAACTAACTAAAACCAAACTAGTTTTTTTTTAAAAACTAACACTTTTACTTACATCAGCGTGATAAAAACTACCTAAAATGACAAGCCATCTTTAGAAAAAATGTATTTGAATTGTAATTTGATTGTTTAGCTTGTCTCACGTCCCATTAGAATACAAGGAGAGGGCGGGATTTATAAGCTATACTGAAACCAACCACCTAGGGGCGATTGAGATGCTTTGGCTGCATTTTTCAAGACGTGCGCAGCAGACTTGGCGAAAGCTGACATGCGGACCCAGGAGCGCACCAGGGTACTAAACCAGAGACTACCTGTAGAAGGTGGAACTGTGGCGCGATGTGCATAAAATGTTAAACCAACTCAGACTTGGATACGCACTTGCTTAGGAAGTAAAACAACATGCGCATGTTTTAGCCGATGACGACTTTATTAGTTCAACAAAACACGTAGAGGATTTCAATGGTGATTTACCTGGGACACGAGCGAGAGTGAGCGTAATCATGCATAGTGAGTGCAATATGAGTGTCAAATGAGAAATGAATGCCTCACAATCTGCAGTCACCTAAAGAGTCAGTTTGCAAGCAGCAGAAAGCCACCTTCTTGCAACGCACCTAGTGTCGTTCACTGCTGCACATAATTGCACCAAATTAATAAAACACAATTTTTGACCTATGTCCTGTTTTCTATCAAGTTTGTGATGATGTAACATGAATGCAAATGCACCAGGGTTCAATAGAATCAAGTGAGTGTGAAACCAGACCAACACTGCGGGTGGCATCTGGAACAAACACACTCGGATTCGGTCCATGGCAAACATGCCCAATGTGAAAGCCCCCTAAAACAGTTATTTTTGTTAGCGATTTCTGTAATTGAAAAAGCTGAAAAAAAAAAAAAAAAAAAAAAAAAACACCTCTTGGGACTTTAGCTTATTCACTGTATACCCTGGAGTTAGATAAGTCCATACATACCATTTTTATCTCTGTGCGTGCCTTAACTCTGTCTGACGCATCCACCGCTAGCCTAGCTTAGCACTGGAGGTAAATGGCTCCATCTAGCCTACTGCTCAATAAGTGACAAAATAAAACCAACATGTTCCTATTTACATGTTGTGATGTGTATAGTTACATCGTGGATAGTATAGTCCCTAGCCATATCGGTCTAGAAAATTGCTACTTTTCATTTTCTGTCAGCCTTAGTACACGATGTAACTATACACATCACAACATATATCTAGGAAAATGTTTCCGTTATGTTGTCACTTTTTGAGCAGTAGGCTAGCTGGAGCCATTTACCTCCAGTCTTTGTGCTAAGCTAGGCTAGCGGTGGGTGCGTCAGACAGTTATGGCACGCACGGAGATAAAAATGGTATGTATAAACCTACCTAACTCTGGGGGATACGGTGAATAAGCCCCAAAAAAAAAAAGTCCCAAAAAGTCGGCGTGTTCCTTTAAATTTGAAATATTTCATTGGCAACTAATTGAAACGTTTAAGTTGAAGGGAATTACTAAAACAAAAAATTATGCTATTAAGCTATATAGATATGTATTAAAAATTAGCACAACAAAACTACTAAGACGTAACCTAAAAATAAAACAAGGTGAAAATAAATTAGATAAGTTAATAAATATAATATTAGTATATAAAAAGAAACTATAATAACACTAAATAACTAAAACAAACTAAAGACTAATATTTTTTTTCTTTGAGCCATTTCATTTCTCTTACAAACACAAACCTTTCTACCTCTAAACTCAAGCCTGAACTCACAGTGTCAGGGCTGCCCTCCAACAGGATGTTGATGGCTCTGTTGACGTCTCCATTGCAGTCGTGAAGTGCTATCATGGACTCATCCTGATCCTTTCCTGTGATGTCAACCAGCTGAAAAAGAGATATTGAGCAATAAGAATCAGGTAAAACTCTAGTGGTGGGGAAAAAGATAAAAAGCATAGCATCACAATATTTTGTGTGGGTATATTATATAGATACATGGACGCCAAGTATAATTTTTTTTTAAAGGATAGTTCACCCAAAAATGATAATTCTGCCATCATTCACTCACCATCAAGTTGTTCCAAACCTGTATTAATTTCTTTCTTCTGCTGAACACAAAATAAGACCTTATTGAAGAAAATGGGTATCCAAACAGTTGATGGACCCCATTGTCTTCCACAGTATGGAAAAAGTCAATGGGGTCCATCAACTGTTTGGATGATAACCATTTTCTTCAAAAAGGTCTTATTTTGTGTTCAGCAGAATAAAAATTCATACAGGTTTGGAACAACTTGATGTGAGTAAATGACAGGATTTTCATTTCTGGGTGAACAAACCCTTTAAGACCTGAATTTCAGCTTGGGATTCAACATTGAGTGAACTATGAAGTGTATGAGCCTTATGTTGCTCTCCAACTCAGAGTGAGACTGAGAGAGAGTATCCGGTAGCAGCTCAAAACTTTACTTTGGCACATATGGTCCCCGTCAGAGCTATAAAGAAAGCAGTAAGGGAAATTGTGTGTGCATTGTGTACATGTGTCTGAAAATTAAACAAGCGCATCAGAAATAGCCCATGGAAACAACAATTAGAAGCTACTGTCAAGCCATTTTCCAAACAAAGAATATGGACTTTTTCTGTATTGTACAGACCACTTGAAACTGGGATGTGGGTAAAGCAGAACCTGCCATTATTTTCCTGTGAGCCAAACTGTTGAGATGCCTACTCACCTGTTTGACCTTCTCCTCAAAGTCTGCATCATTATGGTCCGAGATCATCTGCGCGAGTCGGATCTGCTCAGCGGTGGCCTGAATGAACAAAAAGGAGAAAATAGTCAAGTATGATAGATGATTTAGTGACTACTGCATCTTAAAAGTCATACTAAAAACTGTCAAAAATACACAATTCTACAGAGGCCCTAAAGGGACAATCAAGTATATGAGCCTTATGTTGCTCTCGATCTCAGACGGAGGCTGAGAGAGAGTATCCGGTAGCAGCTCAAACTTTACTGTGGCACACACTATCCCTTCAGCACTATAGAGAGAGCAGTGATGGGTTTGTGGTGTGCTGCTGTCTGTCCTGAGACAGAGAAGAGACTGACTGCAGACTAATAAATGACATTAAATGTTGCATCGCTTTATTTGTCAATGCTTTTGCGCAAAAGCACTGATTTATTTTTCCTCCCATCACATTTTTTCCCACCACCATGTCCCTTTAGGGGCTCTATTCAACTCCCTTTCATCTCAACACTTTCAGAAATTTCATACCTTCAAAATTAGAATGTATAATTGTTATTGGCTAGCTTGTACTGATCAGCTGGCTTCTTGTATATATTCCAAAATGATCAAGCATAAAACTGTTGGCAATTTCACACTTAAGCCTAAAGTAACACTATTAAAAATGTTTTTTTAAAGAAATTACTGCTTCTGTTCTTGGGCAGGAGAATTTTTATACACTGGATATTGATTTTGCCATTTTTAACCCCCACCCAAAAAAATTTAATAAAATGTCATAAGTCAAATTGTATAACAATCTATGTGCTAAAAGTGAGCCAGAATACAGCTGAGGAGAAATAGATAATAGATTCCTAGAGCCCTTAATTTAATTCAGAAGAACGTACTGAGTGATAGACGGCAGCGACTCAGGGCATGAGCCTCAGTCTGATGGATGCCACAGATTTCCATTCCCCAACAAAATGGTGCTGGCTCTCATGCCACAGTTTTTCCAGTGAAACAGCAAACTGCTTAAGAACATAACTGACTACATAACCTGCCCATAAATGCCACATCACAGATTCAGTCTTACTCTTAGTTGAGAACATATTTTAACATCCAAAAGCTAATTAGTTTTATACCTTAAGACCTACTTTTGATGCACCTCCCAAAAGTTATAAATCAATTTGCTCATAAAACATCTGTAAACATTTTGAGTAATCAGGAAAACAAAAAGTGGCTGGAGTTTGAAACCCAAGTGTTGAGATTAGGCACCTTATTCAACATTTAGGGCCTGTTCACGTGCGTTTTTACTGATCAGATAGCTATGTGATTTATTAAAACGATTCCATTTACACTTGGTCACATAAATGAGTCTACGCAAAAAGGATATATCTGATCTTCAAGCCCAGACCACCTCCTGAAGTGGTTTGAGTGATCAGACTTAAAATCTGCCTTGAATGCCTTTCGGAAGGGCATTTACACCTAGCTATCCGATCAGAGAAAACGCATGAAGTGACCAGGTGTGAACAGGCCCTTAAATGCCCAACTAGTTATTTTTGATGCCAAGGTCAGAATGAATATGAAATATATATATATATATATTTATGTAGTAGAAATGTGAAGTTATTTTAGAAGTTGGTGGCTTCTAGAGTGAGAAAAGCCAGAAAATGTATTTTTGGCTCATGTGGATGAAAGACAACTCCCAGAATGCACTTGCTTCGCTGCCCTATGAGGCCACTCCCAAGCCATGCCTACCGGTTACATCACTTGCCCACCGCGGCACCACCCCACCGTCGTGTTCATTTTTATAGTAATAAAATAATTTAGTTCAGTTAGAGAACAGACACTACAATTAAAAACTGAACGTGTCTGCTCAACACAGCGTGAGCCAAACGAGTCTCGCCGTACAGACCAGCAGCAGGAGTCCGATTTCATTCATCATGAGAGCGAAAAGCTGACAGACAAGATGATCACGCAAGATTTGGTTTCAAAGCGAAATGTAAAAGTGCCTATTTAAGTGAGTTTGTCATTGTACCGTTTTGTTGTTGTGTTTTTCATTAGGAATAATAGGCTATTGAACCCACAATTCAAGCAACCCGCCCCCGAATTGGTGCTACTTCTATACCAAAACTAAAATGAGCACGAATATACTACCGGGTTTCTACTGATACAAAGCGCAACGCTAATCGCTGAAGTAACCCTTAAGGCATGTATAACGCTATACTTAGTGTTATATTACCTTGGCAGTAAATGACATAATAAAATGAATTAAACACTGTTGCAAGAGTGTTTTTTAATACAATGGCTGAAGGAATGATAGCAAATTTGACTTATGACTGCTCTAATCAATCTCTCAATATTTTGGAAAGTGGTCAAATGCGATAAGATTTTTCTTTTTTGCTATTGGAGATAATGGAAATACAAAAGTGATATTTGCCACCATCTCCCATTCACAGCTATAGAAGTTTACCCCAGCAATGTGAAAAGGGTCCGTTTTATCAACATAACGTCATGCGTGTAAAACTTACCTGGGGCCTTTGCTTGTGCTGTGACTGGCTCTGTGTCTGACCCTGCGTCTGCTCCCAGTTGCCCCGGGGCCGGCTTCCGCCCACTGAAGTCATCATTTACAGTATATACAAATAACAGTATTTACAATGGAATATCGCCTTTAAAAGAAAAACAGATTGAAAGTGTTATTAATAGCTCTCTAAACAAACAATCATAAAGACATCATATGGTCTAGACAAACCATTTTAACAAACCATGGATGCAAACAAAAACGATACACCTTGTGTAGCCATTTTGATTAGCCAAAACTGGAAGTAAACATCAACGTCACATGTCCGACGCTCTACCCATAAAACGACGGCACAACTTTACCAGAACACTGACACAAATTTAATTCTAGGAATTTCGTTTTGCGCAATCATTACACGTGAAAAAAAAACAGAACAGAACGGTGTTTACAATTCAAGATTCAACAGGTCAACTATGCACGCGCTTCCGGTACTTAACATCTTTAGTTTATCGATATTTTAAAACAACGAACACCACACCGCCAGAACAGCAAAAGCAATCCACCTGATGCAAGTTATGCAATATTGCATGTGTGGTTATACCAAACAGCCCACAGCATAGCAACTCTGCGCATGAGGAAATGCAGGGCATGTGGTGGCCGAAAGCAACTGCGCACTTTAGAACGCGCACAGAATCAACCAGCGTGACAGAAGCACGCGGGACCAGCCGCGGGAAACAGCGTGCGTTTACGGACAAAGCTCAACAAAAACAAGCTTAACGGCCTTTGAACCGGGTGAGGGCGAGGATACATCCGTCGCACTGAGAGCATGTTGGAGACGTGAAAACAATCACACAGCCCATGGGTAAAGGTGTAGGCATATTGGCAATATTAAAGATGTGAAGGATTTAATTTCTATACCATAAAACACAAAACACCAGACACATAATTTGCTAGACATAACATGGAAAATGCCTAAGAATGGAGGCACTTAAAAGGCATTTGTTTCCATTTAAAATAAAATCGCCTTGTGCATAAAAAAAAAAAAGTAACGTTACCCAATCAAGCTGTACAATGGGCATCCAACAGGTAACCAACATTACCCGTGGTGCTCTACATTAGATCGACATCCTGGGAATCCTATATTGACTTACCGGTTAAGGAGTAAAGCAAATTGTAATCTATTAAACTTAGTTAATAATAAAAATCTTCAGAGATGAAGGGTTATGATTGGTCCAGGCGATGGGCCTTGGAAATGCAACTCGGTATAAACTCAAACAAGCAGATCCAACGATCCTATATGAACACACACATACACACGGTTTTAATAGTCTTAAAGGGTTATTGATAAGTCAAATAATAAAGACACGTTCTGCATAATGGGTGGCTTCCGCCCTGACCGCGTTTAATAACCTCATGGCCGGTTATCGGGCATCATTATGCTGCCCAAAAAAAATAAACTTTCCCGGTGGCTATATAGTTTCTCAACTTAAATGAGAGACTGTGCAAATCGTCCGTTAGATTAATCGACACGATAGTAATTTGCGTTTGTTTAAACTGGAAGGCACACGCCCCCCGGGGTGAGGCGGACTCTCGTCGGTTCACATGTGCATTCGACACCGAGGCTTCACCGAGGCCTACAGGCCCCACTTGATAAAAATGAACAGGCGAGGTACTAACCAAAGACCAGGCTGGATGTCAGAAATGTGGAGATAACACCGACCGAAGGAGGCTTTAATATCGACCTCCTAATCAGACGGAAACAAAACACGAACTCTTTCGCGTCCTAAATCGATTCCCCAATGCCGACAACAAGGCCGAACCGACTCGCGCAGACAATAAGCGAGAGACTCAAAATTTACCTGTTTCTCTTCCACACTGACACCCGGATCACCGCGTCACGTGGTTTATTACAGCCACTGCGGCTTCACTCTCAGAGCCCAACCACGTGATGACTACGTGCATATATAACAACTTAAACACAATTATGTAATATGTCACCCTCTAGTCTAGTTGATGTTGGCTATCTTATTATGTGTTATGCAAAAACTCACTCGACTCTATATCATAAATACATGTAGCCCCTTTGCCATACATATTCTATGAATAAATTATAGCCTACAATAGACATTGAATCTGATTTATTTATTTAATAAACATTAAATACATTAAATAGACAAATGTTTAAAGAATATACAAGGTTGCCAATTTAGCTGTAGGTCAGTAGGTTAGCTAGTTTGTCACTATTTAAACATTTCCCCCTGGTTTCACAGACAAGGTTTAAACCTAAGGTTAAAAACATGTTTGAGCTGTTTTTATTGAAGGCAACTTGCACTGTCAGATCTTAAAATATGTCAGTGCCATGGTTTTGTGTCAAGATGCACACCAGTAATGTTTTTTCTTCCGAAGGCACGTTTATAAAAGATACTTAAATGTCTTAATTTAACTAAGGCCTAATCCTGGCTTAATTCAAGCCCTGTCTGTGAAACCAGGCCATAATGTGTTTAAAACTAGCTACTCCTAAATGTAGATCTGGTTTACTAACTAACCTATCTGTATTTCACACAACAAAAGTAGAATTTGACCCACACATTTTTTAAAAACGGGATATCAAACGGTAGGCTACTGTATTGGAATGTACCATAAAAACTATATTTACCCATGCAATAAAGCATACTGCATCATATTTTCTTTATCATACAGGCCTTTTTATTTCAGTGTATTGGTTGTCTTTATACAGTGTATATCAAATGATATTGCATTGCACAAATAAAACTACATACAGAGCTTTGATCATAAAACGTTGTGTTTATAGTGGCTTTACAGAGTTAACAACTGTACCGAGCTTTGTTTATATTTTCAGCTTCCTTTCGTATATCATATGAAAGAGTGGCATTTGTTTTAGCGTACCGTAGTTCACAGTCCTATCAGTAGATGTCGCTAGTGGTCCGCGCTGAATGTTTACGAACTCCAGCCCAGACACAAACCAATAATAATAGGAAGGGTACATAATATGATAAATTACATGGCCAAAAGTAAATGAACAGACACACACCTCTAGTTGACGGGCTGCTTCAGTAATTTCAGCGAAGATAAATATTAATACTACAATGGCATTCTTTAATCCACTGGTAGCAATTACAATACACTGTTGTTAGCTTACTAAACAAAATGGAGTGATCAAATTGATTTAACAGACACTTTTATACAAGTAACATTGTCTTACACGTATTGTAAGCAATCTTAAATACGTTTATTTTATTAGCCCTTAAGATAAATACATGTACCAGCAAAAATACAATACCAGAGAAATGTGCATAGCACTACAATTCCATCTACAGTAACATTTTTTCACATTTAATAAGAGACGGATGGAAATGAGTCTAGCACTGAATACAGTAACAGAAAAATAGCTCTTCAGAACACAATACAATTACAGTTCCCAAAGGGAAACGACTTTGCAAAGTAGTTAAATTCAGAACTGTATATCAGTATATATTATGTACATACACATATACATAAGTAGCACAGAAATATTGTTTATACTTGGGATATATTTATATATTTTGGCTTCATCAGATGCCAAAATGGCTGTCAGTCACAATATTTATACAATGGCTGCATTATCAGATTGTAACATGATGAAACAGACATAGTGGCAGAACATTAGGAAATATGAATATCACCACTTAGAAAATGTACTACTATTAATGAAGTTGCTTAAGGCATGAAGATGTAGTGTAGGATCAGCAAATCCAATATACATGTGACATTCCAATTAAAGCGAGACAGAAAAGTCCTATATACAAAGGAATGTATTACTTGTATACAAATGAAGTGCTACTCATAAGTGCTAAACTGATGGATGTTGCATAAATGTCACTTTTTCCACAATGTGTCTCTCACTCAGTCTCTGTTTCTTTCATCAGTAATCTTCATCTTTCTCATGTTGTTTAAGACTTGATCTCGACCACTTTGATGAATGGCAGTGACTTGTTTCCTGGGCTTGTTGGCGTCAGAGGTTTGCTATAATACAAAATGGTAAATACTTTTTTGAATATATAGTCATTGTCAGAATCATTGGCACCCTTGGTAAATATGATCAAAGGCTGCTGTAAAATCTGCATTGCTTATCCTTTTGATCTTTCATTAAAAAAAATAAAAATATTCACAAAAATCAAACTTTTCATTGAAGTAAAACTAATGAATGAAACTAATGAAATATGTTTTTCTCTAATACACACCACAATTATTGGTACCTCTAGAAATTCTTATGAGAAATATATAATATTCAAAATATATTTAAAGTATATTCCCCTTCATATTTAAAATTTCTACCACACCAGGGTGACTAGTACAGTGCATCCGGAAAGTATTGACAGTGCTTCACTTTTTCCACATTTTGTTATGTTACAGCCTTATTCCAGAATGGATTAAATTCATTTTTTTCCTCAATTCTACAAACAATACCCCATAATGACAAGAAGTTTGTTTAAAATCTTTGCAAACGGAAGAAAAAAAAAGAAAAAAAATCCTGTACATAATCACATGTACATAAGTATTCACAGCCTTTGCCATGACACTCAAAATTCTGATCTTCTTTGAGATGTTTCTACAACTTGAATGGAGTCCACCTGTGGTAAATTCAGTTGATTGGACATGATTTGGAAAGGCACACACCTGTCTATATATGGTCCCACAGTTAACAGTGCATGTCAGAGCACAAACCAAGCCATGAAGTCCAAGGAATTGTCTGTAGACCTCCGAGACAGGATTGTATCGAGGCACAGATCTGGGAAAGGGTACAGAAAAATGTCTGCAGCATTAAAGGTCCCAATGAGCACAGTGGCCTCCATCATCTGTAAATGGAAGAAGTTTGGAACCACCAGGACTCTTCCTAGAGTTGGCGTCCCGGCTAAACTGAGCGATTGGAGGAGAAGGGCCTTAGTCAGGAGGTGACCAAGAACCCGATGGTCACTCTGACAGAGCTCCAGCGTTTCTCTGTGGAGTGAGGAGAACCTTCCAGAAGAACAACCATCTCTGCAGCACTCCACCAATCAGGCCTGTATGGAAGAGTGGCCAGACAGCACATGACAGCCCGTCTGGAGTTTGCCAAAAGGCACTTGAAGGACTCTCAGACCATGAGAAACAAAATTCTCTGGTCTGATGAAACAAAGATTTATGGCCTGAATGTCAAGCGTCATGTCTGGAGGAAACCAGGCACCGCTCATCACCTGGCCAATGCCATCTCTACAGTGAAGCATGGTGGTGGCAGCATCATGCTGTGGGGATGTTTTTCAGCAGCAGGAACTGGGAGACTAGTCAGGAACAAGGGAAAGATGAATGCAGCAATGTACAGAGACATCCTTGATGAAAACCTGCTCCAGAGTGCTCTGGACCTCAGAGTGAGGCGAAGGTTCATCTTCCAACAGGACAACGACCCTAAGCACACAGCCAAGATAACAAAGGAGTGGAGACGGGACAACTCTGTGAATGTCCTTAAGGTGCCCCAGCCAGAGCCCAGACTTGAACCCAATTAAACTTCTCTGGAGAGATCTGAAAATGGCTGTGTACCGTCGCTCCCCATCCAACCTGATGGAGCTTGAGAGGTCCTACAAAGAAGAATGGGAGAAACTGCCCAAAAATAGGTGTGCCAAGCTTGTAGCTTTATACTCAAAAGACTTCAGGCTGTAATTGGTGCCAAAGGTGCTTCAACAAAGTATTGAGCAAAAGCTGTGAATACTTATGTACATGTGATTTTTTTCATTTTTTATTTTTAAGCAATTTGCAAAGATCTCAAACAAATTTCTTTCACGTTGTCATTATGGGGTATTGTTTGTAGAATTGAGGAAACAAATAATGAATTTAATCAATTTTGGAATACGGCTGTAACAAAACAAAATGTGGAAAAAGTGAAGTGCTTTGAATACTTTCCTGTATGCACTGTAACTATGAAATTATCCCGTCATGACTTCCTGTTTCACAGGAGTATAAATATGAGGAAACGCAAAGGCCAAATTCCCTTAATCATCCATCACAATGAGTAAAACCAAAGAATATAGTTCTGATGTGCAGCAAAAGATTGTTGACCTTCACAAAATAGAAAGTGGTTGTAAGAAAATAGCTGAAGCATTGAAAATCCTCATTTCCACCATCAGGGCAATAATTAAGAAGTTCCAATCAACAGGAAATGTTATGAATCTGCCTGGAAAAGGACGCGTGTCTATATTGTCTTAATGCACAGCGAGAAGGATAGTTTGAGTGGCTGAAAACTCCATGGATCACAGCTGCAGAAAATAGTAGAGTCTTGACAGGGCTCTAGAGTGCGACCAATTTGGTCGGACATGCGGCCAAAATTTATAAGTGTGCGACTAAAATTTTTCCTAGGTCGCACCGGTGCAACTAACGTCCTCGCATCCGCTGCCTCTCCACGAACGAAGCGTTTGTTCTCCTTTGACGGAGATTCACACTCATGGTTGGATCATATCGTTGTCTAAACCAATCAGAGACAGAGATGGGGCGGGTCTTTGCCTCTGATTGCCTGTGGTCCAGATATTCCTGTAGGCCTACACTGCTCCGCGCTATGTGTGATTGAAATTGCGACCTGAGCACCAGAGAATCAGTTACGGCAATCAGCATCAGCAAAATAAACGCAAGAAAACAGATGACGAACAATGAAAAGAAATAGACCCATAAGGCATCTTTACACAGTGGAGCTAAGGCTGATCTAAAGCGGCTCTGTGTCTGCTCAAAATCCTGTGTAAAGATGCAATGCCGCATAAAAGCAGATTTAAAATACGCCGGATCTAACCCATCTCAGCCCCTAGTATCAAAGGCGACGCTGAAACGGTTTGTGAGTCCATTTCACTGAAGGTGTGTGTGTGAGCACAAGTGTGTGAGAGTGTGTGTGTGTGTGGGAATGAACGTGAACTTGTGCCCCCCTAAACTACGTCCTTGTCATGACAACTGCCAGTCAGTGTCAGCTCCAGCGGCGCGAGAATCAAGAAGCAGGAGACAAAACAGGATTAGCTCCATATGTTTTAGGCAAATTAAAATAATGTCTACCATTAAAGTAACCTGTACTCACATTGTCAAGCAAACCACCAAAATAAATAAAATAGTCGTTGTGTGTAATCAATTGGCGTTCGCCGTTTGTAATCTTCCTTAGAAGAGATTGGCAGATCGCGCTGCAACATTTCCCTCAGATACAGTAAATGCTTAACCCAGTCGGCGTCGCTGTGATTGTGCATTGTTATATTATATTCCAAAAATAATCTCTTTGAGAACGATATTTGCTGATATATCTACTGTCCTACCTGAAACTAACGTTAGTATCATTGTTAATTTGTTTTGCCTGCTGCAAAGTGACTTCTGGCTCTTTAAAAAAAACTTTCAACCACTTTTAATCCTGCTGTGATCTACCCGTAATTTCATTTTTTTTTTTCCAGCTGGCACAATTTTATTATGAAATATAAACAACTATAGGCCACCATAGCCTACAATAGCCTATCAGTAACGTTACCACATAATTATGAAAATCATCAAAGCGTGATATAACGTTATATAGCAGGCACAGGAAATTAAAAATTCTGTATTTTTATTTATTATGTATTGTTTATTATTTCATTATTTTTAAAATTTATAACACTTTGTTAAAACTGTAGTTTTAAAATAGTAATGTTCAAAGCATTGTTTCCCGTGATTTTAATCTCTGTGTAAATGCATATATTATGTTGTCATTTACATAATATATATGAATGTATATGGAGCGTGATAAAAAGGTGACCTTGAAATTGTGGCGTTAAAGGTGACGCGAGCTGGGGAAAAATTTGGGTTCACCTAAATAAAAAAAAGTTAGGCGCACCAGTGCAACCAAGGCAAAAAGTTAGTCTGGAGCCCTGCTTGGGGTCAAATACTACCTACATCACCACATGTTGTTTTGGAGGGTTTTAAGAAAAATCCTCTGCTCTCATCCAAAAACAAACTCCAGCTTGTTGTCAGTTGTCAGATTCTTTTGGAACTTAAAAAGGGACCTGGTTCTGTGGTCAGATGAAACTAAAAAAGAGCTTTTTGGCAGTAAACACACCAGATGGGTTTGGTGCAAACAGGGATAAAAAGTACCACATGTCCACAGTTAAATATACTGCAGGATCTTTAATGTTGTGGGTCTATTTTTCTGCCGGAGGTCCAGGACATCTTGTTCAGACACATGGCATCATGGATTCTATCAAATACCAACAGATAAAAAATCTAAACCGGAGCGCTTCTGCTAAAATTTCTATAATGGGCCGTGGTTGGATCTTCCATCAGGACAATGATCCAAAACAAACATCAAAATCCACACACAAATGTGCACGAAATTAAGGTCTGCCATGACCATTCCAGTCCCCTGATCTGAATCCTATAGAAAACTGAAGAGGAGAAGCACCAACATAGACTTGAAGGATCTGGAGAGATTTTGTACGGAGGAATGATATCTGATCTCTTGTCAGGTGTTCTCCAAACACATCAGGCATTATAGATGAAAACTCAGAGCGGTTATCTTGGTAAAATGAGGATGCAAAAAGTATTGAATAAAACAGAGCCATTAATTGTCGCCAATGTTTATGTTAATGTTTTTCAATATTAGAGAAAAACCTTTTTCTTTACATGCATACATTATAAGAAAGAAATACCTGTAGACAACCTTGGACCCCATGTCTGAGTTATATGGATTAGGCACTTGACTGTCCATATAAAACTCCATCCGGTCATGTATCTCTCTGTTCTGTAGGTCATATTTAATATTACAGTCACACAGTGAAAGGCAGGGAAAACATAAATAGGTTTTCTGAAACAACACAGACACTGACCTCAGCTTCAAGGAAAGCCACCCTCTCTTTGAGGTCACCGATGAGTCGGTCTCTTTGCTCCATTACGGTTCGTGAATTTTGCACCTGTTATCATGTACAGTATGGACATATAAATAAATGAATGCAAGCACTAATGCTTAAAACTTATTTTAAATATATTGAAGGATGTATTATGTTAATCAGGAGTCATTACTGAAATAAAATGTGCATTATCTACAGGCATTAAATGGAGCTGGATTTATGAAACATAATGCTTTTGCTTTTATTTCAGTGTTCGTGGATGAAGCTATTATGCGTAACATGAGATCTAAAGTTCACAGGGGGGGAAATGACGGCATCTTTTATTTATGACTGAGGTTGAGTTTCCCTTCTGATCTCTGAGCAAACACTATAAAACACAACCTGTTTGCTTTTGAGTCACCATAAATCAAAAAGGATCGTCCTAATTTTTCAATTTGATTTTTACCTTGTCCTCTCTCCTCCCTTTTTTTAACTTTATGAGCATATTTCTTTAAATATGCTTTCTTTAAAAGACCACTTTAAAATACCACTTTTATAAAGTGTGTGAAGTTATACACACACTTTAAATATATATTTATAAAATTTTTGTATTTATAAAATTCTATTTAATAACTAATAATAAAGTGCAATTAAAGCTGCAAGCAGCGATGACGGGCCCAAGCCGGTGGCATCAGCTTAACTGTGCATGGCAGGCAATTGACATTTAGAATGGGAAAACATAAAAGGACTATGTCAAAGTCATTTGAATTCACCACATTAACTGCAGCAGTTGGTGCTGCTATGACCACGAACCACAACAGCCACATCTATGAGATCAATTAAATGTTATTAATTAATTTCATGTCAGATGACATCAAATGTCAATTTCAAATTAGTGCAGAATACCGTCCGAATGCTGATGTTGTATTATCCTAACATTTCTCTTCATATGTTTTTGACCTACCTTAGCTACTGTTTGCTCACCAATCTTATGCACCAAAAAGTGTGCTTTCATATGTGTGGCATCCAATAAAAAATGTTAATTAAAAAAAATAAATAAATGGAGCCAAATCACAGAAACCGATGCGTGTCTAAATTTTATGGAAGTTTATTATAAACAGCCACTTTTATAAAATCATGTGAAATTAACTTTTTTAATCAATTTGAATTATATCAGTAAATAATTAATTTAAAGACATATGCGTCATACGTGATCTTTGCAAACACAGCACATGACCTTCTGTAAAGCCCATGTATAGAAAACACACTTGCCCTCCTCTGTAAAAAAAAGAAAAGAAAAAACAAACAAACAAAAAAAAAAAGAGTACTGTCTGAATGAGTACATGAAATCACAGATGTCAGGTGATAAGAATTGTAACTCAAATGTCATTTAGAAAATTAGTCCTGTCTGAATAGTGATATAGTGTCAGTTTAATTTCAAATGTGAAGTTATAATTTGCTGCAATATGACTTTAAATACGTTAAATGTAAAATAACTATATCAAAGTAATTTGAATATCGTTAACCACAATAGCCTCATCCATGAGATCATTTAAATTTAGATTAATTTCATGTCATAGGTCACTTTGAAATGAGTGCAAAGTTATCTTTTGCAGCTTAAATTTTTTTAAGTCCTTAAGTCCAGTATTTATCTAAAGGTCTTTTTATACTTTTATTAACATAATTATTAAACTAATTATATAAAACTATATTGCAGTGCCCTACAAATGAATGGGTTCAGAATGACATTCAGAATACAGCAGCTGCACCCATCCCCCCTCCACACACACACACACACAAAGAGCCAGAGGCAGAGAGAGAGAGAAAGAGAGAGAGAGAGAGAGAGAGAGAGAGAGAGAGAGAGAGGGGCAGGTTTTAAAAAATAAAACAATACTGCCCCCTTTTGGTCATTGAAGGGGAGGGCAGAGTACATGAATTTTAAACTCATCCAGGTTCAATTACCGAACATACAATCTTAATTTAATTTAAATCAAACAATGATTTTACAAGATATGAGACAGTTTCTGTTTCCCTTTTTTGTCCTTATTTAATCCCTTGCCATAGCAGCACCGTTTGAGATATCCTATAATCGTTCGCACTATAGCATCTTCAATACCTTTGTATCATGTTGACTGAGTTTGGTGTCGATTCCATGCATCTCCTACGAGTTGTTTATAAAAACTGTTTATTAAAAAATTCCACATTCAAACCAAAATATGTGACTTCCTGTTGGTTGGAGTTAATGACTGTAAATTAGAAAGTTGTCCGGCTCGATAAGAACAATATATATATACAGAGTTTGGTGACTGTAAATAAAACGAACCCCCCCACTTTTGTCAAAAGGTGGAGCTACTGAGCCCCTCCACCACGCCCGTTTCTGAGTCTTTGGCCATATCTACTGGACGGCATCACTGATGTGTGTGTCGAGTTTCATGCAATTTCAAGCATGCTAAGAGTCTCAAAAAACACCCCAAAAGATTATTAAACTTTGACACGTTGCCATGGCAACAGTATTTAAAATATCAGGAATCCATTCATATGTCTCTATCTGCCATGTTTTGACATTATACTGATGAAGTTTGAAGTAAATCGGGTGAAAATAAGACGGTGATTCAAAGCATTTTTGAAAGTGACACACTTCCTGCTGCCAGTTGGTGGCGCTATAACTTTGACTCACAAAAGTCATATCCATGTGATCGGCCTCCTACAACGAACACACAGCTGAAGTTTCATCCAAATCAGTTAATGTTTGCAGAAGTTATAACACACTTCCTGTTTCCCTTTTCTTGCCATAAATTCATTGCTTCGCCACGGCCAAACCTTTCGAGATATCAAAAATCCGTTCGCAATTTAGCATCCTCAATGCCTTGACTTCATGCTGACCGAGTTTGGCACTGATAGGGTGAATCGACTAGGAGGAGTTACGGTGGCCGAGAAGTGCAAAACAAAATCACAATTCCGAAAACAAAATAACAAATTATAAACGTAATAGCAAGTCCAAAAAACGAATTATCAAGTTAGGAAACACAATAACAATTCTGGAAACAAAATAACAAATCAGAAAACACAACGACAAGTCGGACAAAATGGAAAAGGTAGGGATATGTGGCGAATGGAATACTGACTGCTGATTGGACGAGACATCTTTCAATCAAGACATGCAGAACGTCAGCAGGCATCGGCAGGAGAAAGTTGATTCACGTGTGCATGTGTAAATATTAGAGCCGTCTCTTTTTTACAGGCTACTTTAGTGCGATTAATTATGGAGAAAGAAAAAACGTTTCATATTAAATATGCCTACCACTGTCTGGTTGAGTCAGACAAAATTACAAAACCTGATCTGATAAGAGAGAGTGGCGTGTAGAGTAAGATCAACAGATTTAGCTTTTAATGCGAGCAACCTGAGTTCGAGTCTCCCTTTTCCCGATCCCTTTCTTTTTCCTATACCCATTGCTTATCAGCTTGGAGAGGCATTTAATTTTAAATAAAAATAAAGTGTCTAACAGGTAGCCTACTTAATAGACCTACAATATGATAATCTATTTGCACTAAATGGCGTCTTGCACATCTAGAATAGCCTCTGCCAACTTTAAATCAAGAAAAGTTTCCATTGGCAATTTACACAATGCATTTACACTGCATGCTATAAGAGTAATGTTTCGTTTTATTGTATTGATATAGCTTTTGAACTTATTTTAAATGAAATGATAGGCTATGCACGTTTTTCGGAATCACACGTACATACATTTGAGAAACGATCTTAGATCAAACATAGGACAGTTTCTACACAACATTTTATAAATGAGGCCCCTGGATTATAACTGCTTTCTAATAGTTTGTTTTTTGCAAAGTGAGTGACATAATAATTTTAGCTCGCAGCTTTGCAGATCATTAAAAAACAATTATTATCGTAGACGATACATCTCTAATATTTACACATGCGCACGCGAATCAACTTTCTCCTGCCGACGCCTGGTGACGTTCTGCATGTCTTGATTGACAATTGTTTCGTCCAATCAGCGGTCAGTATTCCATTCACCACATATACCTACCTTTTCCGTTTTGTCTTACTTGTCGATGTGTTTTCTGACTTGTTATTTTTGTTTTCAGATTTGTCATTGTGTTTTCTGATTTGTTATTTTGTCTTCCGGAATTGTTATTGTGTTTTCTTACTTGTTAATTTGTTTTTAGACTTTCCATTGCGTTTATAATTTGTTGTTTTGTTTTTGAATTAGTTTTTTTTTTTTCATAATTGTGATTTTGTTTTGCACTTCTCGGCGACCGTAAGGAGTACATCAAATTCCAGAGCATGCGTTTTTCGAACAACCCATAATAGCTCACTTCCTGTCGGGCAAAGCTTATGAAGTAAATGTATCAAAGATGTTTAGATATTTGTATTGGACAACAGGACAAAAATACTGAGGAATATTTTGCAGTGCATGCAACATTTAATGCCATGACTTTATGAATTCAAGACTTTCTGCTCTGATGTAAGACATTTTTTTGTGTAAGGGTGAATCAAGACTTTTTAAGACCAGCAGAAACTTTCATTGAATATCCTGTATCACTTTAAAATACATAAAATTACATAAATAAAATGGTTCGCAAATGCCATTTAATGATTTGTATCTTTCTGTGATTGGGTGTTTCTCCAAATATCCTGTACGCAGGAATTATTACCTGTTCGATCATGTTTCTGATTTTCCTTTGTTGACTTTTGAGCATGTCATCTAAGTTATGGTTTTTATCCTTCAGAGTTGCCAGCTCCTTCTTCAGCTGTTCAGACCTGCAGTACAGAAAACCTGTATGTTATATGTGTACACACTCACAAATTACACTTTTAGTAACACATACATGTAACAAAGAAACAATTACATTAGCAACACAGAGGGTGAGTCTACTTTTAATGTACAAGAGAATGAGTCATAGCAAGTCGAATTCCATTTGAGAGGCGTGACATTGAAGGATGGTTTCTATGGCAGCACAATGCAACTAACAGTTTTAATTAGACCAATTTATTGCTTACTAAATTGCAGGTGGAAAATATTTAACGTAGCCAAGGAAACAATTAAACATATAAGAACAATGTATTATGTATAGGAAAAAAATAGGGCTCACCTGTCCTCACTATCCATTTTCTTCAGCCCTCGCAGTTTCTCGAGTTCAGCCTCACTAGCAGCCAATTTTTCTTGTAGTGTGGAATTTTCCAGCTTCAGACCATCCATTAGCTTCTGCATCTCTTCCACCTTTTTGCTCTGTTCCTCTGCCTTGGTTTCTGCCTTTTGCATGCAAGAGTTATGCTCCTCTAGAAACCGCCGTTTATATTCAGTGTTTTCTGCCTAATGTAGGTTTCAAAAAACAAGGTGTTTAGTTTAGGAAAGGCAAACCACATTATAAATCACAGTTACATTAATTTGCCTGTTGTGTTTTTTATTATGTATCTGACCTGTAGTCTCTCTTTCTCCTCCTGATGTCTCCTCTCCATCTCTTGCAGACGAGTGTACAAATGTTTGGTGACTTCTTTTAAGGCTATACAGTTTTCATCATCCTCCTGGCCCTGTGCAAACATAAGAAATCATGTTAAAATTGCTCCTATATTTAATATATTCCTTCTGCATTGTCGACCTTACAAAAGTATCATGCTATTACAGTAAAATATACCAGGGAAAAAGCATGGTAATATGTATTTTTGGACACATTATTGTTATTTGTAATACCACAGTATACTTTGTAGTACCTTCATTTTTTAAAAATATGATCATTTATAAATATGGTGATCAAATAGCACAATAGTATATGATAAAAAGTGTAGCATCATTTGCAGCTGCACTTAGTTTCATATTTTGTATATTATTTTAGTATATTATTGTATGCTTAATATATTCTTTTTAAAAAAAGATAAAAATTAGGGTCACATATGACCTTTTACAAAGTCTTGATTTAGTTTTTTGGGGTCTACTAGAACAGGTATTCATGCTTGAATGTTCAAAAAAATATAATTTACATTATTACAGTGCTCTGATTTGTCGGCTAGACCAGTGTGTTGTGTCAACTGCTTTGAGCGTGTTTTGTCTTATTCGCGAGTGTCAACACACTACTAACACAACTCAACCAGGCCTCACCCCTTTTTTTTGCGTATGCCTTAGCCGTGTATGGAGGCGTATATTGGGATTGTACAGAGACATGTACTGCCATCGAGATGACATCTTTCCTGGGAAGGCCTCATTTTGCTCATTTTCGTAGACACTACACCTGCAGTCTAGATCTGTCTCCTATTGAAAATGTATGGCCTATCATGAAAAGAAGAATCAGACAACAACCACAGACGGTTGAGCAGATGTCTTGTATCAGGCGAGATTGGGCAAAAATTCCACTTGCAAAACTGCAGTAATTGGTATTCCCGAACGATTAGGTGTTGTGACACAGTGGTAAACATGCCTCGTCCCATTTTTCAGTGTATTGCAGCCATCAAAAATTGGTTTATATTTAAAATATAAAATTAAGTTGGTCAGTGAAAACATTAGAAACCTTTTCTTAGTACTTTTGTCGGTTAAATAAAGGTTAAAGAGAATTAACAAATTACAGATTCTTGTTTTTATTGCATTTTTACAAAATGTCCGTAGTATGGAAAAAAATACATACTATGGAAGTCAATGGGGTCCATCAACTGTTTGGTTACTAACATTGTTGAAAATATATTTTGTTTTCAGCAGAAGAAAATTAATACAGATTCTGTAAAATAGGGTTGTAAATAAGGGGATATTGTGATGTGTAAGTTCCTGAAAACTCAAGACTACAAATCAAGGCGTTTCAGGGAGTTTAGAAACAGTGCTTACTTACGTTGTGCTTTGTAACTTTGCAGACCTTTTTCATGCTTAAACAGCAACATTGCAAATTAAATAAAGATGGAATTGTAAAAAAGCATAATAGGTCCTCTTTAAATAAAATAAGTAAACATATGTGTGCATGGGAGTTGCTGTGTGTAATTATACTTACATAGTATATTTAGGATATTCTTGTAGTATATACTTTATATACTTAAAATATTCTTTTAATTCTTTCTCTAGCTTGTAGATAAAAATACAACTAACAATAATAAGTATTGATTTTTTAAAAATAAATTATATATTATGATAATATTATTACTATTATTAAATCAAATAAGGAAAAACTATAGTCTGTGTGCACGGGAGGCGCTGTAGGTGTGTAATAAAGACAGAATGACAGGTTGTTTACTGAGCAGCCACAAGTTTGGCAATTGCTGCTCCCAAAGGCATCATGTCAAGGGTGTGACTTTTCACAGGCAGAAGCAAAAAGTTAATGTGCATGCGCTCCCAAATCTCAGCACTTCACAGCACATCAACATGAAAACAAGAATGAACAAAGATGTGGTAATGTTTTTTTTTGGGCCAAATTATTTATCTACGAACGTCCTCATATCCTCATTAAAAGGGCTGAACTGTATCTGTTACTTCGTGTTCTCTTTGTGTCCATTAACGTTATTATTTGTGAGTCTGTACAGGAGAACAGGATTCCCATTTTCAAACAGGGAGGTTATTAATTTTCGTTCGAAAGGTTTTAGGTACTGAAGGATAAATACCCTTAATGGAGGAAAGGGGCTTTTTTAACTTACAATACGGCATTCAATCCTGTCCAAAACAACTGAAATGTGATACGCTGAGTGGACTGAATGTTTTCTTTCTCTTTCTATGGGAGTGTCTCTGTTTGTTTGCTTTTGTAAGTAGCCTATACATTCTTGATGTGTATTTATAATGGCGCAAATGAATAATCTTTGTATGAAAAATTGTTTACCTGACTTTTAGAGTAAGATCCTTTCACCAACCCATTGGAGCCATTGGCTTTGCTGACAAGCACGTCAACTTTAAAGCCATTGGATGGAACCTATGGCACAAATCAGATTATTTTACAAAGAGACAGCTCAGTGAAGAAATTTGAAGAAAACTGAAAAGCATTCCAATGCTGATAGGAAAAATATGAGCAATGCACTTTGTAGCAACTGAGGAAATAATGGATACCTACTCAACATCTAATATTGAGTATAATATAATATACTGATTTTATGAGATCCATCAGAACCGTTAAAAATGTCAATATTGTACCTTATTATTGTTGTTATTGTTTTGTCTGGCTGCCATTTGCTCCCTCAGAGTCTTCAGGCAGTATCTCACCTGAAGACAAACACATAGAGATTATACACACACAAATTTTTCATGGTTAATGAGTGGGCGGTGACGACACTGACCTCTTGCACCTGTGAAACCTCATCAGTCAACATCTTGACACGTTTCTGCTTCTTGTCAACAGCTGATCCTTTGGTCCAAATTGTGTCCAGTGTGAATTATTTAATAATTCAATTACAATAGCTGGAACAGCAAATAAAGACATCAGCACATTAGTTTTTAAGTTGTCTCTTTGTGCAGAGGTCTGGTTTCTAAACCCAGGGAGTCTGACAGGGTTCTGAAGGATGTTGTTGAGTAGGTGTATAATTGGGTGTTTCTTTGTGTGTGTGCACTTTTGACCCTGTGGACTTTTTTTGTCGTTTCTGAACTAGCAAATGTTAATTTTGTACCACATCTCACATTATGGGTACTTTGGTGGAAATGACGATGGACATTTTTGGAATTTTGGCTAAAACATTTGTCTAATATCATATCTAGCATGTAATGTATCCTAAAGTCAAACCATTGTATTATAATTTGATATTATATTATATATTTTTCCATAATTAAAAAAAAATATATATATTGGAAATGATCAATATGCACAATACAATTATTTTGTTTACTAATGATATTTATCTTGATTTGTCTTTGCTTTCTTTATACAACCAGATACACAGTGTTATTCAAAAATGTGGGGTCTGTAAGATTTTTATTGTTTTTGAAAGAAGTCTCTTCTGCTCACCAAAGCTGCATTTATTTGATCACAAATACAGTACAAGCAGTATTATTGTGAAATATTATTACAATTTAAAATAACTCTTTTCTATTTCAATTTTAAAACGTAATTTATACTGTGATGCAAACCTGAATTTTCAGCATCATTATTACTCCAGGCTTCAGTGTCACATGATCCTTCAGAAATCATTCTAATATGCTGATTTAGTGCTCAAGAAACATTTCTTATTATTGTCAATGTTGAAAATAGTTGTGCTGCTTAATATTTTTGTGGAAACTGTGGTACTTTTTCAGGATTTTTGATGAAAGTACATAAGAACAGCATTTATTTTAAAAAAAAAATTCATCAATTTAATGCATCCTTGATGAATAAAATAATCATACATTTTAATAAAATTTAATAAAAGATAAATTTCTTTAAAAACATGTACTATTGAAATGTTTTAAGATTATTGCAATCTTATTTTCAGAAATTTAATATTTGTATGGTGGATTTACCTAAAGTTCGAAGGTCTGTGTCTGGAGACAAGGGTAAAACAATAAAATCTATACATTAAAGGCATTTGAAGTAGCAAAAAATTATGTGGTTTAAATGTGGTTTAATGGGACCACCATATAACAAAAAAAAAGTTATCTTCAATAGTTAAAGGGATAGTTCACCCAAAAATAAAAATTCTGTCATCATTTACTCGCCCTCAAGTGGTCCCAAACCTATATGAATTTATTTCTTCTGCTGAACACAAGAGAAGATATTTGGAAGAATGTTGGTAACCAAACAGTTGATGGACCCCACTGACTTCCATAGTATGGGAAAAATATATATACTATGGAAGTCAATGGGGTCCCATCAACTGTTTGGTTACTGACATTCTTCAATATATATATTTTTTAATTTTTTGGGGGTGAAATATCTCTTTAATCGAGATATAAAATGCCCTTATACTTGAAGCAGCACACAATTACACATGACTGTTTACATATATTATTATTTATCCTTATCTGAGGGGAAATGTGTGTACCTGTAAGATTTTCTACGAGGTCTTGACGATCAAATTCTGGATGTAGTTGTGCAGTGCCAGTGACGCTTGCAATCTTTCAAAAAAGTGGAGCAAAAAAGAGACAAGAATTACATCCAAGAACATAAGGTGTGAAGGATAGATAATTAGAGAAAATGAGACTAGGAGGGAGACAAGTTTTTAAGAGACACTCGCAATTAGTTTATAATTATGTTATCTCCACAGCAAACAGTCCCATGTAATGAGCATAATGGGAACATATGTATACCTTTACTTCTTTAAAAATGTGTGTCTAATTGCCAGTTTGAAGCTCAAAAAAAGAACAGAGAAAAAAAAACTATCATTACATTACATAATTCAGTAGTTAATCCAGGGCTATAAAGATGATGTAATGCTTTCCGTGATAAATCACTTTCTGATATCCTAGCTTAATATGTAGAGACAAGTATAAGTACACTTAAGTAGGTGTATTTCCCTGAAAAAGTCTAAACACCATGATGTGATGCAATTAAAAATGTTGACGAATTTATCTGAGCATCCAAACCAGCCCGACACTGCGCCAATTGTTCAACCAATGATGCTAGTTTTGGAGTGGGACTATCTGTCCATATAACCAGTGAGTGTTTGGGAAACCTATTTGAACAGTCATTATTTTTTGCAATTCTTAGTACAAATGCTTAGTTGGGTTGGCTTGCTTATTTGAGGTTTATGAGACACTTAATATTCAGTAATATAATTGATTTGATTGACACTATCCGACGAGAACAAAACTTGAGCTGAATTGAGCTGGATGATGACACCAGTTTTCTGCAGAGCTGCATTATTTTGATTTGAGATGTTTTGATTTTGCTTCATAAACGATGAATTTTGCAACATTGATACTGTTGTTGAACTGAATTGAATCAACACTGAACTGACTCAAGCTGAATAATGACACTATTGTCTTATGTAGAGCTGCTTACAGCAGAATTGAACTATACTATATTGCCAAAAGTTTTGGGACGCCTGTCTTTACATGCACATGAACTTTAATGACATCCCATTTGTAATCCGTAGGGTTTAATATGGAGTTGGCCCACCCTTTGCAACTATAAAAGCTTCAACTCTTCTGGGAAGGCTTTCCACAAGTTTTAAGAGTGTGTTTATGGTATTTTTGACCAATCTTCTAGAAGCGCATTTGTGAGGTCAGGCACTGACGTTAGACAAGAAGGCTTGGCTCGCAGTCTCCGCTCTAAATCATCCCAAAGGTGATCTATCGGGTTGAGGTCAGGACTCTGTGCAGGTCAGTCAAGTTCCTCCACACCAAACTCACTCATCCATGTCTTTATGGACCTTGCTTTGTGCACTGGTGCGCAGTCATGTTGGTTCTCACAAAGTTGGGAGCATAAAATTGCTTGGTATGCTGAAGCATTAAGAGTTCCTTTCACTGGAACTAAGGGGCCAAGCCCAACCCCTCAAAAACAACCCCACAGCATAATCATCCCTCCTCCAAACTTTACACATGGCACAATGCAGTCAGGCAAGTACCGTTCTCCTGGCAACCACCAAACCCAGACTCGTTCACCGGATTGCCAGACAGAGAAGCGTGATTCGTCACTCCAGAGAACACGTCTCCACTGCTCTAGAGTCCAGTGACGTGCTTTACACCACTGCATTCGACGCTTTGCATTGCACTTGGTGATGATAGGTTTGGATGCAGTTACTCGGCCATGGAAACCCATTTAGTAGTGAGTAAATTTCACAAATGGACTTATTGCACAGGTGGCAAACCTATAACGGTACCACACTTGTATGTTAGATTATGTTTGCATCACATTATTTTCACATTTTTTTCCTGTTTATCGCTGTGAAGGTGATTTGCATTGTATAAAGCACTATATAAATATAGGTGACTTGACAAATCAAACTATGGTTTCCCTTTCAAAATGACAAAACATTTATAAATCATGACAAACCATTTACAGTCGCAAACAAAGATCTATTAACGTATTCAACCTGTGGTTTACTATAAATCAACTTGTTCTTGTAGACAAACGAATAACATCCGTACCATACAGCAGAGAGGAAGTGATTACATCTAACCGAGACACCAACATGTCCATGCAGGAGAACAGGAGGAGAAAAGGGTTTGATCCTCTGGGATGTGACCACAGACAGCAGAAAGATATATTGAATAAGAGTGAGATCATTCAAGTAGACTGCTGATTCACTCCACTGCCAGTTACACCAGATACCAGTGAAGGGCGGAGGCACGATGGAGAGCGTCTGTGTAAACAGATGGCGAGCCTTGTATGGAAGTCAATTATAAGAGGTGTAGGTGGCTTTACCAGGTTAGTATGAGCTGCCTCTGTGTTTAATGGTACAAGAGATAAGAACACAGTTTGTCAATTATCTCCTGGTCAGGTTAATCAAAGCCATAACTGATAGAATTAGCTAAAATGTTCCAATAAATTAAGCTTCTTTTAATGAAATGCTGTTATGTTGTGATTATATATATATATATATACACACACACACACACGCAAATATAATATATACTAATATACACTATACTAATATACAGCTTGCATTAAATTGATCAAAAGTGATAGTAAAAACAAGTATAATGTTATACATGACTTCTATTATGTATATACACATGCACACTCAAATATAATATATAGTAATATATACAACTTTTCAAAAGTTTGGGGTCAATAAGATTTTTATTAAATAACTTAATACTTTTACTCAGCAAAGATGCATTAAATTGATCAAACGTGATAGTAAAGGCAATTATAATGAAATAAAAGTTTACTTTTTAAAATAAATGTTGCTCTTTTGAATCAAAGAATATGATTTAAAAAAAAACTGATCACAGTTTCTAACATTGCAGCAAATCAGCATATTAAAACTATTTTTGAAGGATCATGTGACTGGAGTAATGATGCTGAAAATTCAGCTTTGCCATCACAGGAACAAATTAGTAATTACATTTTCAAATAGAACAAGAGACATTTTAAATTGTAATAACATATACACTCACCTAAAGGATTATTAGGAACACCTGTTCAATTTCTCATTAATGCAATTATCTAATCAACCAATCACATGGCAGTTGCTTCAATGCATTTAGGGGTGTGGTCCTGGTCAAGACAATCTCCTGACTTCCAAACTGAATGTCAGAATGGGAAAGAAAGGTGATTTAAGCAATTTTGAGCGTGGCATGGTTCTTGGTGCCAGACGGGCCGGTCTGAGTATTTCACAATCTGCTCAGTTACTGGGATTTTCACGCACAACCATTTCTAGAGTTTACAAAGAATGGTGTGAAAAGGGAAAAACATCCAGTATGCGGCAGTCCTGTGGGCGAAAATGCCTTGTTGATGCTAGAGGTCAGAGGAGAATGGGCCGACTGATTCAAGCTGATAGAAGAGCAACTTTGACTGAAATAACCACTCGTTACAACCGAGGTATGCAGCAAAGCATTTGTGAAGCCACAACACGCACAACCTTGAGGCGGATGGGCTACAACAGCAGAAGACCCCACCGGGTACCACTCATCTCCACTACAAATAGGAAAAAGAGGCAACAATTTGCACAAGCTCACCAAAATTGGACAGTTGAAGACTGGAAAAATGTTGCCTGGTCTGATGAGTCTCGATTTCTGTTGAGACATTCAGATGGTAGAGTCAGAATTTGGCGTAAACAGAATGAGAACATGGATCCATCATGCCTTGTTACCACTGTGCAGGCTGGTGGTGGTGGTGTAATGGTGTGGGGGATGTTTTCTTGGCACACTTTAGGCCCCTTAGTGCCAATTGGGCATTGTTTAAATGCCACGGCCTACCTGAGCATTGTTTCTGACCATGTCCATCCCTTTATGACCACCATGTACCCATCCTCTGATGGCTACTTCCAGCAGGATAATGCACCATGTCACAATCGAATCATTTCAAATTGGTTTCTTGAACATGACAATGAGTTCACTGTACTAAAATGGCCCCCACAGTCACCAGATCTCAACCCAATAGAGCATCTTTGGGATGTGGTGGAACGGGAGCTTCGTGCCCTGGATGTGCATCCCACAAATCTCCATCAACTGCAAGATGCTATCCTATCAATATGGGCCAACATTTCTAAAGAATGCTTTCAGCACCTTGTTGAATCAATGCCACGTAGAATTAAGGCAGTTCTGAAGGCGAAAGGGGGTCAAACACAGTATTAGTATGGTGTTCCTAATAATCCTTTAGGTGAGTGTACAATATACAATATTACTGCTACTGGAATTTTAATCAAATACATGCAGCCATGGCGCGCATAAGAGACTTCTTTCAATAGCATGAACAATTATTTCTAATAAATAATTTTAAATTGCATAAATGTTCCTGGTGCACTGCATTGCTATATATAAACTATATACGTATCAGTTTATATGCAAAAAAACTAAAAATGTTTGTGTAGAAAACAAAACTTATGTTAGAGACCTGCACTGTAAAAATTTTGCCTTGGTTTTGCAACTATTTTCATCAGACTTCTAAGCATTTTTAACTCATCTTCTAAATTGTGTTTGACCAAATAGACTGTACATGTCTTGAACATGCACCCTTAAGTTATTTCAAAAAAATGTTCCTCGTAAACACAACTCAAATACTTTGTGTAGCAGAAACATAACTCAACTGAGTAAGCACCAATAAAACTAGACGTAAAAATAACTCCAGTGAAAACACTTTCGTACGACATGCATTAGTTGTATTTCATTATATGTAATAAGCACTATGCAGTAGAGACAAACCACAATATTACTATAAACGGTTGCACTGCGACTACCTGTCGTCAGCCTAACGTCAGGCTTCACTCGTCACCACGACGGTAATCCCCAAAAGTCCAACATGACAAAAACTTTTCTAAATCCCAACTTAATAGAACATTAAACAATAATAGCAAGCCTTCTACTTTATCTTTCTTAAAAACACATGAAGATAAATACATTTTCGGACCCACTTTATATTAGGTGGCCTTAACTACTACTATGTACTAACATTCAAATTAATCAATTGATACAATGCATTTATTGTGTACATACATGTTTTTACATTTACATTTTAAAGATTACCTGCATGTAATTACATCTGTAATTCATTTCTGTAGTTACATTTATAAGTAAACGTTGACACTTCCCTTACATCTAACCCTACCCTTTAACCTATACCACCACACCTGTCACTAACTTTACCCGTATCAATATCAGCAAAAGTGTTTTGCAATACAATATGAACACAATAAGTACATTGTACTTATTTTTTAATGCAAGTACATAGTATTTAAGGCCACCTAATATAAAGTGGGACCACATTTTCTCTTCCATTTAAATCCCATGCAAAGCATTCTGGGAACTAGAAATCTCCTTACCCCTAGTAAGTAGATTGTACACAATGAAATTAAGTTGTGACAAAATGTAAATATAATATTGACAAAGCAACAAACATTCTCGTTTTGAGTGAGTGCTTCCATTTCAGCAGCAAAACTAAAAAAATCCACACTTTTCCGAACAAGGAAATAAATAAAGACAAGATTACAGCAAGATGCAACCAGCTCACAGCAACACGTCAAAAGCAAGAAATGCTGTTATAAAATTATACCCTAAAATATGAAATATGAATGCACATGTCTACAAAGCCTTGCATGACTTATTTTGGAGTCATCTGCCTTAATTTTCTAGGACTTTCATTTCTATCAACCAGCCTGTCTTCACCTGCTTTGCACTTCTATATTTCATGTGTACACACATGTTGCAGCGCACACGTGTATATGAAGTGCATACTGAGCTGAAAAATCATCAGCCCTGTGATGTTTTATCCTTGCGGGCAGAGCGAAGGGGACATGCACAAGATGAGAGAAAGAAAAACAGCCTCGGGGGGAATCTGCACACACCACACAGCAATTTAGAAAAAGAACACTCTAACCTGACAGAAAAACATGCAGCCTGACAAGCAACAGAAAAAGCAGCATTCTGGGGGGAAAAAAGAAAGTTTTAAAGGAGCGCTGCCACACCCTGTGAACTTCACAATCAAGACTTAATGTTCTCTTTTTGAGCTCTCACACCCATCTCAATAACTCGTCCATCGGTCATGCAGCACTTTGCATGTGCCGTCATAATTACCTTAATTGTCTCTAGCCTAATGGTTTTTTTCTTGGCGCCATTAGATTGACGTCATTTTATGAATGGTCTACACATTGAGACACACCAGGCAGGATCCTATTTGCATATATAAGCAATTTCAGGTATTTGACCAGGAATTGCTGCAATGCTGAATTGCCCAGCTTCTACCCTATATGTCTACATTCACTGTCAGCTCAACTAAAATCACAAAATATCCTTTCCGAATGGTGAGGAAAACAGCATGAGCTTTCAAAAAGACACTTTGTACTGAATCCAACCTCCAGGCTTCATTCCACAGCCTGTACGATAGCCTCCACAGCATTAAATCAGTCCGGAGGTGTCCGATTACCTAAGCCAGGACATGGAGAAGAAAAATGTGGGAGAAAGCACTGTAGTTTGCTTTGGCAAACCTGATAGACCAAAAACATGGACATGTTATAACCAGGCTAGTCTATAACTGAGCAATGCATTAGTGCCTGGAACTTGTTTACTGTAAATGCATGGACGCTTTAAGTGATAAAAGAACTATACACAACTGATTTGAACACTAGGTCAAGGTGAGCCTGTTTGAAATATAATTTTTATGACCACTGCAAAAAACTCAAAAGATCCTTTTTTTTTTAGACATTTTGTTCTTTGTGTGCAGATGATAATTCTGTCTTATGTGTTGTTTCAAGTTCTGATCATGTGGAATTTGCTAGAAGCGTACATGCAATTGCTGTTCATTTTTGTACAAGCATGTCTGGCACATCTGCTTGAGAGAGTTTACAGTTAACAGAACAGATGGTACTAAAAACACTGGTAGCACACACAAAAATCTGGGAATCTAAAGTAATCATTGAAGGATACATAATTATGTACTAAAAATTAGCGTTTTTTCGTGTACATAACGCAACATTATCAAAACGATCCCCGTTCACACGGATCCGTGAAAACAACTAAAAATGCTGTATTATTCATGCCTGGCCAGTAGGTGGCGAACATCGTTTTCACAAATTCATGTTTTTGTAGTTTGCACGGAGATGATAACGGTATCGTTTTCAAAAACTTGCACATGGAATCGCTTTTTCAAAAAGTTCATTTTTACAAAAAGTGTAAATGAACAGTGTCGTTTAAACAAACTTTAGCATCTAGAAAAAAAAGAAGTTATGATGTAAAAATTTAGACAATTTGTTTTATTATTTATTAATCTCTAATTAAATAAGCAAGTTTGTGATACTGGGAAAAAAAACTTGTACTATGATATTCTGAGATTCATGTTAATTTCACATACTTGGATACTTGGTTCACATGGTTAAATTTGATACATGAAAAAAAAAATCCATTACACAATAAAAAAAAAAAGCTAATTAGAAGTCTCAAACCTTTGAAACCCCACTGTATAAAGATAAACATAAATGTAGGGCTGTCCCCATCTAAAGATTTTTCTAGTCGACTAGTAGTCGTTCATTTAAGCGAATAGTCGGCTAATCGCACGTTTTTGTGACGAGTTTCATCAAAGAAGTTCACAGTAGTCTTGTGTAGCCAAACCTTCAGAATAAAGACAGAAGGCCAGGACTTTTTCCGCAGCTTTTATTGGCCAAGAGGAAGTTTGACTGATATGTAACGCAATCAATCACGGTTCGCTTTGTTCCGCATCATGTTTAGGAGCGTGAAAATGTAAATTCTACGTCCCTGCAATAACAGAACAGCGTGCATCTATAAATTATTCATTCAAGAATGTTGTGTAAGTTTACTGCAACAATGGAGCCGCAAACTTCACATAGTTTTGAAAATCCAGCCTTTAGTTGTTCCTGGTAAGCGCTCTTTGTCACAGTTGTAAACATGACGGTGTTCTTCTTCCACGAGGGAGTCACGGTATTTGTTCCCTTTCAGTCGCTCACGTTCGACGTACGTCGGAACTGACCGACGAATTGGGATCTGTTTTCAGAGACCAATCTACTTCGAGTGATTAAAAACGAGCCAATGGACATTGGCATGCGGTTCACGCATTCCACGCACCGCCCCGCAGCGCGGGTATAAATACGGAAGTGGAACACCGCATCATTGCTTTTAACTTCGGAGCCGAACGGTTTGCTGTATCAAGCTGTTTCTACGAAGAGTGTTTAGACGAGTCTCGAGGAGGATCGCTCTCTTACCTGAGTGCTGGTGTGACGGCGCGAGTCAGCGAGTGGCCGCTGCAACATACACTTGTTCCCGTGTTGGTTGGCTGGGTGTTACCGTTCTTTGAGTGCTCACACGCAGGCTTGCAATCGGACTGCTGTGAGCCGCGGCCATCTCCCTGAGTGCTTCAGCACTTCTAAAAGAGCATTTCCTTCTAAAAGAGCAACACGGTTTGACCCTGCGTCTTTTTCAAGATGTCATTCAAACCGTGTGTTTCTGGATGCGGTTGTTTCCTGTCCTCATTTGACGGCCACGATCTCTCTCGCATATAAACATGTGTGATTGCGTTCGTGGGTGATTTCATGTTCTCTCAGGAGAACGTGATCACGTCGGCGCGTTGTTCGTCTCACCTTTCTCGTAATGGCTTGAGCGTTCAGCGCGCCGTGTGCCGTCGAGCGCCTGCTGACAGCGGGGGTTGTCACGGCAACTCAGCGCGTCACTCGGCGCTCTAGATGCGCGGTCAAGACTATGAAACCTCAAACGGGGTTGAGTCCCTTCGCCTATTCCCCGATCTAGTTTATTTTCTGGTGCACCAGAAAAGGGCTACTTCGGCTAATAAGCCTTGGTGACATGAGGATTACAGTGGGGCTTCCCCGCCGGGTACATCTCCTCGGGCCCCCACTCCTCTATCGCATCACGTGCGTGCTGAGACTTTGTCGTGGGTGGTTCATGTTCTCTCATGAGAACATGGCCACGTCGGCGTGTTGTTCATCTTGCCTTTTTTCATAGGGGCTTGAATGTTCAGCGCGTCGTGTGCCGTCTGACGGCCACGCTCACTGTCTCACATGCCTGCTGGTAGCTTACAGATGGGATTGCTGGTCCTAAAAAAAAAAAAAAAAAAAAAAAAAGGGGGGCCAGCGTTTCGTTTGGGGCTCTGGCAGAGGACAGATGTCAATTGCTGCATCGGAGAGAGGGCTGTTATGCGCTGGAAATGGTAATGCTGAGTCTCACACTATAATAGTGTGTGCTCGTGCTGAATGAGATTCAGAGTTGACAGCCATGCTTTCCTGGGCGGCTGAGGCGTAGTGCAACGCGTAAATCGCCTTGCCTTCCCCTGTGCCTTCTTTTTCCCAGATGTGCATCGGAAAAGTTTAGCAGTGTGGAACTATTTGGTGTCAAAATATGGAACACCAAAAGGGCCATAAACTGTATACATTTTTTCCCTCTCTCACTACCCTCTGTCCTGCATGCACGAGGGTAGTCCCGGCCCAGGGGTTATGCAGGAACTGCGTGTGGTGATGGACCTCGCTCTCTGGGTGACGAAAGTCACTACACGCTCCCTGGGTCAGGCGATGTCCACACTAGTGGTCCAGGAATGTCACCTGGGGCTAAACCTGGCAGATATGCGTGAGCCCGACTAAGTGCGGTTCCTCAACGCCCCTGTCTGTCAGGCTGGCCTCTTCGGCGACGCCATCGAGAACTTCGCCCAGCAGTTCTTGGTGGCCCAGAGGCGGACGGAGGTGCTTTAAAAAAAATAAAAATTTTAAAAAAAAATAATAATTTTTAAAAGCAGCGCCTCCGCCTGCTTGTCGCCGAGGGCGTCCCCCTGCGTCTGCCTCTGCCCCTGCTAAGCCAAGCAGCAGCCTCCACCTAGGCAGCAGGTGGCCGGGCGCAAGGGAGGCGCCCAACCCGTTCAGGGTCCCGCGAAGTCCGCTGGCAAGCGCAAGGGCAAGCGGCCCTGAAACGGGCAGCCCAGTGAAAAGGGGATCTGCTCTTTGGGAGACGGTGTCCACACCCCTCCCTTGGTTTCGGTCCTGCCGCTGGCTCTCCGGAGTCCAGCGGTACCCACATTCTCAGAGCAGTTTCTTCCCTTCCTGGGCCCCGAGAGGGCCAGGTTGGCAGTGTGCAACGCCCCCGGGCCTTGCCGCTCCTTTCCTCTCCTCTCCCCCTCGCCAGGGGGCAGCAGTGTGGGCACCGAGAACGCCCCCGGGCCTTCTCACCCACACTCTGCCCCACCCTGGAGTACTCAGGCAACACTCCGGGCCGCCTCCGGGCCTCCCGAGTCGGGTCTGCGTACTCCACCTCGCTGCCCCACCCCGGGTACGTCTGTGGTGCCGTTGGTCCCGCTTGTTCGGTCTCTGGGGGCCTGGCTAGGTCCCCCAGACCGTCTCGCTGGCTCATCCGTACCATCAGACTCGGCTACGCGATTCAGTTCGCTTGCCGGCCTCCCAAGTACAGGGGCATCCTCTTCACCACCGTATGGAGCAGCGATGCCCATGTCTTGCGGTCAGAGACCGATGTCCTGCTGGCGAAGGACGCGATCGAGCCGGTTTCTCCAGCCGATATGAGGTCGGGGTTCTACAGCCCCTACTTCATTGTGCCCAAGAAAGGGGGTGGGTTAAGACCAATCTTGGACCTGCGTGTCCTGAATCGGGCCCTGCACAAGCTCCCATTCAGAATGCTAACGCAGAAACGCATTTTCGAATGCATCCGTCCCCAGGATTGGTTCGCAGCGATCGACCTGAAGGACGCGTACTTTCATGTCTCCATTCTCCCTCGACACAGACCGTTCCTTCGCTTTGCGTTCGAGGGGAGGGCATTTCAGTACAAAGTCCTGCCCTTCGGGCTGTCCCTGTCGCCTCGCGTCTTCACGAAAGTCGCAGAGGCAGCCATTGTTCCGCTCAGAGAACGCGGCGTTCGTATTCTCAACTATCTCGACGACTGGCTCATACTGGCCCAGTCCCGGGAGCAGTTGTGCGAACACAGGGACCTGGTGCTACGTCACCTCAGCCTGTTGGGCCTTCGGGTCAACCGAGAGAAGAGCAAACTCTGTCCCACACAGAGGATCTCTTATCTCGGTATGGAGCTGGACTCGGTCAACCGGACTGCGCGCCTCACAGAGGAGCGAGTCCGGTCAGTGTTGAACTGCTTGAATACGTTCAAAGGCAGGACAGCGGTCCCACTGAAATTCTTTCAGAGGCTCCTGGGGCATATGGCATCTGCAGCTGCGGTAACGCCGCTCGGATTGCTTCATATGAGACCGCTTCAATGCTGGCTTCACGACCGAGTCCCGAGATGGGCGTGGCAGCGCGGCCAGTACCGGGTCTCAGTTACTCCTTACTGTCGCCAAACCTTCAATCCGTGGGCGGACCCTGCCTTTCTACGGGCCGGAGTGTCCCTAGAACAGGTGTCCAGGCATGCTGTGGTCTTCACGGATGCCTCTTCCACGGGTTGGGGGGCCACGTACAACGGGCACTCAGTTGCGGGTCTGTGGACGGGGCCCCAACTGCGTTGGCATATCAATTGCCTAGAGCTTCTGGCAGTACGTCTCGCCCTGGGCCGCTTCAAAAAGCCGCTACAAGGAAAACACGTTCTGGTCCGTACGGACAGCACTGCGGCCGTTGCGTACATCAACCGTCAGGGTGGTCTACGCTCCCGTTGCATGCTCCGGCTCGCCCGCCATCTCCTCCTGTGGAGTCAGAAGCGTCTGAGGTCGCTTCGGGCCATTCACATCCCAGGTGCGCTGAACCAGACAGCCGACGAGCTCTCTCGTCAGCCGACACCTCCGGGAGAGTGGCGACTCCACCCCCGGAGCGTCCAGCTGATATGGGACCTCTTCGGAGCCGCGCAAGTAGACCTGTTCGCCTCTCCGGACTCGACCCATTGCCAGTTGTATTACTCCCTGTCCGGGGGCACCCTCGGTACAGATGCACTGGCGCACAGCTGGCCCCGGGACCTACGCAAGTATGCGTTTCCCCCAGTGAGCCTTCTCGCACAGACACTGTGCAAGGTCAGGGAGGACGAGGAGCAGGTCTTGTTAGTTGCGCCCTACTGGCCCAACCGGACCTGGTTCTCCGAACTCTCACTCCTCACGACAGCCCCTCCCTGGCCGATCCCCCTGAGGAAGGACCTGCTTTCTCAGGGGCGGGGCACTCTATGGCACCCGCGTCCAGACCTCTGGAGACTCCATGTCTGGTCCCTGGACGGGACGCGGAGGTTCTAGGTGGTCTGCCACAGGCAGTGGCAGACACCATCGCTTCAGCTAGCTATGCGCTGAAGTGGAACCTGTTCGTTGAATGGTGTTCTTCCCGCCGGGAAGACCCCCGAAGGTGTTCGATTAATGTCGTGCTTTCTTTCCTACAAGATGGGTTGGAGAGAAGGCTGTCTCCCTCCACCCTTAAAGTGTACGTCGCCGCAATAGCGGCGTATCACCATGTAGTTGAAGGTAAGTCCTTAGGTAAGCACGACTTAATCGCCAGGTTCATCAGAGGTGCGAGGAGACTAAATCCTCCTCGGCCAACCTCGGTACCCTCTTGGGACCTAGCCCTGGTGCTCAGAGCGCTCCAGGGCCCTCCCTTCGAGCCTTTACAGTCAGTCGAGCTAAACATCCTGTCCATGAAGACAGTGCTCCTGACTGCATTGTCCTCAATCAAGAGGGTAGGGGACCTGCATGCACTTTCGGTCAACGAATCGTGCCTAGAATTCGGGCCGGCCAACTCTCACGTTGTCCTGAGACCCCGGCCTGGATACGTGCCCAAGGTTCCCACCACTCCCTTCCGGGACCAGGTGGTGAACCTGCAAGCGCTGCCTTCGGAGGAGGCAGACCCAGCCCTAGCTTTGCTCTGTCCCGTCCGCGCTCTTCGCGCCTACGTGGACCGAACTCAAAGCTTTAGAACCTCAGAACAGCTCTTCGTCTGTTACGGAGGCCAGCAGAAGGGAAAGGCTGTCTCCAAGCAGAGGTTAGCCCACTGGATAGTGGATGCTATCGTCTTGACTTACCAGTCCCAAGACGCGCCTTGCCCGCTCGGGGTGCGAGCTCACTCCACTAGGAGTGCAGCCTCCTCCTGGGCGCTGGCTCAAGGCGCCTCGCTGACAGACATATGTAGAGCTGCGGGCTGGGCGACACCTAACACGTTCGCTAGATTTTATAGCCTCCGTGTAGAGCCGGTATCTTCCCGCGTCCTCGCCCCCAGTGGCCAGTAGCGCTAAGTACCCGTTCTAGTGTCGGCTTGCATATGCCACTCCCGCCTCCGGGCCGGATACGTGCGTCTATTTGTCTCCAGTTGTGTTCCCCGGAAACGGCTAACCCTGTCGAGCTCCTCCGTCACCCCTTCGGTGTCAGACGTTGCGGCCGTCTGACATCAGGCCTACACCCGTATGCTTGTGGAACGTGTGTGTTAGGCTGGGTTCCATATGTAGCGGTTCCCTAACGGCAACCCCATATGTGTATTCTCCACGGTACCAGCTACCCTACTCGGCTAGCCCCGTGTCTTTCCCTTGACAGAGCCCGCTCTGTCGTCTCTGGTGGTGTTCTTTCCCCCCTGGGACCAGGTTGGATCCACCCCAGAGACTGCCATAGGTAGCACTACCCTGCTAGGTTAGTCCTTATGAGTAATTCCACCTCTCCTTCCACTGAAGGACGTGGCTCCGCAGTGTACCATCTCCTGAGACGGGCACGCTTTCCCAGCGTTATCCAATAGTCACGCTGAGTGGGTCTTGCAGGAACAGCAGTGACTGGCCTCCCTGACTGGAGCCCTAACTTCCGCACCAACCTAGGTGTGGTCCAGCGAGCTCGGTCAGGGCGCTGGAAGGGCCAGCATCTCTGGCGTGTTAGTAGGGATCCCAATTCGTCGGTCAGTTCCGACGTACGTCGAACGTGACCGACTGAAAGGGAACGTCTCGGTTACGTATGTAACCCTCGTTCCCTGAAGGAGGGAACGGAGACGTACATCCCGTCGCCAGGTGCTGTGCTTCAGCTGAAGGCCGAGTCACCTATCTCGGCTCCTCAGTTGAAAAGCAATGATGCGGTGTTCCACTTCCGTATTTATACCCGCGCTGCGGGGCGGTGCGTGGAATGCGTGAACCGCATGCCAATGTCCATTGGCTCGTTTTTAATCACTCGAAGTAGATTGGTCTCTGAAAACAGATCCCAATTCGTCGGTCAGTTCCGACGTACGTCTCCGTTCCCTCCTTCAGGGAACGAGGGTTACATACGTAACCGAGACGTTTCCAGCCAGAATGTTAAAGAACGCAACACACACGTCTCGCGGACATCCTGTAGAATTAAACCAATCAGATGACGACTTCGAAACTCCTGAAGTATTTCCAGAAAAGTGTGCCATATGCATCAGACGTTTAGCCAACAGTCCGTGGGCGTGACGTCTGAGGCTGAGACTAACCGTGCGTTCACACCGCCGCCGGGCGAGAGCGTCAAAGTGGCCGGAAGTAATTTATTTTCAATATGAGCCAGCGGCGAGCTCCGGCGAGCAGCGGCGCGGTGCATCTTGGACGATTTGGGCGTCGAGGAGAGTTGAAATCAGGTCAACTTTATGGTAATGAGCTATGACGTGGTTTGCTGCAACCAATCGGAATGTAGAAGTCCTCCGTTTGAGAGATCACAGTCCTGTAAACTTTGGTTCCGACCGAATTAGTTCCCAAGCAAAATGGAGGAGAGGATGATCATTGCTGTGGGGGGTTTGATAAGAAGGCGCGCCACACTATTTATAGACAGCAATTTTGCGCTAGAATGCTTGTTTTTCAGCGGGAATGCAATTCATTTGCTCAAATCAACACTGATTTAACCAACTGCATTAAGGCTACACTTCAGCCAGGGCAGTAATTGTAATGTAGGCTGCACACAAATTAATGTTAATGTTAATTAAAGACCAAGGCTAGTAAACGTCTCCTATAAACAGCATGTTGAAATTAGACTAGCACCTTATCATGAACACAAAAGCCACACCACACAAATGGCTTTAAATTTGTTTATTTTATTAGCAAACATGTATAACTAAGTTCTTTCCATTGATCCATTTTTTTTACTATCACATTTAAAAGATTTCATGGGGTTAACTTACACCCTACTTGTGGTTAGTCTGCACAAATGCCGATCAACATGCTTGTTTGCTTTGCGGCCCCCTATTTTACAAAAGCAAGTTTTGTTGTTGTGAGTTTACGCAAATAAAAGTAGATCTTTTACAGTTTCAAATAATGTAATACTCTATGACCAAAAATTACGAAGTATTTTAAGTTATTTTAAATGCTAGCGCACATTTTTGTAGGTTAATATTAGAGCATGCAGCAATGTGAAGAGGCTAGCATTAAGCTACTACTTCAATGTTTCAAATGACAAGCCATGTTTGAGGTCGGTGAATGATAGGTGAACATTTAGATTTCCTGCCCGACACATGGACCATCGGTGTTAACAATCTATCCATCACAGACTGTGTGACTGCCACTTACTGTGGAGTTTTTTTTCTGCGACTAAACAACAACTATAGTCAACTAATGCTTAGGTGACTATTAGGGGGCAGCCCTACATAAACGATTCAGAAGTGGACACAAGTGGTTGGTATAATTAAAGGTTTGGCAAGTCAGATTTCACTTGGCAAACATGTACAGACCCACACAGAAGTTTACAGGAGGTGCTTAGTGCACATTTATCCATAGAGTAAAAACCAAGAATATCTGCTGATCTGGGTGGATTTTACATAGCCCAGTAGCAGCCTTCTGCAATCAAGTGGAAATACAGTCAGCCTGATAACATTTACTTCTGCGTCACATCATCATCTCATGCTGATATGAAACCTCTTTTCATGCAATCTTGTTAAGATCTCTTATGCAAAACTTCTTCAGTCTTTGTTATATCAGAATGTTGATGTATTACTGTAGTTGCTGCGCAACTTTATTGCTGGAAATGAAAGACTTGTTTATGTATTGACACTGATCCAAAAACAACAAAGGCTGACATTTAAGTGAAAATGCAAATGATTTTGTTAATTTTGGTTTCTGTCAATGCATGTGGCTTACAAGTATGCCCTAAGGTCTTTTGTTGCAAATTCCTTTTTATGATTTACATATTTCCAAAGTATCAAAGGTTTAGAGTATCAGAATGGAGAAAACATGCTACAAAAATGCAAATCAAAATGGTAAGGGTTATACTCTATGAATCTTTTTTTTTTTTTTTTTTACTATAATACTCCAGAATTTTCAAGAAAAATCAATCATAAAGATTTGGAGCTATTTTTAGTGAACTATATAGAAGTATTCTGAATCATTCTATGAAATACCACCAGTTAAACTTCACGCAAATAGTACTTCAAAACCATACAAATGCATGTAAAAAAAAAAAAGAAAGAAAAAAAAAGAGTGTTCATTGTAAGAACGTTTTGGCCATTTGCCTTTGACAGAGACCTGCAAAATCTCCACATATGTGACATAAATATAAAAATAGAGACATATTCTCCTTGCATGTGAATTTGTCTTGACATAAAAAATGACTGCTAGATTTCACACACACACACATATCTTATTCTGAAAGGCTACCTGCCATGTATGATCGAAGGCATGGGTGTTTAAAAATCCATATAGGTGAGGTTACCAACGATCTCATTTATCCTTTTGATCGAGGGGAAATGACCTCATCTTGCCGCCAACAGCCACTGTGCATCGTTTGTGCCAAGACATGATCTAAAAGAACTCAGTGAGTCAGCAAAGTACATAAACTTAGATAATACTAATCAGAATGGGTCAAATTTGAATCAGTCATCTTAAACTGTTATCTTTTTGCATTGTGAAATTATGCATAAATGCTGGTGCTCTGGAAAACAACCTGTACAGTTTGCTAGAAGAAAATCTGCTTTTGATATTCAGATTGATTTAAATATATATTGACATGTAGACTACACAGTCCTAAACCTTTAAGCAAATATAATAATTCTCTCACAATCGTAAAGTATTGCACATTCAAATATAGTAAAAAGTCAGTGTGTTTGAAATGGTTTGCATGGAGAAGGGCACAAAGAGAGATAAACCAATGAGTCAGCATGATATATTTCCAGCACAAAGGGAATTACCTGGCATCTGATATGATACAGTATGACCAAACCATGTCACATGGTCAGTGATAAAGTTAAGTGCTTAGCTGGTGCACTTAAAATCAGACACATAATCACCGAATACAGCCTAAAATATACACTAAACACAACAGTAAACATATGTTGAGAGAATATAATTACATGGGGAACTTATGGTTTTGCTGTCCTGCTGCTAACACTTATTGGTTAGGATGGAACGTAGAGAAGCCATAAACATTTTTGTGTGACATTCCGAAAACGTAATGTTAAATGTTTAAAAAAAAAAAACTCGATACCACTAGTACGTCACTTAAAAAGTCAAATGTAAACGGCGTTTAAATAAACTATTACAACCGGCTACTCTGACGACTGAAAAACAACAGTCATTGGAGAACGTAATATAACATTTAATTAAATTCTTTAAAATCTCCGTGTAGTTTACCATAAATACCGTTCAACAATACATAAATACGAACAAAAGGCGCCTTACCTTGCTGAAGACATATGCAGACTGTCTGCTCTGCACTTACTGCATGTGTTGTTCTGTGACTCACATAATGAGAAGGCTGTTCGCCGTGTACAAGGCAGGGTGAGTGAGATCACCAGCGGACAAGCCCTGATGCCTCCCTCAGCCGTCACTCTACAGCGCTCCCTACAGGACGAGTCACACATACAAATGTATCAAAGAAAGAACTTTATCTAGAAATAAATTAGTACAGTCTTAAACAAACATATGAACTGTACTTTTGAAATATGTTATAATGTACATTAATGTGAGGACAGCAGTCATATGTACACACTAATAAAGGCTGATTTATTTTACACATACCAGTACGGTCTGTTGTTCCTCACAAATATGGAAGGTAATTGGGACCTTTTATTTAGCAATTCTTAATTGCAATACAATCTCACCTTTTTTTCTTAGAATTACTAGTATATATCTCACAATTCGAACTTTATAGCAATTGTGAGTTTACAGTCATGAGAAAAAGAAAGGACACGCTTTTGAATGGTTTTACGTATCAGGATAAAACAATCATCTGGTCGTTAGAAGGTCTTAAAATGAGGTAGATAAAACATTAGATGAACAATAACACATGACATAGGCCTATTACACCGTGTCGTTATTTATTTAGCAAAAATAAAGCCAAAAGAGAAGCCATGGTTGACCAATCATTGCTTGTACAACCACTTTTAGCAGCAATAACTTACTAACGAATTATTCGCTTTCTGTATGACAGTATCATTCTCTCACGTTGTTCTGGAGGAATTTTGGCCCGCTCTTCTCTACAAAATTGCTTCAGTTCCTTGAGGTTTTGGCATCTGTTTATGCACAAATTAAAGCCACAATATGTAATTTTTCACCACTTATTCAAAACAAAAGGCGTATCTTGATGACGCCTTGATTTTGCAGAGCTTTTATTATGCCAAAAAATGGAAATCGAGGGTAACACGGGTATGATGTCATTGATAGACGACGCACGGACATGGTCCATGTCCTGGTTAAAATTGTTCATTTCTCTTGATTTAAACATTCTTGGAAACATTTGGGATAATGTAAGTGCACAAGTCAACAAAATATATGACATTGTTCTAGTGGTTTTGGGATATTTTAATCCAAAATCTTACATATTGAGCCTTTAAGGTCCTGCCAAAGAATTTCAATCAGGTTGAGATCTGGACTTTTTGACTGGGCTAGTGCAACACCTTAATTCTTTTCTTTTTCAACCATTCTTTTGTAGATTTGTTGGTGTTCTTGGGATCATTGTCCTGTTGCATGAGCCAATTTTGGCCAAGCTTTAGCTGTCGGACAGATGGCTTCACATTAGTTTGGTTTTTGCCAACAAAAAAAAAGAACATGGCAGCACGGCTTAGGTTTGCAAAGTTGCATCTGAACAACTAGACTTCTGGAAAAAATGTCCTTTGGACAGACGAGACCAAAGTGGAGATGTCTGGTCATAATGCACAGCGACACAGTGCATTATGACTGAACATCTTTACTTTGGTCTCGCCATATGCACTCTTCAGAATCTCACCAGTGGGTCATCTTTCTCTTTTATAAGTACTGTCAATTCAGACATACTTCTTTCTTCACATACTTTTTCACCTACTATATAGTAGGAAAGTATGTGATTTCAGACGCAGAAGGTGCTACATTAGAAGGCAGCATAATTGAGGCAGTGCTGAGCGATAGAAGAACACAAAGTAAAATGCAAGACGCATTTTGAAAATGGAACTTTTTTTAATTTAACACAGCATCTTAAAAATGTGCAGCTCATGCGTGAAACGCTGGTGGTGTGGTGGAACGCAAAAACGAGTTCTACATGAACCCATCAAGTGCCTTAAAATGCTGTCTAGCTCAGCAGGTTACGGAACATAGTTAGATTATTACTGTCCTGTGACTGGATCTAGGGCAAACATTAAATATTAATGCAGTGTTATTGACCCTTGTGGAGTGTGGTATTACTTCTAACGTGAAATGACTTGCAAGGAGTGTGTCTGTAAGTTTAAGTGTTCAAATGAAGCAGAAACAATACTTTACATACAATATATGTACACTTTATGATTGTGTCTTTATGTTTTCTTGGCATTTGAGCAAGCACAGCAAAAACATGTCTTGATTGCTTTATCCTAAAATCAATATCATAGCATTTTCACTGTCATGCTGCAGTGGTTTTAAAAGAACAGTGTCAGTTACATAACAGTGATGAGCTGAGTGAAGAGTCTTTGCTTTAATAAGAAAGCTAGTGTGCATTGTGAGAACCAGTTGTCTGCTAAATAAATAATGTTATTACTGTTTGAGAGATACTGTGTGGTCTAAATACAGTGTGTGTGGTTGGCAGATTTCTGCTGAAGTGATAGATTTAAAAAATAATCATAATTTCAAAGCCTTTGGCCCCACACACTCAAATGTTTTTTGTTTTTTTTGTGGAAATTTTTAAGTTTTTAAGAAATTAAAACTTCAGCAAGGATATATTAAATTGACCAAAAATGACAGTAAAGGCATTTGTTATGTTACAGAATATCTATTTCAAATAAATATTGTTTTTTGAACTTTCTATTTATAAAAGTATCCTGAAAAAACAAAATTTATAATTTATGATAAGAAGATTTTTTTCTTGAGCACCAAATCAGCATATACACTATATTGCCAAAAGTATTGGGACACCCCTCCAAATCACTGAATTCAGGTGTTCCAATCACTTCCATGGCCAAAGGTGTATAAAATTAAGCACCTAGGCATGCAGACTGCTTCTACACACATTTGTGAAAGAATGGGTCGCTCTCAGGAGCTCAGTTAATTCAAGTGTGGTACCGTGATAGGTTGCCATCTGTGCAATAAGTCAATTTGTGAAACAACAGCAACTTAGCCACAAAGTGGTAGGCCACGTAAAATCACAGAGCGGGGTCAGCGCATGCTGAGGCGCACAGTGCACAGAAGTCACCAACTTTCTGCAGAGTCAATAGCTACAGACCTCCAAACTTCGTGTGGCATTCAGATTAGCTCAAGAACAGTGCGTAGAGAGCTTCATGGAATAGGTTTCTATGGTCGAGCAACTGCATCCAAGCCTTACATCACCATGTGCAATGCAAAGCGTCGGATGCAGTGGTGTAAAGCACGCCGCCACTGGACTCTAGAGCAGTGGAGACGTGTTCTCTGGAGAGGCGAATCACGCTTCTCTGTATGGCAATCCGATGGACGAGTCTGGGTCTGGCAGTTGCCAGGAGAACGGTACTTGCCTGACTGCATTGTGCCAAGTGTAAAGTTTGGTGGAGGGGGGATTATGGTGTGTGGTTGTTTTTCAGGGGTTGGGCTTGGCCCCTTAGTTCCAGTGAAAGGAACTCTTAATGCTTCAGTATACCAAGACATTTTGGACAATTTCATGCTCCCAGCTTTGTGGGAACAGTTTGGGGATGGCCCCTTCCTGTTCCAACATGACTGCGCACCAGTGCACAAAGCAAGGTCCATAAAGAGTCCTGACCTCAACCTGACAGAACACCTTTGGGATGAATTAGAGAGGAGACTGCAAGCCAGAAGACTGACCTCACAAATGCGCTTCTATAAAATATTCCTATAAACACACTCCTAAACCTTGTGGATAGCCTTCCCAGAAGAGCTGAAGCTGTTATAGCTGCAAAGGGTGGGCCAACTCCATATAAAACCCTACGGATTAAGAATGGCATGTCATTAACCCCTTAAACCCTGAAGGCATTTTTAGTTGTTTTGTCTGAGTGACATACACAGAAGTAAAGACTTATAACTCCAAAACTATAGCAAGGAGAGTCAAATGGTAGGTATCATTTGTTAGCACACTTTTTATATTTTTAGAAAATATTATTGTATTATATTTGGACAATCTAAGGCTGAGAAACTGCTGATAAAAGACAAAAATATTATTTATTTATTTTATAATTGTACATATTTTTCTTATTTGAAATGCAATAACTCAAGAAGGATATAAGAAAGAAAGAAAAAAAAGAAGAAAAAAAAAATATATATATATATATATATTATTTCATATTATATATATTATATAATAACACAAAATAGGTATCATTTTAAAGCTTAGAATCTCAGCTTCTATCCATTTTGATAAACTCTTACGGAGCGCTGAGTTATTCCTCTAAAACGGAGTGTACCGCCGGCGGGCGCCACCTAGCTGCGACAAAAATGAATTGCCAAATTTTTTAAAAATGCATTGATCAACACAAAATCCGTGAGGAATATCTCGTGATCGATGCAATGGATTATGTTGATTTTGGACTCATTTCAATCGGGAGCATCAGCTGTAAGTACTGATGTGCCATTTTCAACGATCGGAGCATGTTTCATGAAGTTACAAGCGTAAACGCCACTTTAAAGCTACTGTTTATTTAGCTTATGTGCTCCTGTCAGGTTATATGTGTTATAACTCCATGAGGTATAACTTTCGATCCGAATGACGGATTATGGTGTCCTTGGTCTCTTTTTAATCGTGAGAATCTGCTGTAAATAATGATAAAAATAAATGAATAATGATGTGTGTTTTAACGATCGGAGCATGTTTCATGAAGTTACCAGCGAAAAACGCCAAGTCTAAGCAGCTGTTCTTTTTTTACTCCGCTCGTGCGTCTGTGCTGTTTTTTGTGTGTTATACTTCAACGAGGAATATCTTTAGATCTAAAAGACAGATTATGGTGATAATCTTATACTCTTTTTAAGAGAATCAGCTGTAAATAATGATGTGCCATTTTCCACGTTTCCTGAAGTTACGAGTGAAAAACGCCACGTGAATGCCGCATCAGTATATTATTTACATATGGGTCTTGCAGGGCTTAACTTACAAAAACTCGCTCAAGTTTAGTCAAAGCCCAAAACAATTACGCTTGTTGTATTCTACTCCATGAGACCTTTCAAATGACATATGACACATAACTATCTGAGCTGTATGTTGTGTTTGACACATTGCAGTACATAATAATCACCCCCCCCCCCCCCCTTCATAAATTATGATTTTTTTTCTTCATTTTAACAGCAAATAACTCATCACTACTTTGGAGATACTCACAATGACTACATTCATTGTAAAGTTTAGACTCTAAGCTTTCAAATGACACCTATTCTGTGTTGATCAATGCAGTAGTTTTGAAAAATATGACAATTAATTTTTAATTCGCAGCTAGGTGGCGCCCGCCGGCGGTACACTCCGTTTTAGAGGAATAACTCAGCGCTCCGTAAGAGTTACACACAAAACCACAAAATAGTTTTTTTTGTAAGAGTTTACCACAAAATTTCAAACAATAGTGTAACATTATGTAACTGGATTTCACAACTTATTAGTACAATTAATCGTGTGCATAACTTTCACTGTTGTTAGTTTTATTGAACCCTCTGTATGTGTAATCAAGTGAACTCAACTGAACAGAGTTCATTGAATTAAATGAAGTGTCTTTGTCATCTTTACTTGACACTGGTGAGTGTAACACACACATTTTTAAATATATAAGATGTGCCTTTGTTCACAACATACTTCAGATAAGCAACTAAATGCCAATGAACAACAATGACTGTCATGCTGGTCTATGCCTGGAAAGCTATGGAACGCTTGAGGAGGTGTACTGCACAAGCCAGCAGCTCGACCTGAAGCTTTCACCAGCACACCCACACTGTAAACCCTAATGCTCAAAATAATTAATTGATTTGAGTAGAGCCAACTCAAATTAAACTAATTAGTTCAAACAAATTAACTTTGATGAGTATTTAGAACTTTTTCTTTTGAGAAAACTGACACATTTTAAGTAATATGAATTGTTTAATTGTTTTGAGTTGTATGAAATTGTTTCTTTTAATTTAGACTAAATTAAATGTAACCGAAACTGGGCTGGGATTTTTATTTCCCAGCATGCTTTGCCATGACACTCAAAAGGGACAGTAAATGCCAAAATTAAGTGTTATATTATGTTTTTTTTGTTTGTTTTGTGCAAGATTAATGTTAAGTAGGATATTTAGTAGTTTTGTTATGCTAGTTTAGAAGAGTTTCTGTTATGTTTTTTTTTTTTTGTAGAGTTACCATCATGGTGACAAGTGGAGAATGAGCTTAGTTTGAGAACAGATAAATGTTAAATGTATTATATTGCTGTCCTCATTCAACAAGTGCTTTGCTAATGCTACCAAAGCATTGTGTAACCAATTAGCAAGGTGGCATTTATTGCATTAGCAAGTTAAAGCTAATCAATTTTCCACTACTAAAATGTATGAATTAGCTCAATTAAATATTTCAAGTTCAGAGCAATTAAAATGTATGATAACAAAATGAAAATCTGCAAGTTCTGCTTACTTAAACTTTACATTTCTTAACTTAAAAAAAATGAGGCAACTGATTGCCTCAATTGTTTTAAGTTTTGCCAGTTTATTTCGGGTTTACAATGTTTGAGCCTGGTCAGTGCCTGGATGGGAGATGGTGTTAGTAAAGAGGTGTTAGTGAGGACAGCAGGGGTGCTCATCCTGTGGTCTGTGTGGGTCCTAATGCCCCAACATATAGGTAATATAACCCCACAGTCGTTCTCAGAAAGACTAGGGGTGTAACCCTGCAAAATTATCCCTATATCATCACTGATATAGTAAATCAGTAACTAACAAACAGTAAATCTCAAAAACAATTAAAGAAATGGCAAATAACACATTGAATTAAACATGACATTTTGATTAGAAAAACATTTTCTTGTAAAACGTACTCCTATAATCTCTGTTTCATTTAAAACTTGTAAAACATCAGTGAGGTTTCCAGTGACCTCAGTTGTCCTCCTTGTAACAACAAAAGTTACATGATTAATAATTTACATAATACATGCATCTCAAGCTCAAGCTCAAGCTCAATAAAATCAGTTCACGCATGCAAAACTTGAGTAATCAAGCTCAGGTAACGTGTGAGTGAACTTAACCATTTCAGTCAAGTTCTCTACATTGCAAATAGTTAAAACAGTGTTCTTTTCAGCTAATAATTCAATTAAAAGAATATAGATATCTGCTCTTTGCTGCATTTGGTTAGAATTATAGTCTGAATTATACTAGATATAGAATTGAACAGAGTTCCTTCAATTCAGTTTTGGCAGTTGTGGACTCTGGTTCCACAGGTTTTCTTTATCATTAACAGCAATTAAAGCATGATTCATCACCAAAACTGGCAAGGAATGTACGTCACTGACCAGGAATTTAGTTTGCATCATTTGCATACTTATAATTATTACAATTTTAATTATTACAGTAATTATTACAAAATAATAAAGTAATTATTACAAAAGCATATTAAAAGAAATACATTAGACATGTAAGAGCAATATCTGTGTTGTTTGGTCTTATTGCCCCTGTTGATATAGGCTACTGTAGTTTTGTTAAAAAAAAAATCTAGGTAATTGGAAAAAAGATATCTAGTATAGGCCTAATACTGTTGCCCCACAAATCATTTACACAAACCAAGTAGTATTTTCAAACCTTTTTTTTTCAAAATGTTTTAAGGATTAGTTCACTTTAAAATTAAAACACACCCTCAAGACATCCTAGGTGTATATGACCTTCTTCTTTCTAATGAACACAATCAGTTATATTAATAAATATCCTGATGTTTCCAAGCTTTATAACGGCAGTGAATGGGGCTCACAAATTTGGAGCTCAGAAAAGTGCATCCATCCATCATGAACATACTCCACACGGCTCCGGAGGGTTAATAAAGTCCTTCTGTGAATCGATGGGTTTGTGTAAGAAAAATATTCATAATTTAACTCGTTATAAAGTAAAATATCTAGCTTCCGCCAGACCTCCTTCCGTATTAAACCTACGAAAAAAACACAACTGGCGTGGCATATGGCGTTGGGCGTAGCGTAAGCATTTTGAACTGCGAGAGGCATTACACTTTCTTCGTAATTTAATACGGAAGGCAGAAGCTAGATATTTAAATTTATAACGTTTTAAATATGGAGATTTTCCTTACAAAAACCCATCGATTCGCTTCAGAAGGCCTTTATTAACCCCCCGGAGCCGTGTGGATTACTTTTATAATGGATGGATATACACACTTTTTTGAGCTTCAAACTCGTGAACTCCGTTTACTGCTATTATAAAGCTTGGGAACCATAGGATATTTATTCATGTAACTGATTGTGTTCATCAGAAAGAAGTAGGTCATACACCTAGGATGTCTTGAGGGTGAGTAATCATGGGGTAATTTTCATTTTAAAGTGAACTAATCATTTAATGTCAAAGTGAAAAGGTCTATAATGTCAGCAGAGAATCAGCTATTATTGTGCTGCCTTCACGTGTTATTGGAAATTTCCTAATTCCCACTTTAGAAGTTGTGATTACGAGCTTGTTGCATTATAGTGCTTTGTTGTCAGAATGAACAGGAATCATGGAGGACACTAGGTTTATTCTTGCCTATTTGTTGGGAAAATCTTAAAACCAACATCATATGTAGTGTCCCATGCACTGACAACCATATAAACATTCCAGATCGTCCGCATTCTGCCGATTCTGTAATTTCAGTCAAATGCAGGCTATTTTCGCTGTGTATCAAATATGCTTCAAATGATTACTCGTACATGTAAATATGCACTACATTAATGTCAAGACAAGACGACCTAGCTGTTTTGGGGGAAAAACTAATAAAATCATACCTGTCACAGCAGTAGTTCTCCCCGCCACCATGTTTAAAGTTTATGGCACGCCCATCTCAGGAAATTGGTTATCAAAATTATTTCCGAACTTACCAGTGGTAAACACGACATCAGAGGATGTTTATGTGCAATTTTTACCTAGTAAACTTGTATTTACGATAATTCCGATAGCACGTGAAGGCAGCATTAGGCTACATGGACCCACTTTATATTAGGTGCTGCGTTTTAGACAGGTTTTTGAGCCCGTAAGTTACGACTTCAAACCACGACTTACGACTTTGTAGCGTTCCAGGCAAAGTCACACCAAGCTGCCTGGGCACAAGGAATTGTGATAGCTAGATGTAAACAAAGCATGGCGGACCGTACGGGGCTTATGCTCATTTACAATCATTTCTGTCGCCAAAGGCGCTTACTCCTTGCTTATTTGAGGGAAACGGAGGAGAAAAACGGCGTATAAGGCAAGAGAAGCTGTTATACCTTTAATTTTACGTTATTTGTATATTTGGAAATGTATTTGGTATTAATTTATTCTTGCACTCAATGGACTGAAAACTAGGTAATGCTAGAAAAGCTGCTGAAAATGCATAACATTTGCAGATAAATAATGCTAGAGCAATACCTTATTTTAATAAACGATTTGGTTTTTAATGTACGACTTTCATAAACAACGCATCCGTAGGGGCTGCCATTGTTGTTTCGCGGGCTATGTGACGTCAGAGCTCGTAACTGGGAGTAGTACATCTATCTAGTACGAGTTCACGGGTGGGAAGTCACGGGTTTGACTGCCGTTCCAGTGCACTTTCACGGGTAGAAGGTTGGAAAAACACGGGTTACGGGTTGCCTGGAACGTGGCATAACTACTATGTAGTAACATTTTAATTAATCATTTGATACAATGCACTTATTGTATACATACATGTTTTTACATTGTACTTACATTTTTACATTTCCTGCATGTAATTACATCTGTAATTAATTTCTGTAGTTACATTTATAATTACACTGCTGACCCTTCCCTTACATCTAACCCTACCCTTAAACTTACCCATACCACCACACCTGTCACTAACTTTACCCGTATCCCACCTCAGTATCAGCAAAAGTGTTTTGCAATACAATATGAACACAATAAGTACATTGTACTTATTTTTTTATATAAGTATATAGTAGTTAAGGCCACCTAATATGAAGTGGGACCGGCTACATTATGACGCGAGGCCAATCAATGCAATTCGAGTACGCAGCGCAATTTACTATTTTGTATTGTATTGTTTTCAGAAAAATTACGTGATCAGTGATGCCTCACTTTCTGTTGAATCGCTTCGTTTTGCGTGTCAGCATGGATTGGTTGGTTTAATTTTTAATTGTGTGTTGCACTCTGAGTTTTCTAACCAATAGATTATGTTGTCAATGAAGAGATTTTTTTCTACTTTTTGACTTGATGTGGTTTGAGTAATTTACCCAACATTGTTTACACACGCACATACTCACACTTATGGATGTTGCAGATTTTACTAGCCAGCAGATGGCGCTGTTGTCGAGCCTCTGAGAATCTTTTCTCGGTACAATCAGGTGGAATGCTATATATACCCATCCCTTCCTAAATTTAGCTATAGCAGCTTCAATTTCCTAAATACTGACAATAACCATTATTCCAATACATTGCCACTGACACTTTACAATAAGGTCACATTTGTTAACATTAGTTAATGTATTAACTATCATGAACCAAGGCCGTAACCATGTCTTGAACATTGAACAGTTTTTCACAGAACAGTGAATGAAATTCTGATCTAATAATCATTTTGAACTATTTGCATATAATATTTGTGTTTACATTAAAATATGCACATATGTACTTTTATTTGTATGCCTAATGTGTTGAAAATGTAAAACGTTTCTTGTCTCTTCACACTCAGAAATAACGAGCAATAGGCCTACTTTTGTTACAGTATTTATTAATCTTTGTTAATGTTAGTTAATAAAAATCCAGCTCTTCATTGATTGTTCAAGTTAGTTCACAGTGCATTAACTAATGTTAACAAATACAGCATTTGATAGTATTGTGGTAAATGTTGAAATTAACATTAACTAACATTCATAAATTCTGTAGAAGTATTGTTTATTCTTAGGTCATGTTAACTAAAGTAGTCAACCAATGAAACCTTATTGTAAAGTGATACCACATTGCATTAGCAACTGTCCATTTGTTTTTTGTACTGGAAAACAGATTCAACCTTCACCTGCTTTTATTGACAAGAATGCATTGGCTAACACATTCACAATGTTGTTCTCACTTTTTCCTTTCATTCCTGACTTTGAAACTAGTTTTCACTTTAAGTAAATACAATTACAAAAGTTATTGGTCTGTCAAAACAACATGAATGCAGTCAATGTATTAAATGAAGAAACACCACAAATGTACAGTAATAGGACAAATGCTGCCTTAGTGACCCAATTAACTAATAAAATGTGAAAAATATAATGTATGCCTTTAAATGTTTCAGAGAGACATCAGACACAATACTGTTTACTGTAAATCACGTGGTTTTGAATCATAGTTCAATCAGAGTTAGGGAATTCTCAGTGCTTGATTTTGGTAAAATGTTAATAATATAGTGACAGGTGCAAGTGCCTGACCATATATAAATTCATTCATTCATGTAGGTTATTTCTTATTTGCTGTTTTTAACTTTGAACTAGAAAGTGCTCCGTTTTTCCCCCCCGTATAATTCGGCATGCAGTTTTCATACTCGATACAATTATATGATTTGCCCACCCTGTTTTATGAAGGCCCACCCGTTTGAACATTTTTGGCCTCGTCCCTTCTTGGAAGTATGACCAAAATAAACATTTTCACCGGAAAATGAACAAGTAAGTAACATGTCTGCCCAATTTTGTTCTGACCAACTGAGAAAAAAAAGCATTACAATATTAAATCTAAATCACATCAAACCGTGCAAATTATTATTATTGTTGTACTTTGTTCTCAAATAGTTGATGTCAACAACATCAGCATTGCGTGACTACGTGTATTTAGTGTGTATTAGCGTTACCTGTAGATTTCAATTTCTGTACAGTCTAATCTTTTGCTTTTGACTATGGGTGAATCTCCAGTTGTCACTGATGATTGTCGTTTGGAGCTTTCTGGATTACAATCCACCATCAAAATGATAAATGTAATTATTCCAGCTGCTGTGAGAAAAGGCTATAAATGATCCGCCACCTGCAGCATCCTCACATGCAATAAAGCCTACTAGCCGGGATTCCTTTATACAGACGTGACGTAATGACGCAAAGACGAATGGCGACATGCTCGAATTTCCCGCAGAAAAGCTACCAGTACCACTCAAATTAGCACATTATTACAAGCTTACTGCTTTGAATCGGGCTACGGTAAGGAGACAGTTTTGAACACTGGCTGGTTATGTACTTGCTCAAAAATTTATTTTGGATCATTTTTAACCAAAAAAGTTACAGACTGCAGCTTTAAGTTCAAATAAATCAGTTCAACTGTGTGGAAATACAGTAGGTGTCATGATTTAAAAGAATTTAAGTTATACCAACAAGCTATTTTTGAGTGTATGCAATGACGTTAGACAACCTAATGGCATTAGACCATCATAATAGTGGCCGTTTGTAACCGTCACCAGCTCTGTCATCTCCTCCGCACTACATTTCCCATCCTCCTCGGCTTCCACTTGCACACACTTCACTAATCACCCGCACCTGCACCTTATTTCCTCATAACCACAGACTCATATGAGCACACATCTCACACAGTCACTTTGGCCATTTCTCAATATGCGTTCTTGTCTGTACTTGTGTTCTCATGGACTTGTGAATCGTTATCAGTCACTGCCCAAGTACTGTTCCAATTCAAAGTTCACATCTAGCCAAGTGTTTGCAGAATTACCAGACTTCCTCTGGAGTTCATTCTCCTGAGTTGAACTTGGCAAGTCTGAACTAACAAGGACGTCTGAAGTTTGCGTACTTGGTTTTGAGAAACGGCCTTTGTCTGGTCTCGTTTGAGTAAGGACTCACTTTCCTGGTCTCCATCGTCTCCCTGGTCTTCTATATCTGTGTTTCCTCTCCATCTCCAAGTCTCCCTCCATTCACCAGTCTCTCCACCGAGGTGTGTGCTCCAGCTTTTATCTTCTACGCCATCCACAACCTCCTTATCCATCTTCAACTATAAAGACAGTCAGTATTCCTATTCACCATTCATCTACATTACATCTCTTCTGATATGCTCCCCATCCAGTTCTCATAAACTTCTTAACAGGCTCTGTTATTAATATCTTCCTTGTTGTGAGTCTCTGTTCCGTAACAGAGTTTACTGGCACCTCTCTGGTGTCTCTGGACCATCTCTTACACAACTTTGATGTGCTCTTCAAATGTCAAAAATTAGGCTTGTAGGCAGTAGCCTTTCTGTGCTTTCCTGTTTTCCATAAATATCTAACACCGAACATTAAAGGGATAGTTCCCCCAAAAATGAACATTTTGGCATCATTTACTCATTTAACTCAAGTTGTTCCAAACCTGTAGGAATTTCTTTATTCTGTTAAACACAAAAGATATTTTGAAGAATTTTATTGATCAAACAGTTGC